>JAKOOJ010000027.1:30000-630000 GCA_022577455.1 Arizona elegans | reverse complement strand
TGAGAAGGAAGGAAGGAAAAGAAAGAAGGATGCAAAGCAAGAAGGAGAAGGAGAAGAAAGAGGATGCAAAGAAAGAATAAAAAGGAAGGAAGGAAAAGAAAGAGGATGCAAAGAAAGAATGAGAAGGAAGAAAGGAAGGAAGGAAGGAAAAGAAAGGAGGATGCAAAGAAAGAATGAAAAGGAAGGAAGGGAGAGAGGGAGAGAGCAAATGAAGTATTAATATTATAGAAGACAACCCCTTTCCCAGGCCAACACACGGCATGATTCACTTAATAACTATAGCGATTCGCTTAGCAACCATTGGCAAAAAAAAGGTCGTAACATCGAGTAACAAATCCCTTAACCGCCTTCCTTAGCAACAAAAATGCCCTGTTCCGATTCCGGTTCTAAATCAAGATCTACTTTATACCGTATTTTGAATGCTGGCATTTATACCCCACATCGGATTGATCAATTTGAAGCCAATCTCTCCAACTTCTCCCACGTACAGGAGGAGGTAGATAAAATTTGGAGGTGGGGGGAGAAATTAAAGGAGAGAGAGATAAAATAAATAAATAAAAGGAACGAATTCCCCCTCAGAGATTTAAGAAAACAACACCACCACACATTCAATTTGTCAGAGGCCTCGCCGGTTGTCCTTCTCCGGATAATAATACCCAATGGCACAATTTTCTTAGCAGGTCAGGCCTTCTTCCCGCCTGCTTGAAAAAAAACCTGGGGATTTCCTAAATCCTAACTTTGAGCAATATTGGAATTTCTGCCTCTCTTTCTTGAATAACTTAAATCACCAGATTAGAATTTGGCTGCTCCGTGCCGCCCAGTTTTGGTTGCATTGTTTGGAAGCCAAAGGAAAAAAAAAGAAAAAAAGGAAGTATTGAAAAAAAGAAAGAAAAACACTCAAAAGCCATCTTGTTCAAAGGGGAATCCCCCAAAACTTGCTGGATCTACGACCGACGGACGGTCGTGAATGAGAGAGGCGGAAAAAAAATACCCATTTCCTGGCAGGGAGAATTTTCCCATGTTTGAAAGAACCTGCTTGACTTCTTCGTTTCTGGAGCTTTAGAATAAAATAGAACCAAGACGGCACGCACAGCCATATCTGGGGGCACGCGAGCATTGCCCTAGCTCAGCTCCAGCGCACATGCCAGCTGATTTTCGGGCTTTCCGGGCCTATCGGGTGTCGGGAAGCGGCCCGTTTCTGGCCCCCAGGACTGTGAGGAAAGCCATTTTTGCCCTCCCCAGGCTCCTAGGAAGGCTCTGGAGCCTGGAGAGGGCAAAAAAAACGGTCCTACCGCGCCATCACACGTCAAAAGCAGGGGAAGCATGGGGGGTTGCGTGCACATGCGCGGGGGGCATTGAATTATGAGTGTGGGCACGCGCACGCACAAACCCCCTGCACTTCCCCCGCTTTTGGCACACGACGGCAAAAAGGTTAGCCATCCCTGAAATAGGGAAATAAAATAAAAGTATTCTATAAAATATAGAATACAATACAATTCTTTACTGGCCAAGTGTGATCGGACACACAAGGAATTTGTTTTTGGGGCATATGCTCTCGGTGTACATAAAAGAAAAAATAAAATAAAATATATTCGTCAAGAATCATACAATTCTTGACACTTATAGTCATAGGATACTAACAAGCGATCAAATCTTACCAGGAAACAATAAAAACAATATCAATAGAGAAACCAGATTTGTAGAGATTCTCCGTCATCCAAAGTCGTGGTTTGTCCCAAATGTGATTTTTTTTTCAGGAGGCAACTGGACTTTGTTTTTTTTTCTTTTGAAGACATTTCGCTTCTCATCCAAGAAGCTTCTTCAGCTCTGACTGATGGTGGGGAAGGGAAGGATTGATATTCCTTGCAGACAAAGCTGGTCATTTGCATCCTTTTAGAGGGTCGTTGAGGCCACTTGGAGGTTTATCTGTGTCCTCGGGGTCACCTGAGTTGTTTCAGGAGTTCCAAAGAAATCTCCACGCCCATTTGCACCACTCAGGACCCAGATAAAACCTCCAAGTCGCCTCAACGACCCTCTAAAAGGATGCAAACGACCAGCTGTCTGCAAGGAGTATCAATCCTTCCGTTTCCCACCATCCAATCAGAGCTGAAGAAGCTTCTTGGATGAGAAGCGAAACGTCTTCAAAAAGAAAAAAAAAAAACAAGAAAAATCCAGTTGCCTCTTGGATTGGGACAGAGGTTGGATTAAACCATGCCTGAAAAGTGGATGAATTGGTGGCTGAATTATATATAATTGATATTATTAAAAAATGAATATGATTAAAGGCCTGGAGACTAAAACATATGAAGAACGGTTGCAGGAATTGGGTCTGGCTAGTCTAAAGAAAAGAAGAATTAGGGGGTAGCATGATCGCAGTTTTCCAGTATTTGAGGGGCTGCCCCACAGAAGAGGGGGTTCAACTTATTTTCCAAAGCACCAAAAGGCAGAAGAAGAAACAATGGATGGAAACTAATCAAGGAAAGAAGCAACCTGGAATTAAGGAGAAATTTCCTAAGAGTGAGGACAATTAACCAGTGGAACAGCTTGCCACTAGAAGTTGTGGGCGCTCCATCGCTTGGAGGTTTTTAAGAAGAGATTTGACAGTCACTTGTCTGAAATGGTATAGGGTCTCCTGTTTGAGCAGGGGGCTGGACTAGAAGACCTCCAAGGTCCCTTCCAGCTCTATTCCGATTCTAATAGGCATTATTTGGAGAAATATATATATATTTAAACAGAAACTTGGAATGTGCAACTTACCATGAAGGCCCCAGCTTGGTGGAAAAAGCAAAGGAAGAAGATCTGAAAGAAAAAGGGGGAAAAAATAGTGTTTTTTTCCATGTTTGGTTTGTTTAAACCATCATTGGCTGAATTTAAGCCGGCATTACTGGGTTTACAAGTCCCGAGCCACTACGATTTGTGTTAAGTATGAAAGCTTTCCATCGTTCCAGAGGGGCATTTCTCAACTGGATTTCCACAAGTTTGAGGTGAAACAGGCCCTGTGTCAACAATTAAAAAAACAAAACAAAAAACTAGAATGCTAGTCCTCACTGTTATAAACAGCTGGCTTAAATATGGAATGCAGAAACGCCTTTTACCAAGACAAATGATCGTTCCAGTATTATTTCCCCCCCCCCCCCACAGATAGCAACAATTGGGTTTCTTAACCTGGGTTTAGGTGTTGTCGGAATGTTTGCAGAAAAAAATAAGTTTTTTTCCATGGCTTCTGGGCATAAAATCCATTCACTCTGCCCCACTACAGATAGGTCTCAACTTACAACCCAAAATAAACTGTTCGAAGTTTATTTATTTATTATGAAATTTATTTGCAGCCCATCTTGTATTCCAACAACTCTAGGCGGTTTCGACAGAAGTGACCACAGCACTCAAAAAGGTGACTTTACGACCGATCCTCACACTTACGACGACGTCCCCACGGTCACATGATCGGAATTTGGGTGGTTTGGGAAGCGACTTTCCCAACCGGGCTTCTTCTGACCGGCAAAGTCAATGAAATAAAGACCGCCTGGCTCGTGTGTAACGACCGCGGTGATTCGCTTAACGACGGTGGCAAAAAGGTCGCCAAATGAGGCAAGCCACCTTGCTTAGCGACGGACATTTTGGGCTCAACGGTGGTCGTACGTCGAGGACTACCTGTGCCGCTCACGCAGCGTCGAATCCGAGACGCTAAAGAAGGAACTTTTGAAAAGAGAAGCAGAAGAGACGGTCCTGAGCCCAAAAGGAGGAAGTTGCAGATGAAAACTTCACAGCCAAATATTTCACAGACTGACAAGCGGGGTCAGAGGTGAAGGGAAATACACAACTATAAGAACTTCTTAAATGTCTTTCTAAAAAAATGGGTTTTTTTTTTCTTCCCCTCAGTTGAGGCTATTTATACTTTTGAAGTTTGCTTTTATTTATTCACTTCTGAAGACATTTTGAGGTCTGGAATAGATCACCTGTGGTTTCTCTTAGATCAGGGTTTTTCAAACTTTTAAGATAGGTGGACTTCGATTCCCAGAATTCCCCCAGCCAGTATGGTTGGCTGGGGAATTCTGGGAGTTGAAGTCCACCCATCTTAAAACATACTGGCTGGGGAATTCTGGGAGTTGAAGTCCGCCCATCTTAAAACACACTGGCTGGGGAATTCTGGGAGTTGAAGTCCACCCATCTTAAAACATACTGGCTGGGGAATTCTGGGAGTTGAAGTCCACCCATCTTAAAACACACTGGCTGGGGAATTCTGGGAGTTGAAGTCCACCCATCTTAAAACATACTGGCTGGGGAATTCTGGGAGTTGAAGTCCACCCATCTTAAAACATACTGGCTGGGGAATTCTGGGAGTTGAAGTCCACCCATCTTAAAACACACTGGCTGGAGAATTCTGGGAGTTGAAATCCACTTGTCTTAAAACACACTGGCTGGGGAATTCTGGGAGTTGAAGTCCACCCATCTTAAAACACTGGCTGGGGAATTCTGGGAGTTGAAATCCACTTGTCTTAAAACACACTGGCTGGGGAATTCTGGGAGTTGAAGTCCACCCATCTTAAAACACACTGGCTGGGGAATTCTGGGAGTTGAAGTCCACTTGTCTTAAAACACACTGGCTGGGGAATTCTGGGAGTTGAAGTCCACTTGTCTTAAAACACACTGGCTGGGGAATTCTGGGAGTTGAAGTCCACCCATCTTAAAACACACTGGCTGGGGAATTCTGGGAGTTGAAGTCCACCCATCTTAAAACACACTGGCTGGGGAATTCTGGGAGTTGAAATCCACTTGTCTTAAAACACACTGGCTGGGGAATTCTGGGAGTTGAAGTCCACCCATCTTAAAACACATTGGCTGGGGAATTCTGGGAGTTGAAGTCCACCCATCTTAAAAGACACTGGCTGGGGAATTCTGGGAGTTGAAGTCCACCCATCTTAAAACACATTGGCTGGGGAATTCTGGGAGTTGAAGTCCATCCATCTTAAAACACACTGGCTGGGGTATTCTGGGAGTTGAAATCCACTTGTCTTAAAACACACTGGCTGGGGAATTCTGGGAGTTGAAGTCCACCCATCTTAAAACACATTGGCTGGGGAATTCTGGGAGTTGAAGTCCACCCATCTTAAAACACACTGGCTGGGGTATTCTGGGAGTTGAAATCCACTTGTCTTAAAACACACTGGCTGGGGAATTCTGGGAGTTGAAGTCCACCCATCTTAAAACATACTGGCTGGGGAATTCTGGGAGTTGAAGTCCACCCATCTTAAAACACACTGGCTGGGGAATTCTGGGAGTTGAAGTCCACTTGTCTTAAAACACACTGGCTGGGGAATTCTGGGAGTTGAAGTCCACTTGTCTTAAAACACACTGGCTGGGGAATTCTGGGAGTTGAAGTCCACCCATCTTAAAACATACTGGCTGGGGAATTCTGGGAGTTGAAGTCCACCCATCTTAAAACATACTGGCTGGGGAATTCTGGGAGTTGAAATCCACTTGTCTTAAAACACACTGGCTGGGGAATTCTGGGAGTTGAAATCCACTTGTCTTAAAACACACTGGCTGGGGAATTCTGGGAGTTGAAGTCCACTTGTCTTAAAACACACTGGCTGGGGAATTCTGGGAGTTGAAGTCCACTTGTCTTAAAACACACTGGCTGGGGAATTCTGGGAGTTGAAGTCCACCCATCTTAAAACATACTGGCTGGGGAATTCTGGGAGTTGAAGTCCACCCATCTTAAAACATACTGGCTGGGGAATTCTGGGAGTTGAAGTCCACCTATCTTAAAACATACTGGCTGGGGAATTCTGGGAGTTGAAATCCACTTGTCTTAAAACACACTGGCTGGGGAATTCTGGGAGTTGAAATCCACTTGTCTTAAAACACACTGGCTGGGGAATTCTGGGAGTTGAAGTCCACCCATCTTAAAACACACTGGCTGGGGAATTCTGGGAGTTGAAATCCACTTGTCTTAAAACACACTGGCTGGGGAATTCTGGGAGTTGAAGTCCAGACATCTTAAAAGCTTTGGGATTGAGAAATACTGGTTCAGAAAAATGAGGAGGTGGCTGTAACTTGGAGATGCAGGGGGGGGGGGATATTTTGCTTAGATTTTGCACCCCAACGGAGTATCTGAACATGTGAGTTTGTTAAATAAACCAGAATTGAATTCTGTCGAAACGTTCGGTGCTGTCGGAATTAAAGCCAATTTTGGCTCCCAAGCTCTGAAACGGGATATATATATATATATATATATATAATACTCAAGGTTGACTCAGCCTTCCATCCTTTCTAAGGTAGGTAAATTGAGGACCCAGTTTGTGGGGGCAATAAGCTGACTTCATACAAAAGTATGAAGGCTATTGCTTAACGTATTGTAAGCCACCCTGAGTCTCCGGAGAAGGACGGCATATAAATCAAATTAAAAAAAAATAAAATTTAGCCCTAGTTTAAATGGCAGCATGTAATGCTAGTTTTAATCCTAATTTATGTTTTAATCCTGCTTTAAACGGCAACACCCATTCCCCGTATCTCCTTTGGGTTCTGAAATTTCAGCAGATAATTGTCTCCATTGGGCTGTAAAGCCGCTGAGGACTAGAAAACTAGTTCCAGCCAATGAACTTTGCAGAGCTGAATGGCACTCCTGGCTGGGCTATACTCCACATTCCTTAGATTTCGCAGTCACAGATACCAGATACACACCCCGTCACAACAAACAATTAAGCCTTTTAAGAGAGCAGCCAAGCTCTGTGGGGTTGTAAAATGTTAGTACAAATTTGGTGGCGGCGAATGGAAGAATAGTATGACTTTAGCCAAATCCTTGAGGACTAGAAACCCGGGAAAATCATTTTCTCCCGCCTAGAAAAGTGGGTGTGGAGTTGTTTGCAGGAACATTATAGGGATAATCCTCAATTTACAACCATTCATTTAGTGACAGTTGGAAGTTACTAAACAGCACCGAGAAATGTGACTTACAACTGATCCTCGGACTTTACGACCGTCACAAAACCCCGACGGTCACGTGATCAGAAATTGGGAGTTTTTCCAACCAGAATCGTCTTTATGATGGTTGCAGTGTGCCAGCCAGTTTATGACAAGCAAAGTCGATGTGTGTGTGTGTGTGGGGGGGGTGTTGATTCATTTAATGACATGATTCATTTAACGTAACTGCAGTGATTTATTGAACCCTCCACGGCGAAAAGATCATAAAACTGAACGCAACTCGCTTAACAGCCGACCTCACTTAGCAACAGAAATTCTGTTTCTCCATTGCGGTCGTAAGATAAGGACTGACTGTATTCCTATCTTCCAAGGCCTCACAATCTCTAAAAGTAAAAATATTTCCGTTCCATCTCTTTCTGAAAACCTGACTTTCTCTTGCATAAAACTGGACATTTTTATTAAGGCAGGGATTTATTGCATGTTCACAACTTCGATATTACTTAGTTACCGATTTATTTTATTTCCTGCCTCGCCCTATTATTGATGGAAAGACTGGATATCTTTTATTACAAGTCACCAGTTTAGCAGTTTACCTGGGTTGGGCAAAAATTTTTTAATCTGGAATTAAAACAGAATCCCCTTTAAATCTCCTCCTTTCTGAGGAATGCCCCCTGTATCATTTGAATTCCTTGATATTACTAAATTTTAGCTCAGAATCATTGCAAGCGGAGCCCCGTAAAAGTTACTACAGCCAGTGTGATTATTTTACATGGATTTTGAGTTGGCAATTGTAGAGTCAAACGTTGCAAAACAAATTAAATAATCATGAATGCTGGCTGAGAGAAACCTGGTAGAAAAATGGGACTGTCATTTTATAAATATGGACATACCTATGTTCGTTACACATTAACCGCTATTTTTATTAAAACTATTTTAACGAAGGTTAAATCCAAATCATTGGGAATTCGGGCAGCCTTCTGAATTAACTAAACAATTACGTTCCAAGTTCCTTTAGGCATTTGTCCTACGTTATCGGGACCAGTTAACGCAAAAGGAGAAAAACATCACACATATTTACACACACGTATAAAGTCACAACCTTCACCCATCACACAGGCCAGGGAGGAATAGAACCTCCAAGGTCAGCAACAGTCTATCGGTGGCAGAAAAGGGCACAGGTGAGTTACAAGTCCTGCTAAAGTCAATAATCAATTGGAAGGTATTGTTTGAGAAAATTGATAGTTATAATTGGGATATTGTTTAAATATGTCTAACAATTGTAATAATTTGAACATTTTTTTATTTAAGCAAAAAGGAAAAGGAAATTGAAATAGCGTTATTTGAATTAAGAACTAAGCTTAAAAGACAAAGGTTAAATTGCTGTATTTTTAAGATTAGAGATAAGATTTAAATTTGATAAATGTACTATGAGTTATTAACTGATTTAAGATTTTAGGTGGGTTAATAGAAGGGTAATTGTTTTGATTAAGTAAATAAGAGTAAATACCATCTTTTTAAGATGGTATTAGTTGAATAAGTGACTTAAGATTGAGAAGGAAGTGTTATGGCAAAACAGGAATATATAAAATTTTGTTAAGGATGAGAAATTTTTTAATAAATTAATATCCAGATCAAAGCTCTGTTCTGAAAAGATGCAATTGGTTAAAAAATAAAAAACATTTTGCAAAAATAATAATAATAATAATTAATGTTTTTTTCAAAACAACTTTTATGGTATATTGTTCGCATTAAGGGAATCACTGCAGGTGTTAAATTAGCAACACGGTTGTTAAGTAAACCTTGCTTACACTGTGACCGTCGTAAATATGAGTTGATTTGCCAAGAGTCCAAATTTTGACCATATGACTGTGGGGGATGCTGCAAATGGCCATAAGAGTGAAACAGTCACACTTTTTTCCACTGTCATTGTAACTTCAAATGGTCACTAAATGAACTGTATTTGTGTATCAAAATTTATATGCCACCCGTCTCGCTATCAAACGATTCTGGGCTATTATCCTAAAATAACAATATAAAGCAATTAGAACATTAAAAACATTTTAGGTAGATATAAAGATATACACACACACATACGGTATATATAAACTTATATACTATGAATGAAGATAACATTAACAGAGTCAGAAGGGACCTTGAAAGTTATCTAGTCCAACCCCCTGCTTACACAAGAGACCTGTCCTAGGGATTTGAACCGCTGAACTGCCGACCTTTCTGATCGACAAGCTCAGTGTCTTAGCCACTGAGCCACCTTGTCAGGCTATGCGCACACAGGTAGTCCTTGATTTACGACAGCTCATTTAGTGGCCGAAAGTTACAACGGCATTGAAAAAAATGTGACTTATGACCATTTCTCAGAGTTACAACTTTGCAGCATTCATTTCCCCCCCCCCATGGTCACGTGATCCAAAATTCGGATGCTTAGCAACCGCTTCCTATTTACGACGGATGGAGTGTCCCGGGGGGTCCCCGCGATTCCCTTCTTGTGACCTTCTGCACAAGCTAGATTCACTTAAGAACCATATTACTATTATTGATTGATTGATTGATTGATTGATTTGATTTATATGCCGCCCTTCTCCGGAGACTCAGGGCAGCTTACAATGCGTTAAGCAATATTCTTCATACTGTTTGTATATACCTGCTTAGTAGGGCTTTCGCTCCCCCCCCCCAAGCGGTGTTCTTTTTAATACAAAGTCAGCTTACTGCCCCCACAATCCGGGTCCTCATTTTACCTACCTCGGAAGGATGGAAGGCTGAGTCAACCTTGAGCCTGGTGAGATTTGAACTTGCAGTAATTGCAGGCAGCTGGTGCTACTTAACAGCACTTTAGTCTACTGAGCCACCAAGGCTCAAGACTAAGAGCCTTGGTAGTACAGTGGTCTAAGGCACCCTGTTATTAAGCTGGTTATTAAGACCAGATGCCTGCAATTACTGTAGGTTCAAATCTCGCCAAGGCTCAAGGTCGACTCAGCCTTCCATCCTTTCTAAGGTAGGTAAATTGAGGACCCAGTTTGTGGGGGCAATAAGCTGACTTTGTATAAATATACAAAAGAATGAAGGCTATTGCTTAGCGCATTGTAAGCCGTCCTGAGTCTCCGGAGAAGGGCGGCATATAAATCAAATTAAAAAAAAAAAAAAAGTTAACAACTGCAATTCTTCACCGAACAACTGTGGCAAGAGAGGTCGTAAAACGGGTCACAACTCACTTAAGAAATGTCTCACTTAATGACATAAATTGGAATTGGCCGTAAGTCAAGGACCACCTGTGTAGATAAGATATAAACATACAGATGCTACCGGTAGAAAAATAATAGAAAATCAGAACATGACCTCAAGGAAGAATGAAAATCCTAAACAAAATCAGCAATACAAAACACACATTTTGGCCACGCGCTTTTTATTAACCCATTTGCCACTCAAGGGTCCGTCATTTCTAAAGGGCCAGCAGCTTAAAAACAACTCAAAGCAGTCCAAAAATATGATTTAAACCCACACAGCCCACAAAAAGAAGAGAGAAAACCCAAGAGATTCGAACCAGGAAATAGTGAAGTCACCGTAAAGTCAGAATCTTTTGAAAAAGGCAACCTGCCAGGTGATTTTCCGAAAAAAGCCACACACACACAACTGGTGCATTTTTAAGGCAGACACTTAAAGTGTGTTAAGCAAGGAGGCATGTGTTGTGTTGTGTGTGAATCACTCAAGCCTGATTTTTTAAAGATATTGTAACTTAACTCCCCCCCCCCCACGTGCTGCTTTTTCAAAGAGGCACCGAGGCAGCATAGGTCAAGTTAAAATAACAAATATAAACCATCTTCTAAAAAACACCCTGGTTTGGAATGGACAACTCCCAGAATTCCTAACTGCTCGTTCCCATTTTTTTCTAGGAATTCTGGGATTTGCAGTATCCCAACGCAACCTGGCACACCATCCATTAAGGAAGATGCTTCCAAATGACATAGAAACCCCATCGAGGTTAAGATGGGTAAATCATTCTTTTGAAGCCATTGAAAAGGTCAGGATGGGTCAAGAGACCACTCCAGATGGTCTCATGGGGTCCCTGCCCCGTCCTTCTTTACATCCCCTTCCCCAACGCACACCCCGATTCCCTCCCAAACAAAAATCTGAAATACAATTTTCTTCCAAGGAAGAAAAATAAAATAAAATAATAAAGTAAAGTAATAAAATAAAATAATAAAATAAAGTAAAGTAAAATAAAATAATAAAGTAATAAAATAAAATAATAAAATAAAATAAATTAATAAAGTAAAGTAAAATAAAATAATAAAATAAAATAAAAAAGTAAAGTACAGTAAAGTAATAAAATAAAATAAAATAATAAAATAAAGTAAAACAAAATAAAATAGTACAGTACAGGAAAGTAAAGTAAAAAAATAAAATAAAATAAAATATAAAAATAAAAAAGAGGGAATGGCAGGACATTTCCTACTCAAACGGAGGGAGCATTATTTTTTCTAGGGAATTCAAAAAGTCCTCGAATTACAACCTCTCGTTTAGCGACCCTTTGAAGTTACGACCACCCTGAAAAGAAAAAAACCCAGACCGGTCCTCACACTTACGACCGCCACAGCATTTCTCACAGTCCTTGATCACAAGTTCGGGCGCTGTATTTATAACAGCTGAAGCATCCCAGGGTCCTGTGTGGCCGCCATTTGCGCAGCCCGATTTGACAAGCAAACAACAACCACAACGGTGGGGGGACTCCGATGCAGATCCACTTAAGGACCGGCATGATTCACTTAACAACGGCAGTACAACCGAGGCCCGAGTAAAGGATTGTAACATTGAGCGCGACTCCCTTGCCAAACTGCCTCGCTTAACAACAGAAATTCTTGTCCCAAGTCAGGTCGTAAGTGGAGGACTCCCTGTGTGTGTTGATGATGATGATGATGATGGAGGGGGTAAAAACCTGTCCATTTATCACACCCGTTTTCTGAGGAGGGAGGCAAAACGGATGGATATACGGGGGGGGGGGGAGAGAAAAAGGATAATGGGAAAAAGTGACAAGGGGCCATTTGGGTTTTTTTGGGGTGGGGGATCCCTAAATAAATAAATGAAAGCAGAGGCCAGTAGCTACACTTTCTGGGGAGGGGGGTCGGGGGGAAGAAACGGAGAGGTGTTAACTGTAACAAGTTAAGGCCTCATCAGGGCATCTCCTTTCTTGGGGGGGGGGAGATCTGATCCCCCCCATCAAAAGAGGGGAGTAAAAGGGGGAGGGGTGTCCCCTTCAACTGCAGCCACAGGTGCCTGGAAGGGAGAAGCAGAGCCCCAAAGCGGGGTGGGTGGGTGTGCAGGAATAGAGGAGGGGGGGAGGGCAGCTCCTTTCATGGGGGGGGGTGTCTGATTCCCCCTGCCAATCAAGGGAGGGGGCTAGAAGGAGGAGGAGGGGTCCCCATCACCGCAGCCACAGGTGCCTTGTGGGGGGGGGGGAAGAGGCAGAGCCCCAAAGGAAGGGATGGGGGGACAGAGAGGGGAGGGCAGCTTTCCTGGAGGGAGGGGTTTGATTCCCCCCCCCAAATCAAAGGAGGAGGAAAAAGGAAAAGGGTAACCCCAGGTGCCCCTTTCTTGGGGGAGTGTCTCACTCCCCAATGAAGGGAGGGGAGGAAAGGGTGGGTCCCCTCCACCGAAGCTACAGGTGCCAGGGAGGAGCCCCAAAGGTGGGGGGAGAGACGGAGAGAGTGGAGGCAGCTGCTTTCTTGGGGGGGGGGTGTCTGATCCCTCCATCAAAGGAGAGGAGAAAAGGGGGGGGCTAAAAGGAGAAGGGGGTCCCCACCACTGCAGCCACAGGTGCCACTTTCTGGGGGGTGGGGTGCCTGATTTCCCCCTAAATCAAGGATGAAAAGGTGGGGGGCGTAAAAGGAGGGGTTCCACAGGTGCCTGGAGGGAGGGGCTGAGCCCCAAAGAGAGGGATGGGGGGGACAGAGAGAGGGGAGGGCAGTTCCTTTCTTGGAGGGAGGGGTCTGATCCCCCCCCTAAATCAATGGAGGGGGGAAAAAGGGAAAGGGGGGTCCCCTCCACCGCAGCCACAGTTACCCCTTTCTTGGGGGGTCTGATCCCCCCAATCAAGGGAGGAGAGAAAAGGGGGGCTGAAAGGAGAAGAGGGTCCCCTCCATCGCAGCCCCAGGTGCCTCTTTCTGGGGGGGGTGTCTGATTCCCCCCAAATCAAGGGAGGGGAGAAAAGGGGGGGCTGAAAGGAGGGGATCCACAGGTGCCTGGGGGGAGGGGCAGAGCCTCAAAGGGGGAGAGCAGTCCCTTTCTTGGAGGGAAGGGTCTCATACCACCCCCCCAAATCAAGGAAGGGGAAAAAGGGAGAGGGCTAAAAGGAGAAGAAGGGGGTCCCCTCCACCGCAGCCACAGTTACCCCTTTCTTGGGGGGGTCTGATCCCCCCTAAATCAAGGGAGGGGAGAAAAGGGGGTCTGAAAGGAGGGGATCCACAGGTGCCTGGAGGGAGGGGCAGAGCCCCAAAGAGAGGTATTGGGGGGGGACAGAGAGAGGGGAGGGCAGCTCCTTTCTTGGAGGGTGGGGTCTGATTCCCCCCAAATCAAGGGAGGGGAGAAAAGGGGGGGCTAAAAGGAGAAGGGGGTTCCCTCCAACGCATCCCCAGGTGCCCCTTTCTTGGGGGGTCTGATCCCCCAATGAAGGGAGGGGAGAAAAGGGGCTAAAAGGAGAAGAGGGTCCCCTCCACCACACCCCCAGGTGCCCCTTTCTGGGGGGGTGTCTGATTCCCCCCAAATCAAGGGAGGGGAGAAAAGGGGGGGCTAAAAGGAGAAGGGGGTTCCCTCCAACACATCCCCAGGTGCCCCTTTCTTGGGGGGTCTGATCCCCCAATGAAGGGAGGGGAGAAAAGGGGGGGTTGAAAGGAGAAGAGGGTCCCCTCCACCACACCCCCAGGTGCCCCTTTCTGGGGGGGGTGTCTGATTCCCCCCAAATCAAGGGAGGGGAGAAAAGGGGGGGCTAAAAGGAGAAGGGGGTCCCCTCCACCGCAGCCACAGTTACCCCTTTCTTGGGGTGGTCTGATCCCCCCTAAATCAAGGGAGGGGAGAAAAGGGGGGGGCTGAAAGGAGGGGTTCCACAGGTGCCTGGGGGGGAGGGAGGGGCGGGGGGAGGAGCCAAGAGCCACTCACCGTCCATGGTGGTCGCCGGGGGCATCTGGGGCTCCCCCATGGCGGGCGAGGGAGGGGCCCGGAGGCCTTGGGGCCAAGCCACGCAGCACCGGCTCCGAAAGCCCGGAGTCCCCCGCCGCTCGATACGCCTCCTCAAAGGCCGGGGAGCCGGGCGAGGGGGGTCTCTCGGCCGGCGGCGGGAGGAAGGGAGCGGGCGGGCGGGCGGAGGCCGCGGAACCTTCGCGGCGGCTACAATGTATCCAGCCCAAAGGAAACACCCTGTCCCACGTGACCCGGGCGCCTGCTGGGAAAGCCCCGCCCCGCCGCCCTGGCCACGCCCACCACGCCAATGGCACAGGCGGAGGGGCGGGGCGCCAGTTTAACAGGGAAACAGCAATACTGGTAGTAATAGTAAATAGTAATAGTAAATAATAAATAAATAAATAAATAATAATAATAATAAATAAATAAATAAATAATTAATAATAATAATAATAATAATAATAATAATAATCATAATAATACATAATCATCATAATCATAACCACAACCATAATAATCATGATAAAAATAAAAATAATACGAAATCCAGCATGGTCATCTCGTTTGCTGTGTATACTGTCGTCATCATCATCATCATAAAAATAATAGTAATAGTAATAATTTTATTTTTAATGTTTAATGTTTAATGAATAAAAGAGATAATAACTAGGCAGCAACCCGTATCAACTATTAGCACCAGTCAATGGTATTTGTGAGGCATTTTCGAATGTTCAGTTGACTGAGTTTCACGTTTAATGAATAAAAGAGAATAATAAGGTACTTGATTGATACCTAGCATGCTGGCAGCAACCCATATCAGCCATTAGCACCAGTCAATGGTATTTGTGATGCATTTTCGAATGTTCAGTTGACTGAGTTTCACGTTTAATGAATAAAAGAGAATAATAAGGTACTTGATTGATACCTAGGATGCTGGCAGCAACCTGTATCAACTATTAGCACCAGTCAATGGTATTTGTGATGCATTTTCGAATGTTCAGTTGACTGAGTTTCACGTTTAATGAATAAACGAAATGATAATAATGTCAATGATATCTGTGATACATTTTTAAATGTTCAGTTGACTTTCGTTTTTAATGAATAAAAGTGATGATGATAATAAATGATACATTCTTAAATGTTCGGTTGACTTTCATTTTTAATGAATAATAATGATGATAATACTACATTTTTCAATGTTCAGTTGACTGAGTTTCATTTTTAATGAATAAAAGAGAATAATAAGGTACTTGGTTGATACCTAGCATGCTGGCAGCAACCCATATCAGCCATTAGCACCAGTCAATGGTATTTGTGATGCATTTTCGAATGTTCAGTTGACTGAGTTTCACATTTAATGAACAAAGTAAATAATAATGTCAGTGATATCTGTGATACATTTTTAAATGTTCACTTGACTTTCATTTTTAATGAATAATAGTGATGATGATAATAATACTACATTTTTAAATGTTCAGTTGACTGAGTTTCATGTATGGTGAATAAAAGTAATAAAAGAATATAGTGCAATATCGAGTTTTCAATTTCAATTATATAGAATGTAAAGGATGTATGTTTGTGTTTTTATTTTTATAGTTATAATGTACACTGAAGACAGCATTTAATTTCATTGCACCATATGCAATGACAATAAACTAAACTAAACTAAAAATTTATAATAATAATAATAATCGCAGACAGCTGACAGGTTCGGACAACAACCGAGATCCGAGTCAGCAGGGTCGGGGGAATGACTTCCTGCAGGAAGCTGCTCCAAAACGAGTCCCGGTTTGGAAGCTGGTTTTAGGAAACTCATGGGAACGCGGCTCCAGAGTTGCATGCATGCACCGAGCCCAGGAACGGCGTGCATGCAACAGGTCAAGTGCCGAGTTAAAAGATTTTCCCATTTTCACGTATTGTGTGAATGCGGCTTTTTAGAGTTCGTAGTCAGGTTGATCCTGGGATGGTACGGTTTTCAACCTGTCTCTCTCTCTCTCCTTGGGCGTATGGATGCTTTTTTTTGGAGGTCTTTACAAAGGGTTGGACTAGAAGACCTCCAAGGTCCCTTCCGGCTCTATTCTGATGGGTTTTCAAGAAGAGATGGGACAGCCACTTGTCTGAAATGGTAGAGGGACTCCTGCTTGAGCAGGAGGTTGGACTAGAAGACCTCCAAGGTCCCTCCCAGCTCTGATTAATTGACGGTGAGGACAATGAACCAGTGGAAGAGCCTTTCTTTCTTTTCATTTTTTTTCATTCTGCAGTCAGACGAAGCGTCCTGTGCGACCTGCAAGCTTGCTGCGTTTTTCACACACAAACACCCTTCTTGCAGCCTGCAAGGCCGTTCTTGCAACGTTTAGCAACTTCTCTGGATAGCTGCCTGCCCAGCCTCCCGGTTGGCACCTGTCCAGGAATAAATCCATATATTATCAATGATATATTACATATATAGACCCCAAAACACTTGGAAACTACCCACATCCGGGTCTCCCTGATTGGTTCCAGGCCCTTCCGGGCGACCTCTCTATGGTACGCCTTCCCCCTCTGATTCTACAAACGGCCTCGCCGCGACATGGCGGTGATGTTGGGCCTCCAGAAACCGGAAGTTGGACTCCACGGATAACGGAAACAGAGGTTCCGCTTGCCGGAAGTAGTTTCGGCCAATGCCGGAAGAGAAGGCCCCGGCAAACGGCGAGAGCCTAAGATGGCGGAGGTGGTGAGTGCGGAGGGGAAGGAAAGGTAGAGGAGCCCGTCGGCCTCGAGTTGCCCGCTTAATTTCTCCTCTTTTTTATTTTTATTTTGCAGGAGGAAGTGACCGAAGGGTGTAACCTCCCCGTGTTGCGCCGTAACCAAGAAAACGAGGACGAGTGGCGTGAGTTAACGGGGGAGGGAGAGGCGGGGCTTAAGGAGAGGGAGAGGCGGGGTTTGAGGCGAAGGGGGCGGGGCTTGAGGAGAAGTGGGCGGGGCCACGTGAAATGATCAATGGAGACTGCAAGTCTCATTCAGACCTTGTTGGTGGAAGGGTTTAAAGTGGGGAGGGGGAATTGGTGGACAAGGGGGGGGGGTTACAGCCAAAAATGTGGGGGGCTCCCCCCATGGAGGAGATTCTCCCTGAAGGGGTCCCCAAGATTAGGACTTGGGATAAGAAAAAAAAATTTTTTTTTAATTTAAATACGTTTAACTATATTTTATCTTTTAAAAATTTTATTTACTTATTTTTATTTATTTATTTATTTTATTTCAAATTTATATACCGCACCTTCTCCCAAGGGACTCAGGGCGGTGTACAGCCAGATAAAAACATACAATACAAACATTAAGAACAATTAAAAGAATATATATTAATTTGGCCCCAGTTTACAATGACAAACCAATTTAAAATTTAAAATTTAAAAATACGTTAGGCCTACATAATTAAATACAGAATATTTATGTATGTAAGTATATTATTTTTATTTAAATATATTTATTTTTTTAAAATTTTATTTATTTAAATATTTATTTATGTAAATATATTTAAATATATTTCACCCTTTAAAAATTTATTTATTTATTTATTTTTAAAAATACATTATTTTTATTTAAATATATTTTATTTATTTAAATATTTAGTTATTTAAATATGTTTAAATATATTTTATCCCCTAAAAATTTATTTATTTATTTTTAAAAATATATTATTTTTATTTAAATATATTTTATTTTTTAAAAGTTTATTCATTTAAATATTTATTTATTTAAATATATTTAAATATATTTTATCTTTTATTAATTTATTTATATATATATATATAACGGCTACAAGGATAACAGAAGAGTTGGAAGGGTCCCCCGTAGGTCATCTAGTCCAACCCGCACCCCCTCCCCCCCCAGAGTAAGCAGGAAATCCTACCCCATTTCTGACAGACGGCAGGTGACCCAGTTTTTTCTTGAAAGTTTCCAGTGACCATTTTAAATCTGATTTTTCTCTCTCTCTCTTAGCCTCGTTTTTTTTTTTCAGGCTTATCACTGTTATTTGGTTCTAATCAAGCCAAAATTACCTCTTTGAGCCTGAACTCTTCCTATCCTGGTGGTAGAAAGTGTTTTCTGGGGGAAAAATCGGAATTTTTGTGAGCCTTGGGGAAACTGGCCAGTCTTTGTTTTCTCCTGAAATAATCTACTTTTTCTTTTCACAGCGTTGGCTGAAATCCTGAGTGTCAAAGACATCAGTGGCCGAAAACTTTTCTATGTTCACTATATTGATTGTGAGTAAACGAGGTGGAACTATTGGATGGTTGGGAAGGAAAATATTGTCCCAGGCTTTTCTGGAAGGAGATTATGAAAACTGGGAGTTGGTTGGGCGGGTGGGAGTGAGCGGAGGGCCGCTACAATCCTATCTGGACCACTTATGAAACTGAAGTCAAGATAATTTACGACTAGAAGTTGTCCTCGTCTTACGACCGTTCATTTAGTGACCGTTCGAAGTTACGACGGCACTGAAAAAAAGTGACTCGTGACCGTTTTTCGCACTTACGACCCTTTGCAGTATCCCCATGGTCACGTGATCAAAATTCAGATGCTTGATTCGTATTTATGACGGTTGTGGTGTCATTTGACCCGTCGCGACGATCTGATGAGCAAAAGTCGATGGGCTTTAATTCGCTTAACGATCGGCTTCCTACCTTAACAAACGGGGTGATTTTCTTAACAAGTGTTGGCAAGAAAGGCTGTAAAATGGGGCAATATTCACTTAGCTGTCTCACTTAGCGACGTAAATGTTAGGCTCAGTTGCGGTCGTAAGTTGAGGAAAACCTGGATACCCCAGGGATTGGTGCCTAGCTCAGTTTTTCCCAGTGATCCCTTCCCCAGACATTTGGAGTTCTAGGGGAGTGTATCTTGGGTTCTTGCACCTTGCTCTGTTCTGGCTGTGTCTTGTCTGTGTTGTTAAGAAAATAAAACAATGAAGAGTAGGCTTCTATGAGAAGTGCAGAAAAGATTGGAGAATGGAAAGGAAGAAAAGCAAAATCTTTGTGAATGTCTTGCTGGAGCTTTTATTGTAGAAATTGGATTTTTAGTCTTTCTAGATTTTTTTTATTATTTTTTATTTTATTTTATTATTATGGATATATCACTCAGCATCTCCTGATTGGCCCAAAGTCACCCAGCCGGCTTTCACGCCTAAGGCCGGACTAGAACTCCCAGTCTCCTGGTGATTGGCCCAAAGTCAATCCCAGCTGGCTTTCATGTCTAAGGCCTAACTAGAACTCCTAGTCTCCTGGTGATTCGCCCAAACTCACCCAGCCGGCTTTCATGCCTAAGGCCTAACTAGAACTCCCAGTCTCCTGGTGATTCGCCCAAACTCACCCAGCCGGCTTTCACACCTAAGGCTGGACTAGAACTCCGTCTCCTAGTGATTGGCCCAAACTCATCCAGCCAGCTTTCACGCCTAAGGCCAGACTAGAACTCCCAGTCCCTTGATGATTGGCCCAAAGTCACCCAGCTGGCTTTCACGCCTAAGGCCAGATTAGAACTCCTAGTCTCCTGGTGATTCGCCCAAACTCATACAGCTGGCTTTTACACCTAAGGCTGGACTAGAACTTCCAGTCTCCTAGTGATTGGCCCAAACTCATTCAGCCGGCTTTCACGCCTAAGGCCAGACTAGAACTCCCAGTCACTTGATGACTGGCCCAAAGTCACCCAAATGGTTTTCATGCCTAAGGCTGGACTAGAACTCCCAGTCTCCTGGTGATTGGCTCAAACTCACCCAGCCGGCTTTCATACCTAATGCAGCACTAGAATTCATCGTCTCCTGGTTCCTAGGCTGGTGTCTTAACCCCTTAGAGACAAAACTGGCTCTCTCCCTCCCCCTCCTCATTTAATCCCTGTGCCTTTTCCTTAAAAAAAAACAAACACTGTGTCTTTGCCGTAACCTTACAGTCAACAAGCGTCTGGACGAATGGGTCACTCACGACCGGCTGGATTTAAAGAAGATCCAATTCCCCAAGAAAGAAGCCAAGACGCCCACCAAGAACGGGCTGCCAGGATCCCGGCCCAGCTCTCCGGAACGTGACGTGGTAGGGAGGCGCGTGGCTTCGGGGAAAGGCGAAGCATTCACAAGAATGTTTCGTTTGTGGGAGGAGAGTCCTAGCCATCTCGGAGGGAGGGGTTACCGAAATTCCAGCCCAGGCTATAACAAAACCCAGGTGTTACGGAAGTTTCTACGACGTTAAGGACGGGGAGGGGCGGGGAGTTTGAGAGCATTGATGGTTTCATTCTGCTTCGTCTCCCCCGCCGAGATCTCTGCCTGCAGCTGGGCCTGGAGACAGGGGTCTCCCCCGTACGTTTTCCCCACCACCCACCTCCCCACCCCGAGCAGGAACTGGCGTCCTTTCCTCTCCCTCCACATGTTGGTAATGCCCGCCTTCCTCTCTATTCAGAGGAAGACCTTGGATCTACAGCCAGCCACTCCATCCAGCGGTAAAACCCTACCTATCCCGGTGCAGATAACCCTTCGTTTTAACCTATCTAAAGAGAGGGAGGCCATCCCTGGCTCGCCCGACCAACCCCTCTCCTCCAGCTCCTGCGTCCAGCCAAACCATCGTTCAACGGTACAAAACTGGCACTCGGCCGCCACGGCTCGTTCCTTTGATGTCTCGTTTTGCTCGTTTGCCCATTTCTCAAGAGGCCGCACCAGCTGGGGGGGGGTTGAGTTAGGTCTGGGCTAGCGAGGGAGACCTCCGGGGGTGGGGGAGTGTACGTGTGAATGAGTGCGTGCGTGCGTGCCCAGGGGTGTTGTAGGTCCTTCCAGGGCTCCCCCACTTCTCTCCTAAGTCGAGCCAGGACAAGGCTGATGATGTCCCATCCCAGAACAGAAGGGAAAAAAAGACATTTAAGAGACCAGATCTAGCTAGGTTTGATACCATGTTTCTCCAAAAATAAGCCCTCCCCGAAAATATTGCTCCACGTGCCCCAAAATAATAAGACTGCCCCGAAAATAAAGCCAAGCGCTTATTTCGGGGTTCAAAAAAATAAAATAAGACAGGGCCTTATTTTTGGGGAAACACGGTATGAAGTTTAAACCACCGATGAAAAGGGTTAGCCGTCCTATTACCTTTAAGCCACCGATTGAATTGCGTTACGCTTTGCTACAGGTAGTCCTCGACTTAAAAAGACCACAATTTCCAAAATTTCTCTGGCGTAGCGAGACGGTGGTTACGTGATGTTCTGCCCCCATTTTAGTGCCGTCGTAAACTTCCGAACGGAAGTGAATGGTTGTAAGTTGGGGACCTATCTGTATGAAGTTTCAGGCAGGAATGGCATGGGCTTTTGACACGGAATTGAAGAATTGGCGGTCATAAACTGTTGGTGGCGCGGTGGTCAGAATGCAGTATTGCAGGCTCACTCTGCCCGACTGCCAGCAGTTCGATCCTGAACCGGCTCAAGCCTGATTCGGCCTTCTGTCTTTCCAAGGTCGGTAAAATGAGGAGCCAGATTGTTGGGGGCAACAGGCTGACTTTGTAAACCACTTAGAGGGGTCTATAAAGCACTGTGAAGCGGTATATAAGTGCTATTCCTGTTGTTATTCTATTCTATTCTGTTCTATATTCTATTCTACTCTAATTTTTTCTTATTCTATTCTGAATTTTATTCCATTCCATTCCATTCTAATTTTATTTCTATTCTATTCTATTCTATCCTCTATTCACTACTATTCTATTAAATTCTATTCTATTCTCTATTCTCCTATTCTATTTTATTGAATTTTGTTCTACTTTATTTTATTCTATTCTTTTCTATTCTATTGAATTCTATTCTCCATTCTCCTATTCTATTCTATTCTCTATTCTCCTATTCTATTCTATTGAATTCTATTCTATTCTATTCTCTATTCTCCTATTCTATTCTATTGAATTTTATTCTATTCTATTCTCTATTCTCCTATTCTATTCTATTGAATTTTATTCTATTCTGTTCTCTATTCTCCTATTCTATTCTCTATTCTCCTATTCTATTCTATTCTATTCTATTGAATTTTATTCTATTCTATTCTCTATTCTCCTATTCTATTGAATTCTGTTCTGTTCTATTCTCTATTCACTTTTCCTATTCTATTCTATTCTATTCTATTTTATTTTCTCTATTCAGTTTTCTATTGAATTCTATTCTATTCTATTCTATTCTCTATTCTCCTATTCTATTGAATTCTATTCTGTTTTATTCTATTCTCTATTCTATTCTATTCTATTCTATTCTATTCTATTGAATTCTATTCTATTTTATTCTCTATTCTCCTATTCTATTGAATTCTATTCTGTTTTATTCTATTCTCTATTCACTTCTATTCTATTCTATTCTATTCTATTCTATTCTATTGAATTCTATTCTATTTTATTTTCTCTATTCCGTATTCTATTGAATTCTATTCTATTCTATTCTCTATTCTCCTATTCTATTGAATTCTATTCTGTTTTATTCTATTCTCTATTCACTTCTATTCTATTCTATTCTATTCTATTCTATTCTATTCTATTGAATTCTATTCTATTTTATTTTCTCTATTCCGTATTCTATTGAATTCTATTCTATTCTATTCTCTATTCTCCTATTCTATTGAATTCTATTCTGTTTTATTCTATTCTCTATTCACTTCTATTCTATTCTATTCTATTCTATTCTATTCTATTCTATTCTATTCTATTCTTCTAGTGTTTTTCCATCTTATGCTGAAAACCCTTCCTACTTAGCCCAGTTTGAAATCAGTTTAACTAAAGAGATTGATTCTGTGACCCCCTTCTCAGTTGTGGCCGCTCTCCGGCAGCCACTGGGCCAATCGCACACCTTCCTTGCAAAATTGTCGTGTGAAAAATCTAAGGCGGAAGAAGCCATAACCAAACTTCTATAGGCGATGTGGTCATATAAGAGACGGGAAAGACCCAACTTTTCATCCCTTCTCAGCCCCAGAGCAGAGTTTGAGTCAGTCCTTTCCCTTCGCAGCTCACCAATCAGGGCGGTTTGACGGGGAAGGGGAGCTGCCCTAAGAGACAGGAGACCCGGATCCAAATCCTGCCCCAAAGCTCCCTGAATGACTCGGATCCAGTCTCATGTTCTTATCCCAAACTGCTTCCCGGTGTTATGGAGGAATCTGGGCCTCCCAAACGCTATTTGTGTACCTTTTAAGTTGCCCAAAAGAAAATGAATCACGAAGGCCAAGATCCCTCAAGGCCTCGAACCAACATTGCAATCCCCATCACTCTTACTGGTGGGGTTCAGGAAGGAAAGCCACGCCATTCTTCCGAAGTGGGCTTTTTATCCCCTTTATTTCTCCAACCGAAGCCTCTACGGCTCTGTCAAGGGCCTCTGGGCCTTGTTTTGTAGAAGGGGACAGGTTTTACAGGTAGTCCTCGACTTACGACCACAACTAAGCTAAAGCGTTGAGTGAATCTTGCCCCCATTTTTACCACTCGGCGTACCACGGTTGTTAAAACGAGTCTCTGCCGCTTCTTAAGTGAGTCACACCATTGTTAAGTGACTTTGGCTTCCCCACTGACTTTGTCAGAAGGTCCCAAAAAGGGATTGTGTGACACACGCACCCACACAGACACTGCGATCATCCTAAATATGAGTCAGTTGCTAAGCGTCCCCGAATTTTGATCGCGTGACCACGGGGAGGGTGCGACAGTCATAACTGTGAAAAACTTAACTCGCTGTTTTCAGCGCCGTTGTGACTTCGAACGGCCACTAAGTGAAGTGTTGTAAGTCAAGGACTGCCTGTATTCTGTGTAAAGCAGCTTTCCTAAGCTACGCCCGATCGATCAAAGTTGTGGTTGTACAAGGATGGGTTTTCTAACAGGTGGGCCAGGGTAGCATCAGAGGCCCATCCCTCTTCCTGAGGCGTTAGATCAATATTTCTTAACCTCAGAGACTTAAAAGATGGGTGGACTTCAGCTCCCAGAATTCCCCAGCCAACATATTTTAAGATGGGTGGACTTCAACTCCCAGAATTTCCCAGCCAACATATTTTAAGATGGGTGGACTTCAACTCCCAGAATTCCCCAGCCAGCATGCTTTAAGATGGGTGGACTTCAACTCCCAGAATTCCCCAGTCAGCATATTTTAAGATGGGTGGACTTCAACTCCCAGAATTCCCCAACCAGCTTGATTTAAGATGGGTGGACTTCAACTCCCAGAATCCCCAGCCAGCATGCTTTAAGATGGGTGGACTTCAAATCCCAGAATTCCCCAGCCAGCATATTTTAAGATGGGTGGACTTCAACTCCCAGAATCCCCAGCCAGCATAATTTAAGATGGGTGGACTTCAACTCCCAGAATTCCCCAGCCAACGTGACTGAGGAATTCTGGGAGTTGAAATCCCCCCCACCTAAAAATACGCTGGCTGGGGAATTCTGGGAGTTGAAGTCCACCGGTCTCTTAAAAGTTGAGAAACCCTGCTCCAAAGAGCGCCAGCCAGTCAGAGGCCTCCTATGATCCCTCTTCTCATCCCAACTTCATTCCCCTGGACAAGTAGTCGCAGAGGCTCCGGCTGGCCGACTTCTCTCACCAAACCCCAGCCGAGTCTCCCCATCTTTTGCGATGCTGGTGGAAAATTGGGGAGGGGAAGAAGAGTGGAGGAGGGAGAGGAGGCAGGCCGCTCCCTAGAACGTGTTTGCTTTGGTCTCTTCCAGAAACGGAAGGTGGAGGTGGTCTCACCCGCAACCCCTATCCCTGCCGTCAGTGAGACAACACAGGCCTCGGTTTTTCCTCAGGTAAGTGCACGAAAAGGAGAATACAGGTGCGATTTAACGACCACGATTGAGCCCAAAGCTTTTTGTGGCTAAAGCGAGACATTCACGCCGTGAGTTTGGCCCTACTTTACCGCCTTTCTATGCCACCGTCGTTAAGCGAATCGCCTGCAGTTGTTAAGTGAGCAACACGGTTGCTGAGTGAATCCAGCTTCCCCATTGACTTTGCTCGTCAGAAGGTCGTAAAAAGGGGATCGCCTGACATTCTCCCACCACACCCCACACCCCCGGGGACACTGCAGCCGTCATAAATATGAACCAGTGGACAAGTGTCTGAATTTTGATCACGTGACCCTGGGGAAATGCTGCCATGGTCGTAAGTGTGAAAAATGATCACGAGTCACTTTTTTTCAGTGCCGTCGTAACTTTGAACGGTCACTAAGTGAACCATCCCAATGGGGTGCCCTCCACACGCATCGGTGCCAACCACGACTGCGGTATTCTAGCCTGCCCAATATCGAAGATGTCCACAGGGGAAAAGCTGAGCCAAAGGACACCTCTGCTCTCCCCCCAAGAGGTCTTTTGCAAGCTATTTGGTTGGACCGCTGCACCTTCTGGGGATCTTCTGGCCTTCAATGCCATTTCTGACCCTACCGGAGCTGTAGGAAGACCACAAAATGTTCCCATTCAGGTGCCTCCTCCTGCAGTCATCTCAATCCCCCTCTCCATTTCTTTTAGTAACCGGTCAAAATTATTACGACACTGAGAAACGTGACCTATGACCATTTTTCACACTTATGACCATGGCAGCGGTCATGTGTTACGTGATTTACATTCAGATCCTTGACCGCTGACTCAACAGTTGTGACAGTTGCATTATCCCGGAGTGATGTGATCAGTGGTGAAATTCAAATTTTTTTACTACCGGTTCTGTGGGTGTGGCTTGGTGGGTGTGGCAGGGGAAGGATACTGCAAAATCCCCATTCCCTCCCCACTCCTGGGGGAAGGATATTGCAGAATCCCCATTCCCTCCCCACTCCTGGGGGGAAGGATATTGCAAAATCTCCATTCTCACCCCACTCGAGGGCCAGCCAGAGGTGGTATTTGCCAGTTTGCCGAACTACTCAAAATGTCCACTACCGGTTCTCCAGAACCTGCTGGATTTCACTCCTGGATGTGATCCTCATTTGCGACCTTCTGACAAGCAAAAATCAACGGGGACACCAGATTCCCATGTGACTCGCTTTACAACGGCAGCGATTCATTAAACAGCGGTGGCAAGAAAGGTTGCAAAACGGGAGAAAGCTCACTTAGCAAACGTCTTGCTTAGCAACGGAAAGTTTGGGCTCGATTGTGGCCGTAAATCGAGGACTTCTTGTAATGCCCTCTTTTGTCCCCTTCTCTTTTCCAGAATGGCTCCGCTCGCCGAGCCGTGGCTGCCCAGCCGGGCCGGAAGAGAAAATCCAACTGTCTTGGGACAGATGAGGTACATATCCGGGCTGGGAAATTGGTGGTGCCCATCTCTGGTGCCGTTTGGGAGGGGAGCACCTGGCTGCTTCTCCCATCCCGAACGGACCCCCTTTTTGATTCTCGCAAGCAGGATTCCCAGGACAGCTCGGACGGGATCCCGTCGGCGCCCCGCATGACGGGCAGCTTGGTCTCGGACCGCAGCCACGATGACATTGTCACGCGCATGAAAAACATCGAATGCATCGAACTCGGGCGCCACCGCCTGAAACCCTGGTACTTCTCGCCCTACCCTCAGGAGCTCACCGCCCTCCCCGTCGTCTACCTCTGCGAATTCTGCCTTAAGTATGTCAAGAGCCTCAAATGCCTCCAGAGGCACTTGGTAAGAGGTCCTTCTTTCCTCCATCTCCCCACCCCCACCCCTCTCTCCCAATCCAGACTTGGATCAAAGTTGTTCTGATCCCGTCTTACCGTATTTTTCGGAGTATAAGTCGCACTCCCCCCCCCCCAATCTAAAAGAGGGTGGAAATTTGGGTGCGTCTTATATACCGAATGTAGCCAAAACCGCGAGACACAGAGGCGACGATGGTCTGTGGCAATCCCTGCAGCCTGGAACAGCTGATTGGGGGTATTCCGGGAGGTCGATCCACCCGCCAATCAGCTGCTCGTGCTGAATCAGGCTGTAATAATGTGCTGAAGCTGACCTGGCTGTTTGCTATTTGCTGCAAGGACGTGTCAGAGTTTGCAGCAGCAATCACATCCAGAAAGCAGGATTCAATAACTTCTCTTTATATATGATATAACACATGAAGTAAATATACAATACCAAAAGCAGGTTTTCCAACGTGGTAGTAAATACAACCAAAAGCACAAGCAGAGGAGAGGAGTTTCACTTTTAGTTTCAGAGATCAGCACAGCATGCAACTTTAGAACAGTTGAGCTAAGCCACACCCAGGCTCCTTGCTGCCCCCTTCCTTGTTGCTCACACAACAAATATTGTTTCAGTTTCCAAACAGCCCTCAACTCTCTCACACACTGACAGGATGCTGGTAGGCAGAGGCAGAATTTTTTTTTTCTTATTTTCCTGCCCAAAAACTAAGGTGCATCTTATACTTTGGAGCGTCTTATTATCTGAAAAATACGGTATGTCCTTCCTTTATTTACAACACTCCGAAATCAGCTAGAGCATAGCAATAGCCCTTAGATTTATATGCCGCTTTACAGCTGTCTCTAAGCAATTTACAGAGTCAGCCTCTTGTCCCCAGCAAACTGGGTCCTCATTTTACCAACCTTTGGAAGGACGGAAGGCTGAGTCAACCATGAGCCAGTCAGAATCGAACTCCTGGCAGTGGGCAGAATTAGCGTGCAATACTGCATTCTAACCACTGCGCCACCAATGGCTCATCCACTCTCCCATCATCCCCAGCCTATCCTGCTGCTCTTTTCAGGCAACAATTCTGTCTGTGTAGTTTTTAAAAATCATCTCCTCTGTAGTTTTAATGCTTTAATCTTTATATTTAATTTAAAATCTTCACCTCCGGACTTTTAATGTTTTATTCTTTCTCCTGTTTAACTTAAAATAGTTTTAGTATTCTAATCATTCTTCTTATTTAACTTAATTTCTTCATTTTAATCTTTCTTCTATTCAACTTAAAATCTTCGTGTCTGTAATTTTAGTGTTTTAACCTTGCTTCTCTTCAACTTAAAATCTTCATTTCTGCAGTTTTGATGTTTTAATCTTCTATTCAATTTAAAATCTTCATCTCTGCAGTTTTACTGTTTTAATCTTCTATCTAACTTAAAATCTTCATATCTGTAGTTTTAATATTTTAATCATTCTTCTCCTTGTTTTCTAACTTTAAGCTGTCCAGAGTCGCCTTATAGGGTAGATGTGCGGCATAAAAACTTAATGAATAAATATACTGCTCAAAAAAATAAAGGGAAGACAAGCAGAAGACATCCGAGATCTGAATGAATGAAATAGCCTGATTAAATACTTTGTTCTTTACATACAGTAGTTTATACGCTGCTCAAACAACTAAAGGGAACACAAAACTACTGTATGGAACGAACAAAGTATTTAATCAGGCTATTTCATTCATTCAGATCTCGGATGTCTTTTGCTTGTCTTCCCTTTATTTTTTTGAGCAGTGTATATTCAGGTTAAATTCTTGATTTAACAACCATTTTTCTTTGTAAGAAACACACCCAACTCTGTGGTTTCCTTCTCTGCAGATGAAGTGTGACTTGAGGCACCCGCCGGGCAACGAAATCTACCGCAAAGGAACCATTTCCTTCTTTGAGATCGACGGCCGGAAGAACAAGGCAAGAAAAATGCCCTTAGTCCTACATCTGGAATCCACCTGGTGCATTGGGACTACATTTCCCAGAGTTTCTTGCGGATCCACTGATGCGAGAATTCTGTTCTCACCCATGGGAAACATGCTATTTATATTAAGTTATTCACTTAATTTTCTCGCTTAGCAACGGAAATTTGCAGCTCAATCATGGTCGTAAATCAGGGATGACGTGTAGTCCGCAACTTATAGGTACAGGCAGTCCTCAACCTACGACCACCATTGAGGCCAAAATTTCTGTCTCTAAATGAGACTGTTGTTAAGTGAATTTTGCCCATTTTTTGCTCCTTTCTTGCTACCGTTGTTAAGTGAGTACTTTCTTGCTACCGGTTGTTAACTGAATTCGGCTTCCCCCATTGACTTTGCTTGTCAGAAGGTCTGTGACCCTGGGACACAGCCTGGGACACAGCGGCTGTCATTAATACAAGTCAGTTGCCAAGCATCCAAATTTTAATCACGTTGATCATGAGGATGCTATACATATGAAACTCGGTCATCATTTACTTTTTCCAATGCCGTCGTAACTAACAAATGGTTGCTAAACAAACTGTTCATAATTCGAGGACTCCCTGTACCGTTGTCCCCATCGGCAGGCAAGTTCTCGACGCCCCGAATGAACTGATTAATCCTAACAGTGTATTCATCCTGTGTCCCTTTTTTGTTCTCTTCCAGAGTTATTCGCAAAACCTTTGTCTTCTGGCGAAATGCTTCCTCGATCACAAGACTCTCTACTACGACACGGATCCCTTCCTCTTCTACGTCATGACCGAATACGACAGCAAAGGCTTTCACATCGTCGGCTATTTCTCCAAGGTGAGTCTCCGCTTGATTAAAAAAAAAAAAAAAAATCCGTTTTTCTGTTCTCTCTGTGTGTTTGGAGAGCCAGGGGATCAGCGTGCAGTGTCTAAGCACAAACTTCGTCTCGGCAAACTTCTTTAATTCATACGGCTGTGAATTCCCTTCATTTACAGTCCGCAAAACTTGATAAAAGAGTCTTTCAGAGGAAGGTTATCAACACCCACCTTATCTCGCATGGAACGCTGCCAGAGAGCTTAATTTCCAGACGCAGGGCAAGGCCAAACTTGGCACAGAGTCACAAACAGAATTTCTAAATCTTGAATCGGCCGGATGAACTCATTGCTTCCTGCAAAAGCACACGCCCCTTTCGCTTCTCTTTTATGCCTTATGGGAGGGGCCAATCATCTCCAAGCTTTACTCCCAAGTCAACCCTGTTTCCTTAATTGTTCTTGTCATCCGGCAGCTCTGAGCATGTGCACACTGGGAATAGGCTCCTGTTGCTCTTCTGCCTCGCTGCTGTCAGACACTGGAGATTCCAGAGGCAGCAAATTACTACCAGATGGCCTTGGCCCCCTCTCTGCCTCCGACTCAGAGCCCTCGTCCGAGCTTTCCCCAGCCCCCAGGACTGGCCCATGTTCCTCCCCAACCTCCTCACTGTCCGAATCTGCTGCCAGCTCCGCTGGCCGCTGGCGGACCACAAGAGGTCTTCTAGTCCAACCCTCTGCTCAAGGCAAGACCCTATATCGAATAATTTGTCCAGTCTCTTCTTCAAAACCTCCTGTGATGCAGCACCCACAACTTCTGGTGGCAAGCCGTTCCACTGGTTAATTGTTCTCACTGTCAGGAAATTTCTCCTTAGTTCTAGCTTGCTTCTCTCCTTGGTTAGCTTCCATCCACCTAGTCAGCTATCATGCCTAAGGCCAGGACTAGAACTCACTGTCTCCTGGTGATTGAGCCGAAGTCATCCAGCCGCCTCTTTTTTCCCCCCTAAGCTAGGACTAGAACTCACTGTCCCCCGGTTTCTAATGTGGCACCTTCACCACTAGACCAGTGGTGACATTCATTTTTTTTTACTACCAGTTCTGTGGGCGTGGCTTGATGGGCATCGCTTGGTGGGCATGGCAGGGAAAGGATACTGCAAAATCTCCATTCCCTTCCCACTCCAGGGGAAGGATACTGCAAAATCCCCATTCCCTCCCCACTCCAGGGGAAGGATACTGCAAAATCCCCCTTCCCTTCCACTCCTGGGGAAGGCTATTGCAAAATCACCCCGCTCGGGGGCCAGCCAGAGGTGGTATTTGCCAGTTCTCCGAACGGCTCAAAATTTCCAGAACCTGCTGAATTTCACCCCTGCACTAAACTAAACTGGCCAATTCGATTCTTGTTTGAACCTCTTTATATTCAAATTCCAACCTTTATTGTCACAGTACAATATGTGCACAAGGAGATTGGCTGAGCCTCCCTTCATGCACCCCCCCACACCACTACAACTCACAGCGGAAGACAAAAATCCCTGGCCCAGTGAATCCTACTAACAAACAAACACCATGTGAATTTACTGCACATCGCGCCGGCCCCGCAAGTCAATCATACTACCCTGTTCCCCTGAAAATAAGACCCAACGGAAAAAATAAGTCCTAACATGATTTTTCAGGATGCTCGTAATATAAGCCCTACCCCAAAAATAAGCCCGTTAAGATCGGCAACCAGACGGAGGCATTTAGCACTGTATTTTCCCCAAAATAAGACCTAAGCGGAAAATAAGCCCTAACATGATTTTTTTAGGATTTTATTTATTGGTTCGATTTATATGCCGCCCTTCTCCGGAGACTCAGGGCGGCTTACAATGCATTAAGCAATAGCCTTCATACTTTTGTATATACCTGCTTAGTAGGGCTTTCGGCCCCCTCCCCCAGTGGTGTTCTTTTTTATACAAAGTCATCTTATTGCCCCCACAATCCGTGTCCTCATTTTACCTACCTCGAAAGGATGGAAGGCTGAGTCAACCTTAAGCCTGGTGAGATTCGAACTTGCAATAATTGCAGGCAGCTGGTGCTACTTAACAGCCCTTTAGTCTGCTGCGCCACCAAGGATGCTCGTAATATAAGCCCTACCCCAAAAATAAGCCCCTGTTAAGATTGGCTACGAAACGGAGGCTTTTAGTACTGTATTTTCCCAAAATAAGACCTAGCCCGAAAAATAAGGCCTAGCATGATTTTTTAGCATTCTCATAATATAAGCCCTACCCCAGAAATAAGCCCCAGTTAAGATTGTCAACCAGACGGATGCTTTTAGTACTGTATTTCCCCCAAAATAAAACCTAACTGGAAAATAAGCCCTAATGCATTTTTTGGAGTAAAAATTAATATAAGACCCGGTTTTATTTTGGGGGGGAAACACAATATGTTGCTGTAATCTCAGATTGACTTGTGAGCCCGATGTTTAGCAGCTCTACGTGGGTGTAAGCAAATTTTGCCCCTTGCGCTACACTATGCACACATATCCATACACATATTATTCCAAGCCCCACACACCGATACTGGGAGCTTGGGGCCACTGTGTGTGAACGCACCGCCATGTTATATGATAAAAGCCAAGGAAATTTGGTTTGTCGGGCCGATCGGCGTTTGGCCCAAAATCTTGGCAAGGTTGGAACGGGAAGGGCCCGATTCTCACACACCGTTTGTCTCGTTTCTTAATTGCAGGAAAAGGAGTCCACCGAAGATTATAACGTGGCGTGCATTCTGACGTTACCGCCTTATCAGAGACGGGGTTACGGCAAGCTGCTGATTGAATTCAGTAAGTGAGCCCTTCTTGTTTTGAATTTAACCTCGACTTACAACCTCAGCTTAACAACCATTCGTGCAACGGCAGCTCAAGAGTTGCAACGGCACTCAAAACAGTGACTTGGGACCTGTCCTCACACTTACGACCATCATCCAGCATCTTCACGGTCACGTGATCCAACATTCAGGCACTTGACAACTGGCCTGGTAGTCCTCGACCTGCAACAGTTCAGTCACGGACTGTTCGAAGTTACGACGGCACTGAAAAAAGTGACTTGCGACCATTTTTCACACTTAGCGACCGTTGCAGGGTCTCCCATGGTCACGTGATTTAGATTCGGGTGCTTGACGGCTGATTCGCATTTACGACGGTTGCAGTGTCCCCAGGGTGTTTGTGTGTGTCACATGATCCCCTTTTGCAACCTTCCAGCAAACAAAGTCAGTGAGGAAGCCAGATTCACTTAACAACCGGGTTACTCATTTAAGTACTGTGGTGATTCGCTTAACAGACGTGGTGAGAAAAGTTGTAAAATGGGACCAACCCGCTTAACACACATTTCACAGACTGACATAAAATTTGGGGCTCGATTGTGGTTGTAACTCGAGGACGACTACCTATAACGGCCGTATCTTGGGATCAAGCGGTCGCCATTTGTAACCCATCCCAGCTGGCTTCCAACAAGAGCGAATAGAAGCTGGATTTGTTTAACGAACGCATGATTCGCTTAACAACGGCAGCAAAATGGGCCCAAACTCACTTAAGTCACTAAACAACTGCCTTTGCTTAGCAATGGAAATTTTGGTTGCAGATCGAGGCACCACTTATACTTCAGTCCCCCCGTCCTCCCTCAAATGATCCTGGATCTATTTCTTAAAATCCTGGCATGTTCTTAACTCAGTCCCGTCTCTCCTCTCCAGGTTACGAGCTGTCCAAAGTAGAAGGGAAGACGGGCACCCCCGAGAAACCCCTCTCGGATTTGGGGCTCTTGTCGTACCGCAGCTACTGGTCCCAGACCATCCTGGAGATCCTGATGAACCTCAAGCTGGAGAACGGCGAGCGCCCACAGATCACCATCAAGTGAGGGTCAAAATTAGTAGGACGTGTGAAAACTGTCAGGAAGGGCAGTTTTTCATCCCTCAAAATTTGAGAACGGCAATCTCTAATCTAGAAATTTTGATGTTGTGGGTAGGGGATGGGACGGGACACAAGGCAGGGATGAAATGTGGAAGAGATTCTCAAAAGAGAGGGTTGGACTAGATGACCTCTGTTTAGCCCCCTTCTCACTCTCTGGTCTTATTCAAGTCTGATCTATCCATTCGGCTCTGTGATTTTTAAAAAAAAATTTTTGGGGGGTTGCCTATTGGGCAAAATAGTTTCCTTTTTTGCCTTCTCCCGTTTGCCAACGGAAAAAGAGAGGGTTGGACTAGATGTCCTCTATTTGTCACCGTCCCACTCTGTGATCTTATCCAGTCTGATTTCTCCATTCAGCTCCACAATTTATTCATTTTATTTGTTGTCATTTCCGATTGGGCATAGATGGCCTCTATGGGCCAAAAAGCAGTTTTATTTTTGCCTTCTGTTTGCAAAATGGAAAAACAGAAAGTTGGACTAGATGACCTCTGTTAGTCCCCTTCCCCCTCTCTGGTCTTATTCAGCCTGATCTCTCCATTCAGGTCCGTGATTTTTTATTTTATTGATTTATGTTTTGGATAGCCAATTGGGCCAAAAAGCAGTTTCATTTTTGACTTCTCCCTGTTTGCAAACGGGGAAAAAAGAGGCGTTTTGGTCCCCAAAATGTAAGCAAGCAGAATTGCCCCAAAATTTAGTTCTCCAAGACTAAATCTCATCGAGGATGGCTCTCTTTTTTCTCACTGCTTTCTCCGATCCTGTCTTCCCTGCGCGCTTCCCCAACTGAAGAACATTGCGTTAAAACATGACAGATAAACTAAATTAGAGCATTTTCATTTTGATTAATTTTTTGAGTAACTAAAGTTATGAACAAAATATTTTTCTAAAATATTACCAAGTCCAACCATCCTCTGTTCAAAGCATCTAACCCAAATCCCTCATCATCTGCATCGATACCGCATTTCTCGTGACTGTTTTGGATAGGGATGGCTAGCCTTTTAAACTACCTTATTGTTATTTGTTAAATCTTAAATCTCAATTATGCAAATAAATATTCGGTCAACTCCTCCCCGTCCCATTATTGCAAAGAAATATAAAAACCATCCGGAGTCAGAGCAGGATATATAACAAGCTTTCCCCCCATCATTTCTCTTTGCAAAGGCTGACGTCTGCTGGGAAATCTGGACGTGATGGCATCTGGGAGATTTAGATCAGTGGATCACCCAACCATTCTGGCACCAGGGATAAATGGAAGACAAAATTTTTGGACAGACGGGATGGGGCGGGGGGAAGGTTTTCACAGTGCAAATGAATATCCCAAAGTTGCTTTTTCAAGAGGCAATTAATTGGAGTTCCTTTCTTTTTTTCTTTGAAGACATTTCACTTCTCATCCAAGAAGCTTCTTCAGCTCTGGATGAATGGTGGGGAACAGAAGGATTGACACTCCTTGCAGACAATCTGGCCATTTGCATCCTTTTTAGAGGGTCGTCGAGGCCACTTGGAGGTTTAGCTGTGTCCTTGGGGTCACCTGAGTTGTTTCAGGAGTTCCAAGAAGGCTCCACGCCCGTTTGCATCACTCAGGACACAGATAAACCTCCGAGTGGCCTCAACGACCCTCTAAAAAGGATGCAAATGACCAGCTTTGTCTGCAAGGAGTATCAATCCTTCCGTTCCCCACCATTCAGTCAGAGCTGAAGAAGCTTCTCGGATAAGAAGCGAAACGTCTTCAAAAAAACAAAACAAAACAAGGAAGTCCAATTGCCTCTTGAAAAAAGCACCACGACTTGGATAACTGAGGATCTCCATAGACGTGGGCAAATGAAGATTTGCTCACTCGTCTGTTTGCTTGCGTGGCCCGATTACTATCGGGCCACAGACCCGATTACCAGTGCCCAGCCTGGGAGGGGTTAAAGATCCCTGTTTTAGACAGTGGAATTCTGGGAATCTGAAATTGCTTCTAAGCGCGGCGGTTTTTCTTGCCCTTCAGCATTTTAATTGTGTTTTCTTTCCTTTCCCCCCCCCTCTGCATCTTTTTCCAGCGAGATCAGCGAAATCACGAGTATCAAAAAAGAAGACGTCATCTCCACGCTTCAATATCTGAACCTCATCAATTATTACAAGGTAAATTTACTGCTTGGGGTCCTTGATCCGTGGAGAAGTTTAGCATCCCTTTGCTTTTTACTGGTTTTTCCAAAATGATAAAATAATCCACATTTTTTGCAGCAGGCAAAATCATCATCATCATCATCATCTCTTTTATTCATTAACCATGAAACTCAGTCAACTGAACATTTAAAAATGTGTCCCAAATACGAGTGACTGGTGCTTAATGGTTGATAGGGGTTGTTGCCAGCATCCTAGGTATCAACCAAGTATCTTCTTTACTTTACTTTTACTTTTATTTGATTTGTATACCGCCTTACTCCCGAAGGACTCAGGGCGGTGAACAGCCAACAATAAAATACATACATACAAAATTTAAAAAGCAGAAATAAAATCGAATTAAATAGTTTGGCCCAGACAGATTAAAACCCCAATCAATTTAAAACAAATTTAAACTTTTGAGTATTAAAAGTATTAAAATTGTTTAAAAACGGGGAGAAAGTTAGGCCAGGCCCGCCTGGTGAAATAAAAAGGTCTTTTTTAAAATATACGATGTTCCAAGTAGCGCAGTTTTTTTGCAGTTCCGCTGGTGGTATTGCAGGAAGCTGCAAGTTCTTGATGTGTTTTGTAAAATTCTTGGACATGGTACCAAGTGCCCCAATGACAATGGGTATCACTGTTACATGTTTCATCCATAGCTTTGATGGCCAAGTTGCGATATTTCGTGATTTTTTTCCAGTTCTTTTTCTTCGACTCTGGCATCTCCTGGTACCGCGATGTCAATAAACTGTACGCTTTGGCCCTCCGTATTAGTTTATTTTATTTTTTCATTTCATTTTATTTTTTATTATTTTTGTTTTATTATTAGCACATCAATGGTATTTGTGATGAATTTTTGAATGTTCAGGTTTTTGTTTTTGTTTTTTTTAAATTTGATTTATATGCCGCCCTTCTCCGGAGACTCAGGGCGGCTTACAATGCGTCAAGCAATAGCCTTCATACTTTTGTATATTTATATAAAGTCATTTTATTGCCCCCACAAACTGGGTCCTCAATTTACCTACCTTAGAAAGGATGGAAGGCTGAGTCAGCCTTGAGCCTGGTGAGATTCGAACTTACAGTAATTGCAGGCAGCTGGTGTTAATAACAGTGCTTTAGTCTGCTGTGCTACCAAGGCTCGTTGACTTGAGTTTCATGTTTAATGAATAAAGTAAATACATTTTTAAATAATAGTCCTTTATTTACAACCACTCGTTTAGTGACCGTTCGAAGTTAAAACAGCACTGAAAAAAGTGTTTTATGACCATTTTTCACATTTACAGCCGTTGTAACGTGCTCAAAATTCAGATCCTTGGCAACTCACATTTATGACAGTTGCAGTGCTCCAGGGTCACATAATCCCCTTTTACGACCTCCTGACCAGCAAAGTCAATGGGGGGGGGAGCCAGATTCGCTTAACGACCGTGTGACTAGCTTAACCCCTGCAGTGATTTGCTTAACAAACTGCAAGAAAGGTCGTAAAACAGGGGAAAACTCACTTCACAACTCCTTTCGCTTAGCAGCAGAAATGTTGGGCTCAATTTGTGGTTGTAAGTCAAGGACTTGGCGTTGTTTGTCACGAGAACTTAGAATGTAAGTCAGAGAAGAGCAAGAAAGAGGATTAGGGGATGATTGGAGGATAAAACATAGGAAGAACGGTTGCAGGAACTGGGTATGTCTCGTTTAATGAAAAGAAGGACTAGGGGAGACATGATAGCATCTTCCAATATCTCAGGGGCTGCCCCAAAGAAGAGGGAGTCAAGCTATTCTCCAAAGCACCTGAGGGCAGGACAAGAAGCAAGGGATGGAAACTAACCAAGGAGAGAAGCAACTTAGAAATAAGGAGAAATTTCCTGACAGTGAGAACAATTAACCAGTGGAACAGCCTGCCACCAGAACTTGTGAATGCTCCCACACTGGAAGTTTTAAGATGATGTTGGATAACTATTTGTCTGAAATGATATAGGGCCACGATGGCGAACCTGTGGCACGCGTGGAAGAGGTGGCACACACAGCCCTCTCTGTGGGCATGCACACCATTTCCAGCTACTCTTCTGGTTTCGAGCGCACCCATGCACGCCAGCCAGCTGGTCTTCATGGGCGCTGGAGCGTTTTCACGCTGGTTTTCAGCTGTTTTGGGGCCGTTTTCAGGCGCTCCAGCGCCTGGCGTGCATGTGCGCGCTAGAAACCAGAAGAGCAGCTGGCGACAGCGCACGTGCCTACAGAGAGGGCCTGAAAAACGGCCCGGAAATGGCCCAAAAAACAGGTATGTGTGCGCCAGCCAGCTGGTATTTGGTTTCCAGCGCTCTAAGCGCACGCACATTCCAGTTTGGGTGCTGAAAATGTTCACGATCACGGATTGAGCGGGGGAGAGTGGGGATCAGAATAGAAGACCTCCAACGCCCCTTTCAGCTGTGTCAGGGTTCCAAGTCTCAAACCCAACGAAATCAAACTCCCGAGGCGTTGAGTTTCCTCAAAGCTAAATTTTATTAAGGGACGTCATCTTGGCACATCTGGGAAAACCCAAAATCTTGATCGCTTCCGGGTTTCCCTCACCCAAAAGGAAGTCCCTTCCCCCTGCACCCACACGCCCATCGCACGAACCAATCAATCAGGTACCCTCCGGAACAGAAGATCACCTCCTTCATTCTTCTCAGCACAGCTGCAGGTCACAACGGCCTTGACTTTCTGGAAATAATGTTATTTTGACTACCGACCATCCTCACGCCATACAATCCACCCCCCCCTTCCCATTTTCCCCACGGTAGAATTTGAAGGCTCAAAAGGTGACAAGATGGCTCCCAGGTCTGACCCTCTTGTGGTTCTGTTATTCCCCCCAGGGACAATATATCTTGACTCTCTCCGAGGACATCGTGGACGGACACGAGCGGGCCATGCTGAAACGAATTCTCCGCATCGATTCCAAGTGTTTACATTTCACCCCGAAGGACTGGAGCAAAAGGGGGAAGTGGTGAATTTAAAGACAACACCCCCCCCTTGGGCCCTTTGAACTTTGGCAAAGGCGGGGGACGGAGGTCCAGGACCTCGGTGTACAGCGGTAGCAGGAGGATCAGGCTGACACCCAAACCCCGGACTCTGAACAGCCTTGCGCGTCCTGAATGGCCTTTTTCCGAGACGGGACCCCGCCAAGACTGTGTACAGTAGTTGAAAAAGCACAGAACGGCTTGGGCTCGCCCTGCTTATTATATACGTTCAGACATTTGCTGAATGCTCCCCACAACCTCCAAGTTGGGGGGGCCGAGGGGGTTTCTGGGGGTCCCCCCCCCCCAGTCCCATGGTGCTCCAGATAACAGGAAGAACGGATTTGCGGGGTGGTCCTTTGGAGCGGCCAGATAATGGATCCCTTCCCTGATTTTGGGGGGGGGGAGTGGGAGATACAGCACTTTGGGACTGAAACCCGGGGCATTGGGGGGGCACAAGGCAGGACTCCCCCCCCCATCATCTGCAGCTCAGAAGAGGGGGTGTCCCATGGGCCTCTTCGTCCAGGAAAAAGCCCCAAGAATCGAGGAGAAGAGATGCACTTTTCTCAAGAAGCGACAAAACTCACCTCATGTCTCTGATTGGAATAAATGAACAAATTCTTTTTTTTTAAGGAAAAAGAATTATTTCTGTATTTTCTTTTTTCTTCTTCTTTCGCTTCCCTCTTCTCCCCTTTTCTTCGCTTCCTCCCTTTCTCTCCTTTTCCCTGGGCTTATCTTTCCTCCCTCTTCTTTTTCTCTTTCTTAGTTTCCTTTCTCCCTTCCTTCTTTCCTTTCTTTCTCCATTTCTTTGTTTCTTTTCTATTCCTTCCTTTTTCCCTCCCTTCTTTTTCTTTCTTACCTCTCCCTTCTCTCATCTTTCATTTGTTTCCTTTCTTCTTTCCTTTCTTTCTCAATTTTTGTTTCTTTTCTATTCCTTCCTTTTCCCTTTTTTCTTTACCTCTCCTTTTTCATCTCATCTCTCTTTTGTTTCCTTCCTTTCTCTCTTCCTTCTTTCCTTTCTTAATTTGTTTTTCTATTCTTCCTTCCTTTTTCTTACCTCTCCCTTTTCTTCTCTCATCTTCCTTCATTTCTGTTTCCTTCCTTTCTCTTCTTTCCTTTCTTTCTCAATTTTTGTTTTTTCTATTCCTTCCTTTTTCCCTTCCTTTTCCTTTTTCTTTACCTCTCCCATCTTTATTTCTTGTTTCCTTCCTTTCTCTCTTCCTTCTTTCCTTTCTCAATTTTTGTTTCTTTTCTATTCTTCCTTTTTCCCTTCCTTCCTTTTTCTTTACCTCTCCCTTTTCTTCTCTCATCTTTCTCCATTTCTTGTTTCCTTCCTTTCTCTCTTCCTTCTTTCCTTTCTCAATTTTTGTTTCTTTTCTATTTTCTTTTTCCCTTCCTTCTCCCTTTTCTTCTCTCATCGTTCTCTTTTCTTTGTCTCCTTCCTTCCCCCATCCTCTGTCCCATTCCCTCTCTCCTTCCTTCCTTCCCTCCCTCCTCTCCCTCTCTCTCTTCTTTTTCTTCATTCCCTTGGTTTTGGAAAGCAGGGCCCAAAGAAAGTGGATTGGCAGGAAAGTCCAACAAGTCGTAGCTCCTGAAAGCGTTAAAAGTTGTTCCCCCCCCTCCTGAATTGCAATGAAAATCTCAATTTTTTCAAGAGAGAAATTTGATGTTACAAAAATGAAAAAAAAACCAACCACGTGGCGACACTAATTTCTCCTAAAAAGTTGTGGAAGGGGTTTTGGCAGAGTTGATGGAGAAGCCTAAAGCAAGACCATCACTACTTTCAAAACAAGGAGAGGTTTTATTCGTGTGTTTTTTTTTTAAAAAAAATAAATGCCAGAAGTAGTTAGAAGCCCCCAGCAGACACCAAAATTTTAAATAGGGCCTTGTTCGTCTTCAGTGGGAAACAAAATGTGCTCAAATCATTCAAGGAATGAAGCCCTCAAAAGCAACAAAAACATATATACCTAAAAGTAATTAAAAGTCAGCCTAAGATCCAAGCAAAGCTGCAATTTCTTTCCAAGCAGCTGTAAAATAAAAGCATAAATTGCAAATAACAGTTTGGAAGGAAAAAGAATAAGCAAAGGGACCGTCCTTAACGCAGCAAAAGAGAGGCTGAAGTTTTGGTTCCGTCTTCTTTCTCACCCAAGTCGCAGCACAACGTATTTTTCTCGGAAAATCCCTTCGGACAAACACTCTGGTCTTCCTCACTCTTCATCAGTCACGGGGGCGTGGATCTGCAAGGGGACCCACACAAAACAGAGTGGATTTGATTTAAATCGAGTTGATTTAAATCACAATTTAAATCACTAGTAAAAAGGCTTGATTTAAATCAACTCGATTTAAATCATAATTTTTAAAGAGCAACTGTCATCTCTGCTACTCCTTTGACCCACTGTTGACTCACCGATAGTCCCAGCGTTGCAGAATATTTACTCATGCTACATAACTCAGCTCCATTTCATGCTGAATAAACTAAATTATTTATGTATCTTAAAGAGAAAACTATCTTACGATAGATTTTTACCCCCAAAGTTTTTTATTAAAATAAATTCGATAAAAATCAAAAAAATCTGATTTAAATCAAAGAAATCCGATTTTTTTGATTTTTTTAAAAAAATCATTGATTTTTATCCACCCTGACAGAAAATCAGCGCCTTGCCTTTGTGCCCAAATGCGTACAGGTAGTCCTCTGCTTACGACCACGTGATGTTCCATCACTGGGAAAAAAAGTCGCACTTAACGACTCTTCACGGCATCCCGTTAAGTCACTCGATCAAAATTTGAGCTTTTTGGCACCCAGCATGGTCCCAGATTCGGTTAACGACCATGGCAAAAAAAAGGTGGTATAATTGAGCACAATTCACTTAACATCCGCATCTGTTAGCAAACGGAAATTTCCGAGCCGAATTGTGCAGGTAAGTCGAGGACTAAATTTGGCACAAGAATGGATTCCCATAATCCTGACAGGTAGAGCTCAAAGACAGGTGAAAATGCAGCAGATGCCCCATAGAAAAACGCATTCAAACCAAGACCCAAGTTTCTAGCCCTCAGGAACACTGTTCAGCCTTTGCTCTGCTTCTTTCCCGCACTCTTCCCCAAAACCATTTTGTCTGTCCCAGTATATTTTAAGCACGTTGTTGCATCCAAAACAGAAAAAGAAAAGAAAAAATAACCCCACGTGGCTTAATTGCGGATTTGTAATACCAAATTTTTGATTCCGTTTCGATCCCGTTTCACATTTCTGGATCCAAATTCTGAACTTAAATTTGAATGAACCCTTCAGCCAGAGCAGACTTCAACTCCCAGAATCCTCAGGTCAGACTGAGGAATTATGGGAGTTGTAGTCTGGAGGTTTTGTTTTTTTTTAAATGCGGAAGTCAAATCCACACTCACCCCTTGAGCGATCACTGGCCAAGCGAAAGCCATGACGATTTCATCGCTGTTACTTGGTGCCCGTTCCAGGTTCCACACTGTCAGGGAATCAAAAGTCGACTTCACACCCACTTCCCGTTCCTGGTAGGGGGTGGAAGAGGGGGGCAGAAAAGAGGATGCTGTTGGCGGGGAGCACTGGATTTATTTGCCCCCCTTCTTTACAGCTTTAGAAACTAGGGAGGGTGTCTTGTGAGCCTCTCGCCCTGCCTGTTATACATCTGAGGGTTATGCTGTCTCTTTATCTGACAGGGTCTCTGCTCCTTCTCCCAAGGTCTTCCCCACATATCCTTGCACAACCTAACACATTCTGAACTCTTTCCATAGATCTAGATTCTCTCTCTCCCACACCACCTCTTTTACAACCTGAGAAACTAGGGAGGGTCCCTTCTGAAACTCTTTCTCCTTTCATTATGCAGCTGAGGGCTCGGCTGCCTCTTATCTGATGTTCCTTGGCAGCCTTTCTTTGCCCTGTCTTCCCCACATACCATTCCAGGAACAAACCTTGGATGTTAGGCCTAAATTGGCCTCTTCCAGCACTAACCCGACATATCCTTTCGGAAGACAGCTTTCCTTCCCCTTCAAGCTTCGGCCGCGGAAGGACACCGAGGCCTCTCCTGGATTGGGCGAAAGGTAGGAAAGAAACCACAGCGATGAAATGCAAACAGGCTGAGGCTGCATTCCCAAGACCTCCTCTTTTTCCCATAGCACACTAACCACAATAAAAATGCAAGAACTGAATCAAAACACCCTGAATCAAAACGCACACAAGATAGGATGTTTGCTCTATTATTATTATTATTATTATTATTATTATTATTATTATTATTAGTAGTAGTAGTAGTAGTAGTAGTAGTAGTAGTAGTAGTAGATGGTTATCCTCCTAAATATAATTCTCTGACATGAAGATCAAGTTGATGAGTTGATCCATGTTCTGGATTTGTACTAAACGCAAGGGTTTCAAAGCTAAAGAGACTGGATCAGCCGGATTAAAAAAAATCACAAACATAAATTAAGATTAACGTTCCATCTATTTAGTACGTAGTGTGAATGCAGTGCCTAGGTTGCACCAAACCTAGCCACTAACCTTCAATTCTGGTGGCCTTTTCCTTTCTGCTGGACACCAGAGATAGATAGATAGATAGATAGATAGATAGATAGATAGATAGATAGATAGATAGAGGGAGGATAGATAGATGATAGATAGTAGAGGATAGATATAGATTGATCATAAATAAATAGAGGATAGTAGAGGATAGATAGATGATAGATGACAGTAGAGGATAGATGATTGATAGATAAATAGATGATAAATAGATGATAGATAAACAGAGGATAGATAGAGGATAAATAGTAGAGGATAGATAAATGATAGATAGTAGAGGATAGATATAGATAGTTCATAGATAGATGATAGAGGATAGATAGATAGTAGAGGATATAGATAGCTCATAGATAGATAGATGATAGATGATAGTTGAGGATGGATAGATAGATGATTGATAGATAGATGATAGAGGATAGATAAATAGAGGATAGAGGATAAATAGATGATATAGATGATAGTAGAGGATATAGATAGCTCATAGATAGATGATAGATAGTAGAGGATAGATAGATGATAGATAGATGAGAGCAATGATAGATAAATGATAAAGATAGATAGTAGAGGATAGATAGATGATAAAGATGATAGATGATAGGAGCCTTGGTGGTGCAGGGGACTAAAGTGCTGTTAAGTAGTACTTAGCTGCCAGCTGTTTGCAATTACTGTAAGTTCAAATCTTACCAGGCTCAAGGTCGACTCAGCCTTCCATCCTTTCTAAGGTAGGTAAATTGAGGACCCAGATTGTGGGGGCAATAAGCTGACTTTGTATAAATATACAAAAGAATGAAGAAGAATTTTGCTTAACGCATTGTAAGCTGCCCTGAGTCTCTGGAGAAGGGCGGCATATAAATCGAACCAATCAATCAATCAATCAACAAACAAACAAACAAACAAATAAAAAAATGATAGATTATAGATAGATGAGAGCAATGATAGATAAACAGATTGAGGGATAGATAAGAAAATAGATAGATAAAAATGGTGTGGGGGGGGGTTGGAATAGATAGTCATGTCTTGGAAAACCCCCCTCCCTTTTGTTTTAAATTTGGGGGGGGGGGTTGAGGCAGGGACCAGATTCTACAGTGAGAATAAATAAAGGGACAAATAATAATCTCCTTTTTCGCCTCTGCCTTATTAAAAAATGCAATCGGATGGCAGACGGGGAGGCGTTTGAGAGGCACCCCAAATGTTTCCAGGACACCAGAGGTCCCCATTCGAAAACCATAAGCCAGGATTAAACTTAAAACCTGCATGCAAAGGAAAAGCTGCTCCCCACCAACCCAGTTTTTTTTTTCCCCCCTCCGGCTTGGCAGCTGGGAAAAAAGGCGGACTTCAACTCCCAGCATTTGGTGGCTGGGGGATCACGGGAGTGGAAGTCGTGATTCACACAACACCACGACAATCCCGGGTTCCCCAGGGGGATTCCCAGAAGGGCCGGTGTCCCAGTGCTCATGCTGGGTCGCATCCTGGCCGACCAGCCAGGCAGGCAAAGAAACATGGGTGTTGTAGTACCTCCCCCCCTGAACTGGGGTTGCAACGTCCCCAGGTTGCAGAAGCCTCCTCCTCCTCCCGGGCATCTTTTGCGCGCCAGGGAGCCAGGAAGGGCCTTGCAAGCCCCGAGCGGCCTTGGCTGCTGCAGCCGCGCGTACCTACCCTCTGGCGCCTCTGGATGGCGGCGGACGGCCGGCGCAAAGTAGCGGCCCACGGCGGCGGGCCCGTCGTGCTGGATGGAACAAGGGAGGAGATGCAGCGGGTCCCGGGGCGCCCCCGGCAGGGAAGCCAACGCCAGCCGCGCCACCTCCCGCTCCGCCCCGGCCATTTGCACAGCTTCCCGCGCTGCCCGCCGGCTCCGCCCCGGCCAGGGATCCACCCGCAGGTGGGAAGGAAGGAAGGAAGGAAGGAGGGAGGAGTTTCTCCCTCGCGCAGGGATCCACCCCCCGGTGGGTAGGAGAGATCCTCCATCACACAGGGATCCACCCCTGGGTGGGAGTGAGGTCCTCACTCAGAGATCCATCCCCAGGAGGTGGGAGAGATCCTCTCTCGCCCAGGGATCCACCCCAGTGGGAGTGAGGGGAGACCCACACCCGGGGATCCACCCCTAAGTGGGTAGGAGATTCTCCCTCGCCCAGGGATCCACCCCAGTGGGAGCGATGAAGAGATCCTCACTCAGAGATCCACCCCAGGAGGTGGGAGAGATCCTCCCTTGCCCAGGGATCCACCCCAGTGGGAGTGAGGGGGGACCCTCACCCAGGGATCCACCCGCAGGTGGGAAGGAAGGAAGGAAGGAAGGAGGGAGGAGTTTCTCCCTCGCGCAGGGATCCACCCCCCGGTGGGTAGGAGAGATCCTCCATCACACAGGGATCCACCCCTGGGTGGGAGTGAGGTCCTCACTCAGAGATCCATCCCCAGGAGGTGGGAGAGATCCTCTCTCGCCCAGGGATCCACCCCAGTGGGAGTGAGGGGAGACCCACACCCGGGGATCCACCCCTAAGTGGGTAGGAGATTCTCCCTCGCCCAGGGATCCACCCCAGTGGGAGCGATGAAGAGATCCTCACTCAGAGATCCACCCCAGGAGGTGGGAGAGATCCTCCCTTGCCCAGGGATCCACCCCAGTGGGAGTGAGGGGGGACCCTCACCCAGGGATCCACCCCCAGGTGGGTAGGAGATCCTTCCTCGCCCAGGGATCGACCTCAGTGGGAGTGAGGGGAGACCCTCGCCCAGGGATCCACCCCAGTGGGAGCGATGAAGAGATCCTCACTCAGAGATCCACCCCAGGAGGTGGGAGAGATCCTCCCTTGCCCAGGGATCCACCCCAGTGGGAGTGAGGGGGGACCCTCACCCAGGGATCCACCCCCAGGTGGGTAGGAGATCCTTCCTCGCCCAGGGATCGACCTCAGTGGGAGTGAGGGGAGACCCTCACCCAGGGATCCACCCTTGGGTGGCAGTGACAAAGAGATCCTCACCCAGGGATCCACCCCTGGGTGGCAGTGACAAAGAGATCCTCACCCAGGGATCCATTCCCAGGAGGTGGGATAGATCCTCCCTCGCCCAGGGATCCACACCAGTGGGAGTGAGGATGAGATCCTCACCCAGGGATCCATTCCCAGGAGGTGCGATAGATCCTCCCTCGCCCAGGGATCCACACCAGTGGGAGTGAGGATGAGATCCTCACCCAGGGATCCACCCCTGGGTGGGTGGAAGAGATCCTACCTCACCCAGGGATCCATCCCCAGATGGATGGGAGAGATTCTTCCTCGTCCAGGGATCCACCCCAGTGGGAGTGAGGGGGAAATCTTCCCTCGCCCAGGGATCTACTCCCCCCCCCCGGGAGGGAGGGATCCTTAAGATAACATAAAGGAAAACTGTAGGGCTGGGGAATTCTGGGAGTTGAAGTCCAGCTGTCTTAAAGTGTCCATATTTTGAAAAAAAACACAACTCTAAATAAAACCAATCGCTTTCCGCGGAACTTTATTTGATCTGGTTTTTGCACAATGCATGAATCCGACCGTGAAACGGGCGGCTTTCTCACTCAGCCTGAGGTAACAACACTAAGCAACTATCTTAGCCTGTTGTGGGATTCGGGCTATCCCATCAAGCCACAACTGATCCTAGATTTGAGTGCTACACATCGCTCCGTTCCCCCGTTTCCCTCCACTTATTTCACAGGGATCCAATCTTGGTCACTTTTGTGGACTTCAACTCCCAGAATTCCCCAGCCGACATGACTTCCTGCTGCTGCTGACTCCGCCCCAGCTATGGAGCCACCCCTCCCTCAGGAAATCCTCCCTCGGAATTCTGGGAGTTGAAGTCCACAGGTCTTAAAGTAGCCAAGGTTGGGGACCCCTGCTCTGGCCTACGTCAAATCTAAATGCAAAACTGGCCCTCCCCAAATATCTTCCTCCTCCTCTGTCCAATTTTACCACATTGAGGTTGCAAAAGATGTATTTTTTTATTGGGAACATTTGGGAGAAATGTTAGAATTCCACCCAAAGGCAGGTAAGAGTGACAGTCCTGTCCCCACCAGCTCCCCCTTCACCCACAGGAGCGTTGCGGTGTCAGCTGCCCTTCACCAGACTCTGCAAATAGTGGTTAAGCGAGGGAAGGAGCTTCCAGTTGTCGGTTCGGATGCTCACCCGGCCCGCATCGTCCACACTCCGCACCTTTAGCAGGATGTGATCCCGAGGCGGTAAAGTCAGGGCGATCCTATACTCGTCGCCTTCCTCAGCCAGGATGTACCTGCCAAATTGCTCATGCACTAAGCCTTCTAAGGACCGGGGCGGCAGGGGCCAAACGGTGAGGCTCTCGGCATGTGTGTCTTTGGTGTTGGGGTGCAGGCACTGCCAGAGCACCTCAAAAAGTTGGCAACATTTCTCTGAAGACCAGTCGGGCACTGGCAGGGGTAGGAAAAGATCCTGAAAGGCCACTTGCAGGTTTTCAAGCCGACTCCAACGCGTCAATCCATCTTGCGTCGTGTAAAGGGCAGAAACATTTAGCCGCGTCGGGTACGGGCAATGCGGTTGTAGCATCAGCCTCACTGTTGGGGACAGGCGATGCGCGGAAAGGCACGGAATGCAGACTTCGGGCACTGGCTCGTAATGCCGGCTGGTGCAGGTGAACCGAAGCACCACGCAGAGGAGGAGGTCGTAGGGAGGTGTACCAGGCCCTGCATGGACCAGCCGGTACGCCAAACTGAGCCGTGAGGGAGAGCGGTCCACCAGCAACCACTGGCAGTAGCCGTCCACCTCCTGCTCGGTGGGAGGAACTGCGGGGGTGTCCCCTGTAATCTCGACACGCTGCAGCTTCAAAGGGGCTGGATCCACCGAGTGGACCGTCAACGCAGCGACAAAACTCTCGCTGTCGGCAACGATGGACGAGGATAGTGACCGAGTCTTGATGGAACCTTCGGGGACCAGGACGGATCTTAATTTTTCACCAGAAAGGTTGGTGAGTAGGGTGTAATAAAAGCCAGCTCGGTCTTGGACATCGACATCTGTGTGGCTCAGGGAGATGGCATGCAGGAGGGCCGCCAGCTGGGACAGGGCAGGCGAGGGGTGAAGCACCATCAGGTTCCGGCAAATGCTGAGTAGGATCTGGCCAGAGCGCCAATCCCCGAGTTTTCCCGAGGCGACCAGACGAGCTAAGAAGTGCATGGTGCTCACTTGGGGAACTTCCTTCTCCTTCGCTAGCCGGGCTAAAATCTTGAGATGCCAACTTAGGTCTTCCTCTTGCAAGGGGACACTCACAACAAATTCTTGCAGGGCCTGGGCGAGGGTCTTGGCCCAGCTGGACTCATCCAGCGTCTTCCACGTCTCGTCCAACAGATTAATGATGTTTGGGGCTAAGGTGCAGTTGTGACGGTAGAGATCCAGCAGGCAGCGGGTCAGTTCCGTCATTGGCTGGGCCTGCGAGCCAAAATATTGGGCAAAAATGAAGGCTGCTTGGAAGAAAAGCCGTGTGGCGTCCAATCCTCCGTCTCGGGCCACTAGGCCTCCAAGGGCCAGGACATGCTCCAGGAGATAACCTGCCCCACGTTCGGCACTGGGCCCCTCATTCTCCACGCACACGAGGCACAGCAAATTCATCCGGGCCAGGACGGTCCCCTGATCTTGGAAGAACCCGGGAAATAGACCCGAGGTAGTGCGCGGCGTGAGCAGAACTGGCAGCTGCTCATCGGTTCCCGAGACCAATGGCCGGTTTTCGGGGAAATGCAAAAGACAATCCAAGTAGAAAAGCTTCACGGCGTCCGGGAGAGCCGGGTGCTGTGCCAGTCCCACCAGGTGCCGCAAGAGGAAGGACTCGTCCTCGGCGGTGAAGAGACTATCGGTGAACAGCGATTTCAGCTGCAGGATGGCGTGTTCCAGAGTCACGCTGGCCGTGCCGAAGAGACGCGCTAGCTGGGCTTTGAAAATTGCGGGCGATTGGGTGCGCACGACGCTGACCGCCTGAGCCAGATGGCACAAGAGGTGGCTTTGTGCCACGGAGGTTAAGAGATAGCTGCTCTCCAGAAGCGCCGAGAGCACCAATTTTAGCTCCTTGAGGTCCGCTGCGGATGGCAAGAGGACCAGCTGGTCGAGGGCCGCTGGTGAGAACTTGCCGACTTCCTTTGTAGCCTTCCACATCAGCTCTCCGTTGCTTGCCAGAAGGTCCCCCAGGCAACCTTGTCCATTCCGGGCCAGGAGGAAGATGGCGTTCCGCAGCGCCACGCTGTACAGCAAGGTGTAACCCTGGTGGACGCTCGAGACCTCCTGCTGTTGCAGAGACCGCAGGATCTCCAGCCGGTGCAACAGGAACCCTGAGTAGCAGCTCTCCAGTTCTCGAAGGCACTCGCAAGCTGCGGCACGGATAGGCCGCTCGACGACTCCCCCGCGACTGTCGTTCGGGTCGGACACCAGATGGAGCAGTATGGAGAGCAGTTCGTGCGACGTCGGGCAGTCTTCACCCAGGCTGTCGGTCGCCACCAGGACCGTTTCTGCGGCAAAGAGCAGGGAGCAACGGAGGCCGATGTGTTTGGGGGAGACGCTCAGCTGGGCAAAGAGGGAGAGGAGGGAGGCTGCAGCTTCCTGACCCGCCTTGGCATCAGGGCACAGCAGGTTGGGATACTCCAAGAATAAAGACAGGATCGAGAGCTGCAAGAGAAGAAAAAGAGCTGTCGGGGACGATGGGGAGGAATATCGAGGCCGCCAAAAATGATGAGCTCGATTGCAGTGTTTCTGAACCTTAGTAGCTGCAAGAGGGATGGACTTTGACTCCCAGAATTCCCCAGCCAGCATGCTTTAAGATGGATGGACTTCCACTCTCAGAGCTGCCCAGGGCCTTCTGGGAATTGAAATCCACCCTCCTAAGGTAGCAAATACTATTTCTGTAACCTAAATGAAGGGCGTTGGCGTACCTTGATGGCTTCCCCCAGCTTTTCGCTCCGCAATTCATTCAACAGGTCGGCCGCCAAAGTGTCCCCAGCCCCGTGAGATAAGAGGAACGCAGTGGGGGACAGCCGGAAAGCCTCAACGGTAGCAGTCCAGCTTTCTCCGCCTCTTGACTCCATAGCGAAAACTGGGAGACAGGCAAGGAAAAAAAAAGCAAAATCAGAGATTGTTACAGGAAGGAAGCTAGCAGGTCTCTGCTAAAAGTACAGGCAATCCTCAACTTACAATGGTCTGTTTAGTGACCGTCTGAAGTTACGGCGACCCTAAAGTGACTTATGACCGTTTTTCAGAACTACGACCTTTGCAGCACCCCTATGACGTGATCGAAAATTCAGACACTTGGCCACTGGTTCGTACTCATGACCGTCACACTGTCCCTGGGGTCATGTGATTCACATTTGCGACCATCAGATGCTTGGCAACTGACTCACATTTATGTCCAGACGCGTGATTCCCTTTTGCGACCTTTGGACAAGCAAAGTCAATGGGGAAAGGCAGATTCACTGAACCACTGGGTTACTCGCTTATCAACTTGCAAGTGATTCGCTTAACAACAGTTGCAAAGAAAGGTCATCAAACGGGGTGAAAAACGCAACGCATGTCTCACTTCACATTGAAAGGTTGGGCTCCGTCATCATAAATCGAGGACTACCGATGGTCGGTTTGGGATCCGATCCAGCCAGCCAATTTCAATGCCAGGACACTGAAATGTCCTACTTGAAGGTGGCCCAGTGGCTAAGACGCTGAGCTCGTCCATCAGAAAGGTCGGCAGTTCAGCGGTTTGAATCCCTAGTACGGGTCTCTTGCATGGAGCAGGGGGTTGGACTAGATGACCTCCAAGGTCCCTTCCAACTCTGTTACTGTTGTTGTTATTATTATTATTATTATTTAGAGATTCACAGCCTTTGAAGCTGGTTAATAGCTCAGCAGCTCGAGTCCTAACCAAGGACCTAATTATTATTATTTTTATAATTATAATTATAATATAATAATAAATTATTATATAATATTTATTACTATTACTATTACTATTATTATTATTATTATTATTATTAATCTCGCTTCGGATTTGTTTGCACAGACGATCGACTCTAGATTGTGCAAGGGAGGGAGTCGATCGCGGGAGATCCGCGCGTGCGCCCCGGAGGGATCCAGCAGCTGGACAAACCCCCCACCACCCCCCAGAGGCGCCCGCGGGCGCCCAAGGTTTCTCCTGTGTTCCCAAGCAAATGCAACCCAGGTTCTGGAGCGGCTGGTAGGAGCGACAGGTGGGCCAGGTGAGCCCAGGGTCTCTCCCCCACTGCCCTGACCCCTCCCCAAGCCCCTTCCCCGGTTTCAGACCCATCCCTCGCTTCTCTGGACCCCACCCAAGGTCGGGGGGGGGGGTTGGTGGATCCCGGGACAGAAATCTGCAAATTTCCAAAGGCTTTGCTCGCCTTTGCAATGTAGCCCCCGGCCCGGGAAGACCCCCGAGGCCTGCAGACGCCTCCCGGGCCCTTGATGCACCGAGGCCAGCCTGCTTTCCTCGCCCCCCGCTCCCCAAAAGCCCCCCCCAAACCCCCCAATCTCGACCTGGCCGCCGCTGCTCGCTTGCAGATCACTACCGCCTCCGCCGCCGCTTCCGTGTTCTTCCGCAGTGGCCGCCAGAGGGCGCGCGAGGAACGGAGAACCCGGCCAAGTGGGATTTCCCACGCGGGAATTAATTCAGATTTTTTTAAAAAAAAAATTAAAAAAAATGTTTGTTTTTTTTAATAAATAAAGAGAATTTAGTGGTTCCCGCGGCATCCGTTGCTCCTTTAAAAGGAGATGAAAAATGTGGTTAAGAAAATATTGCAATGACTAGGAATAATAATAATGAATATGAACACACCTGCAATTAAAGGAAAGGAGGAATCTGACTTATAGTTTATAGGGGAGTTATTTGATCAATGGTTTAGGGAATAAATAGGCAAATTAGAAATAAAAGCCGAGGAGTGAAATAATCGAAAACGTATTACAAAGTCAAATAAGCTAAGAAGGGAAATGTTATAATAGGAGAGATGTTATTATAATGTTATTATATATTTATATTATATGTTATTGTATATTTTTATTTATTTATTTATTTATTATATTTCTATACCGCCTTTCTCCCGTAGGACTCAAGGCGATGTATAGTCAAGAAAAATATGGATACACAAACATCATAAAATATATTATATGTATGTAATATATATATAATATACATATATTATATGTTATTATATATTTATATTATATATATATTATATGTTATTATATGTTATTATGTATTAGTATTAATTCCAAGAATAGATATACATAATGAACACGGTTGATTTTTAAAGGTTAAATCGATTTTAATGGTGATTGCAAAAAAACTGTGTATCCAGATGACATTCATGTTTAATGAAAGATGAAATGTTTGTATTAAAAGAAAACTAAAAATTAAAAAAAAAGGAAAAAGAGGCATCGCTTGGGGGCTCCAACGTGGCCTGAAAGTATGAATACAGGTAGTCCTCGACTTATGACCACAATAAAGCCCAACATTTCTGTTGTTAAGTGAAAAATTTGTTAAAATGACTTAGGCCCTGTTTTACTCTTCTTCACTGAATCCCGGCAGTCGATAAGCGAGTAATCCAGTGGTTAAGTGAATCTGAACTTCTTCCTCCTTGGCTAGTCAGAAGGTTGCCAAAGCGGATGGGACCTTGGGACAACGGCCACCGTCGTAAATATGAGTCAGCGGCCAAGCGTCTGAATTTTGATCGCGTGACTGCCGGGCCTGACTAGGTGGCTCAGTGGATAAGACGCCGAGCTTGTCGATCAGAAAGGTCGGCAGTTCCGGCGGTTCGAATCCCTAGTACAGATCTCCTGCGTGGAGCAGGGGGTTGGACTAGATGACCTCTAAGATCCCTTCCCACTTGGATGCTGCAACAGTCGTAAGTGTGAAAAAATGGTCGTAAGTCCCTTTTTTTCCAGTGCCGTCGTAACTTTGAATGGTTACTAAATGAAAGTCGAGGACTACCTGTATTTCAGGTGGAGTTAGATAAATATTAAATTGGTTACTTTGCAACTTCAGAAAAAAAGGCTTCCCAGCTCATTAAGAGGATAATGTATGTATGAAGCCTTTTTTGAGAGTCATCTCTATGCTGGCCTTAAAACCGTAATAATCTCTTTATTCCTTCACTTCCCAGTTTGCATCTTATAAGGATACTGTTTTTGAATGCCACGCCTCTGTTTATTTCTTGCTGGAAAATATTCTGCCATATTTTAATCCGTTTCAGACTTTGCCCATTAGGTTTCAGGCGTGAACGTAACTGCTTTGTAACCCAGAAACCAGACATTGCTCAGTCTAAACCATTGGTGGTTTAACTGTGGCCTGTTGAGCAAACCCCCATTTGACTGGGTTACCCGAATGTCCTGGATCTGGATAGCAGCCCTCGACATACAATGGTTTGTTTAGCGATGGTTATAAGTCAGTGATGGCCAACCATTTCGGCCCAAACCAGAATGTGTGTCCATGTCCGTGGGAGACCAGCTGGCTGGCGTGAGCATGCCTATTTTCGGGCCGTTTTCGGGGCCGTTTTCCGGCTGTTTTCCGGCGCTCCAGCACCTACAAAAATCAGCTGGCTGGTGCACACATGCCTGTTTTTTGGCCATTTCTCGGGCCATTTTCAGACTGTTTTCCAGGCCAATTTTGGACCATTTTCGGGCCATTTTTCAGGCTGTTCTTGGGTCGTTTTTTGGTCTGTTTTTAGGCTGTTTTCCGGGCTGTTTTCTGGGCCACTTTCAAAAAACGGCCTGTTTTTTTGGCCGGATTTGGCCATTTTTCAAGCCATTTTCCGGTTGTTTTCCGGTGCTCCAGTGCCTGCAAAGATCAGCTGGCCGGTGCACACATGCCTGATTTTTGGCTGTTTTTGGCCATTTCTCGGGCTGTTTATCAGGCTGTTTTCCGGCTGTTTTCCAGGCCATTTTCGGGCCATTTTCTGGACTATTTTCAGGCCATTTTTCAGGCTGTTCTTGGGTTGTTTTTTGGCTCGTTTTCAGGCTGTTTTCCGGGCCGTTTTTCGAAAAACCGCATGAAAATAGCCCAAAAAATGGCCTATTTTTTCAGCCAGATTTTGCCATTTTTCATTTTCTGTCTATTTTCCAGTGCTCCAGTGCCCACAAAGACCAGGTGGTCAGTGCAGACATGCCTGATTTTTGTCTGTTTTTGGCCATTTCTCAGGCTATTTTCATACTGTTTTGGGGGCCGTTTTCAAGCTGTTTTCCAGGCCATTTTTGGGCTGTATTTCGGGCCATTTTCCAGGCCATTCTCAGGTCGTTTTTCAGGTCATTTTCGGGCCGTTTTTCAGGGCTCGCACATTCCTGTTTTTGGGCCATTTTTCAGGCCAGTCTCAGGTCCATTTTTTGGGCCGTTTTCAGGCCATTTTTTGAAAAATGGCCTGAAAATAGCCTGAAAAAAAGCCTGTTTTTTGGTTGGATTTGGCCATTTTTTGGGCCATTTTCTGGCTGTTTTCCAGCGCTCTAGTACCCGCAAAGACCAGCTGGCTGGCGCACACATGCCTGTTTTTTGACCATTTTTGGCCATTTCTCAGGCTGTTTTCAGGCTGTTTTTTGGGCCATTTTCCAGACCGTTCTCGGGTCGTTTTTCAGGCCATGTTTCAAAAAACAGCCTGAAAATATCTCCCCAAATTCCCTGGTTTTTGGCTGTTTTTTGTGCCATTTTCTGGCGCTCCAGAGCCCACGAAGACCAGCTGCCCGGTGCAGACATGGACTGCAGAAACCAGAAGGGCAGCTGGCAATGGCATGCATGCCCATAGAGAGGCCATAGGTTCGCCATCACGAAGTTATAAGTTATAACGACGCTGAAAAGAATGTGATTTGTAGCCGGTCCTTGCACTTACGACCGTCGTAACGTTCTCCACAGTTCCGTGTTCAAACTTTCGGTGCTTGGCATCCGGCCAAGTATTTATGACGGCTGCATCCTGGGGTGCATCACGCGACGGCTATTTGCAACATTCCCAGCTGGCTTCTGAGAAGCAAAATCAATGGGAGAGTCTGGATTCGTTTAACGACAGCATGATTCGCTTAACAAACCCCGGTTGTCTGCCTGGAGTTGGGAAGGTGGGGGGGGGGAAAGGAAACATGTGAAACGGTTTTGTGAACTGTTAGCAGGCTGTAACGCAACGAAACTGCTGCAAGCCAAGGCTTGTCCTGTCGTCACCCGCACCCGGGCCCAGGAGGCGTTGCAAGCCAACTTTGGCCGTTGTGCCGGTTTTAATCGGCAGCAGCCCGTCTGCCTGGCATCAAGCTTGCAGCGAACGGGACTGTTTTTTCCCTGTAAAACAGCTTCCGCCCAAAATCTGGACGCAAACTGAGGTCAGTTGCACGGATGTCCCCATTTCAGCACGAGAGACAGTCCTCAACTTACAGCCGTCCGTTTTAGTGACCGTTCGGAGTTACCACGGCGGTGGGGGAAAAAAAAGTGATTTAGCAACTGCTCCTCCCGCTTACAACCAAAATTCAGGTCCTTGGCAACCTGCCTCTATTTAGTGACGGTGGAAGGAACACCCGACTGCCATTGGCGCCTTTCGCGAGCAAGCGACAGTCGTCGGGGGAGTCCAGACTCCTTTAACGACCGCACGATTCATTTAACAACCGCAGGGCTTTGCTTAACTCTGGCTAGATGGTTGTAAAATCAAGCACGCCTCCCTTAATCGACGGAAACTGCGGTCTCAATTGCGGCCGTACGTTGAGTGTCCCATCCACTCAAGCCAGGTGAACTGGCCACCATCCCACCGGGAAACGTAGTTTGGCTTAATTGTGGTATGTGAAAGAAGCCACAATTGAGTGAGATGCCTCAAAATCGGAAGCTACGAACCGTGTTGGATAAGCCGCTGGATTGTGTGAGCCAACACGAACGTGGGGTTTTTTTTGTCAGTGATAACACAACCCCACAAAGTTGTGATCTGGCTTTTTGTCGAACAGGCCAACCAACTCCTAAATGACTCAGGGCCGGCTGAGGGCTGAAGAAAAACAACAACACACAAAAGAATACAATCCACCGGAAGGCTGAAATATCTAAACAAACCCCAAAAGAGATTACGGCAAAGCAAACAAAAACTAAACTGCACTTAACCACGCGTTTTAGCTGAGTGAGTTGCATCAAACCTAGCCAGGGTTAGTTTGTGGAGCCAATTACGGTTAAGCAAGCCACGAGGGTGGAAGGTTCTTTGTGTCCTGATGGATTTCGATGTCTTGGCTTACACAACACAGAAAGGGAGTAAGCAGTGGCAGTTAGGCCAAAGTTTTTAAACCTCGGCAGCTTTTAAGATGGGTGGACTTCAATTCCCAGAATTCCCTAGCCAGCAGGTTTTAAGGTAGATGGACTTCAACTCCCAGAATTCCTCATCCAGCATGGACTACAACTCTTGATAGGGCCCCTCTGTAATGCTTTAAAACAAGGGTTGAACTTTAGCTCCCAGAGTTCCCCATTTAGCATGTTATAAGATGCCTGGACTTCAACTCCCAGAATTCCCCAGCCAGCAGGCTTTTAATATATCTGGTCTTCAACTCCCACTTAACTTGATTCAATTTGTTTCCTAAAATAAATAGAAAGCAAGCTGGCTGGGGAATTCTGGGAATTAACCCATTTTAAAGGATGCTGGTTGGGGAGTTCTGGGAGTTGAAGTCCACCCATTTAAATCAAGCTGGCTGGGGAATTCTGGGAGTTGAAGTCCACTTGTCTTAAAGCATGCTGGCTGGGGAATTCTGGGAGTTGAAGTCCACCCATCTTAAACCAAGCTGGCTGGGGAATTCTGGGAGTTGAAGTCCACTTGTCTTAAAGCATGCTGGCTGAGGAATTCTGGGAATGGAAGTCCACCCATCTTAAAGGATGCTGGCTGAGGAATTCTGGGAGTTGAAGTCCACCCATCTTAAATGAAGCTGGCTGGGGAATTCTGGGAGTTGAAGTCCACCCATCTTAAACCATGGTGGCTGGGGAATTCTGGGAGTTGAATCCACATACCTTAAACCATGCTTGCTAGGGAATTCTGGGAGTTGAATTCCATCCATCTTAAATCAAGGTAGCTGGGGAATTCTGGGAATTGAAGTCCACCTGTCTTAAGGTTGTCAAAAAACACCGTTAGCCCAATGGTTTGCTAAGAACCCTGGTTGGTTAAAGAAGAAAAAAAAAGGGGGGGGGGAGAGAATCCTGGCTGTGTTTAAAGTCCTTCCGGGGACCCAACCAACGCAGCTGTTGCAAAAGTTGGCGAAGTTGCCGGGGGCTGAATTGAGCTGTCGGCTGCACCCCATTTGACCCACCTCCGTTTTGGCTTCTCCATCGCCTGCCAGTGTGGGACCCGCCTTGCAACTCGTCCCGAGACCAGTTTTCCAAGCCTGTCCCCACCCATCCTGCCTCCAAGATTCAGCTCCGGGCGAGGGCAAGGACTTCCAGCTTGACTAAACAACCTCTGTCCATCAAAACAAATTTGGTCCTGGAAACAGCCAAGAGGGGAAAATGGTGGGAGGAGGGGAGGCGGGAAGAGAGAAATGGTAGAGGATCTCCTGCTTGGGAAGGGGGTTGGACTAGATGACCTACAAGATCCCTTCCAAATCTGTTAACCTGTAAGAAATTACCGCTTTTTTTCGGGATGGGAAGTGTATTTTTATTTATTTTCAGGTAGTCCTCGACTTATGGCCGCAAATGGAGGCCCAAGTTTCCACTGCTTAGAGAGACCGTGAAGTGAGTTTGGCTTCATTCTACGACCTTTCCTGCGTTGTTAAGGGAATCGCTGCACGGGTTAAGGGAGTCACATGGTTGTTAAGGGAATCGGGCTTCCCCATTGAATTTAAGGTCGCAAAAGGGGATTATGTTGCAAAACCGTCATAAAACATGAGCCAGCTGTTAAGCGTCCCAAGTTTGGTCCCCTGACTGAAGGGACGCTGCAACGGTCGTTAAGTGTGAAAAATGGTCTTAAGTCGTTTTTTTTTCAGTGCCGCTGTAACTTCGAACGGTCACTAAGTGAATGACCGTAAGTCAAGGATCGCCTGTATTTGTTTCCTGCCTTTATTATGTTTATAAGCAACTCAATGTTCCTTCCACTTTGTTTCACCATCACCACCACAACAACCCTGTGAGGTGGACTGGGCTGAGAGAGAGGGAGTGGCCCAAAAGTCACCCAGCTGTCTTTCATGCGTAAGGCGGGACTAGAACTCACTATCTCCTGGTGATTGGCTCAAAGTCACCCAGCTGTCTTTCGTGCCTAAGGCAGGACTAGAACTCACCGTCTCCTGGTGATTGGCTCAAAGTCACCCAGCTGTCTTTCGTGCCTAAGGCGGGACTAGAACTCACCGTCTCCTGGTGATTGGCTCAAAGTCACCCAGCTGTCTTTCGTGCCTAAGGCAGGACTAGAACTCACCGTCTCCTGGTGATTGGCTCAAAGTCACCCAGCTGTCTTTCGTGCCTAAGGCGGGACTAGAACTCACCGTCTCCTGGTGATTGGCTCAAAGTCACCCAGCTGTCTTTCGTGCCTAAGGCAGGACTAGAACTCACCGTCTCCTGGTGATTGGCTCAAAGTCACCCAGCTGTCTTTCGTGCCTAAGGCGGGACTAGAACTCACCGTCTCCTGGTGATTGGCTCAAAGTCACCCAGCTGTCTTTCGTGCCTAAGGCGGGACTAGAACTCACCGTCTCCTGGTGATTGGCCCAAAAGTCACCCAGCCTGACAATGTGGGGAGATCTCCTCTGGCGTCAAACCCTACGCACAAACCCTGATTCGTGGTTTTCCTGAACCCATCTTCTTTTACCTTGGGGTGGTTAAAATGGAACCAGGTTAAGTTTCCATATCGTACTGGGCCAGAGATGATCCCGTTGTTACCTTAGGGGTTATGCAAAAAAACAGCCTCTGGGTTTGTATTGCGCACTTACTCGGGGTTTACTAACAGTGGTTTACTTTGCCAATACAACAGCCTGCCTTTGCGTAACTGTAATCACCCACAGATTTGGGTTGGCAAGACCAGACAAACGAAGCTAAAACGGTTCTTGCTCGCCGTCGAGTGTATTTTAGTTCTTTGGGCCTCGACGGGTCACGGGCAAGGGTGCCTCTGAGGATGTGCAGAGTGCTTTCTCTTTTTCTGCCACCAAAGCACCGCTCACGTGCAAACCCCGTAGATTAGCCAATGGTCTACGATGACTGTTGGGTGTAGGAGTCCCAAGGATAACATCACGTATATTTACTTAATTAAGGCCAAACCTATTATTGCGTTTGTGAAAGCCGATTTGTGAAGCAGGGATTGGTGCAACACGCCCCATCGGTCGGACAAACACCTGACATGCCTCGAGGGACTCGCTTATCATCAATAAGCCGAGATCGGAGAGCGTCCTTGCTCCAGATTCCCCGCCATCTGGAAACAACGCAACTGCTGGTTGGCGGTCCCAAGTTTCTAGTCCATAAGGCGAAAAGTATACGGGCAGTGCTCGGCTTACAACAACGGAGCCCCTCGTTTCTGTGACTAAGCGAGGCATTTTGTTAAATGAGTTTGCAAAAGGGACGCCGCAACCGTCATAAATTTGAACCATTTAGTGACCGTTCGAAGTTACAACGGCACGGAAAAAAGTGACCGAGGGGTCGTTTTTTTCACACTTAACGGCTGTCGCAGCATCCACGCGGTCAAAATTCAGAGGCTTTGGCAGCTGACCCGTGTTTATGACGGTTGCAGTGTCTTGGGTGTTTATGTGTGTGTGACATGATCCCCTTTTGCGACCGAGTGATCAAAATGGAGTTGTTAAGTGAGTTTTGCCTCACTTTACGACCTTTCTTAACATCATTGTTAAGTGAGTCACATGGTTGTTAAGTGAATTTGCTAGAAAGTCACAAAAGGGGAATCGCGTTGATACCAGGAAACTGCAACCGTTATAAAGAAGGTAAGTCCTCGACTTACAAACCCGACAGAGCCCAACATTTCTGTGGCCAAGTGAGAAATTTGTGAAGTGAGAATTCTCCCCGTTTTACGACCTTTCTTGCCGTCGTTGTTAAGTGAATCCCTGCGGTTGTTAAGTGAGACGCACAGTCGTTAAGTGAATCTAGCTCCTTCCCTGTCAGCTTTGCTTGCTAGAAGGTCGCCAAAGGAGGAAATTGCGTGTCCCCGAGACACGGCAACAACTGTCATAAATACGAGTCAGCGGCCAAGCTGTCTGAATTTTGATCACGTGACAGTCGTTAAGTGTGAAAAACGGTCCTAAGTCACTTTTTTCCCCCCAGTGCCGTTGTAACTTCGAACGGTCATTAAAACGAACCGTTGTAAGTCAAGGACCACCTGTAAAAAGGCTTGAAGCATTTTTCAGGCCCGAACAAGATCCAGCTTCTCCCTCTAACTGCCCAGAGGCAAACTTTCTTCCAGTGGGGAAGTATCCTTCCATTGCCCCCCCTACGGATCACATGGGCTGGGGATGATGGGGGCTGTGGTCCTCTAGAAGGCAGGCCCGGTGAGGCAAATCCGAAACGGGCCACCCTCCAGCTTTCTCCAGCAAATCCGTGCAGGATTTTGGGGTTCAGCTCGATGCGGCGCGAAGGTGCTGAGCCTTCACTTCTTTGACCTGTTGTTTTGGCCGCCTGCCTCAGTTTCCCTCCTGCGGAGGGAGGCTAATTGCACACCTCCCGTCCCCAAGGAGGGGGCGGCAGTTTCACTAGCGAACCCAGGCGAGGCCAGGCCGGAGATGAAAGCTGTTTGGGGAGACAAAGACGCACAGCGGGCTGTTATTAAATTAATATCCTTCGGGACAACCCGGATGCAGGGCCCTGCCCTCGCCTGCCTCGCACCCGGAGCACGCAGGGAGGCTTAAAGGAGGTTGTGTGCCAGCTGACGGGCCGGGAGACGGGGGGCAAGGTGGCAGTCACCCAACCCCTCCACGCCCCACTGGCTCCAAATTTGGGTGGGTGGGTTGCAAACTGGGGTCTCTCTGTGTGTGAGAGAGAGCATGGAGCGGTCCCCTTGCTAAGCGCTTTTCTGTAGGAAAACCTGGAAAGTGTAGGGGAGGGAGGGAGGAAGGAAGGAAGGAAAAGAGAAGTGACGGAAGAAAGGAATGAGGAAAGAAGGTAAGGAAAAGAGAAGTGAGGGAAGGAAGGAAGGAAAAGAGAAGTGAGGGAAGGAAGGAAGGAAATGGGAAGGAAGGAAAAGAGAAGTGAGGGAAGGAAGGAAGGAAATGGGAAGGAAGGAAATGAGAAGTGAGGGAAGGAAGGAGGAAAAGAAGTGAAGGAAGGAAATGAGAAGTGAGGGAAGGAAGGAAATGAGAAGTGTGGGAAGGAAGGAAAAGAAGTGAGGGAAGGAAGGAATGAGGGAAGGAAGGAAGGAAAAGAGTAGGGAAGGAAGGAAGGAAATGAGAAGGAAGGAAGGAAAAGTGAGGGAAGGAAGGAATGAGGGAAGGAAGGAAGGATGGTTACAGAACAGGAGGGAGGGAGGAAAAGAGAAGGGAGGGAGGAAAGGAGAGGAGGAGAGGAGAAGAGAGGAGGATGGATATAGGATGGAAGGGAGGGAGGGAAAAAAGAAAAGGAAAGGAAAGGAAAGGAAAGGAAAGGAAAGGAAAGGAAAGGAAGGAAGGAAGGAAGGAAGGAAGGAAGGAAGGAAGGAAGGAAGGAAAAATCGCCAGAGGAGAGGAAGGGAGGAAACAGAAGGAAGGCGAAGGAGAATCAAGAAAGCGATAAAACTCCTTTCACCCTTTCATAGTTTCTACGCCCCATTTCCACCCTACATGGAAAACTCCCGCAAGCCAAGACAGGGAGCAGTTTGTGTGAGTGTAGAATCCTGTTAACTTCCCAGCTGTGCCCACAACCTCACACGCCAGCCTATGTGTGTGTGTGTGTGTGTGTGTGTGTCATTCCTGTTAGTTTTCTCCCTTTCTCCTCCTCGTCCTCCTCCTGCTGCTCCCGGTATTTGGAAGAACCTGTTACTCTGGAGTCACAACTAAGCCCTTCGGGCAGGAGCCGCGTCGTCCACCGCCACTCCGCATTTCTGGCTGTCAGGCTGGGCCGGGCTGGGTAGGAAGGTTGGGCACGGGGTGGCGGATTGGGGGTGGGGGACAAGCAGTCTGGAAGCCGAGCAGCCCCCCCATGCACCCTCCAAGTTTCTTGCCCCCCCCCCATTTTAAAAAGTTTCTTGCCTGTCCTGAACTGGTATGGGCTGCAAATATCCCGAGAACCACCAGAGGGCGCCGAAGTGGAGCAATTTTGCCTCTCTGTAGTGCCCTCTGGTGGCTGTCTGGGGTTTTGCAGCCAAGATCTGTTTATTAAATTAGAGGTGAAAAAGTAAAACAATCCGACGCAACTCTTTTCGCGACCGTCTTGCGGAGTAACCTCAATTCTGGCCACAATGGCGGTCGTAAGTCGAGGGCCACCTGTACTTCTAATCGATATTCACAGGTAAACTGCTCCTAAACAGGGAGTCTCAACTTAGATGGAATTACTAAAAGCGGCTGAGTGCTCACAAGGCAGGTAATCCTCGACTTCCGACAGTTCATTTAGTGACCGTTGGTCACTACTTAGACTCAAAACTTAGACGCTCGGCAACTGACTCACATTTATGTCCCCTTTTGTAACCTTTGGACAAGCAAAGTCAATGAGGAAGCCAGATTCGCTTCACAAATGTGTTCCTCATTTAACAACCGCAGTGATTCACTTAACAACCATGGCAAGAAAGGCCGTAAAATGGGGGCAAAACTCACTTAACAAAGGTCTCACTTAACAACAGAATTTGTCCCCCCCCCCTTCAGTCATGGTCGTAAGTCTGGATAGAGAAATAGTAGGATTTGAACTCCCAACCCCCACGAGGCAAATATTTCACCGTTTCTACGGAAACTTTTCTGGGAAGGAAAAAAATTTATTCTTCTAAACTCTAAACTGAGATTTAAGGTGGTAAAATGGGGCAAAACTCACTGAATAAAGGCCTCATTTAACAACAGAATTTGGGGGGGGCCTTGGTTGTGGTCGTAAGTCGAGGACTGCCTGTATTCTGGATGGAGAAACTTTGTTCTTTTAAAAACTCTTAAACTGAGGTTTAAGAAAACCGCCTGGCTAGATTCTCCCGGCTTTTGTTGCCCGAATAAAACAGAATAAATTCTCCTTCTCTTAAAAGGATGATGTGGTTTTTGAACCACGCGCCGAGATAAGGACTGATTTGACGCTAAACCGCCGAACAACCGATTTGTGCAAAGCTGGCCTCAAAGTGATGAATCTTTTGTTCCCTTTAGAGGCTGGAAGGTAATGTCCACATCTTGTAGCCGTGAGTTCCAAAGATTAACAATGGGGTGAGTCAAGGCGTGCCCTCCCTTGCTTACTCCTGGGGTTGGCTTGAGCAATCCAAGGTTTATGCCTGTTGGTGATAAGATCCAGGCGAGATTTCTGTCAAATTCACAGGGAGTCCTCGACTTACGACAGTTCGTTTACCGACGGTGCAACGTTACGACACCGAAAGAGAGAGAGAGAGAGAGAGAGAGAGAAAGAAATCCTGGGACTGCTTCTCACACTTACGACCATTGCGGTATCCCCACGGTTGTGTACAAGGGAGTCCTCTACTCACCGTGGCTCATTTAGTGACCGTTTGAAGGATTTACAACCATCTTTCACACTTAACGACAGTTGCCGCAGGGATCAAAATTTAGAAGCTAGTGAACTGACTTAACAGTTGCGACCTTGGGACAGACAAAAGTGAATGAACGGTCCTTTTTCCAGTGCCGTTCGAACGGTCACTAAACGAAACGGGGGTCACACAGGACTACCTGTATTTAAAACCAATCAGAAAAGTTGTCCGAAATGCTATTCTGCAAATTGGTCTTTTTGTGTGTGTGTGTGTGTGTGAACGGAGCAAAGCCCGTACAGGTGAGATGCTACAGTACGAATAGACGCCAGGTCAGGTGAGGCCACAGGTGTTCAAAGCAGCATGCCTTTCCATCCTTCCCTCCTCCGATTGCCCAACGAAATCGGTGCCCACGTGCATTTTAGTCCGGCCGCTGTTTCAAAAGGCGGACGCTTTGTTCTCGCAAGGCCAAGCACAGGCTGAGTTGCATCACACACACTCACACAACCGAGTCACAAGTTTGCTTCATCCCAATTTTCTCCCAGAATGTCCCAACGGCCAAATTCGCACCACGAACGGTGGGAAAAGAAGTCAAGCTTAACGAACCGGAGCGGCCAGCTTTCCGAACGAATGGTTGAAGCCGGTAAAAGGAACGAAGCTCTGATTCCCGCAAAGCGACGAGGATAATAAATCAACATCCGGCACTTTTTAATTCGAAAATCATGGCCAGACGCCGTAATGTCGGATTGCAACCGACCGGCTCCATCTCGGGCCTGACTCGGCTTCGCCGGTCAGGAGGATGGGAGGTGGCGTCCCTCGGCATTGAGTTAGCCGATAATTCGGTGACCCCTTTTTTTTTTTAAAAAAAAAAACAACTTTACATAAGCTCTTAAAATTGTGAAATTGTAAAGTCATCGGGCTGAGCTGGTTTCTACACATGCTAAGTTGCAGATATTTAAGCTGGGTTAATGCTAACCCCAGTATTGGATGTCGGGGTTCAAAGGGACCTCAGAGATCATCTAGTCTTGTTCAAACTTGGCAACTTGACAAGGGGTGGGCTTTTAAGAGGGGTGGGTTTCCCTGCGAAGAGAAGAGCAACTTTGTCATTTTTTTTTTTACTGTGAGCACACCTGGCCCACGTTAGAAATGAAATTCTGTTGCCTGCTCTCAAGAGAAAGTAGCGGTATTACATCTACTCATACACATACATAACACACATCTACATAAATATACCTGCACTCATACATACATATATATGTACATATCCATATCTATATATCTATCTATCTATCTCTATCACGTACTTACCTATCATCCATCCATCCATCCATCCATCCATCATTTATTTATCTATCAATTATCTATCTACCTACCTACTTACCTATCTACCTATCCATTTACCTACCTATCTCTATCATCTATCTACCTACCTCCCTACCATCCATCCATCTACCTACCTATTTATCTCTATCATCTACCTACCTATCTACCTATCGTTTATCTATCTATCTATCTATCTATCTATCTATCTATCTACCTATCATCTATCTATCTATCTATCTATCATCTACCTACCTACATATCTACTTACCTATAATCAATCAATCAATCAATCAATCAATCTATCTATCTATCTATCTACCTACCTACCTACCTATCTACCTATCTTTTATCTATCTATCTACCTACCTACCTACTTACCTATCTCTATCATCTACCTACCTACCCACCTATCTAGCTATCTATCTATCTATCTATCATCTACCTACCTACATATCTACCTACCTATAATCTATCTATCTATCTATCTATCTATCTATCTATCATCTATTTATCTATCAATTATCTATCTATCTATCTCTATCATTTACCTGCCTGTCTACCTATCATCCATCCATCTCTCTCTCTCTCTCTCCCTCTTTTTTTTTCTCTCTCTCTCTCTCTTTCCATTTTGAATCCATAGTGGAAAGAGACAGGGCCAGAGAATAACAAAAAGTCGGATATGACAGAATGGATAACATCAAATACAGTCATCAACTCAGCCACTTCTGAGTGGCAGGGAAGTGCCTGGAAGGCCTGGCAATTTTGCTCATTTTGGGGAAGGGGAGATGGAAAAGAGCCCCTCCCTTATCTTCCTTGGTTTTAATCCTCAACCCCTATCCAATCTGCAGAGAAGAGCAACCAGGATGATGAGGGGACTGGAGGCTAAAACATACGATGGACGGTTGCAGGAACTGGGCCTGGCTGGGCTAGTGAAGAGAAGGACCAGGGGAGGCAGGAGAGCATCTTCCAATATTTGAGGGGCTTCCCCAGAGAGGAGGAAGGGGGTCAAGCTATTTTCAGGCCAGACAAGGAAGAATGGATGGAAACTGACCAAGGAGAGATTCAACCTGGAAATAAGGAGGAATTTCCTGACAGTGAGAACAATCAACCCATGGAAGAGAAGTTGCCTTCAGAAGTTGTGGGAGCTTCATCCCTGGAGGCTTTCAAGAAGAGACCGGACTGCCCTCTGTCAGAAATGGTGTAGGGTCTCCTGCTTGGGCAGGGGGTTGGACTAGATGACCTACAAGATCCCTTCCAACTATTCTATTCTATTCTATTCTATTCTATTCTATTCTATTCTATTCTATTCTATTCTATTCTATGCCATGCCATGCCATGTCATGCCATGTCATGCCATGCCATGCCATGCCATGCCATTCCATTCCATTCCATTCCATTCCATTCCATATTATTCCATATATTCTATTCTATTCTATTCTATTCTATTCTATTCTATTCTATTCCTATTTCTAATTCCATTCCATTCCATTCCATCCTATTCTATTCCATTCTATTCCATTCTACTCTCTATTCTATTCCATTCCATTCCATTCCATTCCATTCCATCCCCTATTCTATTCTATTCTATTTCATTCCATTCCATTCCATCCCATTCCATCCCATTCCATATTATTCCATATTTTCTATTCTATTCTATTCTATTCTATTCTATTCTATTCTATTCTATTCTATTCTATTCTATTCTATTCTATTCCTATTTCTAATTCCATTCCATTCCTATTTCTAATTCCATTCCATTCCATTCTATTCTATTCTATTCTATTCTATTCTATTCTATTCTATTCTATTCTATTCCATTCCATTCCATTCCATTCCATTCCATTCCATTCCACTCCACTCTTTGTTAATCTGATCATCTACCTCGGTATCTGAATGGGAGGGCAGGTAATCCAGATTGGGAAACGGCAGCCCCGCCAGATGGAAGGAATGGCTGATAACAGGGACTACCTGGAAAATGGGATCCCCGAAAGGTTGCATGCCACCCACAAGCGATGTTTCGGTTTCAGCTTCACCTAGCCATTAGGACTGATAATGGTTTTGGGGCCCCATGGGGCTGGGCCCAGAGACACAGAGTTGTAAATAAATAGAGCCGAGCGCACAGTAGATTGGCAAAAGCAAAAGTTTTCTAAATGAAACAGGCTGGGTTTTCTAACATTTGTGTTTAATAACTCTTCGGTTTAAAAAGGAGCCAAACAATTTGGGGGATTTCACATTGGGAGTGACTGGTTTTTTGTTCACAATCCTGAACTGGGTTAGGGCATGCCTCCCCTTCCCTACTCCGAGCTGAATGAATGGGTAACAAACAGCATAATGGAACGGAATTGCTTGGAGTCCGGTGGCATATAAATTTAATAAATTATTCTTACAGTTGTGGGGTCCTGGGTGCTCTCTGAGCTTGGTGGTTTTCTTGTCAGACGTTTTACGACCCAGCTAAGTAACATCATCAGTGCTAGAAGGGAATGGGGATTGTGGAGAGGAGGAGGAAGAGGAATATGGAGTCCTCTGTGCTCTCTGAGGTTGGTGGTTTTCTTGCAGACGTTTCATGACCCAACTAGAAGGGAGTGGCGTTTGCTGCAAATGCCCCTTCTTGTGCCACTGATGTTATTACCTAGTTGGGTCGTGAAACGTCTACAAGAAAAACACCAAGCTCAGAGACCACTGAGGACTCTGCAGTTCAACCCTGAGCTACAAATATTGTCTTCTATTGGTAACGATTAAAGTTGGCTTTAAACTTTTAATAGCTGCCAAAGCTTCATCAGCCTAATCCTTCCGTCCTCTTCATTTCTGAACAAAATAATCTTCACTCTGATCAAAGTGATGAATAAGGTAAAAAGGTAAAGGTTCCCCTCGCATATATGTGCTAGTCGTTCCCGACTCTAGGGGGCGGTGCTCATCTCCGTTTCAAAGCCAAAGAGCCAGCGCTGTCCGAAGATGTCTCCGAGGTCATGTGGCCGGCACGACTCAATGCCAAACGCTGTTACCTTCCCACCAAAGGGGTCCCTATTTTTCTACTTGCATTTTTTTTAACGTGCTTTCGAACTGCTAGGTTGGCAGAAGCTGGGACAAGTCACGGGAGCTCACCCCGTTATGCGGCGCTAGGAATTCGAACGGCTAAACTGCCGACCTTTTGATTGACAAGCTCAGCATCTTAGCCATTGAGCCACCGTGTCCCTTTCTAAGTGATCAACATCAAGGAATTAATTTGATTTAATCACAAAGATGATTAAGGGACTGGAGGCTGAAACATACGAAGAACGGTTGCAGGAATTGGATAGGTCCAGTCTAATGAGAAGGAGGAGTAGGGATGACATGATAACTGTCTTCCAATACTCGAGGGGCTGGCACAGAGAAGGGGTGAGGGGTCAACCTATTCTCTAGTGTGCAGGACAAGAAGATGGAAACTAACCAAGGAGCGATCCAACCTACAAATAAGGAGAAAAATTCCTGACAGTGAGAACAATTAATCAGTGGAACAACTTGCCTCCAGAAGTTGTGAATGCTCCATCATTTGAGGTTTTCAAGAAGAGATTGGACAATAATCTTTATCTGAGAAGTGGAGGGAGATAAAACGGGACGGCTAGGGAAAAAGTAGAATATAAGTATAGGGTTTCCTGCTTGAGTTGGGGGTTGGACTAGAAGACCTCCAAGCTCCCTTCCAACTCCATTATTCTACATTTTGTATTGAATCGTTGGGAAACCCACCCATTCTGGCTCTGAAGAGAGGCTAGGGATGTGTTGTTCCTTGTTGTTGTTAGTTGCGAAGTTGTGTCCGACCCATCGCAACCCCATGGACCACATTCCTCCAGGCCCTCCTGTCCTCTACCATCCTCTGGAGTCCATTTAAGTTCACGCCGACTGCTTCAGTGACTCCATCGAGCCACCTCCTTCTCTGCCGTCCCCTTCGTCTTCTTTTGCCCTCCATCGTTCCCAGCATTGGGCTCTTCTCCAGGGAGTCCTTCCTTCCTTCTCCTTAGGTGGCCAAAGGATTTGAGTTTCCTCTTCAGGATCTGGCCTTCTCAAGAGCAGTCAGGGTTGATCTCCTCTAGGACTGACCGGTTGGATCGCCTTGCAGCCCAAGGGACTCGCAGGATCTTCTCCAGCACCAGAGTTCAAAGACCTCCACTCTTTGGCCTTCTCAGCCTTCCTTATGGTCCAACTTTCCCAGCCAACCGTTGCAACTGGGAAAACCAGAGCCTTGGCTATACGCACTTTTGTTGGCAGGGTGATGTCTCTGCTTTTTAGGATGCTATCTAGCTTTGCCATGGCTTTCCTCCCCAGGAGCAAGCGTCTTTTAATTTCTTGGCTGCCGTCCCCATCTGCGGTGATCTTGGAGCCCGGGAAGATAAAATCTGTCACTCCCTCCGTTTCTTCCCCATCAATTTGCCAGGAGCGTTGCTCCTACACCGTCTAAATTCGAACCCTCTTTGGAGTCAACTTAGCAATGCCAATGCCCCTCTTTCCCAAACCGGCATCACTACTTCCTTCCCCCCCCCCAAACAGCCGGGGGGGGGGGAAGAAATAATACGTTAACCAAGCTTATGAGTAAGTGAACGAAAACTCCGGTGGGAAGGGAGAGAGAGAAAGAAAGAGAGAGAGGGTGGAGAATTTAAAGCGGTTGCATGTAACTTCTGAAGAACAGAAAAATAATAATAATATGACAAAGATCTGCGTATCCTTAGGAAAGAGAGGAATCTAAGGGCCGCGCCTGGGCGTGTGAGTTGAGTGTGCAAGAAACAGCATTTCAAAGGGAGCAGGGCTGGCAAAACCCACGCAGGAGGCTGAAAGGGCTACCTCATTTATTTTATTTTTTTTAATTTCCTTTTTATCCACCCAAGCTGACTTAACACCTGGGATAAGCTCCGCCAGCCGCCTCCAGAACCGGGGAGGCCACAAGGGGAAGCCATCCTGAGTGACACACCTTTCTCCCTTCGTGGTCCCTCCACCCCTTTTTCCCTCCCTCCATCCATCCACCCTGGGGCAGTTTGCAGAGTTTGCGCCTTCTCCTGGGAGGCCCCACACAAAAGCACACAAAAACACACACGTGCGTGCGTACACATCTGGGCTTGACCCAAAAACTCACCTCCAAGCAGCCAGCCACGCACCTCGGCAGCAGGTGGGGGAGCTTGGAGAAGGCGGGGGTGGTGGTGGGGGGAAATGAAACTCGCCTTTCTAGAAAAATCAGTCGGGCTATTCAAAGGGATGACAAAGGCTTCTGAATACACATTGTGAGACACACACACACACACACACACACACAAACACACAAAGGCATGCACACCCAGGCTGAGGAAGCTGTGTGTGTGTCTCAGGGAGGGTGGAAATGTTTTTTGTTTTTTTTTTGGCGTTATTTGCAAAATAAATAAATAAATAGCAGCAAGGAATTGCTGGGGTGCATGGCGGCCTCCGACCCCGATGGTAAACAAACGGAACGGATGGATGCCTGTTTGGTGAACTCTGGGTTTTATGGGTTTATAGATACAGATTTAACAGAGTGGGAAGGGACCTTGTAGGTCATCTAGACCAACCCCCTGCTCAAGCAGACCTTATACCATTTCTGACAGATGGCAGTCCGGTCTCTTCTTGAAAGCTTCCAGGGATGAAACTCCCACAACTTCCGAAGGCAGCTTCTGTTCCATCGGTGGATTGTTCTCACTGTCAGAAAATTTCTCCTTATTTCCAGGTTGAATCTCTCCTTGATCAGTTTCCATCTATTATTCCTTGTCTGGCCTTCGGGTGCTTTGGAAAATAGCTTGACCCCCTTCCTCCTCTCTGGGGCAGCCCCTCAAATATTGGAAGACTGCTATCCTGTCTCTCCTTCTCTTCACTAGACTAGCCATGTCCAGTTGTGTGAACACAACTCATAACCTGATCCAAGAAAACGACAAGGCAAGACAGTTTCAAGTCCCAGAATTAAACTATTTCTGGATTTAATAGTCTTCAACGACGGTATTTCTGGATTTAACGGTCTTTAAAACCTTTGCCTCTTCTATTTGGTTTGTGTTCTGACTGGGTCCACAGCACACACTGAAAACCCTGGTTAGCAGACGCAGGGTTAACCATGATTTACTAATCATCGGGGTGGCTCACCCAACATGGCCAGCAAATCGAGTTGTGCAAACGCTTGGTATTGCATTGCATGGCATTGATTTATTTTGCCATGTTCATGTAGTGTATATTGGGGGTGGTTGAAAGCTGAACGCAACGAAATTACATTTTAATATATGCCGATTGGTGTTACATTCAAAGGGACAATAAAGTTATTATTCTATTCTATTGTATTCTATTTTCTATTTTATTCCATTTTATTCTATTTTCTATTGTAGTCTATTTTCTATTCTATTGTATTCTATTTTGTATTCTATTCTATTCTATTCTATTCTATTCTAGTCTAGTCTAGTCTAGTCTAGTCTAGTCTAGTCTAGTCTAGTCTAGTCTATTCTTTTTATTCTATTCTACTCTATTCTATTTTCTATTTTTTTCTATTCTATTCTATCCTAGTCTAGCTATTCTATTCTACTCTATTCTACTCAGTGGTGGGATTCAAATAATTTAACAACCGGTTCTCTGCCCTAATGATTTCTTCTAACAACCAATTCACCAAACTGTTCAGAAAGTTAACAACCGGTTCTCCTGAAGTGGTGCGAACTGGCTGAATCCTACCACTGATTCTACTCTATTCTATTTTCTATTTTTTTATTGAATTTTATTTTCTATTTTATTCTATTTTCTATTTAATTCTATTCTATTCTATTCATGTATTCTATTCTATTCTACTCTATTCTATTCGATTTTCTGTTCTATTCTATTCTATTCTATTTTCTATTCTATTCTATCTTCTATTTTATACTATTCTATTCAATCCTAGTCATCTATTCTGTTCTATTTTATTCTACTCTATTCTATTCTATTTTCTATTTTATTCTATTTTCTATTCTATTCTATTCTATTCTATTCTATTCTATTCTATTCTATTCTATTCTATTCTATTCTATTCTCTATTTTATTCTATTCTACATACCCAGCCCATGATGGCTTGTTCGGTCAACTCAGTTCAACAAACCACAACGTGGCATTGGCGCTGCCCCAAAACTTCTAAGGGAGCGAAGAGAAAAATTGAAAAGTTTTATCTCCCCGATTCCCGAAGGCTTCCCTCTTTTACTTCACCTCCATCTCTAAGAAGTCGCCCATCATTTTTGGATCCGACATCTAAAAAGTTTGCAAAAGACGTTTTCAGACGCCAAAGAGGAAGAACGAGGAAGATTTCTGTTTCCATCACACAACGCAACATCCTCACACACACACCGGCTGGTAAACTTGACAATGGCCATCGGATTTTTTTTGCAGGTTAGGGAATCCAAAGTTTCCTGCTGGGGGGAAAACCACTGTTTTTTCCCCCTTTCATTCTCTCCCATTTTAATGCCTTTCTTTGTGTGTGTATACATACATACATACATACATACATACATACATACATACATACATATATATTTCAAATGGATATTCAGCCCTGGAGGTGGGCGATCCAATCAAAATAATCTACTTTACTCCCTACCCCCACTTAAATCCAGGGGGAGGGCCCATAGATAAAGGAGTAGGGGGCGATTTAGTCTGTATATCTAATTTTCTTCCCTTCAAGGCAAACGTTATCAGGTTTTTGGGGCAGGGCCAGCTGTCCCCCCCCTCCCCACCTGGTGGGAATCAGCTCCAATTGTCTATCTGCTGGGGGCCCCCCCTCCCCTTTGTTTGCTAAAGCTTTGTTTTTCATGTTTACTAAGTCTCCCATTCCAGGCAGAGAGGGGAGGGCACGAGAAAAAAAAAATCAAACTTGCAGTGCCCACCTATTTTTCTTGTACTTCGAAAGAATGGGCCTTTTTAAATGAATTTTAGTGCCTTATATTTTTCCCCCATTCAGGGTGAACTAAGGGTCTGATCCAAGCCTCGTTGAATGACAAGTCAGTCCCGCCATTTCTCTCTTAACGCTAGACCCTGGATCTAGCATTAATTAATGAATGTTATTAATTCATTAGACTTGGAAAGACACACACACACACAGAGAGACAGTGAATACCCAACTGGGAGCAAAAAAATAAATAAATACAGGTATTTTCTCGAATTAAGACACACACACACCCCCATTGAGGCCAAAATTCACTGCAGCTAAGTGAAACCTTGGTCGAAGAGAGTTTTGTCCTGTTTTGTGATGTTTCTTGCCACTGCCGTTAAACAAATCCACCCCCACCCCCACGGTTGATCAGTTAGTGACCGCCAGTTGTTAAGCAAATCTGCCTTCCCCATTGAGTTTTCCTTGTCCGGAAAGCATGACCTCGGAGAGTCCCAGCGACGGTCGTAAGTAAGAGTCGGCTGCCAAGCATCTGAATCTCGATCACACGAGACCCACGGCGGGTGGGGGTGGGGGTGGGGTTGCTACAAAGGTGACGGCGGTTGTTAAAAAGTCAAGTCACGCGGTCGTTCAATGAATCTGACTCCCCACCACCACGTTGACTTTGCTTGCCAGATGGCCACCGCGACCGTCACAAGTATGAGTCAGTGGCCAAGCATCCGAATCACGTAACCCTGGGGATGTTGCAACGGGTCCCTGTGAAATGTGGGGGAAAAAAAAACCCTCAAAAAAACGGTCGTAGCTGTTTACAGTGCCGCTGTGAACTTGGAATGGCCACTGAATGAAGTTATATAATTCGAGAACTACCTGTATAGGAGACAAATATTCATATTTGTTTTCTCCAGAGAGCTGGGGTGTGCCCCCTTATTTATTTATTTTTTTTTGGAGGGGAAAAACAGGAGCCGACTCAGAAGTCGTGGGTGTCAAAACTGCCATCTTCTCCTTTCCTCCTCCTCCTCCTTCGCCTTCTCTCCCCCCCCCCCGCCCCTCCCTCCGCCGACCTTCCCAAACCGGTTTAGCAAGCAGGTAAAAGCCGAAGTAAAGACACCGTTATTTCCAAACGCATGCGCCATCCGCACCACGCCTCCCCAAACAGCAGATCAAATTAAGGAGCTGGGGCAGAGGGACGGTGTTTGCCTGTCGCTCCTGACTTCTTTTAAATAAGATAACAAAATAAATTAGGATTATTCTCCTCCTTCAATTTTGCGGGGAGCCCCGGCGCTTCAATCCGGAGTAAGGGCGAGGAAAGCGAAGCGAAGAGAGGAAGAGGAGGAGGAAAAAAATATATACCTATATCTACGCCTCGCCTGCTGCTCACCTGGTGGCTACTCCTCCCGTTCCCTTTTCTTTCTTTCTTTCTTTTTCTTTTCTTTCTTTCCTTCCCCCACCCTCCTTTTTTTTTTTTTTTTTTTAAACTGTGAACCTTGATCCGAGTTTGAGCCTGGCGCGCCAAGGGGAAAACTAACCGGGAGAAAGTTTTGGAACGTTCGCACAAGAACCAACGTTCCACGGATCGAACGTTCGCGGCGCCAACGTTCCATCGGGCCGCGCACGGAACCCACAGAACCGTCTGCGGATCCCCTTATGGACGATTCGGAATTCGCCAGTGGCTTTGGATTGATTTGATTGATTGGTTATATTGGGATTGGTTATTGGATCTTCCTTCCTTCCTTCCTTCCTTCCTTCCTTCCTTCCTTCCTTCCTTTTTCTTTCTTTCTCTCTCTCTCTTTCTTCTTTCTTTTTCTTTCTTTCTTTTTCTTTGTTTCTTTCTCTTTCTTCTCTCTTTCTTCCCTGTTTCGTTTTCTCCTCCTTCTCCTCCTCCTCTTCCTTCCTCCGCCCTGGCGAGGAAGGCCGAGGGAAGAGCCAATTTGGGAAGTTCAACGGCGGCCAGACTAGCTGATCTCGAGCTCCCAAAATGCCTCGAGCTTTCCTGGTGAAAAAAACCTGCGTTTCTGGCCGGCGGAACTGGAGCGAACTGCCCGACGAAGAACGGGGCGAAGTTTACGTGCCAGGTGAGTCTCGAGGCGGGCGGGGTGGGAGCGAGGAGAAAGGCAAGGAAAAGTTGCAACTGGGGGTGGCTTCTGGCTTTTGGAACGTTGTTGTTGTTGTTGTTATCCTCAACACAACGACACATTCCGTATTTTGCTACCTTGAAAAATAAATACATTGTGTTCTATCGGAGTTGGGGAAACGCGCTTTGAAAACCATTAAAAAGAGTTAAGCGGATGTCCCATAGTGGATTGGGCCCAATGGGGGAAGGGGAGGGGGTGGAGAAAAGGTGGTGGTGGGGAGGAATAAGAGGCCCAGGGGGTTAATTAATAGGGGGCTCCTTTCTCAAGGGGTGGGGTCTGTTCCCCTCCACTTGCCCGAGGCTGGAAATCGCGATCCTATAACGCTCCACCTTAGTTTTTAAGACGGGGTGGGGGGGGGGGGGAGAGCGAGGGAAGGTCCGTTATCATCAGGCATCACTTAAAAAGAGGAATTCTGGGCTATTTGGGGAGGGGGGTGGGTGGGAAAGGGGTCGGGGAGGTGGGGAGAGAGGTTGAAAAGCTGCTAATCACACCTGCCCAGCGATCCCCATTGTCTCTCCCCCCACTCCTCCTCCGCCCCCCCCCGGCCTGGGAAGCGCAGTTAAGCGCAGCTTACTCCGCCTTGTGGAATGTTTGAACGCGCCGGCAAGTTTAGTGGTTGGTTGAGTTGGGGGGGGGGGGAGGCCGGAGGCGCAAATGGGAAGAGAAGAAAGAAAGAAAAAAGGAAGGAAGGAAGGATGGAAGGAGAAAGAAAGAGAGAGGCTAGGGGGCTTGTGGAAAAAGAGGGGGCACTATTTTCCTCTTCCTTTTTTTCTTTTCTTTTCTCTTTCTTTCTTTCTTTTCTTTCTTTCCAAGCGCAAGATTAGGATGGGAAGTTGAAGGTGAGGATCAGGGGCAAGGAAGGTGAAGCCTGTGCCCTTGCTTGGATCGGAGGAGTGGTTGTTTTGGTCCGTTGTAACGTGTTTCCCACCCCCCCTTCTTAATAATATTGGCAACGGCGTAGAATAAAAGGGACCAAATAAAAGAGAATATTTGCAACTCAAAACTAGAGTTTTCTTGCAGTCATTTTTTTGTTTCTTTGTTTCTTTGTTTGTTTGTTACCAAATTAGGTAAGGCCATCAGTGCTAGAAGGGAGGGGGGTTGTGGAGAGGAGGAGGACTGTAGAGTCCTTGATGCTCTCTGAGCTTGGTGGTTTCCTTGAAGACGTTTCACGACCCAGCTAGGGAACATCATCAGTGTTAAAGGAGTTTGGCTCTCAGTCCCTCATCAGTGCTAAAAGGGTTTTGCTCTCAGTCCCTTGATGATATTCCCTAGTTGGGTCGTGAAACGTCTTGCAAGAAAACCACCAAGCTCAAGAGAGCACCAAGGACCTCCCCCCTCACAGAGTAAGAAGAGCTGAAAGGGGCCTTGGAGGTCATCTAGTCCACCCCCGCTCAATCGGGAGGCCCTATATCATTCCAGACAAACAGCTGTCCAGTCCCCTTCTTTAAAATCTCTGGTGACGGCCAACTGGGCTCACGGGAAATATATTCTGTAAGGTTCCTTAGAGGAAGAGTGTAGAAGAAAAAGAAATACAAACAATTAGCCTTTCTCCGGCCTTGTTTCAGTTTAATTTCTGTAACGTTTCATATGCGTTTAATAAGGGGAATCGAACAAGAACATCCTGCTGGTGACGTTACCTGGTATGGTAACGAAACGTTCAGCAACGGAATTTAAAGCAAATCGCTGCCAAAAAAAATCTAAAATCTGAGCTATGACGATTTTCTCTCTCTCTCTCTTTTTTTTTCCTCCACAATTAACCGGGATTAAACTGTAACATTCACATTACGGGCACTGTTGGATTCCTGTTTTTAAATAAGGGGAGGGGGTGTCCGTGATGGCCTTGGTCTGGTGGAAATCCAGGCCCCCTCACCTAGCTCAAGAGTGCAAGCCTTCGATTGTGAGAAATGGTTCCTTTTCTGTGAACTCAGCCTCATATGATGGGTGTGTGGGCTCAGGCCAGGTTTAACTGGTTTCCTGGATGAATTGTGGCTGGCTGGATTTGCTGACCCAAGTTGAGGCATAGCTTGTTTACCCATCACGTCTCTCTGGGCTGGCCCTGTTTTTTTTGGGGAACTGTTCAACTAGCCGGATGCAACCGGGGGTCCCTTCCGTTCCCAGAATGCTCAGCAGCCTCCCCCCCCAGCCCCCAGCCCCAGGATTTTCAGCAAATGGCCCAGCTAGCTGGGGAATTCTGGGAGCTGAAATCTAAACCCCTTGGGATCGGTTCAAGGAAAGAGCGCCTAGAAGTTTCCAACAGGAGGCGGTGAGTTCTAGTTCCGCCTTAGGCATGAAAGTTGGCTGGGTGACTTTGGGCCAATCACCAGGAGACGGTGAGTTCTAGTCCCATTTTAGCCATGAAAGCCAGCTTGGTGGCTTTGGGCCAATCACCAGGAGACAGTGAGTTCTAGTCCTCCCATGGGCATTAAAGTTGTCTGGGTGACTTTGGGCCAATCACCAGGAGACAGTGAGTTCTAGTCCCATTTTAGCCATGAAAGCCAACTGGGTGGCTTTGGGCCAATCACCAGGAGACGGTGAATTCTAGTCCCATTTTAGCCATGAAAGCCAACTGGGTGGCTTTGGGCCAATCACCAGGAGACAGTGAGTTCTAGTCCCATTTTAGCCATGAAAGCCAACTGGGTGGCTTTGGGCCAATCACCAGGAGACGGTGAGTTCTAGTCCCATTTTAGCCATGAAAGCCAGCTTGGTGGCTTTGGGCCAATCACCAGGAGACAGTGAGTTCTAGTCCTCCCATGGGCATTAAAGTTGTCTGGGTGACTTTGGGCCAATCACCAGGAGACAGTGAGTTCTAGTCCCATTTTAGCCATGAAAGCCAACTGGGTGACTTTGGGCCAATCACCAGGAGACGGTGAATTCTAGTCCCATTTTAGCCATGAAAGCCAACTGGGTGGCTTTGGGCCAATCACCAGGAGACAGTGAGTTCTAGTCCCATTTTAGCCATGAAAGCCAATTGGGTGGCTTTGGGCCAATCACCAGGAGACGGTGAGTTCTAGTCCCATTTTAGCCATGAAAGCCAGCTTGGTGGCTTTGGGCTAATCACCAGGAGACGGTGAATTCTAGTCCCGCCTTAAGGCATGAAAGCCAACTGGGTGACTTTGGGCCAATCACAGGAGACAGTGAATTCTAGTCCCGCCTTAGGCATGAAAGCCAACTGGGTGATTTTGGACCAATCACCAGGAGACAGTGAATTCTAGTCCCATTTTAGCCATGAAAGCCAATTGGGTGACTTTGGGCCAATCACCAGGAGACGGTGAGTTCTAGTTCCATCTTAGCCATGGAAGTCAGCTGGGTGACTTTTGGGCCAGTCTCACTCTCTCAGCCCACCCTACTTCGCAAGGTGGTTGTTGTACGAAAAAATAGGCCGAGGAAAGTTATGGATGGGTTTATGTTTGCCCCCTTGGAGTTATTTCTAAAAAATAATATAGGTGAGCTACAAATAAAAAAGTAAAATATTATTATTATTATTATTATTATTATTATTATTGATGATGATGATGTCGCCTGGAACCTGGCGTGCTTCTCCCCCGGATCCTCATTGTTTGCTTCTGATTGTGGACAATGAAGATAGTTTTCTGGCTTGTTGCCTTTTTGCCACTGGTGTTTGTTTATTTTTTAAAAAAGTTCCTCTGAATATGAATTTCCCTCCGGGAGTGGGGTTAGGGGGAAGATGGGGGTCGGGATGACGACGACCCATAAGTGGTTTTTTTTTAGGAGAGGCTGCTAACGTTTGGCGTAGAACATTTTTGACATTACTTGGCAAGCTGCTCTGGCCTCCACTTAGGACTCTGTAATTAGCATCTAATTAATCACGCTGGCAGCTTGATTTCCAGGTTCCTGACTCAAGAGGTGCATTCCAGCGGGGTTCCCGCCATCTTGCCTTCTGGAGCCATCCAGAACGATCCAGAATGCAAAACGAGGCACGCCGACCACGTATCTGTTAGGCTGGTGCAACCAAGGAACAATCATTTTGAGAAGGGCGATTAAAAACGATAAAACTGTTTTTAGGTTTAAGCCTTGCCTTGAAGTTTTGCGTTCTTCTCCCTTTTCTTAGCTTCTGGCATCCTACAAACAACCCCGCGAGATAGGCTGGGCAGAGGAGGAGAGAGGGAGAAAGGGAGGGAAAGGGAAAGAAAGGCAGAGAGGGAGAAGAGAGGGAGGAGAGAGAGGGAGGGAGGGAGAGAAAGAGGGAGAGAGAGGAAAGAAAGGGAGGGAGAGAGACAGGGAAAAGAGAGGGGGAGAGGGGGAGGGAGAGAGAGGAAGGAGAGGGAGGGAGGGAGAGAAAGAGAGAGAGAGGAAAGAAAGAAAGGGAGAGAGACAGGGAAAAGAGAAAGGAGGAAGGGGAGGGGAGAGGGAAAGAGAGAGGGGGAGGGAGAGAAACGGAGAGGGAGAGAGAGCAAAGAAAGGGAGAGAGACAGGGAAAAGAGGGAGAGGAAGGAAGGAGAGGGAGTGGGAGAGAGGGAGGAAGGAAGGAGAGGGAAAGGGAGGGAGAGAAAGGGAAAAAGGTAGGAAGGAGAGAGGGAGAGGGAGGGAAAAGAGAGAGGGAGGGAGGGAGAGAAACAGAGAGAGGAAAGAAAGGGAGAGAGACGGAAAAGAGAGGGAGGAAGGAGAGGGAAAGAGTGGGAGGGGGAGAGGGAGAGAGGAAGGAGAGGGAGGGAGAGAGAGGGAGGAAGGAAGGAGGGGGAAAGAGGGCAGGAGAGAAAGGGAGAAAGGTAGGAAGGAGAAAGGGAGAGAGAGGGAAAAGAGGGAGAGGGAGGGGGAGAAATGGAGAGAGAGGAAAGGAGAGAGAGACGGAAAAGAGAGGGAGGAAGGAGGGAAAGAGAGGGAGGGGGAGGGAGTAAAGGGAAAGAGTGAGGGAGAGAGAGGCAGAAAGGAAGGAAGGAGAGGAAGGAAGAGGAAGGAATGAGGGAAAGAGAGGGAGAGGGAGGAAGAAAAGAGAGGGAAGGAGAAGAGAGCGGGAGAAGAGATGGAGAGAGAGCAGGAGGGAGAGAGTAGGGGGGAGAGAGATGGATCCCCCCCCCAAAGAGTTTTGTGGCTGAGTTGTGTGTGTGTGTTTGGGGGGAGGCTGTCTTTGAAACAAGGGTCTCGAGACCTCAGTTTTGGGCCTCAAAATATAGACAGCAAATTTGGGGTTCGCACCCCATTGGGGCTGATTGCAATGTCCTGTGTCGTGTTGCAACGTCACTGAAGAAGTGGGAGCAAGGACAGGTTGAGTATGCCCCCCCCCCAAAAAAAGCAGGGAGACGGCGTGGAACCCCCTTCCTTAGGATGGCTCACCCGGGACGCTCGGATTTGAAATCCAAAATTTATGGATTTTTATTTTCAATTTATTCCATTTCAAACTGTTGGGAGAAAGCCTCAACTTGCTCACTAACTCCAGTTAAAAGATCCAGAGAAGATCTGCGAATCGATCTCTCATTTCCCCCCCCCCCAGAAATCTTGGGAAAAGCAAAGGACGTAGGATGGAACACAGGTAGTCCTCGATTTACAACCATTCGTTTAGTGACCGAAGTTACGACGGCGCTGGGGAAAAAAAGGGACCGATCACCTTTTGTCTCACTTAACAACCGTTGCAGCATCCCCCCCCGACAGTCGCGGGATCAAAGTTCACAACTGGCATGTAGAGGTAGTTCTCGATTTACGACCGCAATAGAGCCCCAAAATGTATGATGCTGAGTTATCGGACATTTTGTTTGGCAAGCTTTGCCCTGTTCTACGACCTTTCAGATCGCAAATTGTTAAGAGAATCGCTGCGGTGGTTAAGTTAGCAACGCACCGTCGTTAAGCGAATCTGGCTTCCCCCCCGTTGACTTGGCTTGTCAGAATGTCACAAAAGGGGATCATGGGACACTGCAGCCGTCATAAATACGAGTCGGTGGCCAAACTCCTGTATTTTGATCACATGATCATGGGGAAATGTTGCAACGGTCGTCAAGTGTGAAAAACGCTCGTAAGTGCCTTGTTTCAGTGCCATCGTAACTTCGAACGGTTGCTAAACGGTTCGTGTTTACGACGGGCGCAATGTGATCCCCTTTTGCGACCGTCGGACAGGCCAAGTCGATGGGGTTTAACAGAGTTGGAAGGGACCTTGTAGGTCATTTAGTCCAACCTCCCCTGCCCAAGCAGACTCACTCAACAACCGTGTAACTAGCTTAACAACTGGCAGTGATTCGCTTAACAACGATGGCAAGAACGGCCGTAAAAACGGGGCAAAACTCACTTAACAGCTGTTTTGCTTAGCAAGGGGAATTTTACGCACCACTGGAGTCGAAGATTCTCCGGAGAACTCCGGCTGTGATTACGATCTGCATGACGAGCAAAAAACAGTTCTTCTGAGAACGCGCAGAGCGATATGTTCACAGAGAGAGAGACACACACACACACATATATATATAAACTGGTCATTCCTTCAGTTTCGTTTGCTTTGGAATGCGATGCAATTTATATTTGATTTATTTTAATTGTTATTATTACTTTTTTTGGCACAAAAACATCGCCTTATTCGTTTTAATTAAAAAAAAAAAAAAGCGAACTTAAAAGGGCCAAAGTAAATGAGCTGACAAATTTGACAGGGCCTCTTCTCTGCCTTTGCCAGCTCACTGCGGGCTTCTCCCGTCGAAATGAAAAGCGAAACGCGAAATTAATTTTGGGGCGAAGAATGCCGTTGGATTGCGGGAAACGGAGTTTTTATTTCTGGATTGGAAAACCGGCACAGAAACTACTACTTATAAGTACATAATATACTTCTTATAAGAAGAAGACCGTATGGGATCTTATAGGACAGTGATGGCTAACCTTTTGGCCGTTGCGTGCCAAAAGTGGGGGAAGTCCGGGGGGGGGTTTGCGTGGGCGTGTGCCCACCCCCATAATTCAATGTGCCCCACCCCCTGCAAATGCACACGTGACCCCTCCGCATTCCCCCCGCTTTTGGCATGCGATGGCACGGTGGGTCCGGTAGACCTGTTTTTTTTGCCCTCCCCAGGCTCCGAAGGCTTTATAGGAGCCTGGGGAGGGTGAAAACAGCCTTCCTCACCCCGCAAAGGCCAGAAACAGCCCGTTTCCCGACTTCCGGTGGGCCCGAAAGGCCCGAAAATGCGCTGGAGTTGAGCTAGGGCCGTGATGGTGAACGGTGCCATCAGGTGGCACCTGGAGCCATATTGGTGGGCACGCGAGCTCAGCTCCAGATAATTTTCAGGTCTTTTGGGCCCACTGGAAGTCAGCAAACGGGCTGTTTCTGGCCTCCAGAGGGCCTCTGGCGGGGTGGGGAAGACTGTTTTTGCCCTCCCGAGGCTCCTAGAAAGGCTCTGGAGCCTGGAGAGGGTGAAAAATGGGCCTAGTGGGCCCACTGTGCCATCACGTGCCAAAAGCGGGGGGAAGTGCGGAGGGGTCGCGCACACATGCACGGGGGTGAGGCGCATAGAATTATGGGTGTGGGCACACGCGTGTGCTACCCCCCCCCCCCCGGCACTCACCCCACTTTTGGCACGCGATGGCAAAAAGGTTAGCCATCACAGAGCCAGGACAATGCTCGCATGTCCAAAGATATGGCTCCGTGGCACGCATGTTATAGGACTTACAACACTTCGTGTTTTGTGACAATTGGAAGTCACTGAAAGAAAGGAACTTACGACCTTTTTCACACTTATGACTGGCGCAGCGTCGCCGTGGTCACTTGATCAAAATTCAGGCAACTGACTCTTATTTATGATGGTTGCAGAGTTCCAGGGTAATGTGATCTCCTTTTGCGACCTCCTGACAAGCAAAGTCCATTTTGGGGGGGGGGGGGGAGGAGCAGCCAGGATTCATTTACACGACCGTGCAACTAACTTAACCACTGCAGTGTTTCCCTTAACAACAGTGTTGAGGAAAGTCGTAAAGGGGGGCGAATCTCACTTAACAGATTTATCGCTTAGCTGCAGCAATGTTGGGCTCCGTCGGGTTTGTAAGTCGAGGACTTGCCCGTATTTATGATGGTTGCAATTTCCTGGTATCACGCGATTCCCCTTTCGTGACAATTCAACGGGTTAGGCTGGATTCGCTTAACAACGGTGCAACTAACTTAACCACTGCAATGATTCACTTAACGGTGGTAGAAAAGGTCGTCAAGCGGGGTAAAACTCACTTAACAACTGAGAATTCCATTTTGATCACTCGATCGCAAAATGGGATCACGTCACACACAGAGACACACATACCGAGACACTGTAACCGTCATAAACACGGGTCAGTGGCCAAATCCTCAGAATTGTGACCATGTGGCCGGGTGGATGCCACAACGGCTGTTAAGTGTGAAAAAAATGACCCCTCGGTCACCTTTTTCCGTGCCGTTGTAACTTCGAATGGTCCCTAAATGGTTCGTGTTTATGACATTTGCAGCGTCCCGTGAGAATCCCCTTTTGCGACCTTCTGGCAAGCGAAGTCAATTGGGAAGCCAGATTCACTTAACAACTGGGTAACTAGCTTAAGAACCTCAGGGATTTACTTAACTGTCTAACTGGATTCAGTTAATAACTCTGTAACTAGCTTAACTTCAGGGATTCACTTAACAACTGTCTAACTAGCTTAACTTCAGGGATTCACTTAACTGCGTAACCAGCTTAAAGAACTACAGTGGTTCACTTAACAACCACGGCAAGAAAGTCCATCAAACGGGGCGAAACTCACTTAACGAAGGTCTCACTTCGAAATGGACATTTTTGCCCGCCGACTGCAATCCTAAATCGAAGATTACCTTGGAGAACTCTAGATGCACTTATGATCTGCTTCAACACGAACCGTTGTAAGTCGAGGACTAAGTTGGATAACCATTGGTCTGAAGCGGTGGTAGGGTTTCCTCCTGCCTAAGCAAGGGGGTTGGACTAGAAGACCTCCCAAGGTCCTTTCCTTCCAACTCTGGGAATCTATCTCTTTTCTATTTGTCCTTCTGCTGAGCTGTCTTTTTTTTGTCTTTTTTTCCGTCATACAACGGAGTCGTAAAGAATGGGGCTGTCCTTTGTAATGTTCTTTGCATGCATTTTAAGGGCAGTTGCAACACGCCCGCCGCCTCCTTACTCCACCTTTCTGGAAGCAGGTGAACGGCCCTTGAAAAGTGGCGCCAGCCCCGGAAACGGTTAATTAACTCGCTGGGTTGGGCCCCGCTTTCCAATAACATCTCGATCGACCGGTTTTAAGCTGTTTACTTGCTATTGCAGCTGGCGCGTTGGGTCCCGATAGAGGGACGCCGAAGGAGGGGATAATAGGTTTTTGTTTTTGTATTTTTCTTTTTAATTTTGTTTTCGGGGGGGGGGGAGGAGAAAGGGAGCGGAACCTCCTGTTGCTTTCCAAAACGGGGTTGCCAACTCATGAGGACTAGCATCCTCCCAAAGCCTTGCGAAACTGCCCTTTTTTGGCTTGTTGTTGAGCTCGCCCTCGTTTCATCTCCCAACCTGGGCTGGTTTTTCCAGGTCTTATCTGGAGGGGAGCCAACTCCGAGAGGTGTCCGCGAAAGGTGGGGGGGGAAATAAACCCCGAATACGGCTTTTGATAAGGGTTCCGAAAGCCGTGATGGCGAACATGTGGCACGCGTGCCGCAGGTGGCGTGTAGAGCCCTCTCTGCGGGCACGCCGGCTGTCGCCCCAGCCCAGCTCCATCGCGCAGGCGCAGGCGCCTTTCGCCGGCCAGCTGGACTTCAGGTCTCTGCTGCGCATGTGCAGGGGATGGGACACATGTGGGGGACACACACATGTGTGGGAGGGGTGCATGCATGACCGGGGGGGCAGGAAGCTTTCCAGACACAATACTGGGCACGGGGGGGGGGGCGCTTGCATGCCCCGTTCATCGTAGCTTAATCCTGGCTTAACATGAAGGGTAAACATAGCCAAAACTGTGCCCTTGGTTCACCCCGCGAAGTATACTGCAATCTCTCTGGGGACCTTCACATCCTAGTGAAGGTCCCCATCCTAAGCCACACATCCTAGTTTTGATTTTCCTGCATCAGGCAAGAGGGTTATAGGCAGTCCTCGACTTGCGACCGCTTGTTTAGCGATCGTTGAAAGTTAGTCTAGCCCGTTAAAAGTCTACAAGGGTAGTCCTCGGCTTGCGACCGCAAGGGAGGCCTAAGTTTCCATTGTTACAGAATGCGGTCGTTGAAGTGACTTTCGCCCCGTTTTACTACTGTCATTAAGTGAATCCCTGCAAGGGGTGAAGTTAGTCACACGGTTGTTAAGCGAATCTGGCTTCCCCGTTGACGTGAAGGCCGCAAAAGGGGATTGCGTGATCTCCAGGAACGCTGCCACCGTCATAAGTGCGAGCCGATTGCCAAAATTATTTCATCAAGCTGGCCTGACCTAAGTCTTTCCCCTTTTTAAATGGAAATTTTAAATTTGGTTTTAAACTATTGGGGTTTTAAATTTGTTCAGCCAAATTATTTAATTCGTTTTAGTTTATTTTAAATTTTATATCTATATGTTTTATTCTATGCCTGTTCACCGCCCTGAGTCCTTCGGGAGTAGGGCAGTATACAAATTCAATAAAATAAATAAAATAAATAAATAAAAGTCCGAATTTTGACCACGCGACCACCGGAATGCCACAAGGGTCATCAGTGTGAAGTCACTTTTTTCCGTGCCGTTGTCGTTTCGCTAAGTGAACGGTCGTAAGTCGAGAACGACCTGTTAGTCTATATGACCTCTAGGAACCCCATCTCCCTCATAAAAAGAAAATATTCCTTTTCTCTTCCGCAGTGTCCCTGGGTGGATATGCGCTGTGGAAAGACCCTGAGCCTTCGGTGGCCGAGCCGCCGTCTTTCCAGATGCCGCTGGATATGACCATTCGCAACTCCGTCTTCACGGCGGCTCAGCCCCACGGCGCAGCCCACGTCTCCAGCGGGACACGACAGGAAACCGACTCTGACTTCACGCACGCCAAAATCAAGGTAGGACCGACGGGCAGCTTTGAACCCCAGTTGATTACAGATTAACAGAGTTGGAAGGGAACCTTGTAGGTCAGCGATGGTGAACTTTTTCGGCACCGAATGCCAAAAAGGAAACACTTTGCGCGCATTCGTCAGGGCTGCAACCAGGAAGAGGAGCTGCCCAGGGGGGCATGCTCACGCCCGCTAAGATACTTCCAATTCCCGGCCAACGCACCGATCAGCTGGCCGGTGTGCATGAAAACGGAAGATCAGCTCTCCCGGTTTCCAGCACTGCCACATGGACGAAATGCCAGCTGATCGCTGCGCTAGAACCCCAAAAGAGGAACGGGCGATGCCAGGCGACATGGCTTCGTGTGCACGCGTGGTATAGCTTCGCCATCACGGTTGTAGATCATCTAGTCCAGGGGTGAAATCCAGCAGGTTCTGAAGAACCGGTAGCGGAAATTTTGAGCAGTTCGGAGAACCGGCAAATGCCACCTCTGGCTGGCCCCAGAGTGGGGTGGGAATGGGGATTTTGCAGTATCCTTCCCCGGGAGTGGGGTAGGAATGGAAATTTTGCAGTATCCTTCCCCTGGAGTGGGGTAGGAATGGAAATTTTGCAGTATCCTTCCCCTGGAGTGGGGTGGGAATGGGGATTTTGTAGTATCCTTCCCTGAATGGAGATTCTGCAGTATCCTTCCCCTGGAGTGGGGTCGGAATGGAAATTTTGCAGTATCCTTCCCTTGGAGTGGAGTGGGAATGGGGATTTTGCCGTATCCTTCCCCTGGAGTGGGGAGGAAATAGGGATTTTGCAGTATCCTTCCCCTTGGAGTGGGGTGGGAATGGAGATTTTGCAGTATCCTTCCCCTTGGAGTGGGGAGGGAATGGGGATTTTGCCGTATCCTTCCCCTGGAGTGGGGAGGAAATGGGGATTTTGCAGTATCCTTCCCCTTGGAGTGGGGTGGGAATGGAGATTTTGCAGTATCCTTCCCCTTGGAGTGGGGAGGGAATGGGGATTTTGCCGTATCCTTCCCCTGGAGTGGGGAGGAAATGGGGATTTTGCAGTATCCTTCCCCTGGAGTGGGGTGGGAGGAAATTTTGCAGTATCCTTCCCCTGGAGTGGGGAGGAAATGGGGATTTTGCAGTATCCTTACCCCTGGAGTGGGGAGGGAATGGAGATTTTGCAGTATCCTTCCCCTGGAGTGGGGAGGGAATGGGGATTTTGCCATATCCTTCCCCTTGGAGTGGGGTGGGAATGGAGATCTTACAGTATCCTTCCCTTGCCATGCCCACCAAGCCACACCCACAGAACTGGTAGTAAAAAAAAATTTGGATTTCACCACTGATCTGATCCAATCCCCTCCCCAAGCACGAGACCTTACATCTGTGATGGCGAACCACCCGAAGTGGCACGCAGCGTCCTCTCTGATGGCACGCGATCCGTCATCCCAGTTCAGCTCCGCTGTGCATGTGCGCGCGCCTCCCGCTGGCCAGTTGGTTTTCGGGGTTCTGCCTGGGGGGGGGGGCGGGACGCTTGCGGGGGGGGAGCCATGCACGCATTGCATTTTGGGGGGGGGGGTGTTCGGTCGCACGCATTCGCGAACGTGCGTGCCCGCTTTGGCCACTCGGTCCGGGAAGAGTTTAGCCATCGCTGCCCTACGTCGTTTCTCACAATTTGTGACCGTTTCTTCAGGGGCCACAGTAGGGCCCTCGGGGACGAGACGTGGTACGCCTCAAAAAGCAAATAACAATAATGAAGGGGTAAGGTGTGCGATTGTGTTGCAACGGCTCCTAAGCTGTGCTTGATTAAAATCCGAGGCGGGGTACAGATAAAGGGAAGGAAGTTAGTCATATGGAAAAAAGGCTTCGGGGACCTGGGATGCCCCGGCCATGATTGCGGGCGTGCTCACAAAATGGTTGTTTCCTGGGCGCCCTCATTTATTGGCTAAGAAATGGCCCAGGATGGGATAAAGAGGGACAGATTTTTTAACCGAGAAGGCTTTTTTTTTTTTTTTCCTGCTTCGAAGTGGGTGTTATATTTTCCTTCCTTCCTTCCTTTTATTTTTAATTAAAAGAGCAGAACGAAAGAAGGTCGGGAAGGAGCGCAGGACCAGCAAACCACGAATGAGGGTTTGTTGGGCTGGTTGGGGTTTGTTTGGTAGGCGAGCGAAGGTGTGAGGAAATGCTTACGGGGAGACTTACAACCCACCATGGATGCAAAGTTACAATGACAGTGAAAAACACGGACTTAGGACCAGTCCTCGCACTTATGACTGGTCACAAAAGGAGATCGCATGAGCCCTGGGACACTGCAACCGTCATAAATATGAACCAGTGGCCAAGCGTCTGAATTTTGATCAGGGTGAAAAACGGTCGTCAGTGCAGGTCCTTGAACGATCACGAAATGAATCGTTGTAAATTGAGGACTTATTGAGAAATTGGATGGGATATTTCTAGCGAGAGTTCGGATGCGCCGCGGCTTCAAAATTAGGATTTGGGAGGTGGGGGGGGGGGTCTTTGAAAATCCTACCCACTGAAAATTGCCAACAGGAAGAATAAAAGATAAAAGAGGAAATCGGAATATTTTCAAGACGTGGGAAAGATGCTCTGTATGGATAGAAAAGAAATACGAATAAATGTTGATAGATAAATGATATAGATAATAGAAAGTTAAATGAGGGATAAGACAGAAAAGAAATAGAAACTCAGATGAGACCAGAGTAAATGGAAAAGGGGGATGTGCGGGGGGGGAAGAAAGAAGATTATAAATATAAATGTACAATTATGAAATGATAGATTGGGTAATAAGGGAAATATTGCAGAACAAAGGAGAAAGAAAGGAGAGAGGAGGCGAGGGAGCGAGGGAAAGAGGGAAAGAGAGGAATGGAAGAAGGAGAGGAAGAAAGGATACTGGACAAGAGAAGGTGAGAAAGGGGGAAAAGAGGGAAGAGGAAGTAGGGGAGGAGAGGAGAGGAGAGGAAGAAAGAAGAGAGGAGGGAGGGAGGGAGGGGAAAAAAAGAAAGAAGGAGAAGAAGGTTTGTTGTGAAGAGAGGGAAAAGAGAGGGTAGAAGAGCAACTCCAAATGTAATTAAAATGTCTTATTTTTATGCTTTTGTTACAAAAAAAATATGTATATATATATGATCAATTATGGATAAGAGAATGTACATTTACAATATGTGTATAAGAAATAAAAATAAAAAAACTTCTTTAAAAAAAAAAAAACCAAGAGAATTGCCATCAGGGTTGAAAATCTTTCTGACTACGGGCGATCATGAGGACTAGAATCTTAGCTTACCACATCTCGGGGAGGAGTGGTGGGTTAAGGCTGTGGCTGGTCCGAGCGGAGCATCAAACCGAAGCAGTTTCTTTGACCTCCTGCAGGTGAGCTCGGCTGACGGTCCCCTCGAGCAGTTTTCCTGCCCGTTTTGCCAAAAAGCCTTTTCCTACCAACGGATGCTCAACCGTCACCTCAAATGCCACAGCGAGATCAAACGTCACCTCTGCCCCTACTGCAACAAAGGGTTTAACGACACCTTCGACCTCAAGCGACACGTTCGGACGCACACAGGTGAGCTCGCGCGAGGCGGCGGGCGGTGCCGTCATCGGTTCCCACGTGGCCGAGATTGATCCGAGAATCGGTGCCAGGAATGGCTTTTGAGATCCGGGCGGCAGATCATCCTTATTTAACGACTCCATGATCCCTTGCGGGGGTGGAGTCTGGGCAACTGAATGGAGCTAGCAGAGTGTTTTACTGGCCGGATGCCTTTCCTGTTGCCAGGGCGGAGTTTTGTTCAGCAGATATATTCTCACTGAGCCCAAAGAGAGAGGAATATCTGCCTCTACCTAAGATCGAACTTTCAGCCTCCTTTATTGTGAGGTGAGAGCTACACTTCTAGGCTACCGCATCACAAGATCCGGCTGGGGATGATAGTCTATAACTCGGGGTCTTTATTAGACTCAGATCTACGGATACGTAGGGGAGGGGGAGACTGTGGTTACTTCCCAGCTCTTCTTGGCGTACAGTGCCAAAACAACGGTGGTGAACACCAAGGATGTCTCCCCGAGAAGATCAAAAAAAAGTAGAAATAGAGGTTGTGCCCGCACAATCAGTCCTCCGTTCTACAGGTAGTCCTCGACTTACGACCACAATTGAGCCCAAAATTCCTGTTGTTAAACAGGACAGTTTCCTTGGGTGTCGAAATTCCTTGGGTGTCCGATCACACTTGGCCAATAAAGAATTTCTATTCTATTCTATTCTATTCTATTCTATTCTATTCTATTCTATTCTATTCTATTCTATTTCTATCCTATCCCTCTATTCTATTTATTTCTCTTCTCTTTTATTCTCTATTCTCTTCTCTCTTCTATTTTCTCTTCTCTCTTCTCTTCTATTTTCTATTCTCTCTTTTATTCTCCTCTTCTCTCTTCTATTTTCTTTTCTCTTCTCTTCTCTCTTCTCTTCTATTTTCTCTTCTCTCTTTTATTCTCTTCTCTTCTCTCTTCTATTTTCTTTTCTCTTCTCTTCTCTCTTCTCTTCTATTTTCTATTCTCTCTTTTATTCTCTTCTCTTCTCTCTTCTATTTTCTTTTCTCTTCTCTTCTCTCTTCTCTTCTATTTTCTATTCTCTCTTTTATTCTCTTCTCTTCTCTCTTCTATTTTCTTTTCTCTTCTCTCTTCTATTTTCTATTCTCTCCTCTTCTATTTTCTATTCTCTCTTTTATTCTCTCTTCTCTTCTCTCTTCCTTTTCTCTTCTCTTCTCCCTTCTCTTCTATTTTCTATTCCCTCCTCTTCTATTTTCTATTCTCTCTTTTATTTTCTATTCTCTTCTCTCTTCTATTTTCTTTTCTCTTCTCTCTTCTCTTTCTATTTTCCACTTGGAGGTTTATTTGTGTCCTCAGGGTCACCTGAGTGGTGCAAATGGGTGTGGAGCCTTCTTGAAACTGCTGAAAGGACCGAGATAGATGATGTCGTATCTCTCCCCCTCTGTTGAGAGCAGATCAAGTGGCCTCAATGGCCCTTTAAAAGGATGCAAATGACCAGCTGTCTGCAAGGAGTATCAGTCCTTCGCTTCCCCACCATAAAGTCAGAGTTGAAGAAGCTTCTCGGATGAGAAGCGAAACGTCTTCAAAGAAAAACCAGAAAGTTGAAAAGTAGGGACGCGGTAGCTCAGCGGCTAAGACGCTGAGCTTGCCGATCGAAAGGTCGGCAGTTCAGCGGTTCGAATCCCTAGTCCCGCGTAACGGGGTGAGCTCCCGTGACTTGTCCCAGCTTCTGCCAACTTCACAGTTCGAAAGCACGTAAAAAAAAAGAAAATGCAAGTAGAAAAATAGGGACCCCCTTTGGTGGGAAGGTAACAGCGTTCCATGCACCTTTGGCGTTGAGTCTTGCTGGCCACATGACCATGGAGACGTCTTCGGATAGCGCTGGCTCTTCGGCTTGGAAACGGAGATGAGCACCGCCCCCTAGAGTCAGGAACGGCTAGCACATAGGTGCTTTACCTTACCAGTTGAAAAAAAAAACATCTTTGGGACATAAAATCAGGCGCCACCGACCGCCTTGCTTAATAACAGGAATTCTAGTTCCAGCTCTAAATTGAGGATTACCTTAAGAGATAAGAAGCCATAAGTCAGTTGGGAGGGTGTCGTGAGTGCAGCCATTGTTCTTGGGCAATCCCGGTTGTCTGAACTCACCCTGGATCCTTTCTTCCTCCTCCTCCTCCTCCTCCTCCTCCTCCTCTCTCCCATCCCGCAGGTGTACGTCCTTACAAATGTGAGTTGTGTGACAAAGCTTTCACCCAGCGCTGTTCCCTGGAGTCCCACCTGAAAAAAATCCATGGGGTGCAGCAAAGTTACGCCTACAAGGAGCGGCGGGCAAAACTTTACGTCTGCGAGGATTGCGGATCGACGGCTGATAGCCAGGAAGGCCACCTGCGTCATCTCCAGGAGCAACATCCCGACAGCCCGCTACTCCGGAAAGCCTCGCGCAAGGCGGCTACGGCCCTTCACGGCATCGGCATCATGGGCGCACCAAGTATCCTGCAGAGCTCTGGTCCTTGTTCTTAAACATCCTGGCCCTTTTTGGGGGGGTGGGATACTGATAATTCCTTTGAACTTCGAAAGACCCTTTCTTCTTGCCCGGGGCCAAGGACTGGCTGAGTTTGGCCGATCGGCAGATCCGTTATTTCGAATCCGGCGTGGGAAAAGACACCGGGCAAAGATCTCCGTGAATCTTTCATGAAGCGCTGGGAATTTTTTTTTAAAAAAAATAAATAAATAAATCTGGATCGGACTTCCAGATAGGACAGACGATGGCTTTGAACGTTAGAAAGGGCTCAATTTGGCTGCGTGTGGGGTTGGGGGCGGGATGATTCTCAGAGGGCATCTAGTCTGACCCCCACCCCTTTAGCCCATGCTGGAAATGAGTTTTTGATGCAATTTAGCTGTTTGCATTGGGGCAGCCTCGATGGGGAGGTATACAATCGTGTCTCCGAAGCCTGGATTTTAGAATCCATTGTTCAAACCCAATTCTTTGAATCCCTCGCCTATTTTTTTTCGCACCCGAGTCCGAGGGCTTTGAATGGTGTGACGATTTGGGGAGATGCCTCAAGGCAACATAACTTTGGAAGATTAAAACGATTTAGCAATTGATCCCGTCACCGAAAGGCGGCGAGTTATCCCGTTCACTGGGTACGCTCAAGCCAGAGGCTTGGGGTTTGAGAAGCGATGGAATTAGATTTCCGCCTTTGATTAAGGAAGGGGTTGGACTAGGTGACCTCATAGCATCCCTTCGAGCTGTGTTATGATTTTTCTGCCTCGGGGCCTGGATCGAACTAGTCTGACTTTGGAGATTTCAGTGCCTGGACTCGTTTGTTGGCTATCGGGACAGAGTTTGCAACGGGAATCTGTTTTTAAAACGAGAATAATCTCAGGACCAATTGGGGGGTGTCTGGATGAGGTTTTATAAGCTTCCATGATACACCCCCCTTCTTTTCTCCCCAGAATTCAAGCATTCTGACATTCTGGAATCTGGTGAGTTTTTGTGTGTTTGTGTGTTTATGTGTGATCCTTTTTAACTGATGCAAAAAAAATGTATTATTTATCCCGCGTCGAGCAGCCACAGATTTTGAATTTTAGGAATTATTATTATTATTTTTTTTAAAAAAAAGATATACACTACAGTATTGGATCGCTGATAGGACTGCATCATTTCTAACCAGGATGGCGTAGCCTTTTTTTTTTGTGAAACGGGGCAAGAAAAAAAATGAATTATTAAGCAAAAGTACCACGGTTTTCAAAGACTGTCATATGGGGTATTATTTTTATTTAATATTACGAACGTGTGAAGACGGGGGTCTCTCTTGTCATGGTGGGATGAGCCACCGAAGCGAACTTTGATTTTTTTTTTTTTGGCATCTTGTGCGATAAGAGGCATTATGCCAAAGACCAGGGTGTGGATCTTGTTTACATATTGGCCGTGTTTGTTTCTCGACTTTGGGGGAAACGGAGCTTGTGGCCTGTGAACTTTTAATGTTATTATATTATTCGTAATCTTATTATTCTTCCCCTCCTTAACCTGTTAATTAAAATAAAGGAACTGGGTTCTCTCCGCGAGCCAGAGAAGTTGCACGTTGTTTTGGATTCCAAAGGTGTGTCTCGAAATGGGACCTACATTTATAGCGTAACAGAGTTGGAAGGGACCCTCAGAGGTCTTCTAGTCCAACCCGCTGCTACAATCTCTTCTTGAAAACCTCCAGGGATGGAAGTGCCCACAATTTCTGGTGGCAAGCAGTTCCACTGGTTAATTTGTCCTCACAGTTAGGAAGTTTCTCCTTAATTCCAAGTTGTTTTTCTCCTTGTTCAGTTTCCATACACGATTTTTTGTCTGGCCTTTGGGTGCCTTGGAAAATAGCTTGACCCCCTTCCTCCTCCCTGGGGCAGCCCCTCAAATATTGGAAGACTGCTCTCCTGTCTCCCCTAGTTCCTTCTTTTCCCTAGACAATCAATCAATCAATCAATCAATCAATCAATCAGAACAGAGTGGTAAGGGACCTTGGAGGTCTGCTCAAGCAGGAGATCTTAGTCCATCCTGCTCCAATTGACTTTTAAGAAGCTCAGGAAGAAACTGGTTCCCAGTTAGCTGGGGTAGGTGGGCAAACCAGTTCTAACTTCCCTTAGCGTGTGTACGAGTCGTCCTCGACTTACGATGATCATTGGGAGCCAAGGACAGGTAAGTCTTCAGCTTAAAAAAACCCGCAACCGAGCACCCAAATTTCTTAACAAATTCACTTAACAACCGTGTAACACGCTTAACGACTGCAGTGATTCGTTTAGCAACTGCGGCAAGAAATTTGTAAAATGAGTAGAATTCGGGATGGGGATGGAATGAAATGGAATAGAATAGGATTCAGAATGGAATGGAATACAGGAAAGGAAAGGAAAATGGAATGGAATGGAAGAAAGGAAAGGAAAATGGAATGGAATGGAGGAAAGGAAAGGAAAATGGAATGGAGGAAAGAAAGAAAAGAAAAGGAAGGAAAAAGAATGGAGAGGAAGAAAGGAAAGGAAAATGGAATGAAATGGAATAGAGGAAAGAAAAAAGGAAGAATGGAATGGAGGAAAGGAAAGGAAAATGGAATGGAGGAAAGAAAGAAAAGAAAAGGAAGAAAGGAAAAGGAATGGAGAGGAAGAAAGGAAAGGAAAATGGAATGGAATGGAATAGAGGAAAGAAAAAAGGAAGAAAGGAAAGGAAAGGAAAATGGAATGGAAGAAAAGAAAGGAAAGGAAAATGAAATGGAAAGGGAGAAAGGAAAGGAAAATGGAATGGAATGGAAGAAAAGGAAGAAAGGAAAAGGAATGGAAAGGAAGAAAGGAAAATGGAATGGAATGGAATAGAGGAAAGAAAAGAAAAGGAAGAAAGGAAAGGAGGAAAGGAAAGGCAGAAAAGAAAGGAAAATGGAATGGAAGAAAGGAAAAGAAAGGAAAATGAAATGGAAAGGGAGAAAGGAAAGAAAGAAAAGGAAAATGGAATAGAATGGAAGAAAGGAAAGGAAAGGAAAGGAAAAGAAAGGAAAATGGAATGGAATAGAGGAAAGAAAAGGAAGTAAGGAAAGGAGGAAAGGAAAGGCAGAAAGGAAAGGAAAATGGAGTGGAAGAAAGGAAAGGAAAGGAAAATGGAATGGAATGGAAGAAAGGAAAGAAAAGGAAGAAAAGAAAAGGAATGGAAAGGAAGAAAGGAAAGGAAAACAGAATGGAATGGAATAGAATATAGAATTCTGGCAAAAATGTACAAAATTCACTTGTCCCATTTAGCAAATGTCTTACTTAACGGGAAAGTTTTGAGCTTAATTACGTTTGTAAGTCGAGGACTACCTATGTTGGCAATTCCGTGTATTTGTCATTCAGAACCAGGAGAGGGCATTCTTTGGCTTGTCCGAATTTGTTTTTTTCCAGTGGAATTCCACACTTCTTCAGCTCCAGCGGAAAAATTGCCCTCTTAAACCCAATAAGCCCAACACGCTTAACCCTGGTCAGTAATTAACTCAGGGGGCTGCTTTTGCAAGTGGGCTAGCTTTTATGGGGTTTAACTTATTTTTTTGTTTTTCAAGGGTTGTTTCTTTTTGCCAACCTCTGGTTTTTAAATTCCTGGTTCTGTGTCTTGGGCAACCTCAAAAAAACAAAAAACAGATACAAAAAAAAGTGGGAATTAATTTGAGAAGCCGATCCAATGGAATCAGACACGGGTTAAATTAGAACGGTCTTCAGATTAAAGCAGCATTTTTGATAAAAGAAAGCGTCTGTAGTTCAGTGTTGAATTGTGGGGTCCTTGGTGCTCTTTGAACCCGGCTGTTTTCCTGAAAACGTTTCATGACCTAAGTAGGTAACGGCATCAGTGCTAAAAGGAAGGGGGTGCAGGAGGAGGAGGAGGAGGAGGACTTGTGGGGTCCTTGGTGCTCTCTGAACTTGGGTGGTAACATCATCAGTATTAGTTAACTTTATTGATTAGTGCGTGGGCCCGTATCAGAGTTCCAAACACGAATTATTACTAAAATCCGATGAAAACGATTTAAAATGGGAGTTGGAATAAAAAATACAATTTAAAAGGAAATGGGAATAAAATGGGAATTTAAAACGAAATTGGAATAAAAATATAATTTAAAATGAAATTGGAATAAAATACAATCGTCAGTACTAGTTTGAGCAAACCCCACGGCCTTCTGGCACTGATGATGTTACCTAGTTGGGTAATGAAACGTTTACAAGAAAACCTCAGAGAGCACCCAGGATTCCACAGTCCTCCTCCTCCTCTCCACAAACACCACTCCTTCGAGCACTGATGATGTTACCTAGTTGGGTAATGAAACATTTACAAGAAAACCTCAGAGAGCTCCTCTCCACAAACACCACTCCTTCGAGCACTGATGATGTTAACTAGTTGGGTAATGAAAGGTCTGTATAAAAACAGCCAAGCTCACCTAGGACCTCACAGTCGTCTCCTCCTCCTTCCCCTCCTCCTCTCCACAAACCCCACTCCCTTCTAGCAGAGCACTAAGTAACAATTCCAATGATTGAAAGTTTGTTTTTACTTCTTCATAGGATTTATGCGTGTTTTTCCTCTAGCCAGGTAGGAAAAACCTGGCTAGAGGAAAAACATAGATATAGATATAGATATAGATATACATATACATATACATACATAGATATAAAAACCAAGGTGATAAAAAGGGTGGGAGAGGGAAGCTGGAAAACCTGGATTTTAATCCTTCCCCAGCTACAAAATCCCCCCGGGGAGACCTTTGGCCAGTCCCTTTCAATCCAGCCTCCCTTACACAGTTGTTAAGTAAAAAATAAAAATAAAAATAGGGAGTTATGATCCCATCTGGGGAAGAAATGGAGATAGTGACAGATTTTATTTTCCTGGGCTCCAAGATCACCGCAGATGGGGAAAAACTGCAGCCAAGAAATTAAGAGAGGCTTGCTCCTGGGGAGGAAAGCCATGGCAAATCCAGACAGCATCCTAAAAAGCAGAGACATCACCCTGTCAACAAAAGTGCGTATTGCCAAGGCTCTGGTTTTCCCAATTGCAATGGATGGCTGTGAAAGTTGGACCATAAGGAAGGCTGAGAAGGCCAAAGAATGGAGGCCTTTGAACTCTGGTGCTGGAGAAGACTCCTGCGAGTCCCTTGGACTGCAAGGCCATCCAACCGGTCAGTCCTAGAGGAGATCAACCCTGACTGCTCTCTAGAAGGCCAGATCCTGAAGAGGAAACTCAAATCCTTTGGCCACCTAAGGAGAAGGAAGGACTCCCTGGAGAAGAGCCGAATGCTGGGAACGATGGAGGGGAAAAGGAGAAGAAGGGGACGGCAGAGAAGGAGGTGGCTGGATGGAGTCACTGAAGCAGCCGGCGTGAGCTTAAATGGACTCCAGAGGATGGTAGAGGACAGGAAGGCCTGGAAGAACGTCGTCCATGAGGTCGCGATGGGTTGGACACGACTTCGCGACTAACAACGATCCCATCACAAGCTTGCAAAAATCAACGATGACCCCAAGCCTTCATTTCAGCAAGAATACCGGACAGAGCCGTCATGTTATTCTTAAAACAACTAAGAGTTGGAAACTGCCTGATAAATAAAAACACTGCTCTAAAGAGCGACTGTTACATTTCCTGCCCCGCCAGAGAGAAATGAAGGAAGAAGAAATAAAGGAATTGCATCTCCCTTAGCGGGGTGGAGGGGCGGGGGGGTTGTTTCAGGATAATTTTTGGCACGCCCAAGCTTTGCTTGGATTTTGGCATAAACACCTCTAATGAAGTGGAAAGCAACAGACAAACAGCTTAGGTAATGCCGAATTTAATCAGCTGAGAGGTTAATTAAGATTTTTTTTTCAATTTGGGACTTTGCGGCTGGAAATATTCCACGGTTGGCCGCCAGGGGGCAACCAGGGATCGCAGGTAGCCTAATATATAGTACAAGGCATTTCCCAATCGAAAAGTTTTCATCCGCAGATTTGCAAACAATTTTTAACCCAGTTGCCAAGCGGCTGTCAAAATTGCAAGTCTGCGGATGAAGGTCGGAGTTGAACGCTGGTGAAAATGTTTCCCTTAAACCGTTTCTGCTTCTCGAAAGACGGAGTCATTTCTCTTAAATGGGCTCCTGCAAAAACGTCAAGAGAATTTATTTATTTTATTTATTTATTGGTTCGATTTATATGCCGCCCTTCTCCGGAGACTCAGGGCGGCTTACAATGCGTTAAGCAATAGCCTTCATACTTTTGTATATACCTGCCTAGTAGGGCTTTCGGGCCCCCCTAAGCGGTGTTCTTTTTTTATACAAGTCAGTTTATTGCCCCCACAATCCAGGTCCTCATTTTACCTACCTCGGAAGGATGGAAGGCTGAGTCAACCTTGAGCCTGGGGAGATTTGAACTCTCAGTAATTGCAGGCAGCTGGCAGCTAAGTGCTACTTAACAGCACTTTAGTCCACTGCTCCACCAAGGCTCCTTCATTTCAATTATAGTTTGCTTGGCTACTCACCCACCCTCTGGCACGTTTCCCAAAATTGCATTTTTAAACCTAGGTTAGGAAGAAAAAAGTAGGCTAGGAGCAAAGATGATAGCAACTCTTTGGAGGGTCCTCTTGATTGAACAGCGGGGATGGGAGGAAAAAAAATTGCCCGGCTGGACTACAACTCCCAGCAGCCCCGGCCAAACGTGATCGGGGATGAGGAGGCTTGGATCAATTGTACGCCAAGGAGGAATAATGGAAGAGAGTCCCTGGATCAAATCCTCCTTCAGTTCTCTTGGGCCACGCAGTTGGCCTGGCCTACCTTGTAAGGTGGTTGTTTTGAGGATAGCAAGGGAAGAATGGGCGCTCTGCCAGGACAACGAGGCATTCTTTTTCCCCCCAGCGCCATTATAAGTTAAAACAGACGGGCGTAAATCGAGGACTAACTGTAAGCACTTGGGCTAATTCTGCTTTCCAATAAAAAGAGATTATTTGTAATGAGGGGGTCCTTGGTGCTCTCTGAGCTTGGCTGTTTCTTGCAGACGTCTTATAACCCAGCTAGGTAACATCATCAGTGCAAAAAAAAAAAGGGGGGGGGGCATTTGCAGCAAAGCCCACTCTCTTTTAGCACTGATGATGTTACCTAGTTGGGTCATAAAACGTCTGCAAGAAAACAACCAGAGAATACTGAGGACCCTGCAGTCCTCTTCCTCCTCCCTTCTCCTCCTCCTCTCTGCAAACCCCTCTCCCTTTCTAGCACTGATTCTGTTACCTAGTTGGGTCATGAAATGTCTCTTTAAAAAACCACCAAGCTCCTCCTCCTCCTCCCGGCAAACCTCCCGTCCCTTGGTCCTCTCTGAGCTTGGTTGTTTTCTTACAGGCATTTCCTGACCCAGCTTGGTAACGTCATCACCACTGCGAGAAGGGACATTTGCAGCAAACTCCCGCTCCCCTTTTAACGCTGATGACGTTACCTAATTGGGTCAGGAGACGTCTGCAAGAAAAGCTCAGAGACCACCCCTCCTCCATTCTGCTTTCACGTTGGGGGCAAAAGGTTCCTGGATTTTTGACTTTTTCTGAACACCTCGGTTGAGCTGACTTCAGTCCAAGACGGTGGAAGAACTTTCTGTACCGATGAAGAAATCTGGGAACATCAGAATGTAGGAAGAACATGCTGAACTAGCTGGCTTGTCTTAACGCCAAGCGAACGGAGTTGGGGGGGGAGTTGGTGAGGAATGTTAACAGCGAAACACGGGGCTTATTTTGGCATTTTTGCAGCCAGGAGCAAAAGGTGCTTGCCAAATTCAGACAGTTTTTTTTTTTTAATTTTAATTTTAATTTATTTTTATATGCCACCCTTCTCCGGAGACTCAGGGCGGCTTACAATGTGTTAAGCAATAGCCTTCATACTTTTGTATATTTTATACAAAGTCAGCTTATTGCCCCCACAAACCGGTTTTGAACCTGCCGGGAAACAGGTTACGTCCCTAGCCTAGGATGTCCTTCCTTGGGATTCGAACCGGAGTTTGTGTAACCAAGGAACGGACAAAGAACACACATTGACCTCCTTTTTTGGGGGTGGGGGCTGACGTGCCAAGAGAGGGAAAAAAACCAGTCTTTTAGGGAAAGGAAATGGGTTTTTTTTTTAAAATTGCGTTTTAAAAGACAAAGCAGCCAAGTTTCTAGTCCTCAGGATGGGTTTGGAGAACTTTAAAGCCAACAGAATCGAGTCAATGTTGGCGATTGGTGACTGGACTCTCGCCGTAATAAGGCGTCAAATCTCCGCGTCCCCATGGCCAACATTGAGATAGGTTGCTTTTTTAAGTTTAACCCCATCCTGAGGACTAGAAACTTGGTGCTTTGGCTTTTAAAAAGGGCAGCCGGGCCCATTCAGAGATTTTTCTTGTTTAAGATTTGCAAGGGAGGGGGGAAGAGAGAAATAAACTGAATTAATAATTGCAGAGAGAAATTCCCTGCCAATTCTCATTCAGTTTGATAATTCAGATTTTGGGTTATATATTTATCGGGGTCATGTGACCCCCCCCCATTTGCCACCTTCCCGGCTGGCTTCCGACAAGGGGGGGAAGCCAGATTCACTTAACAACCATGTGATTCGCTTAACGACGTCAGGGATTCAATTCACAACCATGGCAAAAAAAAAATCACAAAATCCAGCGCGATTTACTTAAGCTCCCACCTTGCTTAGCAACGGTCCCCATTGCAGTCATAAGTAGAGGACAAGATATATTTAGGTAGTCCTTGACTTACAACAGTTCGTTTAGTGACCGTTCGAAGTGACAACGGCACTGAAAAAAGTGACTTGGGACCGTTTTTCACACTTACGACCGTTGCCCCATGGTCACGCGATCAAAATACAAATGCTTGGCAACCGACTCACATTTATGACGGTCGCAGTGTCTCAGGGTCACGCGATCCCCTTTGGCGACCTTCTGACCAGCCAAGTCGATGGGGAAGTCAGATTCACTTAACGATGGTGTTACTCACTTAACGACAGCAGTGATTCACTTAACAAATGAATGGCAAGAAAAGTCGTACAAGGGGCCAAAATTCACTTAACAAACGCCTCGCTTAGCAACATCAATGTTGGACTCCATTGTGGTCGTAAGTTGAGGTCCACCTGTATATTTCTACTGCTTATCCATGTTTTTAAACAATGCAGAATTCTCGTTTTAAACTGTTATTTCTTACTTTTTTTTTCTTTTTTTGTAATAAGTTAGGAACCCCACAACTCTTTTAAGGCCAGCTTCTCTCTCCAGCCAGATTTTAAATAGTGATAGCACTTAGACTTATATACCGCTTCACAGTGCTTTACAGCCCTCTCTACGCGGTTTACAGAGTCAGCCTATTTGCCTCCAACAATCTGGGTCCTTATTTTACCCACCTCGGAAGGACAGAAGGCTGAGTCAACCTTGAGTTGGTCAGGATCGAACTCCTGGCAGTGAGCAGGATTAGCCTGCAATCCTGCATTCTAACCACTGGGAGGGAGGGAAGGAGGGAAGGAAGGAAGGAAGGAAGGAAAGAAGGAAAAGAAAGAAGTGGGAGACGGAGGGAGGGAAGCAGAAAGAAAGGGAGGGAGGGAGGGAGGGAGGAAGGAAGGAAGAAAGGAAGGAAGGAAGGGAAGGAAGGAAGGAAGGAAAGAAGGAAAAGAAAGAAGTGGGAGACGGAGGGAGGGAAGCAGAAAGAAAGGGAGGGAGGGAGGGAGGGAGGAAGGAAGGAAGAAAGGAAGGAAGGAAGGTAAGGAAGGAAAGAAGGAAAAGAAAGAAGTGGGAGACGGAGGGAGGGAAGCAGAAAGAAAGGGAGGGAGGGAGGGAGGAAGGAAGGAAGGAAGAAAGGAAGGAAGGAAGGGAAGGAAGGGAAGGAAGGAAGGAAAGAAGGAAAAGAAAGAAGTGGGAGACGGAGGGAGGGAAGCAGAAAGAAAGGGAGGGAGGGAGGGAGGGAGGGAGGGAGGAAGGAAGGAAGGAAGGAAAGAAGGAAAAGAAAGAAGTGGGAGACGGAGGGAGGGAAGCAGAAAGAAAGGGAGGGAGGGAGGGAGGAAGGAAGGAAGGAAGAAAGGAAGGAAGGAAGGGAAGGAAGGGAAGGAAGGAAGGAAAGAAGGAAAAGAAAGAAGTGGGAGACGGAGGGAGGGAAGCAGAAAGAAAGGGAGGGAGGGAGGGAGGGAGGGAGGGAGGGAGGAAGGAAGGAAGGAAGGAAGGAAGGAAGGAAGGAAGGAAGGAAAGATAGCAATAGCACTTAGACTTATATATCACTTGACAACAATCTGGGTCCTCATTTTACCAACCTCAGAAGGACGGAAGGCAGAGTCAACCTTGAGTTGGTCAGGATCAAACTCCTGGCAGTGGGCAGAGTTAGCCTGCAATCCTGCATTCTAACCACTGGGAGGGAGGGAGGGAGGGAGGGAGGGAGGGAGGGAGGGAAGGAAGGAAGGAAGGAAGGAAGGAAGGAAGGAAGGAAGGAAGGAAGGAAGGAAGGAAGGAATAGCACCTAGACTTATATACCACTTCACAGTGCTTCACAGCCCTCTCTAAGCGGCTTACAGAGTCAGCCTCTTACCCCCCCAACAATCCGGGTCCTCATTTTACCCACCTCGGAAGGACGGAAGGCTGAGTCAACCTCGAGCCTGGGGAGATTCAAAACTGTCAAATTACAGGCAGCCGGCAGGCAGCAGAAGTTAGCCCGCCGTACCGCACTCTAACCCCTGCGCCACTGTGGCTCATAAACGTGGCACCCTTAAAACCCACACTGCTTGAATCCCCGGGCACCCCTATCTTTGGGACGCAGCCGTGCAGCAGACTTTGGCTAAAGGGTCATTCAAGCGTATAACGTAGACGCAGCTTGTCCCGTCTCTTCCTGGGGTCTCAAAGTTCCTGGCCGGATGGTTTAGAGCAGAGTCCAACCCATGCCAGGCGGGCACCCGTCCTCCCGCCACATAATGGGCAACCTCTGCCACTAATGAGCTTGTCATTGCAACATGTTGACATTTCATTAGCGAGGCGTCTTGGCTGCTGCCGGACGGTGACTTGCAGGCTGCTGGGTCCTTGGTTGAAGCCGCCTTCTTCCCTCCCCGCCGCCCGCCACCCGAGGCTTTGAGGAGCAGGGCAGCGAGATCGAGGGGATGACAACGCCAAGCAGGTTTTCGGGGTCCGGGCACCCATGATGAGGATGATGATTCTGCAAAGCACCAGAGTGCAGGACAAGAAACCATGGTTGGAAGCTAATCAAAGAGAGGAGCAACCTGGAATGAAGGGGGAAACTTCCTAACAGTGAGGATAATTAGCCGGTGGAACTGCCTGCCACCAGAAGTTGTGGGTGGCTCCATCAGTGGAGGTTTTGTAAGAAGAGGCTGGAGGGTCACTTGTCTGGAATGGTGTAGGGCCGTGATGGAGAACCTATGGCCACGCGTGTCAAACATGGCACGTGTAGCTGTATCAGTGTGCATGTGAGCTCAGCTCAGAAGTAAGGAAACAGGCTGTTTCCTGCCTCCGGAGGGCCTCGGGGGTGGTGGGGAAGGCCCGTTTTTTGCTGTCCCCAGCCTCCAGAGCCTTTCTAGGAATCTGGGGAGGGCGAAAACGGCCTTCCCGACCCCCCACAGAGGCCCTCTGAAGGTCGAAAATGGCCCGTTTGCCAACTTCCGGTGAGACCAGAAGGCCCGTTTTTTGCTGTCCCCAGCCTCCAGAGCCTTTCTAGGAGTCTGGGGAGGGCAAAAATGGCCTTCCCGACCCCCACAGAGGCCCTCTGAAGGTCGAAAATGGCCCGTTTGCCAACTTCCGGTGGGTGCATAGGATTATGGGTGTGGGCATATACCCGCGTGACACCCCCCGCCCCCCCCCGCTCCTGGCACGCAATGCAAAAAGGTTAGCCATCACTGGTATAGGGTCTCCTGCTAAAAGCAGGGGCTAGACTAGAAGACCTCCAAGGTTCCTTCCAGCTCTATTTCTATTATTGCTATTATTTCTTTTTCTATTAATTCTAATTCTATTCCTATTATTCTATTCATTATATTCTGTTCTTGCACGAAGCCAAACAGTGTGAAATAATCAGAGGCGACAAATTTTCCCGGAAGACGATAAACAGCATAAGAGTCATCCTAATAATAACAATATCATGCCTTGGCTAAGTTGTAAATAGACCATGATTAAATATAGATAATCCTTGACTTACAACAGTTCGTTTAGTGATCGTTCGAAGTTACGACGGCACTGGAAAAAGTGGCTTATGACTGTTTTTCAGACTTACGACTGTTGCGGCGTCCCTGTGGCCATGTGATCCAAATTCAAGACGCTTGGCCACTGACTCATATTTATGACAGTTGCTGTGTCCCACGATCCCCTTTTGCGACCTTCTAACCAGCAAAGTCATTGGGCGGAGGGGAAGCGGGGAAGAGCCAGATTCGCTTAACAGCCATGCGACTAACTTATCAACGGCAGGGATTTGCTTAACGACGCGGCACGAAAGGTTGTAAAACGGGCAAAACTCAAATGCTTCACTTAGCAACATAAATTTGGGGCTCAGTTGCGGTCATAAGTCGAGAGCTACCTGTATCCCAGGAACAATAGCCTTAATGCACCAACTGGGAGATCTGTTGCATTGGCGGTATCCCCGTGTCCTTTTAACTCAGGATAAGGGGAGATGTAGTCCTTGACTTATGACGGGTTGCTTAGAGTCTATTCCAAGCCACAACAGATCACCCCAAAGTCCCGGATTTGAAGACCTGATGGTTAGGCTTTCCCGTGGTCACGTGATCACATTTGGGTTGCTTAGCAACCAATCTGCATTTATTTGCAACCCACGGCGACATGACCTCAATTTACGACGGTGTTTTTATTTGCTGGAAACTGAACTTTGCTTCCAGTTTCCAGCAAAAATCGTTCATTTGCAGACAATGGTTTCGTTTAACAGCGCTGCAAAATAATGTCATAAAACCAGATCGGTGACGTGATAACCCACCTGTCAACCGGCATGATTTACAACTGTCATTCCGGGCTCGATTGCTGTCGTAAGTCGAGGACTTACCTGCAGTGATCACAGGTGCGCGATGTATGCCCAAACATGTTTTTTAAACAGCAGCAGCAAAAAAAAAAAAAAAAAAAAACGTTGGCAACAATTTTTGGCCGCTCACCTCTCTGTCTCGCCTAGACGTCGAGCTGCAATCCTGGAGGAATTTTTTAAATAATTTTTGACATTAGTCACCGATCCTGTGATTTCCTGTTGGTCTCCTCTCCGTGTCCGAGCTGTTGAGCCCAGATGGAGACGCGCTGCCCCCTGGTGGCTGTAACCCCAAAGGGGCTGGATGGAGCACGAATTAGCAAGCCAAAAAAAAAAAAGGTCTTTGCGGACAATGACTCAGGGTCAAGTTTTTGCTTGATTTCATGGCTTCAAAGAGGCAAGTTTCTAGTCCTTATTGATATGCGTTAATTAACTGTCTCGGAGATTTCATGACAGCCAGCCTCCAGAAAAACAAAGTGCGTTATTTTGTAGCCGTGCCAGACGTCAGTCTTCTTGCCCGGGGAATATATTAAAATATGAATGGCGAAATCTGAGATCCTTTTGCTCGGGAGTCAAATCCTGCTGAAGACTATAGCTTTGCTTGTTGTCTGCAGCTTGGCTCGCTTGCCTGAGCCGGCTACAGTTGTCCTATTTTCCTAGGCTTCCCCAGCTTCCTCTCTAATCGACCACAGGGTTGACTTAACAACCATCACAAAATAGGTCATAAATCCAGCTCGGTCACATGACCGTCCCACTTTATGACCGTCCCAAGTTGCGACCGTGTTGGGCAGGCTCCTTTACGGTCGTAACTTGAAGACTGCCTGTCTTCTATCCCATTCATTCACAGTAATGATGCTAATGGAGGCAGTCCTCAACTTACAACCGTTCATTTAGTGAGCATTCGACAAACGGCACTGAAAAAAAGGAACTTATGACCGTTTTTCAGACTTACGACCGTTGCAGCATCCCCGTGGTTGCGTGATCCAAATTCAGACGCTTGGCCACTGATTCATATTTATGACGGTTGCAGTGTCCCGTGATCCCCTTTTTACGACTTTCGGACAAGTAAAGTCTAGGGGGGGGGAGCTGGATTCACTTAACAACCATGTTGCTAACTTAATGACGGCAGTGAATAACTCTGGCAGGAAAGGTCCTACGAGGGGAAGAAACTCAACAAAGGTCTCACTTAACGACCAAATTTTGGGGCTCGGTTGCGGCTGTAAATCGAGGGCGACCTGTATTCCGGATGGAGAAACAGCGGGATTTGAACTCCCAACCCCACAAATCGTGGACGAAGCAGGCTTTTCTAAGAAAACTTCTTTTGTTAAAAAAAAACTTTGTTCTTCTATTCTACACCTTTAAATTGCATTTTTCACCCTTGTTCCTTCCTGGCATTTATGTACTTTCTTCCCCTTTAACCCAATCTCACCCCCCCCTTTGCCCCCCCCTCCATCCTCAACGTTTTTCCCCTTCAGTTTATCCCTCTCCAAACCAGCGTCAAACGTTAACCAGATCAGATGCTTGTCGCTTTTCATAAATAATCCACACGCAAAACACCATTTCTGAGCAATTTTGCTTAGCGGGAAACCGAAGGGGGTCAGCTCCGTGGGACTTGGCATAAACAGGGCAAAACGTTTTCCTTTTCTTTTAACGCAGGCGAGTGCCAAGAATCTCAATCTCTTTTTTTTTCCCCCACCCTTTCTTCGTTGGACGGCACATTTCTGGATCCAAAAACCCTCGGCCAGATCCTCAAATCTTCCCCCTCCAGCGAAAAGGAGATTTCAATAGTCTTAAGGGCGAAGAAGAGAAAAACCGGAGTTTTCCCGATCCTAAAAAGGGCACGGATCGGTCCTCCTCAGCATCGTCCGATGAATGAAGAGATGCTTTGAGCTTTTTAGACCCCTGTTTTTAAGAAAATTAAGGAGCCTCTCTCCTTTAGAAAAGCAGTTTTTATTTCCAGCAAACTGAATCTGCTAACCCTAATTCTTCGAATCAAAGAAATCCTGGATATTATTTTCCTTCGGATCTTTCGTTTTTACAGGAATTCTATTTTTTAAGTCACTGCCAATTTTACAACGTTCTTTTTTTTTCTCTTTTCTCCATCTCTCCATCTCTCTCTCTTTTCTCTTCTCCATCTCTTCCTCTTTTCTCTTCTCCGTCTCTTCCTCTTTTCTCTTCTCCATCTCTTCCTCTTTTCTCCGTCTCTTTCTCTTTTCTCCATCTCTTTCTCTTTTCTCTTCTCCATCTTTCTTTTCTCTTTCCATCTCTCCATCTCTCCCTCTTTCTCTTTTCTCTTCTCGATCTTTTTCTCTTTTCTCTTCTCCATCTTCTCCTCTCTTCTCGATCTCTCAATCTCTATCTCTTCCTCTTTTCTTTTTTCTCCATCTCTTCCTCTTTCCTCTTCTCCATCCCTCCATCTCTTGACTTCTGCTTTATGTGAACAGAGTTCGGCCTGGGAGCAAGATCTGTCCTGTAGATTTTTTGGGGAAGCTCTCCCGAGGATCTTTTCGTGCTCACCATGGCTTTTGGGGAACTCCTGGAACAAGTCGGTGGCATGGGACGTTTTCAATATATTCACACTCTACTGCTGACCATCCCGGTTTTGTTCATGGCCAGTCATAACCTTCTCCAGAATTTCACGGCCGCTATCCCAGGACACCATTGCCAGGTGCGCCTCGCCTCCAACGGCAGCGAGTACCCCAATACCACTCACCTGCGAGGCGCTGGCCAGCTTCTCCGGCTCAGCATCCCTCTGGATCACAAGCAACAGTTGGAAAAATGCAGGCGCTTCACGGACCCTCAATGGTATCTCCTCAACGCCAGCATCACCCGGGTGAACGAGACGGAAACCGAGCCCTGCACCGATGGATGGTTTTACGACCAAACTCAGTTTACGTCCACCATCGTCAGCGAGGTGAGTGACAATCCGGGAGGGTGGCAAACTATGAGAAGCATTATTTGGAGGAAAGGGAGAGATTCTCAGAGCCAAAGGCATGTGTCATTTTGGGCGGAGAGCTGGGGGTCTCTTAACGATTTTAAGTAGCAGTAACAGAGTCGGAAGGGACCTTGGAGGTCATCTAGTCCAACCCCCTATTCACACAGGAGACCTATACTAGGGATTCGAACTGCCGAACTTGCGACCTTCCTGATCGACAAGCTCATTGTCTTAGCCACTGAGCCATCTTACTGCTGTTCTTTCCTGACCCAATCATGGTTTTGGCCAGAGCAAAAAATGCCGAATACTTAAGGAGAGAGATGTTTAATGAAAAGAAGGACTAGGGGAGACATGATAGCAGTCTTCCAATAGCTCAGGGGCTGCCACAAAGAAGAGGCAGTCAAGCTATTCTCCAAAGCACCTGAAAGCAGGAGAAGAAGCAATGGGTGGAAACTAATCAAGGAGAGAAGCAACTTAGAAATAAGGAGAAATTTCCTGACAGTGAGAACAATTAACCAGTGGAACAGCCTGCCACCAGAAGTTGTGAATGCTCCAACACTGGAAGTTTTTAAGAAAATGTTGGATAACCGTTTTTCTGAAGTGCTGAAAGGGTTTCCTGCCTAAGCAGGGGGTTGGACTAGAAGACCTCCAAGGTCCCTTCCGACTCTGTTATTCTATGTTTTAAATGCAATATTAAATTGCTATTCTAGACGTCTCTTTGGCTGGTTTTCAAATGTGACTCTCCTGGTTGGGTGATTGGTTCCTTCAAAACTTTTTTAGCGCAAACGATCTGTTCTTTCCACACATATTGAAAGAGAAGTCTGTTTCAAAAATCATATCCGTGTGAAAACGATAGAGAACTATTTCAGAGAAAACGATGTGCCAAAAAAAAAAAAGAAAAAAAAAAGTGCATCATAAGGCCAGCTCCCCGTGCCCAAATTCTTACTGGTTTTATACGCCAGACTTAAATTCAAACATATGGAAAAAGAACAGACCAAACTTACAAAGGAAGTGGGGGAAAAACCCACTGAGAAACAGCAAGGAAACAGTGGATAAATTAAAAATGAGAAACTGGAAAAAGACAGAAGCAAATTGGGCAGAGTTCAAGCAGGGAGACTGATATGGATAGATCTGTAGAAATCAGGAAATGATAAGAATTATAATAACATTTGGAGCCCAGCCCCCCCCCCCCCCCCCCCCCCCGAACGCTCTGGGCATTGACAAAATCCCCATCGGTCAATTGAATAAAATAGAAAAATGAGAATAGAATAGAATCGTAAAATGAGAATAGAATAGTAAAATGAAAATAGAATAGAATCTTAAAATGAGAATAGAATAGAATAGAATTTTAAAATGAGAACAGAATAGAATACAAAAATGAAAATAGAATAGTAAAATAAGAATAGAATAGAACAGTAAAATGAGAATAGAATAGAATAGTAAAATGAGAATAGAATTGTAAAATGAGAATAGAAAAGAAAAATGAAAATAGAATAGTAAAATGAGAATAGAATAGAACAGTAAAATGAGAATAGAATAGAATAGTAAAATGAGAATAGAATTGTAAAATGAGAATAGAATAGAATAGTAAAATGAAAATAGAATTGTAAAATGAGAATAGAATAGAAAAATGAAAATAGAATAGTAAAATGAGAATAGAATAGAATTGTAAAATGAGAATAGAATAGAATAGAAAAATGAAAATAGAATAGTAAAATGAGAATAGAATAGAATAGTAAAATGAGAATAGAATAGAAAAATGAAAATAGAATCTTAAAATGAGAATAGAATAGTAAAATGAGAATAGAATAGAATAGAATCGTACAATGAGAATAGAATAGAAAAATGAAAATAGAATTGTAAAATGAGAATAGACTAGACTAGACTAGACTAGACTAGACTAGAATAACAGAGTTGGAAGGGACCTTGGAGGTCTTCTAGTCCAACCCCCTGCTTAGGCAGGAAACCCAATACCTTTAACACCATCAAACAACCCCATCTGCCTATCCCAATCCTTGGGATAAACATCGGTCTGGCTGGCTGGCTGGGCAACCAATCCTAATTATTAACATAGCACCTTAGCTCGGATTGGGAATTCAACTAGAGACGTCACCTTTCGAACCCAGGGCTTTCTGCTTGCCCCGCGTTGCATCCCTGACTTAACAAGACCCTCGAAATCTAGACCAAGGTTGTTGTTTTTTTTTTTTTTTTTTTTGCAAAGTTGTGACGGCCCCCATCCAGCCCGGTCTTTAGAAACAGTCTTCATAGCGATGAACCGGAGAAAGGGAGAAAGATGCAACCGAACAATTTGATTTTTTTCTCCGCCGCCCCCCCACCCCCACTCCAGCAAATAAAGGAGTTAAAGCTGCAGAAACCACAGGAAATGTTTTTGGTTGGTGTGGAAATGAGGAGAGGGGCTTGTTCCACATACACACACCTCCGCATCCACCCGCCCCCGCCCCCCCCAGTCCTAATGCAACCCAAAAGTCCTGCTGGGCACAGAAAAATCTCAAATCAGTGGGACATATTTACCTGGCACCAGTTCTGAAGAGAAGGACCGGCCAGTTTTTCTGCCGAGAGCAAAAAATTGTTGTTTTGAGCCTGTCTGTTTTTTTTTTTTCTCTTCCCGGAGTGGGTGGGGGAAAAAATGCTCTATCTGCCCCCCATTTATATTTCTCTTCTCGTTCTCCCCTCCCATCCTGTCATCTTCCCAAGAATGCAACTTCTCTTGCATTCTGCATTTAACCTTTTTTTCCCCCCTTTTCTTGCCTTTAACATTTCTTGCTCAATGGGCAAAGTTTGGCCTTCGCTCGCTCCACCAAAGATCCGTCTCTGAATTGCTCGCAATGTTTTGGGAACTCGCTAGGGGGGTTCAAGGCAAGCATCTGAAAAAGAAACAGTGGTGGGTGTTTTTTTTAAAACAAACAAACAAACAAGCTATGAAGCGACGTTGGCGAAATTTACGTCGTTGCCCAGTCCGTTGTAACTTTGAACGGGTTGTTTTAGCAACCGGTTGTAAGTCCAGGACTACTCTGTGCCTGTAAGCTGCAAGTGTGCCTCTATCTTTAGAGACAATCCCATCCTCTCCATCACATCCTCCAGGTCCTAAATCCTTCACCCAGGTGTGATTTCCACTCTCTCTCGCACACGCACACACCCCTTTTAATTGTGAGGTCTTTGCTGCTCTCTGAGCTTGGTGGGGGTTTTTTTCCGAGACATTTCATGACCCAACTAGGCAACATCATCAGTGCTAGAAGAGAATGGGGATGATGGAGGATGAGGAGGGAGAGGAGGAGGAGGAGGAGGAGGGGGAGGAGGAGGAGGAGAAGGATGAAAAAGGACTGTGGAGTCCTTGGTGCTCTCTGAGCTTGATGGGTTTTTTTCCAGACGTTTCATTACCTCATTAGGTAACATCATCAGTGCTAGAAGGGAGTGGGGTTTGCTCTCTATGAGCACTGATCATGCTACCTAGTTGGGTCACGAAACGTCTGCAAGAAAACCACCAAGCTCAGAGCGCACCAAGGACCCCACAGTTCAACCCTGAGCCGCAAATATATCTTTTCTATTGGTACAACTTTGAACGAAACTCATTCTCTCTTTCTGTGACAGTGGGACCTGGTGTGCGAACGGCGTAAGCTTCGGGAGATGGCGCAGTCCATTTACATGGCGGGGGTGCTGATCGGCGCACTGGTCCTAGGCGGGCTGGCTGACAGGTATGTTGGTCAGCAGGGGGCAGCACTGGGAGAAAGAAGTGAGTAGCGGGTGAACTCCAGTGGTTAGGGCACCACTCAGTGATCACATCACCTTTTTTTTTTTTAATCCCACCAGTAGGCTGAGAAGTGCAGATTGGGTGTTAGCCACAAGGGGGCGCTAACTGCTTCTTACCTCTCGGGTCTGATTGACACCTGCAATGAGATTCCTTCTCTTTGGAAGTCTGTAGAGATTGTCAATCATCCAAGGTCCTGGTTATCGCAAAGGTGCTTTTTTCAAGAGGCAACTGGACTTCCTTGATTTTTTTTTTCTTTTGAAGACGTTTCGCTTCTCATCCAAGAAGCTTCTTCAGTTCTGACTGGATGGTGTGGAACGGAAGGATTGATACTCCTTGCAGACAGCTGGTCATTTGCATCCTTTTTGAGGTTGTTGAAGCACTTGGAGGTTTATCTGTGTCCTCGGGGTCACCTGAGTGGTGCAAATGGTTCCTGTAGTCTGCAATTTTTTTTCCTATGGAAATCCATTCCTCCTCCCACACCGTTCAAAGGGTGTCCATCCCAAATTGTATAGCCAAAAGGAAATGGATCAAATATTTCCGGATGTTGATTCATTATTGATTAACAGCCAATGCCGCATATAAGTCAAGAATCTTTTTGCCTGCTGGTTTGTGGTGCGAGGATTCCGCTCAAAACAGTTTCAAAATCAGCAACTGTCAATCAACTCTTATTGAGGCCATAAGAAGGGTGGCATGCAAACAATAATTTTAAAAGCTAAAAAAATTTTAAATACGCAAAGTTAAAAAAGACTCTATCTAGACTAGAGAGATAGATGGAAGGAAGGAAGGAAGGATAGATATATAAGAGAGAGAAGATAGATAGATAGATAGATAGAGATAGATAGGATAGATGATAGATAGAGATGACAGATAGATAGATAGATATAGATAGATAGGTAGGATAGATGATAGATAGATAGAGATAGATAGGATAGATGATAGATAGAGATGATAGATAGATAGATAGATAGATAGATAGATAGATAGATAGATAAATAGAGATGATAGATAGATAGATAGAGAGATAGGATAGATGATAGATAGATAGATAGGGATGATAGATAGATAGATAGATAGATAGATAGATAGATAGATAGAGATAGATAGATAAGATAGATGACAGATAGATAGGGATGATAGATAGATAGATAGGATAGATGATAGATAGAGATGATAGATAGATAGATATAGGATAGATGATAGAGATGATAGATAGAGATAGATAGATAGATAGATAGATAGAGAGAGAGATAGATAGTTAGATAGATAGATAGGATAGAGAGAGAGATAGAGAGAGAGAGATGATTGATAGATAGGATAGATAGAGATAGAGAGAGAGAGAGAGAGAGAGAGATATGATAGATAGATAGATAGATAGATAGATAGATAGATAGATAGATAGATAGATGATGGATATATACATACATACATAATCTAAAAAAAATTGGGTGCAATCACATGATGACTCCCATCATAACTTACAGCCATAAGTCAAGGATCTGATTACAGTTATAAGCTGAGTCATAATTACAGTCGTAAGTCAAGGACCACCTATATTCTCCCAGAAAGCAATCTGTATCGCCACACACACATACACAAACAAACCCCCATTTTCTTTCATGCCTCCCAGCCTTATCAGGGAGCAGGGCGGTGGATGATGGTCTCTTTTGTTCCTCCTGCAGATTTGGCCGCCGAGCGCTCACCATCTGGTCTTTTTTCCAAATGGCCGTGACAGGAACCTGCGCAGCTTTCTCACCCAATTACGCCTCTTATTGTTTCTTCCGCTTCCTGACCGGCATGGCGCTTTCGGGGTTCGGCCTTAGCATCGCCTGTTTGAGTAAGAGGCTCAACTTTCGAGAGGATCTCAAAGGGGGTTTCGTGACAAGGTCGAAACAAATCTAGCTCTTGGGACTGGGTGGATCACCTCAGTTCCCCCGATAAGGATTTTGAAGTTAGAAACCAAGAATCCAAGTTAGAAATTCAAGTTAGGGCTGAAAGATCTTTGATCTGACGGTGGTCTAGACTGTTTCTCTTCCTCTTATGAAAACCTACGATGGACGGTTGCAGAAACTGGGCCGGGCTAGTCTAGTGAAGAGGAGGACCAGGGGAGACAGGAGAGCATCTTCCAATATTTGAGGGGCTGCCACTGGTGTAGGGTCTTCTGCTTGGATGGGGGGTTGGACTAGATGACCTACAAGGTTCCTTCCAACTATTCCATTCCATTCCATTCCATTCCATTCCATTCCATTCCATTCTCTCTCATTCTATTCTATTCTATTCTATTCCATTCCATTCTCCATTCAATTCTCTCATTCTATTCTATTCTATTCTATTCTATTCTATTCTATTCTATTCTATTCTATTCTATTCTATTCTATTCTATTCCATTCCATTCTATTCTCCATTCAATTCTCTCTCATTCTATTCTATTCTATTCTATTCTATTCTATTCTATTCTATTCTATTCTATTCTATTCTACTCTACTCCATTCCATTCCCCATTCAATTCTCTCTCATTCTATTCTATTCTATTCTATTCTATTCTATTCTATTCTATTCTATTCTATTCTATTCTATTCTATTCTATTCTATCCTATCCTATTCCATTCCATTCCACTCCATTCTATTCTCCATTCCATTCTCTCTCATTCTCTCCCATTCTGTTCTGTTCTGTTCTGTTCTGTTCTGTTCTGTTCTGTTCTGTTCTGTTCTACTCTACTCTACTCTACTCTACTCTACTCTATTCTATTCTTAATTCTGTTCTCTCCTGTCCTATCCTTCCTAAGTTAACATTATTAAGATAGAACTGGTGCCGAGCGTTTTCTCCAACGGATTCCTTCTTTTTCCAGTCGTGGAATGGATTCCCACCCAGCACCGGACAATCACCATTGCCCTCACCGGCTTGTCCTATACTGTGGGGCAAATCCTCCTGGCGGGCTTGGCCTACTCCATCCGGGACTGGCGTTGGTTGCAGGTGGCCGTTTCGGCACCGTATTTGCTCTTCCTCCTTTATTCCTGGTACGTTGTGGGCAGGGATGGGCTTCAAAAATTTTAACAAGGGGGTCTCTGCCTGGTAGCTGGGTGGGCGTGGCCATGGTGGGTGTGGCCTAATTGGCCTCCTGCACCATGGTGGGGTGGGCGTTTTAGCCCTCCCTGGGCTCCGGAGGCTTTTCTCGAGGCTCCGGGAGTGCAAAAACGGCCTCCCCAGGCTCCAGGGGCCCTCTGGAGGCCAGAAACAAGCCTGTTTCCAGCCTTCCCGAACTTCCGGTAGGTCTGTTTTTCGCACTCCCCGAGCCTCTGAACGCGCCCTGCATTTACCTGCATCCAAAACGGGCCACGTGGGGTCAGGATAGGGTGGGCGGGGCCAGCCAGGAGTGGGATTTGGGGGTTCCCCGAACTGCACAGAATCATAGCTAGAGGTTCTCTCGAACCCTTGCGAGCCTCCAGCAGCCCACGCCTGCGTGTGGGGATGATGGGTGATGCGATCTTCCCACCCACCCACCCACCCACTCCACTTTTTCCAGAGGGCTGAAGTTTCAGAAGAGAAGGATGGTGGCTCTGGGTAGAAGAGAACAGGGAGTTCCTCGACTTACAACAGCTCGTTTAGTGACCGTTCCAAGTTACAATGGCACTTGGAAAAAGTGACCCTTTGGGTAATGGGGAAGCCAGATTCACTTCACCGTGAACTAACTGAAAAACTGCAGGGATTCCACTTAACCACGGTGGCGAGGAAGGTCACTAAATGAGACAGTCGTTTAACAACTGCCTTGCTTTAGCAACCTAAATTTTAAACTCAGCGGTGGTTGTCACATATAAAGTTTTATTTTCTTTTAATGCAAACATTTGTTCATTCATTAAACCGTGTGTCGTCTGAGTACAATTTTTTTGTGTCGTAACAAAGCTTACTACCATATTCATGATTTATATCTACTCTTATTTTAATACTAATACTTAACGTATCTATAATTATAATATTTCTCTTCTCAACTTATTTAACTTTATTATACATCACTTTCATATTTATTCTCTAACCGTTGATAAAATAAATCCCATATATTATAGTAATCAGATTCTTCCTTTCCTTTAATGGCAAGTGTTAATCTATTCATTTCTGCACGTTCTAATATTTTCTTAATCACATTTCCCTCTGTAGGGATCTCTTCACCCTTCCAATTTTGTGCAAATACAATTCTACCTGCAGTTATTACAAGCAGTGGTTGTAAATGAAAGATTACCTAGAGTTTGGCAGTTAGACTTGGAAACCTGTGGAACTCACGGCCACTTGGATTTCTATCTTGCAGGTGGTATGCTGAATCGGCTCGCTGGCTGATCCAGTCCGGCCAGGCCAGTAAGGCCGTTGGGGTTCTCCAGAGAGTGGCCAGGATCAACAAAAAGCAGGAAGCGGGTGAAAGAATCACCACAGAGGTATGGAGGAAACACGGGGGGGGGGGATCACCAAACCGTTATAAAAAATGTTGGGTGGGCGTGGCCATGGTGGGTGTGGCCTAGTCAGCCTTCTGCACCACGGCAGAGGTGGAGCATTTTTGCCCTCCCCGGGCTCCGGAGGCTTTTTTAGAGCCACCGAGAGGGCGAAAACAGCCTCCCCAGGCTCTGGAGGCCCTCTGGAGGCCAGAAACTTCTGGTAGGCCCATTTTTCGCACTCCCCGAGTCTACGCGCACGCCCTTCACTTACCTGGATCCAAAACGGACCGTGTGGGGACTCCTGGGAGGGGCGGCGTGGGAGGGGCCAGCCAGGAGTGGGATTTGGGGGTTCTCTGAACTGCACAGAATCTTAGCTAGAGGTTTCCCCCGAACTCCTGCGAAACCCCCAGCAGCCCACCCCTGCCACACATATTAAAGCATGCAAGCTAGAGAATTCTGGGAGTTGAAGTCCACCCATCTTAAAGAACTCTGGCTAGGGAATTGTGGGAGTTGACGTTTATATCTATGTAGTCAGTAAGTTGACAACGACTCAGTGGCAATGTAATCAATCAATCAATGTATCAAATATCTACGTTGGAGAAGAACAACAAGGTATTTGGTGATTATTCCACTCTCTTTTTTAAATAATGATTTTTATTTATGAGTTCAAAAATAAGAGCAGAGTGGTGTGGTGCAGAAGTGGAGCTCTGGCCTCACAATCAGTAGGCTGTGAGTTCGATCCTAGGTAGAGGGAGATATTTCTCTCTCTGGGCACCATGAGAATATATCTGCTGAACAAAACTCTGCCCTGGCGACAGGAAGGGCATCCGGGAAGTAAACGCTCTGCTAGCTCCATTGAGTTGCCCAGACTCCACCCCGCAAGGGATTATGGGGGTCGTTAAATGATGATGATGAGTGCAAAGATAAGAAAGCAACGCAAACTAACCAAAATATAAAGTATAAAAAAAGGAAAGAGCGCAAATAGAGAATAAAAGAAAGTAAAATGATTAAAAAAAAGATATATAAATGGCCCTACAGTAGCTATAAACAATTTATGTAACTTCACAGCTTCTATAGTAATTCAGGTTTTCTTTAAAAATATCTTTTTCTCCTCTCTTATTTCTGCTCAGTAAACAAATTGTAAAAAAAAATCACTACTCAGTCCTAATCAGAAAAACTCCCAAGAGCACCCAGAAATAGTAACACATATATTTTTACCTTTGTCAAATTAATCCACTTTGTATGCTAACTTCGTATTCCCTTGTCGAAGTGATAAGCGAGCGATCAGACGAGGAGACCCAAATTCATTGATAGCCTCGCACTGCAATAAACAAAGATATATATTCAATTCCGCAGCTACTAAGATTGTTGGCCGAGCAGGGACAAAAACAGCCAGAGAAGTTTATTGAAGCCTGGGAAACCCGCCCCATGTCAATCAACAAGAGTACTGATTTACCACCAGCTTATCAAATACTTGGGAGCTGAGCACAAGGAAACAACGATCAACGACTTAATTGTCGGCCATCAACAGCCCAATCAACACCTGAAAAACTATGTACAATAGTCATCGTGCAAATACTACACACAGAATAGCCCAAAACACACACTCTGCTAGAAAGAAGTTCCCTGAGGATGGGTGCTGGCATGTGTCCGAAAGCTCGGAAGACAAAATGTGTGATCCCGATGACCGAACCAGATTGGATCCTGCAACATTATCCTGGGGCACTTATAGTCTCCTTCAGTTGCAATAGGTTTCCGCCAGGAGTGGGATTCAGAAATTTTAGTGAGGGGTTTCCTGCCTGATTGCTGGGTGGGCGTGGACATGGTGGGTGTGGCCTACTCAGCCTCCTGCACCATGTGTGTGTGTGTGTGTGTGTGTGTGTGTGTGTGTGTGTTTTCGCCCTCCTCAGACTCTGGAGGCTTTTTGTTTGAGGGCGAAAATGGCCACCCCTGGGCTCCGGAGTCCCACCGGAGGCCGGAAATGGGCCCGTTTTTGGACTTTCAATACTTCTGGTAGGCCCGTTTTTTTTGCCCTCCCCAGGCTCTGGAGGCTTTCCTAGAGCCTCTGGGAGGGAGAAAATGGCCTCCCTCGGGCTCCAGAGGTCCTCTGGAGGCTGGAAACGGGCCCTTTTTCGGACTTCCAGTACTTCCGGTAGACCTGTTTTTCGCCCTCCCCAGGCTCCGGAGGCTTTTCTCGAGCCTCTGGGAGGGCGAAAACAGCTTTCCCCAGGCTTCGGAGGCCCTCTGGAGGCCGGAAATGGGCCCGTTTCTGGACTTCCGGAACTTCCGGTAGGCCCATTTTTCATCCTCCCACCCAGAGCCTCTGCGCGGCCCTGCATTTACCTGGCATCCAAAATGGGCTATGCGGGGCGGGGTGGGCGGGGTCAGTCAGTCCTTAAAAACAACCAGTTTGGTGAACCAGATTAAAATTAACATCCCAGCCCTGGTTTCTGCTCCTCTTATAATTTTCCTCACGCACTTTTTCTTCTTCGTTCCTGGTAGGTTTTGCTTTCCAGTATGGAGAAGGAATTGTCTTCGTGCAAATCCACCTACACCATTTCTGACTTGGTGCGCACCCCGGCCATCCGTCGCATTTTCTTCTGCCTCTCCATGGTGTGGTAAGAGAGTCAAGCTGAAGGGCAGCAGCGTCCTTAAAGAAAGCATTTCCTGTTGGTCACTTTTCCAGGAAGACAGAAAGAGGGAGGGGATAGCAATATATATGCTCTATATATTGAAAAGCCCACCCACAGTCAAAAGCAGGAATAAAAGAACTTTTTGGAGCAGCTGCTTAAAGCTTTTTCAAGGATGAATTGTTTTCTTTAGTGACTGTCCACATCATAATGAACAATGAATTTAATCTTTCTCTTTCTTTCTTTTCTTTCTTCTCTCTTCCTCTCTTTTTTCTTCCTTTTTCTTTCTTTCTTTTCTCCTTTTCTTTCTTTCTCTTCTTTTTTCTATTTCTTTCTCTTTTCTTTCTTTTCATTCTTCCTTTCTCCCTTTTCTCTTTCTTTCTTTCTCTTTTCATTCTTTTTCTCCCTTTTCTTTCTTTCTTTCTCTTTTCATTCCTCCTTTCTCCTTTTCTTTTTCTTTCTTTTTCTTTTTCTTTTTTCTTTCTTTCTCCCTTTTCTTTCTCCTTTCTTTCTCCTCTCTCTCTTTTCATTCTTTCTTTCTTTCTTTCTCTTTTCTTTCTTCTTTTTTCCTCTTCCTTTCTTTCTTCTGTCTTTCTCTTTTCTTCCCTCCTTCCTTCCTTCTTTCCTTCCTTCCCCTTTCTTTCTTTCTTTCTTTTTATTTTTTCACTGCCCATCTTTGCAAACGACTCGGGGGGGGGCTCACAACTCAAAAACATATATTACCGTTAAAATCTTACAAGCATTTCAAATCAATAAAAACAGTAAAGAAAATTAAAATGATAAAAAAAACATTAAAACGTCTATTATAATTTAGCAACCTTAGCATTCCCTTAGCACCCACACCATTCATACTTGTGGCCGTCTCATTTGCTTAACGACCACTTAAAACGACCACTTAAAAACCCCGTCATAAAATCGAGCTGGTTGTGTGAATGATCCATTCAACGACTGTTACAACTACAGGCTGCGTGACAGCCATAACTGGAGGACTACCTGTTAAAAGAGATCCAGCAGCTTTAGAACCATGGTGTCCTTGAGGGAAGTGCTGAGGGCTAGAAACATGGAATATAAATTGAATCCATAAATCTCCCTCTTTTGAGGTGGGTATCTTCCAATTTGCTTTCTGTGGTTTGGTGAGGAAGTCAGTCTCTTGACCAATAATGGTGGAACTTGGTGCTGATTTGTTCATTCCAGAAAATATTCAGCAGTCAGGAAACAACAACGGTAACAGAGTTGGAAGGGGCCTTGGAGGTCATCTAGTCCAACCCCCTGCTGATGCAGGAGACCTGTACTAGAAATTTGAACTGTGTTTTGTGTTTTGTGTACTTCAGGTTCTCTGTCAGCTTCTCCTACTACGGGCTGGTCATGGACCTCCAAAATTTTGGGGTCAGCATTTACCTCATCCAGGTAATTTTCGGCGCGGTGGATTTTCCCGCCAAATTGGTCGTCACAATCACCATGAGCTACATTGGACGGAGGGTCAGCCTCACCGCCTTCCTGCTGACCGCCGGCACCATCATCATCACCAACTTATTCGTGCCCTTGGGTGGGTATCGGCTGATCTGCCCGTTGTGTGTGGTTGCTTTCCTTCCTATGTCAGTGTTTAGGATAGGGGTCTCCAACCATGGCAACTTTAAGACGGGTGGACTTCAACTCCCAGAATTCCCCAGCCAGCATGTTTTAAGACGGATGGACTTCAACTCCCAGAATTCCCCAGCCAGCTTGATTTAAGATGGATGGACTTCAGCTCCCAGAATTCTCCAGTTCAACATGTTTTAAGATGGGTGGACTTCAACTCCCAGAATGCCCCAGCCAGCTTGATTTAAGATGGATGGACTTCAACTCCCAGAGTTCCCCAGTTCAGCATTCTTTAAGATGGGTGGACGTCCACTCCCAGAATCCCCCAGCCAGCGTGGTGTTGAAGTCCACCCCTCTTAAAGTTGCCAAGATTGAGAACCATTATTCCAAGAATTCCATTGGGATTGATATTTAATCTCAGAACTCTGTAATGAAAAGAAACACCAAGGTCATTTAGTCCAACCTCTTCCATGTGCAAGAAAATCAATTAAAATACCTGAGAGATGTGAGGTAAAATCCGGCATGGCGTGCTTAACAACCGTCTTGCTTAGCAATGTAAATGTTGGGCTCGCTTGCGATTGATGTTTACCTTACTAAGTGAGATCTATATTAAGTGAGCTTTGCTCCTTTTATGACCTTTCTTGCATGGTTGTTAAATGAATCCAGCTTCCCCATTGTCTTGGCTCGTCAGACGGTCGCAAAAGGGGATCGTTCAAAGGTCACTAAACTGAACTGTTGTAAGTTGAGGACTATATTTCTTCCTTTTCTTCCCGCAGAAATGCAGACCCTACGGACGGCTCTGGCGGTCATCGGCAAAGGCTGCCTCTCGGCGGCTTTCAACTGCGTCTTCCTCTTTACGACCGAACTCTATCCGACTCCTATCAGGTGAGGAGAGCTGCCTTGAATGCCCCCTCTGGTGACTCTTGGAACTGTAACTCTGGGGCAGAATTCCCCCCGCTCCCCCGCAGGTCCTGGGTTCAATCCCCCACATTTCCAAGTACGGGTAGTGCTCGACTTACAACCGTGGAGAGCCGTGGTGGCGCAGTGGTTAGAATGCAGGATTGCAGACTAATTCTGCCCACTGCCAGGAATTCGATCCTGACTGGCTCAAGGTTGGCTCAGCCTTCCGTCCTTCCGAGGATGGTAAAATGAGGACCCAGATTGTTGGGGACAAGAGGCTGATTCTGTAAACCACTTAGAGAGGGCTGTAAAAGCACTGTGAAGCGGTATATAAGTCTCCTTCCTTCCTTCCCTTCCTTCTTGTTTCTGTCTCCTTCCTTTCTTTCCTCTGTCCCTCCCTCCCTTTCCCTTTCTTTCTTTCTTCCTTTCTTTCCCCTTTTCCTTCCTTCCTTCCTTCCTTCCTTCCCTTCCTTCTTGTTTCTGTCTCCTTCCTTTCTTTCCTCTGTCCCTCCCTCCCTTTCCCTTTGTTTCTTCCTTTCTTTCCCCCTTTTTCCTTCCTTCCTTCCTTCCCTCCCTCCCTCCTTCCTTCCTTCCTTTTTTTCCCCCAATTCATCTCTCATTCATGTTTTCTTCTACCTAATTCCTCCCTTCCTATTATTTCCTTCCTTCCCTCCCTCTGGTTAGAATGCAGTATTGCAGGCTGACTCTGCCCACTGCCAGGAGTTCGATCCTGTTGGGCTGAAGGTTGACTCAGCCAGCTGTCCTTCCTTCCTTCCTTCCTTCCTTCCTTCCTTCCTTCCTTCCTTCCTTCCTTCCTTCCTTCCCTCCCTCCCTCCCTCCCTCCTTCCTTCCTTCCTTCTATAGTTTTTTATAAATTGCGAATCTGAATCTTCTTTAGGTATAAGTAGGCCTCTATCCTCTATCCAGGAATCCGGCACTTTTGCTTTTAATAAAAGTGCAGAGCATTTTTGATGACGTCTGGGCGGGTGGGCGGAGCCTCCTGCCGCTGCCGCTACCAGTTCGCACGACCTGGGGCGAACCGGTACAAACCCAGCACTGAATCTCACTGATCTTTGCATCCTCTCTTCCTTTGTTCCTCCCCAGACAGACCGGCCTGGGTTTCGGCAGCACGATGGCCCGTGTAGGCGGCATGGTCTCTCCAATGACCAGCATTTTAGAGGATTATTACTCCTTCCTTCCCCCCGTTGTGTACGGGGCGCTTCCCATCTTGGCCGGAATTATCGCCTGTCTTCTGCCGGAGACTTTGAATGTCCCGTTGCCGGATACGATCGAAGATGTTGAGAACAGGTGAGTGAGTGGTTAGCATTGGCGTTATACGCTGGGAGATTTGGGCCCCACAGCTGAGCTTTGCAAATTCTTTATTTATTTATATCATTTTTTAAAATTGCCTCTTGACTGTATGGATGGCCCGTAAATCGAACAAACGAACAAATGAATGAATAGGTAAGAATAAATAAAAATAAATAAAAAATAAGTTTTAAGTAAGACGATAAAGGATAGGATAAAATAAAGGACCTTCTTGCCTGGGGAATTCTATGAATTGAGTCCATCCATGCTGGCTAGGGAATTCAGTCCATTCTGGCTGGGGAATTCTGGGAGTTGAAGTCCATCTATGCTGGCTAGGGAATTGAGTCCATTCTGGGTGGGGAATTCTGGGAGTTGAAGTCCAACCATGCTGGCTGGGGAATTCTGGGAACTGAAGTCCACCCCTCTTAAATTAATCGATGTTAATTGAACGATATGAATGATGGAGATGCTTTCCAGCTGACGTACGATTTATTCTTTTCCCTTTAAACCCCAGATCCAAAAAGACAAAAAAGAAGAGCGAGGAAGAGATTGCTCAAGAGAAAATCTTGCTTCAGAGGCAGGAAAAAGTTTTGTTCAAAGAGACTTGCTGACCGTTTGATTCTGGAGAGAAAAGTTCTTAGAGCTCATTTTCAAATGTGCGTTTAGAAAGGTGGAAGATACGATGTTTCTGGACATGTATTTTCAATTTTTTTTTTAAAAAAAAAGGAACCTAGTTTTCGTTCTTTTTTTTTTTCTTGTATTTTACAGGGATGGGTGATCTTTGAGCTAAGCCAGCCTCACTGGGGGTGGGATGGAGAAACGGAACTCATTGCTGTGATAATAAATATGGAGAGTCCTCTGAACATGCACAGAGTTTATTTCCAAAAACAAACTCTTGGGTTGTCAGGGATTCCTTCCTTTTAGACAGGAGCTCCAAACCACATTTATTTTCTGCCAATTTGTAATTCTTGCCATCTTCTTCTTCCCCCCCATCACAGATTTAGAAGTTTTTCCTGATCTTGTTGCCTGCTTATAATAAAGTAGTTTATTTTATCACATCAGATACCTGTACAATTAGCACAGCCCCCCGCCCCCAAGGCTGTGTGCTCTCCCCACTTCTCTTCTCTCTGTATACCAATGACTGCATCTCAAACAATCCATCTGTTAAATGACTGAAGTTTGCAGATGACACAACAGTGATCGGTCTCATTCGAGACAACGATGAATCCGCATATGGACGGGAGGTTGAACAACTAGCCTCGTGGTGCGACCGGAACAATCTGGAACTGAACACACCTCAAAACTGTAGAAATGGTGGTAAACTTTAGGAGAAACCCCTCCATACTTCCACCTCTTACAATACTAGACAACACGGTATCGACAGTAGAGACCTCTTCAAATTCCTAGGTTCTACCATATCGCAAGATCTAAAATGGACACCCAACATCAAAAATGCACAACGAAGCATGTTCTTTCTGCGCCAACTCAGGAAGCTCAAACTGCCCATGGAGCTGCTGATCCAGTTCTACAGAGGAATTATTGAGTCTGTCATCTGCACCTCTATCACTGTCTGGTTTGGCTCTGCAACCCAACAAGACAGACCCAGACTTCAGAGGATAATTAGAACTGCAGAAAAAACAATGGCTACCAACCTTCCTTCCATGGAGGACCTGTATACGGCACGAGTCAAAAAGAAGGTTGAGAAAATATCTACAGACCCCTCACATCCTGGACATCAACTCTTTCAACTCCTACCCTCAAAACGACGCTATAGGGCACTGCACACCAGAACAACTAGACACAAGGAATTTTTTCCCAAATGCCATCACTCTGCTAAACAAATAATTCCCTCAACACTGTCAAACTATTCCCTAAGTCTGCACTACTATTAATCTTCTCATTGTTCCCACCACCCATCTCCTTCCACTTATGACTGTAACCTTGTTGCTTGTATCCTTACGATTTATATTGATATTGTTTCCCGATTGCTTATTTGTACCCTATGACAATCATTAAGTGTTGTACCTTATGATTCTTGATGTACGTATCTTTTCTTTTATGTACACTGAGGGCGTGTGCACCAAAGACAAATTCCTTAGGTGTCCAATCACACTTGGCCAATAAAAAATTCTATTCTATTCTATTTTTTTGCAATTTTGAGGTTTGCACTTTGAGAACAAATTCTGATCATTTCATGGAGGTATTTTTTGGGGTAGTTTGGCTTTCTTCTTGGCTTTCTTTCTTTTCTTTTTTTTTTTTTTTTAATTTCCCAGATGGGTCCTTCGTGATCACCCCATCCATGAATTAACCAAGTTTAGCCCTGCTAAACACAGTGGCTCAGTGGCTAAGATGCTGAGCTTGTCAATCGAAAGGTCGGCAGTTCAGCGGTTCGAATCCCTAGTGCCGCGTAACGGGGTGAGCTCCCGTGACTTGTCCCAGCTTCTGCCAACCTAGCAGTTCGAAAGCATGTAAAAAAAATGCCAGTAGAAAAATAGTGGGAAGGGAACAGCGTTTTCCATGCACCTTTGGCATTGAGTCATGCCGGCCACATGACCACGGAGACGTCTTCGGACAGCGCTGGCTCTTTGGCTTTGAAATGGAGATGAGCAGCGCCCCCTAGAGTCGGGAACAACTAGCACATCTGTTTGAGGGAAACTTTACCTTTAGCCCTGCTTCGCTTTTGCAAAACACAAATGCTTTCAGACAGCAAATGGTCGTTAATTGTTCAGCGCCAGTTATGGGCTATATCTGGTAATCGCCAATCATAAAAATAAACTGACATCGTTGACTAGTTTGCAATCATGGCTTCTAGGCTGCGAAGGGGAGGGGCGTGTGGGTTTCCATCTTTTCAAGATGGCAGCCCACGGCTTTGGATATACCAAGAAGGCATCGATCGATCATTTGTTCCTAATGGATTTTTTTTATTTATTTTTTTGGGTCTCTTTCGGCAAGCAGGAAATAAGTTAATAAGTTGTCGTTTTCGTCTGGCTTGGAAAAATGAGGGGAATAAAGTCCATTGTTCAAACCACGCTGGTGCAGTTGCGATCGGGGGTGTTGAACAGGGGGGAAAAATGTGAGTTTGTGTGTCAGGGGGCAGCAGCATGTGGTATAATAAGGCCATCAATTCCAATTAGCAGGTGATTTGGAGTGTAGGAACTTAGCACCCAACCCTCTCCTAGGAAAATGAGATACTTTAGGAAATATTAAAAAGGGCAGAATATTTCCCCAAAAAGGGAGGCAGAAACTCAGCCCCCCCCTTTTTTGTCAATGAGCCATTAAGGCCTGGACCAGTCTATTCTACATAACAAAGATCTACCTCCTTCAGGCAGAGTCATAATAGGAATTGCCCAAAGCCCCTTTCATTACATCATCACCCGGCAAGGCTCAACCAAGCCTGGGACAAAGACAACCTACAAAGTTACCCCTGCATGGCCCCCGTGGGAGTCTGACAGCCAATCAGAATGCAAGTTCAAATTCAAAAGCCCAGAGGGGGTATAAAACTCAAGCACTCTCAGCATCTCTCCCTGTTTTTTTCCAGGATCTCAAACCATGTGATCCTGTTCATCATTAAACCATTTTTCCAAGCAAGTTCTGTGAATCCAGTGGTCTTTTCCCCCACTTGGAACTGAACCCAGAAGGACATTTCTTCCAACTGGAGGATGGTAAAACATGGAGGCGTTTTATAACCAGGTTAAGGGTGAGGCAGTCCCAGCAAACTTCTTTTATTCAAACGGCTGTGAATTATTGTCATTCCTAGTCCGACAGGCTTCTCAAACAGTCTTTCAGGGGAGTTTTACAAACACCCTCCTTATCTCCCTTGGAATGCTGCCAGAGAACTAACTGCCACAAGCAGGGCAAGGCCAAACTTGGCACAGAGTCAAACAGAGCTTTTACCGACCAGATTAACTAACTGCTTCCTGCGAAAGCTCACCTCCTGTTCGCTCTTCTTTTATGTCTTATGGGAGGAGCCGATCATCTCCAAGCCTTACTCCCAAGTCGACCCTGTTTCCTTAATTGTTCCTGTCTCCTGGCAGCTCTGTTCATGCACACACTGGGAACAGGCTCCCGCTGTTCTTCTGCCTTGCGGATGTCAGACTCCGGAGGCAGCAAAGAACTACCAGATGGCCTTGCCCCCCCTCTCTGCCTCCGACTCAGAGCCCTCGTCCAAGCCTTCCCCAGACTCCAGGACTGGCCCATGTTCCTCCTCAACCTCCTCACTGTCGGACTCTGCTGCCAGCTCTGCTGGTCACTGGCGGGCCACAACACAGCCGCCTTAGGCAGGGGTGGCTGAGATGCAGCCCCTGAGCCAACCTGACCCAGAAGTAGGGCTACGTCTGATTCTGAAAGGCGACTCCACTTCCTCGTGCACCATCACAGTTGCGATGAAATCTCACTTCAAGCCAAAAAGAAAGAAGAGGGAAAGAAAGTCCCAGTGGGCATTTTGCGAAAGAGAACCAGATATTAAGGCCACATCCCTCCAAAGACAAGAAAGAGAAGGGGAAGGGGAGAGAGGGAAGATGGAGAGGTGAGAAGGGAGGGAAGGAAGGAAGGAAGGACAAAGGGAGGGAGGGAGGAAAGGAGGAAGGAAGGAAAAGGAAGGGAAGGAGGGAAAGAGAGGAATGGATGGATGGATGAAGGACGGAACGAAGGAAAGAAGGAAGGAAAGAAGGAAGAAAGGAAGGAGAGGGGAAGGGCATTGTTTGGCTCAGAACTGTGAAAAATAAGATAAAATAAAAGGAGGGAGGGGGGGAGGGAGGGACGAAGGAAGGAAAGAAAAGGAAGGAAGGAAGGAAGGAAAAGGGAGGGAGGAATGGATGAAGGAAGGAAGGAAAAGAAAGAAGAAAGGAAGGAAAGAAGGAAGGAAGGAAGGAAAAGGAAGGGAGGGAAGGAAGGAGAGAGGGATGGATAAAGGAAGGAAGGAAAGTAAGAAGGAAGGAAGGAAAGAAAGAAGGAAGGAAGGAAGGAAGGAAGGAAAGAAAGGGAGGGGAAGGTATCTGGGTGGTTCAGAATTGTGAAAAATAAGATAAAAAAGGAAGGAAGGAAGGAAGGAAAAATAAGATAAGATAAAAGGAAGGAAGGAAGGAAGGAAAAGGAAGGGAGGGAGGGGAAGGTGGCTGAGTGGTTCAGAATTGTGAAAATAAGATAAAATTAAAGGATGGATGAAGGGAGGGGAGGGAGTTTGAGTGGTTCAGAATTGTGAAAAATAAGATAAAATAAAAGGAGGGAAGGAGGAGAAAGTGAAGGAAGGAGATGGGGATAAGGAAGGGAGGGAGGAAGGAAGGACAACCTCCATTTTTAATGCAGGGATGCAAGGCTATTGCCATCTCCCCCTTTTCCAAAAGAAGTAAGTCCAGTTTTCTTTGAAATTGCCGTTCGGGGAACCGGACCCAGTCTTGCAATTCCCTCCCTTCTCCTCTCCTTGGTCCTTTTGACACCCCCTTCACCCCACCCCAGGAGATCACTTGACTTTTAGATCCAGAACGGCCACCCCTGTTTCTGAAAGAGGCAAATCTTCCACGCCACCCAAGATAGAATGCAGATGTGTACTTGCAAAAAAAGAGAGAATTTTTTCCTTCAAGCATCCCAAATTTGGCAACTTCAAGACTTGTGGGCTTCAACTCCTGGAAATCCTTAGAGCCAACCATACTGGCTGGGGAATTCTGGATGTTGAAGTCCACCAAGTTGCCAGATTTGGAGACTCCTGGCTTTACAACACTGGACAGCAAAGATGGGGGGTGAGATTATGAAAAGGTTTTTCATCTCCAGATGGGTTTGGAAGGTCAACCAGAAACACGGTTGAAGTGTCTTCTCCTCGTCCATTTTCTTGCAAAATCTTGAAGATCAGTCGTGGTGGTCAGGAGGCATCTGTGCAGCTTCCTCCTCCTTGTTACTGGCCAAGTACTCCATGACCACCAGAAGATCTTGGATCTTCTCCCAAGGGCAGTTAATTTCTAACACGTGCCATGTGAATGATACACCCAATCATGGGGTCAAGAGGCTTCATCTCTTGCGTGAAGTTGATCTTTGGGCCGAAAAGTCACACCAGCAGTCTGCAACCTCCGTGTCTTTTTTCACACTTCCATACTCTGTTGTGCTGTCACATTTTAACCTGGAGCTCAACTAGAACTTGCCTCCGTCCTGGTTCACCTTCTTGGAAGATCGGGGGGTTTTTTTCCCAAAAAAAGAGACTTTTTCTACAGAAAGTGAGAAGACAGTTTTTGCTGGATGGAGAACGGCCCGTCCCACCCAGATTAGGAGAGGCGGTATATTTAATCCTTGATTCCAGAAGAAGACTTCCAAACAGCATCCTTCATATTTTGTGGCTTCTAGAGAAGACCTCTTGATTTTCTGGTCAAAGAGACCCTGGTTGAAGATCCTTTGGAGATCTGATTGAAGGTCCCTTGAAAAAACTACTTGAAGGTCCTTTGGAGACCTGGTTAAAGGTCCTTTGGAGATCTAGTTGAAGAGCCTTTGGAGAAACTGGTTGAAGGTCCTTTGGAGATTTGGTTGAAGGTCCTTTGGAGATCTGGTTGAAGGTCCTTTGGAGATCTGGTTGAAGGTCCTTTGGAGATCTGGTTGAAGATCCTTTGGAGATCTGGTTGAAGGAGGTCCTTTGAAGAAACTGGCTGAAGGTCCTTTGGAGGTCTGATTGAAGGTTTTTTGGAGATCTGGTTGAAGATCCTTTGGAGATCTGGTTGAAGGTCCTTTGAAGATCTGGTTGAAGGTCCCTTGAAGAAACTAGTTTAAGTCCCTTCAGAGAAACCGGTTTAAGGTCCTTCTTAAAAAAACAGTGCTAATGCAAGGTTTGATAGACATCTACCAGAAAGAGGTCCAAGTGCTACATCCTTTTCCTCCATCTTCTCACACACACACAGGGTTCTCCAAGTTTGATCCTTCCAGCTGTCCATCATGGGCTTCACAGAGATCTTAGAACACGTCGGCAGCATGGGACGCTTCCAAATCGTCTACGTAACTCTCGTCTCCATTCCGGTGCTGATGATGGCTTGTCATATGATGCTGCAGAATTTTACCGCGGGGACGCCAGATCACCACTGCGCCACCAGCCGCGACGCTGCTCCCGGGAACCGGAGTTCCAAAGACGAGGCTCTCCTTGTGGTCTCCCTTCCCATGGATGAAAACCGAAAGCCAGCAGAGTGTCGCCGTTTCCGCCAGCAGCAGTGGTGGCGTCCAAACAGCACCGCAGAGAACGAAACTCAGATGGAAACCGAACCATGTAGAGACGGATGGGTTTACAACCGAAGCATCTTCCACCAGACGATTGTGACAGAGGTGAGACCAAAGGCTGTCTGGATTCAGAGGTGCAGTGCAGCTCTGGTGCACTGATTTTCGGGCCTTCTGGGCCACCCGGAAATAGGGAAACAAGCTGTTTCCTGCCTCTGGAGGGCCTGAGGGGGATGGGGAAAGACCATTTTTTGCTCTCCCCAGGCTCCAGAGCCTCTCTAGGAGCCTGGGGAGGGTGAAAACAGCCTTTCCCACCCTCCTGGAGGCCCTCCAGAGGCCGGAAACAGCCCATTTGCCAACTTCCGGAAGCCAGAGAGGTTCTGGAACCTGGGGAGAGCAAAAATGGGCCTTCCGGTCCCACTGGAAGTCGACAAACGGGCCATTTCCGGCCTCCTAAGGGCCTGTGGGGGGATGGGGAAGCCGTTTTCGCCATCCCCAGGCTCCTAGAGAGGCTCCCTGGCTTCCGGAAGTTGGAAGTTCCATGCGCCCCCCCGCGGTCCCCCTGCTTTTGGCACGTGATGGCAAAAAGGTTAGCCATCACTGGTATAGGCAGTCCTCGACTTACAACCGTTCGTTTAGTGACTGTTCAAAGTTACAACAGCACTTACGACCATTTTTTTCACAGGACCATTGCAGCATCCCCAGGGTCGTCATCACGTGATCCAAATTCAAATGCTGGGCAACTGGGATAGACTTATGACGGTTGCGGGGGTCCCAAGGTCACGTGACACCCCCCCCCCCCTTTTTGCAACCTTCTGATAAGCCAAGCCAACAAGGAAGCCAGATTCATTTTAGGACCACGATGTTGCTAACTTAAGCGCGGCGATTCTTCTCCCGTGTTTTAGAATAAGCTGCTAAAAATAAACGATAGATTTATTTCTTGCCCAACCTTAAGGCCAGGGAGATGGATTTTATTTTTTATAAGACCTTGCCCCAAAATGCATTTATAACAGAATAATAAGAGTTGGAAGGGTATCCGCCCAAGGAGTGCAGATGGATTGGTGGAGTTATCTCCAGATCCAGTCTAAATACCAAAAGGATAGGGATGGAAGAGGGATTGATGGAGGATTACAAAAATTAGATAAAATTTTGATGGGCCAAGAAAAGGGTATGATCTCAAAATCTTATAAATTGCTTATGAAATTAGAGATAGGTGAAGAAATAGTCAAAGACTCTATGATTGCCTGGGGGAAGAATTTTGGATATCCAATATACCTAGATAAATGGCAAGAGATCTGGTGGGATAATATGAAACTTGTTGTATCTACGGCCTATAAAGAAAATATCTATAAAATGATCTATAGGTGGCATTTACTGCCTAATAGACTAGCAAAAATGTTCCCAGGGCAATCGGCGGATTGTTGGAAATGTGGAGGGGATCATGGTACTTACTATCACCAATGGTGGTCATGCCCGAAGGCAGTGATATTTTGGGGGAAAATCAAAAAATGGCTTAACGAGATATTAGTGGTAAAGATTGACTGGCGACCAGAGAAATGCCTGCTCGGTTCCAAACCGGAAAACATAAAAAAGGACTTATGGTATTTGGCATTACATATCGTTACAGCGGTGAGAATGATATATGCTCAATTTTGGAAGAACCAAGATATCCCAACAGAGGAGGCTATTATAAAAAAATTTTTTGGAATGTGCAGAAGTGGATACACTAACTAAAAAGTTACAGGATAGAGAGCAATCACAAGTAGGTTTAGTTTGGGACAAATTCTATAATTGGTTAGAAAAGAGGAATTTATAATCCACATTAGGTGAGGACTGAGATTGGAAGAGAAATATATACTATATAAGATAAGTGTGGTCGGATAGACCTAAGTGATGCATTAAGAGATATAAAATGTTCTGCCTTCCCCGGAATATAAAGTTATAGTACCAAATACGTGCGTATTAAGGTGCTATATGGAAGTCTATATATTCATTGTTGTATTGTTATGTTTGTCATTTTATGTTGTTTGTTTTTTCTTTTTAAATGAAATGTAAATAAAGACTATTTTACAAATGAAAAAAAAAAAAAGAGTTGGAAGGGACCTCGGAGGTCTTCTAGTCCAACCCCCAGCTCAAGCAGGAGACCCTATAGCCATGAGGGTGAACCCATGGCATGTGTGCCACAGGTGGCACGCAGAGCCATATCTGTGGGCATGCGAGCGTTGCCCTAGCTCAACTCCAGCACGCATGCGCATGTCAGCCAACTAATTTTCGGGCCTTCTGGGCCCACTGGAAGTCAGGAAAATGGCTGTTTCTGGCTTCCGGTGGGGGTGGGGAAGGCCCTTTTCACCCTCCACAGTCTCCTAGAAAAGCCTCTGGAGCCTGGGGAGGGTGAAAAACGGGCCTACCGGGCGCATCATGTCATCACGTGCCAAAAGTGGGGGGGGGGGGGTTTCACACGCACATGTGCGGGGAGGGCAGGGCACATTGAATTATGGGTGTGGGAACGCGTGCATGCAACCCCACCCCGACCCCCATGGTCCCCCCGCTTTTGGCACGCAACAGCAAAAAGGTTAGCTATCACTGCCCATATATAGTGGCACGCAAAGCCCTCTCTGCGGGCACACCAGCCATCGACCCACTGTAGCTCCACAGCACATACGCATGTGCCTCCCGCCGGCCAGATGGTCTTTGGGTCTCTGCCGCGTATGCACCGAGTGGGGCGCATGGGGGGGACACATGTCAGGGTGTTCCTGGTTGATGCAGGAGGCTTTCCAGGCCCAAAACGAGGCATGTGGGGGCTTGTGCGGTGCCCCCGTGTCCCGTTTTGCCTTCCAGGTTGGTGCAGGAGGCTTTCGAGGCCCAAAATGGCGCGGAAGGGGCTGCCCCGTGCCTCGTTTTGGGCCTGGAAAGCTTCCTGCACCAACCTGGAAGGCACGGTGGGGGGGGGGGCGTATGTGCACAAATTTGCAAAGCCCACCGTGTGCAGGAAACCCAGCACCCTAATTTTAAATTGAGAGTTGGGTACATCCGTAGAGCGATGGAGGTTCCAAAGCGTGCACAGTTCCTGGGAGACAAAAAGCTATTTTTGGTGGGTGGGGGAAAGAAAATAATGGCTTTAAAATATATATATATATATTTATATATATATATATATATATATATTTATATATATATATTTTCTCTTTGTCCTTCTGCATGACCACAAATCTTTCGGCAGTGGGATCTGGTTTGTTCCTCCCGGACACTAAAGCAAATGGCTCAGTCGATTTATATGGCTGGAGTTTTAGTCGGCGGGATCTTATTCGGTGGCCTCTCGGACAGGTGAGTGACGAGAATTTCGGTACCCAAGTTCGACATGTTGTAAAGTGGGGGGAAATTGCTATAGCTCGGCTCGACTCTGCATCCCAGGAATGTCTCGGAGTGTGTGCAGAGGTTTTTCTTTAGTAAATGCATTTAATTGCGTCAATGAATGCCAAATTAATTGGCATTCATTAATGCAAAAATAAAAAAAATGAATGCAAAAAAAAAAATATGCACCAATATTTTCGGCGCGGTGCAAACCCAGGATAAAAAAATAGCTGTTAATGTTGTAGGATGGATGCTAAGGGGATAATGGACTGGATAACTTTGCAGCTGAGGAACGCTTCTGGGCAAGTGCAAAGTGCTAGGTTTTTCTCCCCCCCCCCCCTCTTCATTACATGCATTTAGCGTGCACCAATATCCTAGGTGCAGGTCGGATCCAGGATAAAAGTACCAATTAATGTTGTAAGAGGCAAAACAATCATTAACTGGATAACTTTGCAACCAGAGAGTGCGTCTGGGCATGTACAAAGTGCTAGGGCTTTTCTTTATCAAATGCCTTTAGCATGCATCAATATCCTAGGTGCAGTGTGGATCGAGGATAAAAGTACCAAATTAATGTTATAAGACACTAAGCGATCATTAAATGGATAAGTTTGCAAGGGAGAATTGCCTCTAGCCATGTGCAAAGTGCTAGTTGTTGTTTTTTTCTCTTGATTACATGCATTGAACATGCACCAATGTCTTAAGTGCAGATGTAGGATAAAAGTATCATTTAAGACTCTAAGGGGATAATTAACCAGATAACTTAGCTTCTGCTAAGACCCACCCAGTTCTGTACAGTGATGTCTTATTGAATGACTCGGTAAAATAGTTCTATTAATATTTACTCCTAATTTAGAAGACCAGGTTGCAGTGCTTAAACGCTAACTGGAATAAAGCTCACAGATTTAAGAGACACGAGGGGAAAAATAAAACAAAACGGCAAAACACCTCTCCAAAGACCAGGGCCCCGTTTTGTACTGCAGGTAATCCTTGATTTACGACCACAACTGAGCTCCAATTTTCTGCTGCTATAAAGCGAGACATTTGTTCAGTGATATATTTGCACCATTTTACAACCCGGCTTGCCACCGCTGTTAAGGGAATCAGCGTCGCTGTTAAATTAGTAACACGGTCATTAACTGAGTCGCACTGATTTTGCTTGTCGGAAGGGGATTGCATGATTTACCCCTAACTATCGTGAGTTGCCAAGAGTCTCAATTTTTGATCACGTGACCACAGAGATGCCACAACGGCCGTAAGTTCGAAAACGGTCATAAATCCCTTTTTTTGTGGCTGTCGTAACTTTGAACAGTCACTAAATGAGCCATTGTAAGTCGAGGACTCCTTGTATTACTTTCCAAATCCATCTGGTTGTTTGCTGCCAAAGAGGCTTCCGTTTTTCTGCTTTGTTCCAGCAAGCTTGAAAATTTATTTCCAATTTAAAGTGGGCTTTGGATGCTGAGTGAAACTCCCATGGGAAGCGTGATGGTTGGGGTATGCAGGCAGTCCTGGATTTACAACACTTCATTTAGCGACCGCTCGAAGTTACAACAGCACTGAAAAAGGTGACTTATGGCCGTTTTTCACAGTTATGAGACCGTCTCAGCCATCCCCACGATCGTGCGATCTAAATTCGGATGCTTGGCAACTGATTCGTATTTATGACCGTCGCAGTGTCCCCTGGGGGACAAGTGACCCCCTTTTGTGACCGTCAGACAAGCAAAGTCCAAGGGAGAAGCCGGGTTCACTTAACAACCGGATGACTAACTTATCAAGTGCAGTGATTTGCTTAACAATCGTGGCAAGAAAAGTCATAAAACAGGGCAAAACCAGGGTTGAAATGCTCCCGGTTCGGACCGGATCGCCCTATCCAGTAGCGATGAAGGCAGGTGGTTCGGAGAACCAGTAGCAAAAATCCCTGCCTCTTTGGCCGAAAAAATGCTTTTAAAAGTAAAAAAAAAAGCCTCTGATGATCGCGCGGCTCAGCTGGGATCATCAGAGGCTTTTAAAAGCATTTTTTTTACAACTTCTTTGGCTGAAGAGGTTATAGAAAAAATGTTTTTAAAGGGAAAAAAACGCCTCTGGCGATCAGGCAAATCAGCTGGGATCGTCAGAGGCTTTAAAAGCATTTTTTTTACAACCTCTTCAGCCGAAGAGGTTGTAGAAAAAATGGTTTTAAAAGTAAAAAAAAAAAAAAAAAAAGTTGGCCACGCCCACTCAGTCATATTCCCACCACCACCACCAAGCCACACCCACAGAACCAGTAGTAACAAATTTTACATATCATCACTGGGCAAAACTCACCTGACAAACGTTTCAGGAATTTGGGGCTCGGCCGTGGTCGTACGTCGAGGTCTACCTGCATGAAGAAAGAGGCATTTGTGCCTTACTAAATCAGTTCAAGAATGAACCATTTTTTTCCCCCTTCTTTCCTTTTTCTAAGAAACTTCCGAAGTCAATTTTCTCGCACGCGACAGGATCAGAGGTGGTATTGAGCGGGTTCCGATGAAAATGAGAACGGGAGACAGAATTTCGGCTTCATCTTTTCTTCCTCGTATCGTCTTTCCTCCCCACTTCCGTTCTGACGTTCCTCCTTTTTCTGCCTCGCAGATTCGGTCGCCGGCCAGTCCTCTTGTGGTGTTACCTGCAGCTGGGCGTATCCGGAACAGCGACTGCGTTTTCTCCCCAATTCAGCGTCTACTGCGTCCTCCGTTTTCTCTGCGGGATGGCTTTCTCGGGCATCGTGCTCAACGGAGTCTCTCTGTGTGAGTCCCTGGGATCAAACCATTGCCACGTGATCCATCTTTCCCCGGTTTGCGGCAATCTGCCGTTGAGCGATCTGCGAGCTGTAAATAGAACCTCCATGGGCAGGAATAGTCGGCCTTCAAAAGTGCTTTTTTTTCAGGAGGCAACTGGACTTCCTTGTTTTTTCTTTTGAAGATGTTTCGTTTCTCCTCCAAGAAGCTTCTTCAGCTCTGACCGGATGGTGGAGAATAGAAGGATTTATACTCCTTGCAGACGGTTGGTCATTTGCGTTCTTTCAGAGAGTCACTGAGGCCACCTTTGCACAACATACATGCACACTTCAAACCCAAGAATACACTAAAAGGCATAAACTTGTCGACTCCAAGGATAAAACACCCAGACACAAAGTGAGCGATGTGGTAATGCAGTACAATGCAGTAAGCCATGTGCAGATCTTTACATTGGGGAAACAAAACAGCCACTTCACAAATGCATGGCACAACATAGGAGAACAAACCCATCAGGACACGATTTAGTACTTCCATCTGCATTTAAAAGACAAAGGCCACTCTTTTGAAGACAGCAAAGTCCACATTTCGGACAGAGAGGACCGCTGGTTTGAAAGAGGGGTCAAAGAGGGGTCATCAGTGTCCAAAATGAACAACCCTCTCCCAACAGAGAGGGAGGGATACAACATCGTTTCTCTCCAGTCTACAACACAGTCCTTTCAGCAGGACTCAGGTAAACCTCCAAGTGGCCTCAACGACCCTCTAAAAGGATGCAAATGACCAGCTGTCTGCAAAGAGTATCAATCCTTCCATTCCTCACCATTCCACCAGTCAGAGTGGAAGAAGCTTCTTGGATGAGAAGCGAAACGTCTTCAAAGAAAAAAAACAAAGAAAATCCAGTTGCCTCCTGAAAAAGCACCTTTGGGACAACCTTGACCTGGATGACGGAGAATTTCCATAGGTTCCATAGACCTTAAAGTCACTATTATTCCATTATTTTTGGAGCGTGGTTTGTTTTTCTGCTAAATTTATCTCTTGGTAGCCCTGATAGTTTCCACTTGCCATTTTTGAGTTTTTTTTCTAACTTGAGCAGCTTGAAAGCTTTCGAATGCTGGTTCTGCTTTTCCCAAATCCAGTTTCTTCACGACGGTTATTAAGCGAACCCGGCAGTTGTTAAGTGAGGCCACTGTTTTCTCTGGCCAATTTGAGTTTTTTTCCTAATGTGGGCAGTTTGAAAGCCTTCGAATGTTGGTTCTGTTCTTCCCAACAGGTGTGGAGTGGACGCCCACTAAGACCCGGGCAGTGCTGGGCACCATCAATGGCTGTGCATACACCACTGGGCAGCTCGTCCTGGCCGGCCTGGCGTATACTTTCCGAGATTGGCACCACTTACAACTGGCGGTCTCTCTACCATTTTTCTTTTTCTTCTGTTATTCTTGGTAAATAGGACACGGCTTTCTGAGACAGTAAAAAAGCACACGATTAGTCCCCAAAGTTCTCTTTTTATTTCAACGGCTGTGAATTACGTTCATTCACAGCCCGTGCTGAGTGACAAAGAGTTTGTAAAGAGCCCGACAGAAGTCTGCCACAGTCCTTTGGAATAAGGCTGATGAGTACCCACTTTTATCTCCCTTGACATGCTGCCAAAGGCCTAACTGGCAATTAGCTTTGCAAGGCCGCACGGAGCACAGAGTCAAAACGGAGCTTCAGAATTTAAACCAACCAGAACAAACAAAGTTGCTTCCTGCAAAGGCTCACATGCCTTTGCTCCTCCTTTATGTCCTATCGGAGGAGTCAATCATCTCCAAGCCTTACTCCCAAGTCATCCCTTTTGCCTTCTGGCAGCTCTGCGCATGCGCGCACTGGGAACAGGCTCCCCTTGTTCCTCTGCCTCACTGATGTCCGACTCTGGAGGCAGCACATAACTCCCAGATGGCCTTGGCCCCCTCTCTGCCTCCGACGCAGAGCCCTCTTCCAATCCTTCCACAGACTCCAGGAGTGGCCCATGTTCCTCCCCAACCTCCTCACTGTCTGACTCCGCTGCCAGCTCCGCAGGCTGCCGGCGAACCACAACAACAGGGGTAAATGAAGGGACCGGGAGACAGCCATCCTTCCCATATCCTGTCCCAAATTTTAGCTTTCATTAAGACACATATCAATGCACTAGTCTTCAGCATGGAAACCAAAAACGCAATGACATATTTTCAACTCTTGGCTCGTTTGCCGAGCTGGAAACTATAGCATTAACTGGGAAATAGTTGGCAAGCCTCGGCGTGACTCTCCTTGTGGTGTCTTCTTCCTTTTCTCCATCCTTCGTCCTTCCACAGGTGGCTTTCTGAATCAGCTCGCTGGTTGATAACAGCCGGGAAGCTTGAACGGGCCGTGACGGAGCTCAAGAGGGTGGCCAAAATGAACAGGAAAGAGGAAGCTGCTGGAAAGCTCAATGTTGAGGTGAAGACCCAAAAGACTAAATGATTAATTCCGTTTATTTGCATAGTTGCGCCTCATTTTGATCATGCGACTGTGGGGAATGTTGCCATGGTCGTAAGTGCGAGGACAGGCCGTAAGTCTCTTTTGCAGTGCCATCGTGATTTCAGGCCGTCATGAAATGAATGGTCGTAGGTTGAAGGCTCTCTGTGAGGTTTTACAATACAGGTAGTCCTCGAGTTATGACCGCCATTGAGGCTGGTAATTGTGTTCATAAGTTGTGATTGTTTGTAAAACAGCTCACTGCGCGACTAGATCCAATTTTACAACCTTTTTCAGGACGGTCATTAAGCGAACCAGCAGTTGTTCTCTCTGGGCCAGTTTTTTTCCCCAGAAACCGGTCATAAAACCCAAAAACGATCATAAGTCGCAGTCACTTGACCGCAAGATGCTGCAAATGGCGGTAAATCCCAGTCGGTTGTTGAGGGCCCAAAATGTGGTCACATGACTCCCCCGCAAGGGCCGGGGGAGGGGCAATACCCCAGCTTTAATGCTGAGTGGTAGATCATTATTGGGGGGGGGGAAGTCCGTCGTAACTTTGAAAAGTCGTTAAGTGATCTGTTGTAACTCAAGGACTACTTGTGCCTCGGACCAGGTTTTCGAACTTGGCCCTTCGCACACCATTAAAAAGCACCCAGATTGAAAAACTCAACCAGGCCTTGCAATGTATCCCTCCCGTCCTCAGTGGTGGGTTTCAAAATTTTTTACTACTGGTTCTGTGGGTGTGGCTTGGTGGGCGTGTCATGGCTTGGTGGGCATGGCTTGGTGGGTGTGGCAGGGGAAGGATGCTGTAAAATCTCCATTCCCACTCCACTCCAGGGGTAAGGATACTGTAAAATCTCCATTCCCTCCCCACTCCAGGGGAAGGTTACTGCAAAATCCCCATTTCCTCCCCATCAGCTGGGACTCGAGAGGCAGAGAATAGATGGGGGCGGGGCCAGTCAGAATTTTTTACTACCGGTTCTCCGAACTACTCAAAATTTCCGCTACCGGTTCTCCAGAAATGGTCAGAACCTGCTGAAACTCACCTCTGCCCCCCCCTCCAGTTTCTGAGATCCAGGATGAAGGAGGAATTGGCCTCCATGACATCTAAGGCTTCAGTGCTCGACCTGGTCCGGACTCCCACCATGCGCCGGATCTCCCTCTGCGTCTGCTTTGTCTGGTGAGCTTTGTCTGAAAACTCTGGAAAGAAACCCTCTCCCTCCTTTCTTGGGCTGGCATTTATTTAATGTAATAATTTAATTTAATTTAATTTAATTTAATAATTTAATTTAATTTAATTATTTAATTTAATTTAATTTATTTTATTTTTTTCATTTTTCATTTTATTTTAATTTAATATTTTTTATTATTTTATTTTATTCTATTCTATTTTAATTTATGTTGTTATTTTATTAGTTCCATTTTTATTATTTTATTTTATCATTCTATTCGCCTTTATTTTAATTTATTTCTGCTGTTTTGTTAGTTTTATTTTATTTATTATTTTTATGTTATTTTATTTCAGTTTTCATATTTTATCATTTCATTTCATTTTATTTATTTTAATGTATTTATTTTATTTTATTATTTCATTATTTTATCTATTCTATTCTATTCTATTCTATTCTATTCTATTCTATTCTATTCTATTCTATTCTATTCTATTCTGAATTCTATTCTGTTCTATTCTATTCCCTATTCTGATTTCTATTCTGATTTCTATTCTATTCTATTCTATTCTATTCTATTCTATTCTATTCTATTCTATTCCCTTCTGTTCTGTTATGTTCTGTTCTGTTCTATTCCGTTCTATTCCGTTCTATCTATTTTACTCTATTCTTTATTTCTATTCTATTCTATTCTATTCTATTCTATTCTATTCTATTCTATTCGTATTATTTATTCATTTATTTTTTTCCTTTGGTCCCCTTCCAAGGTTCTCCACCAGTTTCGCTTATTATGGGCTGGTGATGGACTTGCAGAATTTCGGGGGCAACATCTACCTGATCCAACTTTTTTTCGGAGCGGTTGACTTCCCGGCTAAGTTTATTTCAGTCCTCACCATCAGCTACATCGGGCGCCGGTTCACCCAAGCCATTGCCCTCATCTTGGCTGGGTTAACCATCCTGGCCAACATCTTCATCCCTCAAGGTGGGTCCGAGTAGCGCAATACAGGGATTCAAAGGTTCTGGGGAAGCTTCCAGAAAATTTCCGGGATTCTGCTTCTTGCTCAGGAAGCTTTAGATTTTAGCTTTAGAAGCTTTAGAGCGGTGGACTTCAACTCCCAGAATTCCCAGCCATCATGCTGGAAGTTGAAGTTCACCCATCTTAGAGCAAGCTGGCTGGGGAATTCTGGGAGTTGAAGTCCACCCATCTTAAATCAAGTGGCTGGGGAATTCTGGGAGCTGAAGTCCACCCATCTTAAAGCAAGCTGGCTGGGGAATTCTGGGAGTTGAATTCCACCTATCTTAAAGCAAGCTGGCTGGGGAATTCTGGGAGCTGAATTCCACCCATCTTAAAGCAAGCTGGTTGGGGAATTCTGGGAGTTGAAGTCCACCCATCTTAAAGCAAGCTGGCTGGGGAATTCTGGGAGTTGAAGGCCATCCCTCTTAAAGTTGAAAAGAGGTTTTAAAAACAGTAGTTTAGAGGGCTCTTTGGATTAAAGCAGCATACAAATGTTAGTAAATAATAATGTCTCCGCAGCAGATTGGAAATGTGAGAATAGACCGAGGTGGGGCTGTGAGGTTGTGAGCAAAGTAAACTGAACAAGAACCAAATATTCTCACAAACAGAACCAATTCTCCCATCTGGAAACTGGATCTGATGGATTGGTTGATTCAGAACCACGGACAGTGTCTCCGTGTCAGTGACTGGCAATTGGATCCCGTTACTGAACTAAGCTGTGGTTTCAGCAACCTTCTGGAGATAATTGGCAACTCTGGAACATTACTCCCTACCTCCCACCCCCATTATACAACATACAATAACAGGGTTGGATGAGACCTTGGAGGTCATCTAGTCCAACCTCCTGCTGAAGCAGCAGACCCCTCTATCATTCTGGTCAAATGGCTGTCCAGTGTCTTCTGGAAGACTTCCAGTGATGGGAGCACCCACGATTTCTGAGGGCAAGTCATTCCCCTGATTAATTAACAGGATAACAAGGTTGGAAGGGACCTTGGAGGTCATCTAGTCCAACCCCCTGTTCAAGCAGGAGACCCTCTACCGTTCTGGACACATGGCTGTCCAGTCTTTTCTTGAAGACTTCCAGTGATGGAGCACTTACACAACTTCTGGAGGCAAGCCAGGTTAAATTCAAATCAATGAGTTGGTGGGCATCCATGAGACACACGCGCAGCCCCCCTCACCACGAATGGCTTGGAGCTCCAGAGAGAGAGCGGGGTCCTCACCACGGACCGTTTTTCTCCCTTTCTCCCAGATATGCAGGCACTTCGGACTAGCGTGGCCGTTTTTGGGAAGGGCTGCTTAGGCGCCTCGTTCAACTGCATCTATTTATACACCGGAGAACTTTATCCGACGGTCCTTCGGTGAGAGACCAAACCGGGGGGAGGGGAGGGGGGGAACCGCAGGGCAAGTGACTGTGAAAAACATAATTTGGGCTCCTGTGGAAGAAAAGGAAGGAAAAGGGGTGCGAGATAGCTGCCCTTCCTTTCCCTGTTCCTCCTTTCCTTTCCTTTCCTTTCCTTCCCTCTCCCTCCTTTCTTTTCCTTTCCTTCTTTCTTTTCTTTACCTTTCCTCCTTTTCTTTTCCTTTCCTTTCCTTCGTTCCTTTCCTTTCTTTTCCTTTCTTCTTTCCTTTCCTCTTTTCCTTTCCTTTCCTTTCCTTTCTTCTTTTCTTTTCTTTCCTTCTTTTCTTTCCTTTCCTCCTTTCTTTTCCTTTCCTTTCTTTTCTTTTCCTTTCCTCCTTTCTTTTCCTTTCCTTTCTTTTCTTTTCCTTTCCTTCGTTCCTTTCCTTTCCTTCTTTCCTTTCTTTGCTTTTCCTTTCTTCTTTCCTTTCCTTTCCTTTCCTTTCTTCTTTCCTTTCCTTTCCTCCTTTCTTTTCCTTTCCTTTCCTTTCCTCCTTTCCTTTCCCCCCTTTCCTTCCCTTCCTCCTTGTCTCCCAGTCTCCCTCCCCTTGTCATTGAAAAGGGGAGTTGTCGTTGAAAACAAAACAAAACAGGGGTTTAAATTGAGCCAAAGTACTGTACACCTCCATGTGGTCAAGCAGCATGACCAATCCTTTTTGCTTGGGGTCTGTCTGTCTGTCTGTGCAGGCAAACCGGGATGGGTCTCAGCAACACCATGGCCCGCATAGGAGGTATCGTGGCTCCGGCAGTGAAGATGACAGGAGAATATATCCCATTCCTGCCCAATCTTATCTACGGTGCGGCTCCCATCATATCTGGAATCGTGGCGGCCTTCTTGCCAGAAACTCGTAACATCCCCTTGCCAGAAACGGTAGAGCAGGTGGAGAACAGGTGAGGAAAATTAGTGGTCCCAGATTTTTTGCATTGCTCCTGGAATCCTAAAAGACCTTCTCTTTTCATGCTGATTGTGCTCTGACCTAGCCTCTTTATTCCCTATGGGAGGGGCCATTCACCGTCCACCTGTGGCTTTACTCCTGAGTTGACCCTTGTTCCTTAGCTGTTCCCTTCTCCTGGCAGCTCTGTGCATGGGCACACTGGGAACAGACTCCAGCTGTTCTTCTGCCTCACTGATGTCCGACTCCGAAGGCAGCTGATAACTGTCAGACGGCCCTGGCCCCCTCTCTGCCTCTGATGCAGAGCCCTCATCAGAGCCTTCCCCAGACTCCAGGACTGGCTCATGTTCCTCCCCAACCTCCTCACTATCCGAATCTGCCGCCACATCCATTGGCCAGCCACAACAGATTCTTCTTCTTTAGCAAGAAAGCCAACTGATAGGTTGAAGGATTTAAAATAAATAATAATAACCTATATCCTATTTAAACTCTCATTGCCATGGCCATTGACTGGTGCATGATAGGGCCATGACTTTTGAACCGAGATACTTTAAATAGGCTAACTTACAGAATGCATCCAAAAACCAGGACCCATAGGTCTTGAGGGAATGAAATTTGGGGAAAGTCCTGGCTGCTTCAGAGCTACTGACTGCTGCTGCATGGCTGGGATGCTGCTGCAGTCACAGGATCTTACCATGTTCTCCTGAAAATAAGACCCTGTCTTATATTTTTTTGGAACCCTGAAATAATCGCTTGGCCTTATTGCCATGCGCTCAAAAGCCCAACTGGGCTTATTATCAGGGGATGTCTTATTTTGGGAGAAACAGGGTAATTGTTCTGTGACAGTTTCCCAGTCAGTTTAGCAATCCTTTGCTTCCTCCCAAACTCAACATCAGCCACTTACCTGTCTGCTGAGAAGGGGAGAGGAGGGGAGGCAGACTGGGAGGGAGGGAGGGAAGGAGGGAGGGAGGGAGGGAGGGAGGGAGGGAAGGAAGGAAAGAAGGAAGGAAGGAAGGAAGGAAGGAAGGAAGGAAGGAAGGGATTCCGCTACTCCCTGCCAGATTCCCATGAGGAAATTCAATGGGGAAGCCAGCAGGTAGCCAAAAATCTCCCCTACTCCCATTGCCCATCTTGTTCATTCTGTTTAGGGAAAGAACTATCTTTGGAACGATGACCAAATGGGGCACAGGTTCTCTAGTAACAATTTGGAAAGCGAAGGATATAAATATTAAACCTCCCCCGTTTGAAGCTTTAAAACCAACTAAGTAATGCAGCTGAGCCAACCGCTTGTTCCTCAACTGAGTTGGTGAAGCCCCTTTGCAAACCCACCAACATTTAATGGCGTCATTTTTCCTCTGCCCCCACTCCCCGCACAGATCACGGAATAAGAACCAGAAACTGGACTCCCAACAAACAGAGGGCCTCTTGCTCTCCAGCAAGCCCGAAAGCCAGAAAATCAGTGCTTAAGGAGGAGAAAAATATTGATTTTAGGACCTACCTGTGCAGGGAGATCTGTGAGGACCGAGAACAGTGTCACGCTTGGAACAATATACCCTCCTGAGCTGCAGAGGTGGAAGCAACCACGGAGATGAAGGAGACCAATAATATTCTGGATTTACAGAGGGGAAAAAAAATAGAAGCTATTTGGAAGATATTCTACTGTCTACATTTATTCTGTCTGATTTCTTTTTTTTAAAAAAATAATCTGGATCCACTCGTTTGCAAAGCATGGTCACCTCCCCTGAATACACTACTAGTCCAAGCAAAAATTGGCATGGCTATTATAGAGTATAGAGACGCAGTGGCTCAGCGGTTAAGACCCCGAGCTTGTCGATCGAAAGGTTGGCAGTTCGGCGGTTCGAATCCCGAGTGCCGCGTAAAGGGGTGAGCTCCCGTGACTTGTCCCAGCTTCTGCCAACCTAGCAGTTCGAAAGCAGGTAAAAAACAAATGCAAGTAGAAAAATAGGGACCACCTTTGGTGGGAAGGGAACAGCGTTCTGTGCGCCTTTGGCGTTGAGTCATGCCGGCCATATGACCACGGAGACGTCTTCGGACAGCGCTGGCTTTGAAACGGAGATGAGCACCGCCCCCTAGATTCGAGAACAACTAGCACGTATGTGCGAGGGGAACCTTTACCTTTATTATATAGTTTAATGTGTCATCCAACCCATATCTTAGCCTGTTGTTGAAGGAGGGTAACTTCTTAAACTTTTAAGAAAGTCCTGAGCTGATAATATAAGCGATGGTCGTTAGGTGGCAGCAGTGAGACACTGGAAAAATTTATTTTGGCTTACGCTGGATTGGTGTTTCTCAACTTTAGTAACTTTAAGCTGGGTGGACTACGACTCCCAGAATTCCTCAGCCCACATGCTTTAAGAATAAATGTGTGGACTACAACTCCCAGAATTAAACCAAACTGGTTGGGTAATTCTGGGAGTTGAAGTCCACCCAGCTTAAAATTACCATGTTTGAGCAACACTGCCCTAGATCACTTAACCCCTAAAAACCCAAAGTATTGTTTGTTTGTTTGTTTGTTTGTTTATTACAACTATGTAGATACAGCCTAGGTTTCATTAAGCTGGGCATATGTATCGGCTGTTCTATGCAATAGAATAGAATAGAACAGAATAGAATAGAATATAGAATCGAATTGAATCGAATCGAATATAGAATAGAATAGAAAAAAATAGAGTAGAGTAGAAGAGAATAGAAATAAAGAATAGAATAGAATAGAATAGAATAGAATAGAACAGAATAGAAATATAGAATAGAATAGAATAGAACAGAAGAATAGAATAGAAAAAATAGAGTAGAGTAGAGTAGAATAGAATAAAGAATAGAAAAGAATAGAACAGAACAGAATAGAAATATAGAATCGAATAGAATCAAATCGAATAGAAATAGAGAAGAGAGTAGAAGAGAAGAGAACAGAATAGAAATAAAGAATAGGGTAGAATAGAATAGAATAGGAAAAAATAGAATAGAGTAGAGTAGAATAGAATAGAAATAAAGAATAGAGTGGAATAGAACAGAACAGAACAGAATAGAATAGAATAATAACTTTATTGTCACTTTAAATGTACACTAATCAGCATATATTAAAATGAGATTTCATTGCATGCAGCTCTCAAAGGGTTGCCACCTCCAATACACACTACATAAACATGACCAAAAAAACCCCCTCCTGCGCGAGCTGCACTGGCTCCCGGTGGTCTTCCGGGTGCGCTTCAAGGTGTTGGTGACCACCTTTAAAGCGCTCCATGGCTCAGGGCCGGGGTACTTACGAGACTGCCTTCTGCCACCAATAGCCTCCCACCGGCCAGTACGCTCGCACAGAGTGGGCCTCCTCAGGGTGCCGTCCGCCAGACAATGTCGGCTGGCGACCCCCAGGGGGAGAGCCTTCTCTGTGGCGGCGCCCACCCTCTGGAACAACCTCCCCGCAGAGTTACGTACAATAACAGACCTCCGGATTTTTCGTCGGGCCCTGAAAACCCATTTATTTCAACTAGCTGGGCTGGCTTGAGCCAAATTTTTTAAACTATTTTAAACTGGAATTGTTTTTTAATTATGGCCAAATTATTTAATTATTTTAATCAGTTTTTAGCTTTTCTATGTCTGGTTTTTACTTTGGCTGTGCACCGCCCTGAGTCCTATATTGGAGAAGGGCGGTATAGAAATTTAAATAAATGAAAATTATGCATATACCCACATACACACACATATATGACCCAGAGAAACAACACAGTCATTTATGCACAGTTCAGATGCATAAATGTCCATGGTGGTGAGAAAAATGAATCTTGAGAGTTTACCAGAAGGATGGCGTAGGGAACAAAGCTGTTACAGGATCTGGTAGTCCTTGCTAGAAACTCAACTCAAGGTATCTACCCTGGATGAAACATTCAGGGGCCCAACTCCGCTCTATAAAATGAATTAAAGTGTAGAGTTTGAACTACCGATATATATCCGCTTTCATTTTCTCTATCCGCCGTTCTAGATTCACCCAACATGCTTTATCAGATCAATTAAATGTTGGGTGCAAACTTGATTTTTTGTTGTTAGTTATGAAGTTGTGTCCGACCCATTGCGACCCCATGGATCACGTTCCTCCAGGCCTTCCTGTCCTCCATCATCCTCTGGAGTCCATTTAAGCTCATGCCGACTGCTTCAGTGACTCCATCCAGCCACCTCGCTCTCTGCCGTCCCCTTCTTCTTTTGCCCTCCATCGTTCCCAGCATTAGGCTCCAGGGACTACTTCCTTCTCCTTAGATGGCCAAAGGATTTGAGTTTCCTCTTCAGGATCTGGCCTTCTAGAGACCAGTCAGGGTTGATCTCCTCTAGGACTGACCGGTTGGATGGCCTTGCAGTCCAAGGGACTTGCGGGAGTCTTCTCCAGCACCAGAGTTCAAAGGCCTCCATTCTTTGGCCTTCTCAGCCTTCCTTATGGTCCAAATTTCATAGTCATTTTTTTTAAGATTATCAAACTTGATACAGAGGGCCAATTTAAATTTGAACTCATTGCATCAATCCATAAAATGTTCATTCCATCACCTGGTTAAACTCAAATAAACCCAGTCGGGATAAAACAGACCATTGGGACACAATCAAGATCAAGGGAGGTACTAATATCACCCTATAAAGCCTTAGTAAGACCACACCTAGAATCCTGCATACAGTTTTGACCACCACACTATAAAATAAAGATGTGGAGAGTCTAGAAAGAGTGCAGAGAAGAGCAACCAAGATGATGAGGGGACTGGAGGCTAAAACATATAATGAACGGTTGCAGGAACTGGGCCTGGCTGGTCTAGTGAAGAGGAGGACCAGGGGAGACAGGAGAGCATCTTCCAATATTTGAGGGGCTGCCACAGAGAGGAGGAAGGGCGTCAAGCTATTTTCCAAGGTACCCGAAGGCCAGACAAGGAATGATGGATGGAAAGTGAACAAGGAGAGATTCAACCTGGAAATAAGGAGAAATTTTCTGACAGTGAGAACAATCCATCAATGGAACTAGAAGTTGCCTTCAGAAGTTGTGGGAGTTTCATCCCTGGAAGCTTCCGAGAAGAGACTGGACTACCATCTGTCAGAAATGGTGTAGGATCTCCTGCTTGGGTGGAGGGTTGGACTAGATGACCTACAAGGTCCCTTCCAACTCTCTTAATCTAGTTAACTGATTGGTCCGTTTCTGAATTTTGCCAATTGCTAAACGGGGTCAATGTAAGGAGCCTGAGTGGCGTAGGAGGCTAATGCCTCCTACTAAGGCAGCATTTAACATCCAGCTGCCTGCAATTACTGCGAGTTCAATTCTCACCAGGCTCAAGGTCGACTCAGCCTTCCATCCTTTCTAAGGTGGGTAAAATGAGGACCCGGTTTGTGGGGGCAATAAGCTGACTTTGTATAAAATATACAAAAGTATGAAGGCTATTGCTTAACGCATTGTAAGCTCCCCTTGAGTCTCCGGAGAAGGGCGGCATATAAAAATAAATAAAAATAAAAAAAATAAAATTTGAGGAGTGGGGAATCAGGTTTCGAAAACACCAGCTACTTCTTCTCACGCTACAACGGTTAGTAAGTGTGTAAAACGGTCACAAGTCACTTTTTTCAGTGCCTTTGTAAGTTCGTACGGTCACTAAAACAGAGCTATTGCAGCCAGGTTATTGATAATCCAAGCAGGAACCAGAATCTTCTCCAATATTTTGGAAATAATAGTTCCAAAATTTTGGGGAAAAAAAAAACATTCAGTTGTCTCAGCTACAAATTTTCCAACTTTCAGTCACAAATTGACTTCCGTGGACCTTACTTCATACTTAAGTGGTCAGTAGAGGGGGGGGGGGCGTGCATAAGAGCACTAACGTGCCTATATCGTCCCTGTCGTCGTATTTTTAGCCTCTCATTCTTGTTCTCGTTTTGGTTTGACAAATTCCCATAAAAATAAATAAATAAAATAGGCCCCTCCCACCTCACCAACGAGAATGGAAGCCCCACCTCTCCACTGAAAAATTCCGCGCAATAGCGGATGATTGAATGATTTCGGCAATCTGGATTTTCTATCAACCCACAGCTGGGTTTTCACACCACGTTTAACCAGGTCAGCGGAAGAGCGTGGCGCAACGTTGGCACCGGGGTGGGTGGGTTCGACTTACCTTTACTACCAGTTCGCAATGGGATGCTCAGATCGCCGATGACATCAGGGTGGTGGGCGGGGCCTCCCGCCAGTTTTACTACCGGTTCTTGCAAACCGGTCTGAACCGGGGGGGGGGCAACCCATCACTGGCTGGCGCCACTGAAGTGTGATTTATTTTGAACTTGGCTTAGCGATTGGGGTGTCGCGTTGTGTCATCCAACACCTTTAGATCAGTGGTGAAATCCAATTTTTTTTACTACCGGTTCTGTGGGCGTGGCTTGGTGGGCGTGGAAGGGGAAGGATACTGCAAAATCTCCATTCCCTCCCCACTCCAGGGGAAGGATACTGCAAAATCTCCATTCCTTCCCCACTCCAGGGGAACGATACTACAAAATCTCCATTCCCACCCCACTCCAGGAGAAGGATACTGCAAAATCTCCATTCCCACCCCACTCCAGGGGAAGGATACTCCAAAATCTCCATTCCCACCCCACTCCAGGGGAAGGATACTGCAAAATCTCCATTCCTTCCCCACTCCAGGGGAACGATACTACAAAATCTCCATTCCCACCCCACTCCAGGAGAAGGATACTGCAAAATCTCCATTCCCACCCCACTCCAGGGGAAGGATACTCCAAAATCTCCATTCCCACCCTACTCCAGGGGAAGGATACTGCAAAATCCCCATTCCCACCCCACTCCAGGGGAAGGATACTGCAAAATCTCCATTCCTTCCCCACTCCAGGGGAACGATACTACAAAATCTCCATTCCCACCCCACTCCAGGAGAAGGATACTGCAAAATCTCCATTCCCACCCCACTCCAGGGGAAGGATACTCCAAAATCTCCATTCCCACCCAACTCCAGGGGAAGGATACTGCAAAATCTCCATTCCCTCTCCACTCTGGGGCCAGCCAGAGGTGGTATTTGCTGGTTCTCCGAACTGCTCAAAATTTCTGCTACCGGTTCTCCAGAACCTGTCAGAACCTGCTGGATTTCACCCTTGCTTTAGATAATTGGGGGAAGGGGTTCAACTAGTTGGTGGAGATCCTGAAAACAGATTCCTTCTGGCACCAAGTTTAAAATGAGTGTTCAGGCATTCCTCGACTTACGACAGCTCATTTAGTCACTGTTTGACATTACAACGGCACTAAAAAAATGTGGCTGATGACCGTTTTTCACACTTAAAACTGGTGCAACATCCCCATGGTCACGAGATTAACAATTCAGACACTCAGTGACTGACTCGCACTTATGACCATCCCGGGGGTCACGTGATCCGCTTTTGCGATCTTCTGACAAGCAAAGTCAAGGGGGAATGCCACTTAACAACCAACCAGGTTACTAACTCGCTTAACAACGGTGGCGAGAAAGGTCATAACACAGGGAAAAACTCCCTTAACAAAGATCTCGCTTAACAACAGAAACATCAGGACGGCTCTACAGTGGTCGTAAGTCAAGAACTGTGTGCAGAATTCTGATTTCCCACCTTAAAATTGGATGAGTTCTCGCTTTCTCCCCTTGCGTTAAATATCACCTTCTTCCAAATTGGAGAAGAAACGGCTGATTCTTAATTTTCCTGCCTGACCTAACTGGTGATCCGCAGAGCCCGTCGTTCGTTCCCCTTGACCGGTTGAGACCAAGCCAGCTGGGTGAAGCATCACTGCGCTTGGTCATTGCGATTCTCCTTGGGCCTCTTGATCTGCTTTTCTGACCGTCCGTTTGCCAGAGGTGCCACCTTACCGGACCTTTGCACGCGATGACCAGGAGTAGCAAATAATCAACCCGTTCTGAGGCATTGGCATCCCACCCAAATTTTTTCCACAGGTGCCCTGCGGAGCAGGTTAGGGTTGGGTTGACCATTTGAAGGATTGATGGTGGCTCGTAATTGGAGAGAGAGAGAGAGAGAGAGAGAGAGAGAGAGTCGAGCTGGAAACGGCTCAACCCACAGCTCTGGGCTGGTTGAGCTCTCATCCTATAAAACATCCTTGAATTTTGGCAATTAGAAAATCAAGACAGTTTGGGGTGGGAAGAGAACTGTGGGGCAGTCATGGTCAGAGGCAAAGGGAATAGCAGGCTAGGGCCTTCCCCGCCAGAAAGCTGGGTTTTCTGAAAAGAGTCCAGTCCTCATGAAGTATGATAGGCCACGGGACAGGTAGTTCTCGACTTAGAACCATTAGTTTAGTAACTAATTCAAAGTTACAACGGCACTGAAAAAAGGGACTGTACAACCGGTCCTGACTTTTACAACGGATCTCTCTCTCGATCTCTCATCTATGTCTGTCTATCTATTTGTCATCTATCTTATATATCTCTGTCTGTTTATCTCATCTATCATCTACTTTTTATCATTTAATATATTTATCATCTATCTCTCTATGATCTATCCATCTTATCTATCATCCCTCTATCATCTATTTATCTTTTATCTATCATCTACCTATCTCTATCTATCAGTATATCTATCATCTATCTATCTATCTATCTATCTATCTATCTATCTATCTATCTATCTATCTATCTATCTATCTATCGGTATCTATGTATCAGTATATCTATCTACTGTGTTTCCCTGAAAATAAGACCCTGTTTTATATTTTTTTGAACCCTGAAATAAGCACTTGGCCTTATTGCCATGCGCTCAAATGCCCGATTGGGCTTATTATCAGAGGAATGTCTTATTTTGGGGTATCTATCCGCCCATCTGTCCATCTGCCACCTATCTATCATCTATCTATCTTATCTATCATCCCTCTATCATCTATTTATCCTATCTATTTATCTATCTATCTATCTATCGGTATCTATCTATCTATCTGTATCTATCTATCTGTCTGTCTGTCTGACTTTGTCCGTCTGTCACTTATCTATCATCTATCTATTATCTATCTATCTATCTATCTATCTATCTAGCTGTCTGTCTGTCTTTCTGTCTGTCCGTCTGTCATCTATCTATCATCTATCTATCTGTCTGTCCGTCTGTCACCTATCTATCATCTATCTACCTACCTACCTACCTATCTATCTATCTATCTATCTATCTATCTATCTATCTATCTATCTATCTATCTATCTACCTGTCCATCTATCTGTCACCTATTATCTATCTATCTATCATCTATCTTATCTATCATCCCTTTATCATATATTTATCCTGCCTGTTTGTCTGTCTGTCTATCTACCAACCATTTATCCTCTCTCTTCCCTAACTCCCATCCCCTCTCATCTATCCTCCCCCTCCCTCCCTCTCATTTCATTACTTTGGTTTATTTCACTTACTCAACTCACTTCACTGGAAAAAGTTGCCAAATCTATCAGGTTTCAAGTCTGCAGTGAAATCAGTTGACACAGATGATACTCTGAAGTGTTGCTTGCACAAAAGTGGAAAATTAAACCAGGGATCGTAATGGTGAAATTGACTAAGAGCTTCTGAAATTAAAAGATCCACTTTCCCCCAGCATGGGGGGAGGGACAATGTAATTGATTAAAAATGGGGGGAGGGGGGAGAGTCAGGGAACTCCCAGAATTCCCCAGTCAGTATGCTTTAAAGTGTTTGGACTTCAACTCCCAGAATGCCCTAGCCATCATGCTTTAAAATGGGTGCAATCCTGGGAGCTGAAGTCCACCCATTTTAAAGTTACCAAGTTTCAGAAACATTTCTTTAAACAATAACTTTTAACAAAAATTGTCCAAACAAAAAACATATACATCCTATGAGGGCAACGGTAGTGGATGGATAGGTCCAACGTCATTTTACACGAGTTGAAAGAAACACTTTTCTAGATTTTTAATGTTCTACAGTAATGGCTAAAATTGTGGAAACCCTTTGGGGAAAGTTTATTTTCTAAAACTAGCTAATAACACCACTTTTTTTTTTCTTTTGGAGTAGAACCATAAAATTATATATCAATGGAAAGATAATTTAATCCAGAAGGTAATGCAATAGTTTTTATGAAGGATTTGCTATTAGAATAGCAGTTACAGTAGAAAGAAGAAAAGTGGGTTGCCAGGTGTCCACTATTTGAGCGGACAGTCCGCTTTTTTCATATTATGTTCACTATTTTTTTTCACAAAATAGTGGACATTTTTTTTATTCAAAAACTTTATGATGAAATGGTACGTAATCTAAAGCTGTACAGCCTAAGAGAATAAGGATAGGAGAATCGCGTTTTGTCTTTTTTTTTCATAAGTTAGAACGAGACAAAGATCGAATATCCATTGAACTTGATTCTCCGAAAAAATTAATGATGAGATTAAAATAAAAAGATATTATAAAATTATGTACAGTTCACATTTTTAAAATGTATTGTAGCTTGTGTCGACTGACCTAAAATGGCGTGTTAAAATGTTTGTAAGAAAATATATAATTTAATTGTAAATTTTTTTTAAATTTTTTTACTACTTAAACACCCCCACCCCCCCGCTTGTCCGCTATTTTTGGGAAGCAGACCTGGCAACCCTAAAAGTGAAACATGTAGAAAAAATGAGTTATACAAAAATTATCACCATAGAAAAAACGAGATATACAAAAATTATTACCATGTCAGTTAATACTTAGTTGGGTAACCTTTAGCATGAATTACAGCTTTACAATGTCTTCCCATGGAGTGAAGCAAGTCTTTTAGTTCTACAGTTGTTATCATGTGAAACCAAGATTGAATGTTGCCTTCTATTAACTGGGTTTTATTGCTGGGTCGCTTCTGACTAACAAGTTCCTTTAGTTGGCTCCATCAAGTTTCAATGAGGTTAAAGTCTGGGCTATTCCCAGGCTATTCCAGCAATGGAATAGGATTATCTTGAAACTCCCCCCCAAAAAGTGGTGTTATTAGCCATCAAACCTCAAAAATAACACTTTTCCCAAAAGGTTTCCACCATGTTAGCCACTCCTGGCCACTGGCATGGCCACTTTTCCACAGAAGCGCCTAGACTTCCCCCACAAGGAGCTGGAATCGGGCTCTTCCTTCTGCAAAATAAGATCTGGCGTATTTCTTGGTGGAGAGTGGGGGGGATATAGAGGGCTGCCCCATTGGGGGGTTCCTCAGAGGAAAAATACAGCCAATTTTCAGTGACTCTCAAATCTCTCCACCATCTTGTTTATCTCTTGCCCAATGACGCAATATTAAGTTCATTTTCCAGTTCACTTGTTTTCTTATTCCATTTGTAACCTCTCTGGCTAGTCACACCGCTGGGGAGGAAATTTTCCCTCCCAGTAACATTTTAACTAGCCCCGCTGAAGTTTTATATAAAGCCGGATGGGCCTCCCCCAAAAGCGTGGGGCTGAAAAGATATTTGTTGGGAAAACAGCAGAAAAACTGCAGAATTGAGATTGCCTCGATTGATTTGACTGGCCCCAAGGAGCCGTCCATTGTTTTGCTAGCGATTATAAGGTTATAAATTTCCAGAAACCGACACCATCCGTCACGTCTTTCTGCGACGCCATGACTTTTGCCGATATTTTGGACAATGTGGGAGGAATGGGCCGCTTCCAAAGGATGATGGTCAGCTTCCTAGCCATCCCACTGTTGATGCTGGCCAGTCACAACCTCTTGCAAAACTTCACCGCTGGCATCCCGCAGCATCACTGCCAGATCCGCATCGCATCCAACGCCACTCGTCAAGGCAACGGCACCGTGGGAAACTTGGGAGCCGATCAGCTCCTCAGGATCTCCATCCCGACGGACGCAAAGCGACGGCCCGAGCAATGCCGGCGTTTCGCCGCCCCGCAGTGGCGCTTCCTGGACCCAAATTCAACTCATAGCAACGAGACGGTATTCGACACTGAAGCCTGTGAAGATGGATGGACTTACGACCGGAGCGTGTTCAGCAACACGATTGTCAGTGAGGTGAGAAAGAAACTGTTTTTCGATTTTAAAGGGATGAGAAAAGTTTAACTATCTTAGAGGAGTGTTTAGCAAATTCAAGATGGGTGGGTTTCAACTCCCAGAATCCCCCAGCCAGCATGCTTTAAGATAGGTGGACTTCCACTCTCAGAATCCCCCAGCCAGCCTGCTTTAAGATGGGTGGACTTCAGCTCCCAGAATTCCCCAACCAGCATGCTTTAAGATAGGTGGACTTCAACTCCCAGAATCCCCCAGCCAGCATGCTTTAAGATGGGTGGACTTCAACTCCCAGAATTCCCCAGCCAGCATGCTTTAAGATGAGTGGACTTCAACTCCCAGAATCCCCCAGCCAGCATGCTTTAAGATGGGTGGACTTCAACTCCCAGAATCCCCCAGCCAGCATGCTTTAAGATGAGTGGACTTCAGCTCCCAGAATCCCCCAGCCAGCATGCTTTAAGATAGGTGGACTTCAACTCCCAGAATCCCCCAGCCAGCATGCTTTAAGATGGGTGGACTTCAATTCCCAGAATTCCCCAGCCAGCCTGCTTTAAGATAGGTGGACTTCAACTCCCAGAATTCCCCAACCAGCATGCTTTAAGATAGGTGGACTTCAACTCCCAGAATCCCCAGCCAGCATGCTTTAAGAGGGGTGGACTTCCACTCCCAGAATCCCCCAGCCAGCTTGCTTTAAGATGGGTGGACTTCAGCTCCCAGAATCCCCCAACCAGCATGCTTTAAGAGGGGTGGACTTCCACTCCCAGAATCCCCCAGCCAGCCTGCTTTAAGATGGGTGGACTTCAACTCCCAGAATCCCCCAGCCAGCATTTCATGAGGCCTGAGATCAGGTGGGACTTGAGATCCGCAAAAATTCTCAATGGTTTTGGTTTTCTCTTCCCTGCAACCTTCCCTCCCCAAAATTATTTTCCAGTGGAATCTAGTGTGCGAATCTCGGTCCCTGAGGCAAATGGCTCAATCCCTTTACATGGCTGGCGTGTTGATTGGATCGCTCCTAATTGGAAATCTCTCGGACAGGTGAGCATTGAGAGGCAGCCTGGTGTAGGGGTTAGTGTTATGGACTAGGAGTGGGTGTGTAATGGTATGTGGGGAAGGCCTTGGGAAGCAGGCAGAGAGATGCTGCCAGGGGAACAGTCAGATAAGAGGCAGCTGAGCAAGGGGTGGGATTCAGAAATTTTAGCAACCGGTTCTTTGCCCAGTTGCTGGGTGGGTATGGCCATGGTGGGTGTGGCCTACTTGGCCTCCTACACTATGTGGGGAGGAGCATTTTCACCCTCCCCAGACTCCGGAGGCTTTCCTTGAGCCTCCAGGAGGGTGAAAACAGCCTCCCGTGGGCTCTGGAGGCCCTTTAGAGGACAGAAACGGGCTGGTTTTCGGATTTCTGGTACTTCTGGTTGGCCTGTTTTTCGCCCTCCCAGAGCCTCCACGTGGCCCCTGCATCCAAAACGGGCTGTGTGGAGACTCCTGGGAGGGGCGGGGTGGGGTGAGTCAGCCACTCATTGCAACAACCAGTTCGGTGAACCAGATTAAAATTAACATCCCATTCACCCGAACTGATCCGAACCGGCTGAATCCCATCACTGAGTTGAGCTCTCAGCAGCATAATGCATGCAAAGAGGCTCAGAAGGGACCCTCCCTAGTTTCTCAAGCTGTAAAGAGTGTGTGGGGGGTGGGGGGAAGAGAAGCTAGTTCTTTGTTAAGATTGTTAAGTGAATCGGGCTTCTCCATTGACTTTACTTGTCAGAAGGTTGCAAATGGGGATCACGTGACCACACTCCTCCACCCCTCCCGGGATGCTGCAACGGTCGTAAATATAAATCAGTTGCCAAGCATCCGAATTTTGATCATGTGACCACAAGGATGCTGCAACGGTCGTAAATATGAGTCAATTGCCAAACATCTGGGTTTTTTTAAAAAAAAATAACGTAACCTGCAACGGTCCTAAGTGTGAAAACGATCATGAGTCCCTTTTGGGAGCGCCGTTGTAACTTTGAACGGTCATTAAACGAACTGTCATGAGGTGGAAGCCCTCCCCAACGTAAAAGCAAAAATCCTCGGGTGCAGACTGAAACGTGATTCTAACGTCTTGTTTCTTACAGGTTTGGCAGGAGATCCCTGATCATTTGGTGCTACCTGCAGATGGGGGTGGCCGGAGCTGGCACGGCCTTTGTGCCCAACTTCACCATCTATTGTGTCCTCCGTTTTCTGTGTGGCATGGCCATGTCCGGCATTTCCCTCAACTCAGTTTCTCTCTGTGAGTCTCGAGCGTCTCTCTCTGCCCCACTGGTCAAAGCCCCCAAATCCATCCTTCCTTCCTTCCTTCCTTCCTTCCTTCCTTCCTTTCTTTTACAACTTTATTTCTTTCCTTTACCTTTCTTTCTTTGCTTTACGTTTTTTCCTTCCTTCCTTCCTTCCTTTTCTTTCTTTCCTTTATCTTTTTCTTTCTTCCTCTTTTTCTTTTTCTTTCTTTCCTTTTTCTTCCTTCCTTCCTTCCCTTCCTTCCTTTCTTTCCTTTACATCTTTCTTTCTTTCCTTTACCTTTCCTTCTTTGCTTTACATTTTTTCTTCCTTCCTTCCTTTCCTTTATCTTTCTTTCTTCCTTTCTTTTTCTTTCTTTCTCTTTCCTTTTTCTTTCTTTCTTCCTTTCTCTTTCCTTTACCTTTTTCTTTTTTACTTTCTTTCTTTTCTTCTTTCTTTCTTTCCTTTACCTTTCTTTCTTTCCTTTACCTTTTTTCTTCCTCTTTCTTTCTTTCTTTTTTCTTTCCTTTACCTTTTTCTTTCTTCCTCTTTCTTTCTTTCCTTCCTTCCTTTTTTACCTTTTTTTCTTCCTTCCTTTCTTTCTTTCCTTTACCTTTTTCTTTCTTCATCTTTCTTTCTTCTTTCTTTCTCTTTCTCTTTCTTTCTTTCCTTCCTTCCTTCCTTAATAATTTTGCTCGGTTTTGCAAAATAAGTTTTTCCTTTTTCCTTCCTCAATCTTTTTTTTTGGGGGGGGGGTCTGTGGCAGAACATGAAATGCAGCAGTTGTTGTGTGGCACACTAGAAAATTACTCACTACATACATTATATGGTATAGGTACAGTATATGGGCTACCTTGCTCAATAGTAGTAACGGTGAGAGGGATCTTGGAGTCCTAGTGGACAACCATTTAGATAGGAGCCAGCCGTGTGCAGCAGCTGCCAAAAAAGCCAACGTAATTCTGGGCTGCATTAACAGAGGGATAGAATCAAGATCACGTGAAGGGTTAATACCGCTTTATAATGCCTTGGGAAGGACACACTTGGTATCCTGCATCCAGTTTTGGTCGCCATGGTGTAAAAAAAATGTGGAGACTCTGGAAAGAGTGCAGAGAAGAGCAACCAAGAGGATTAGGGGACTGGAGACTAAAACATATGAAGTGCAATTGCAGGAACTGGGTATGTCTAGTTTAATGAAAAGAAGGACCAGGGGAGACATGATAGCAGTCTTCCGATATCTCAGGGGCTGCCCCAAAGAAGAGGGAGTCAGTCAAGCTATTCTCCAAAGGAAGTTGATAAAATGAAGGCAAACTCACATAGTGACTGTCTCGCTTAGCAACAGAAAATTTTGGGGTCATCAGTCGAGGACTGCCTGCAGTATTTTACGCTGCGTCTTTTTTTTTTTTTTTACAGGCATGGAATGGATTCCCAGCAAATACCGGGCCATCGTTGGCACGATCAACGGTTACAGCTACACAACTGGGCAGTTCATCCTGGCTGGCGTGGCGTATCTCATTCGCGATTGGCGCTGGCTGCAGCTGGCCGTCTCCCTCCCTTACTTCATCTTCTTCCTCTACTCCTGGTAGGTACCTACTGGAAGCTTTCAAGAAGAGACCGGACTACCATCTGTCAGAAATGGTGTAGGGCCGTGATGGCAAACCTATGGCAGAGCCCTCTCTGGGGGCACGTGTGCCGTTGCCAGCTGCTCTTCTGGTATCCGGTGTGCCAGCCAGCTGGTTATTGTGGGTGCTGGCGTGCCAGAAAATGGCCTGAAAATAGCCTGAAAAATGGCCAAGAAACAGGCCGTTTTCGGGCCTGAAAAACGCCCCGAAAACACCCCAAAAACGGTAAAAAAAAAACAGCCTGAAAACTGGCCTGAAAACAGCCTGAAAACGGCCTGAAAAATGGCTAATCAGGCTCATCATCTCCTGGTGACTGGCCCAATGTAACCCTCCAATTTTTATGCCTAAGGCAGGATTAGAACTCACAGCCAGCTCTCCAACAACCCTTTTAAGGAGGTTTAGTTGCATCTCCCTTGCAAATTCCCGTCTCCCAAATTTCTGCCTTCCATCTGATCCCTCCGTTCACTTTTAAATTCCCATCCTCTTTTCCGAAGCCCAGCTCTAACCACTAGGTCTCAGGGCTATCTGAAAACTGCAAAAATCAACTTCTTGACTGCAGGTTTTTCGTCGAATCCGCCCGCTGGCTGGCCATTTCGGGGAACCAGGAGAAGGCTGTGAGAGGGCTGAAGAAGGCGGCCTGGATTAACGGGAAGAAGGAAGAGGGGAATAAACTCAGCGTAGAGGTACGAGGCCCCATTATTCCACCTGAAATCCTCCCCTCTTTATTTTATTAATTTTTTTTGCAAAATGCAATAAAAACTGGGATATTCTGTATTTTCAAAAGCCGGGGTATGAATTTTTACGAGAGATGGCCCTACAATGCAAAATCGAGAAGGGTATAGTTTTCAGGAAACTATAATAAAGGTAACACATATTTAATTTTAAGAGGGACATGGTGGCTCAGTGGCTAAGATGCTGAGCTTGCCGATCGAAAGGTCGGCAGTTCAGCGGTTCGAATCCCTAGTTCCGCGTAACGGGGTGAGTTCCCGTTCCTTGTCCCAGCTTCTGCCAACCTAGCAGTTCAAAAGCAGGTAAAAAATGCAAGTAGAAAAATAGGGACCCCCTTTGGTGGGAAGGGAACAGCGTTCCGTGCACCTTCGGCGTTGAGTCATGCCGGCCACATGACCACGGAGACGTCTTCGGACCTCCAGGGTCCCTTCCCAACTCATTATTATAAGATTCTGTGATTCTATCAGCTCTCTTGCGCTGGTTTCCCCAATCTTGTAGAAGAGCAAACAACAAAGATATTATGATAGGATAGCAGCAGTGATAGGATTCAGCCGGTTCGTGCTGGTAGTTAAATTGCTGGCTGGCCCCACCCCTTCCCACCCCGCCAGTGGTGGGTTTCAATTTTTTTTACTACCGGTTCTGTGGGTGTGGCTTGGTGGGCGTGGCATGGCTTGGTGAGCGTAGCTTGGTGGGCATGGCAGGGGAAGGATTCTGTAAAATCTCCATTCCCTCCCCACTCCAGGGGAAGGTTACTGCAAAATCCCCATTTCCTCCTGATCAGCTGGGACTCAGGAGACAGAGAATAGATGGGGGAGAATTTTTACTACCGGTTCTCCGAACTACTCCAAATTTCTGCTACCAGTTCTCCAGAACTGGTCAGAACCTGCTGAAACCCACCTCTGCACCCCACCCCTTCCAGGAGTCCCCATGTGCCCCATTTTGTCTCCCAGGTAAGTGCAGGGAGGCCTCCTAGGCCCAAAACGGGACACGGGGGGAGGTTGCATCTCCCCCTCCACGTCTCCTAGGAGGCTGCAGGGAGGCCTACTAGGCCCAAAACGGGGTGCCGGTGGGCTGTCCGTCCCCTCGCAGCCCGTTTTCGCCCCCGGGGGAGGTGCAGGAGGCCGAGTGCTGCCTGTCACACACCCCTGGCCACGCCCACCAAGCCGGTCATTAGGGCAGAGAACCGGTTGTTAAATTATTTGACTCCCACCACTGGATAGCAAACCTTTAGACGAACAATTGGCCGTTTCTCGTCCCCCCCCCAAATTCTCCCAGTTCACTTTGCTCATCGAGCGGGTGGGCAAAATCTTGCACTGACCCGTTGAGTTGTCTTCTCCTTCTCTGCAGGTTTTGAAAAGCTGCATGCAGGCAGAGGGTTCTTCCACCAAATCCAGACATAGCATGGCCGATCTGGTGCGGACGCCGGGAATGCGTCGCATTTCCTTTGGGGTCAGCTTCTTTTGGTAAGAGAGGTTTCCTTCCGTGCTCCCCTGCTTTTTCCGGAACGGCGGTTTCTTTTCCGTCAAACCGGGTTGTATTCTACATTGGGAGTACGGCGTCCAGCTCTGGTCACCAAGGTACCTCAAAAGAGGCTGAGTCCCTAAGAGGAGAACGAGACGTGTGCAGAAAAGAACAACAAAGATGTTTATATGGAGATTCTCCGTCACCCAAGTCGTGGTTGCCCCGAAGGTTCTTTTTTCAAGAGGCAACTGGACTTTCTGGTTTTTTCTTTGAAGACGTTTCGCTTCTCATCCCAAGAAGCTTCTTCAGCTCTGACTGGATGGTGGGGAATGGAAGGATTGATATTCCTTGCAGACAGTTGGTCGTTTGCATCCTTTTTAGAAGGCCGTTGAGGCTGCTTGGAGGTTTATCTGTGTCTTCGGGATCATCTGAGTGGTGCAAATGGTTCCTATACTCTGCAATTTTTTCCCTCTGGAAATCCATTTCTACTCCCACACCGTTCCAAGAGTGTCCATCCCAAATTGTATAGCTAAAAATCTGTAGAGATTCTCCGTCATCCAGGTCAAGGTTGTCCCAAAAGTGCTTTTTTTCAGGAGGCCACTGGACTTTCTTGCTTTTTTTCTTTTGAAGACGTTTCGCTTCTCATCCCAGAAGCTTCTTCAGCTCTGACTGGATGGTGGGGAAGGAAAGGATCAGGGGTGAAATCCAGCAGGTTCTGACAGGTTCTGGAGAATCGGTAGGGGAAATTTTGAGTAGTTCGGAGAACCGATAAGGGAAATTTTGATTAGTTCGGAGAACCGGTAGGGGAAATTTTGAGTAGTTCGGAGAACCGATAGGGGAAATTTTGAGTAGTTCGGAGAACCGGTAGGGGAAATTTTGAGTAGTTCGGAGAACCGGTAGGGGAAATTTTGAGTAGTTCGGAGAACCGATAGGGGAAATTTTGATTAGTTCGGAGAACTGGTAGGGGAAATTTTGAGTAGTTCGGAGAACAGGTAGGGGAAATTTTGATTAGTTCGGAGAACAGGTAGGGGAAATTTTGAGTAGTTCGGAGAACCGATAGGGGAAATTTTGAGTAGTTCGGAGAACCGGTAGGGGAAATTTTGAGTAGTTCGGAGAACCGATAGGGGAAATTTTGAGTAGTTCGGAGAACCGGTAGGGGAAATTTTGAGTAGTTCGGAGAACCGGTAGGGGAAATTTTGAGTAGTTCGGAGAACCGATAGGGGAAATTTTGATTAGTTCGGAGAACTGGTAGGGGAAATTTTGAGTAGTTCGGAGAACAGGTAGGGGAAATTTTGAGTAGTTCGGAGAACTGGCAAATACCACCTCTGGCTGGTCCCAGAGTGGGGAGGGAATGGAGATTTTGCAGTATCCTTCCCCTGCCACACCCACCAATCCACGCCCACAGAACTGGTAGTAAAAAAAAAATTGAATTTCACCATTGGGAAGGATTGATCCTCCTTGCAGACAGCTGGTTCTTTGCATCCTTTTCGAGGGTCGTTGAGGCCCCTTGGAGGTTTCTCTGTGTCCTCAGGGTCCACCTGAGTGGTGCAAAATGGGTGCGGAGCCTTCTTGGAACTGTTGAAAGGACAGTGAAGACTGGAGATAGTTGATGCCATATCCCCTTTCCCCCTCTGTGGGGAGAGGTCTGTTCAATTTGGACACAGGTGGTCTCTTTGACCCCTCTTTCAAACCAGCGGTCCCTCTCGGTCCAAAATGTGGACTTTGCTTGTCTTCAAAAGAGTCCAATTTGGAAAAGCACGTTTGGAACAAAAACAAAGATGATTAGGGGACTGGAGGCTAAAATATACCCAGGAACTGGGTATTTCTAGTTTAATGAAAAGAAGGACTAGGGGAGACAGGATAGCAGTCTTCCAATATTTGAGGGGCTGCCACAAAGAAGAGGGAGTCAAGCTATTCTCCAACGCACCTGAAGGCAGGACAAGAAGCAATGGGTGGAAACTAATCAAGGAGAGAAGCAACTTAGAACTTAGGAGAAATTTCCTGACAGTGAGGACAATTCATCAGTGGAACAACTTGCCACCAGAAGTTGTGAATGCTCCAACACTGGAGGTTTTTAAGAAGATGTTGGATAACCATTTGTCTGAAGGGGTGTAGGGCTTCCTGCCTAAGCAGAGGGTTGGACTAGAAGACCTCCAAGGTCCCTTCCAACTCTTTTCTGAGTGATTGATTAATTGATTGACAGTGAGAACAATTAACCAGTGGAACATCCTGCCTCTAGAAGTTTTGAGGTGCTCCGTCATTGGAGATTTTCAAAAATACTGGACAATTATTTGACTGGGATGGTTTAAAGTCCCCTGCCTTGGGCAAGGGTTGGACTAGAAGACCTCTCAGGTCCCTTTCAGCTCTACGATTCTATGATCCCTTAGGGGAAAAGGGATCCAGATTTTTTCCCCAGAAAATAATGGCTTTTTTTGCGTGGGGGTCAAGCTTTCCAATTCTCTCTTCCCCTTCTAGGTTTGCCACCAGCTTCGCTTATTATGGGCTGGCCATGGACCTGCAGAATTTCAACTTCAACATCTACCTGGCCCAGCTGGTGTTTGGGGTCGTCGACATCCCTTCCAAGTTCATCTCGGTGATCACCATCATGTACGTGGGCCGACGGTTCTCCCAAGCGCTCTCGCTGATCATGGCTGGACTCTGCATCTTGGGCAACATCTTCGTGCCGCAAGGTAAGGATACCCCCAGGAGTAGACAGATCCACTTCCCGACCGTGGGACTGATTTGACAAGTCTGGCTAGGTGGCTCAGCGGCTAAGGCGCTGAGTTTGTCGATCAGGAAGGTCGGCAGTTTGGCGGTTCGAATCCCTAGTATACGTGTCCTGCATGAGCAGGGGGTTGGACTAGATGTCCTCCAAGGTCCCTTCCAACTCTGTGACTGTTAATCTAAACTGTTAATCAAGTGTGGGGATTTCCTTAACAAATGCGGCAAGAAAAGTCGTCGTATGGGACCAAATTGACAAATTTCTCCCTTAGCAACATAGATCCTGGCAGTGGTGAAATCCAAATTTTTTTAGTACCGGTTCTGTGGGTGTGGCTTGGTGGGCATGGCAGGGGAAGGATACTGCAAAATCTCCATTCCCTCCCCACTCCTGGGGAAAGGATACTGCAAAATCTCCATTCCCTCCCCGCTCCTGGGGAAAGGATACTGCAAAATCTCCATTCCTAACCCACTCTGGGGCCAGCCAGAGGTGGTATTTGCTGGTTCTCCGAACTACACAAAATTTCCGCTACCGGTTCTCCAGAACCTGTCAGAACCTGCTGGATTTCACCCCTGGTTTCTTCTCTTCTTAGATTTGAGCACTCTGAGGATGATATTTGCCGTGGTTGGCAAGGGGTCTTTGGCTGCTTCATTCAACTGTGCCTACATCTTTTCTGGAGAACTTTTCCCAACCATAATCAGGTGAGCAAAGCCAGGTGCATCAATCTATTCTCCAAAGCCCCTGAGGGCAGGACAAGAAGCAATGGGTGGAAACTAACCAAGGAGAGAAGCAACTTAGAACTAAGGAGAAATTTCCTGACAGTGAGAACAATTAATCAGTGGAACTACTTGCCTCCAGAAGTTGTGAATGCTCCAACACTGGAAATTTTTAAGAAGAGGTTGGATAACCATTTGTCTGAAGTGGTGTAGGGTTTCCTGCCTAAGGAGGGGGTTGGACTAGAAGACCTCCAAGGTCCCTTCCAATTCTGTTATTATATATATATATATAATTCCTGACTGTACCACCCCCAGGATGGGCAAAAAAGTCAAGATGGCAGACACAAAGCATCAGATTGCACCCAGCCACACATATAAAAGCAGAACGGGCGCTTTGATGGTACACTCAAGCCTGCCATCTTGACTTTTTTGACCTGGCTGCACCTGATCCCCTCCAATGAGGAGCTGGAAAAGCCAAGTCAGCCCGGATTCAAAGGGGCAACGAAGGTTTAATGCATCCTTTCTCCCTAACAGGCAATCTGGAATGGGCCTGGGGGGCACCATGGCTCGGATCGGGAGCATGGCGGCCCCCTTGGTGAGGATGACCGGCGAGTTTTTCCCACCTCTGCCCCTGATCATCTACGGCGCAGCCCCCATCTTGTCTGGCATCGTCACCTGCTTCCTTCCGGAGACCCGGAATGTACCATTGCCCGAGACGATTGAACAAGTCGAAAGACGGTGGGTATACCGAACCGGTTTCTCCGATTGCGGGAAAAGCTCCTCGGGGGAAGAAAGGGGTTGGGGCTCCCCAGATAGGAAGGGGTGACTTTGGGGGAGAGAGGAAATGGGTGGTGGTCGCATCAGGGATGGAGGTTGTGCTATTGGAGGGGGGGGTGTTGTTTCTTTTCCCCCATTTTTTAAGGGAAAAATGCATTTTTATGCATTTTTTAAGCATAGCATAGCATGGCTGGCTGGGGAATTCTGGGAGTTGAAGTCCACACATCTGCAAGTGGCCAAGGTTAGATTACATAGATCAGGGGCCAACAATCTGCAGCTCTGGAGCCACATGTTGCTCTTTCACCCCTCTGCTGCGGCTCCTTGTCACTCAAAAATATGCATCACAACCACCAATGTGCAACACCCGCCAGCACGTGATTTATTGAGCTTTTCAACCCCCGGTAGGCCAACCATGGATAAATCCAAGAAAATAAAAGTTTCAGAAAAAAATGGAACGTTTAATTCAATGACATAGGCTAGTTTTGTGGCCGCTGAAGAAATAGTCAGGCACGGGAAAGTTTTTGTGACTCCCGGTGTTTTCTTTTCTGTGGGAAACGGGTCCAAATGGCTCTTTGAGTGTTTAAGGTTACAGACCCCTGACAAAGATTAAGAGAGTTGGAAGGGACCTTGTAGGTCATCTAGGTTGAGGAACATTGTGTCACCTCTGATGGTTTCTCCTTCTATGAATTATTTCTCTCCAACCTTTTCTTCTCAAGATCAAAACCCAACGAAGAAGACGAACTGCAACTGAAGGTTCTCCTGACCTCAGATAAATCTGAGCACATCAAAGATGGACACTAAGGGGTGAAAATCAGACCCTCCTCACCCACCACCACCATCATTAGCATCCTATTCCCTATCACCAGCACTAGGTCCTCTTTTTCTGGGACATCTCAAACGGGTTGCCCACGAGACCTCACCGGAAGAATCCTCTGAAGGAGGAGATGGATTGGACGTGAAACTTGTGAATGACTTTGTAGAAAGTCTAAGCATGGCTTAGAAACACAATATTTTGCACGCCGGAGGAGAAAACTACGGTCAACCTCTGCTGCTTATAAAGGAATATCCTTCTGCAGTCTTTTTTTTTTTTAAATCATTTTTTTTCTCTCCATTTAGACTTGAATGATATCTGGGTTTTATATGTCTGTAAAGTGAGACCCATTTTTTATATATATAGATACACACCAAATTTATATTTCGCTGATAAAGAAATAAAGGGAGACTAGTATAGCTCTATTTCAAGCTATCTAGCTCTCATCAGCTAGCCATACCCTTACTTGGATTTGAACGTGGGCTGCCTGCATGTTAGGCAGTTGTATTAACCTCTGAGCCACAAGTTCTCCTTCCTTCATCAATTGAGCCAGGGGAGAGATTAAGTGTTTTTCTATCGAGACACCTGGTCTACCCCAATATGTGGGAGGGAGCATACTGCATCCCTTTCGCCTTTCAGCTCCAATCCAGGAGCCCTCAAGCAGTCGCATTCACGACAAACCATTTTATACCAAATTTATAGTTTGCTGATAAAGAAATAAAGGGAGACTAGTATAGATCTATTTCAAGCTATTTAGCTCTCGTCAGCTAGCCATACCCTTACTTGGATTCAAACTTGGGCTGCCTGCATGTTAGGCAGTTGAATTAACCTTCTGAGCCACAAGTTCTCCTCCCTTCATCATCAAATTTGGTATAAAATGATTTGTTGTGAATGCGACTGCTTGAGGGCCCCTGGATTGGAGCTGAAAGGCGAAAGGGAAGCAGGATGCTCCCTCTCACATATTGGGGTAGACCAAGTGTCTTGATAGAATATAGAATATATATATATATATAAACATAAACAGTGAAAATTTGAAAATTCTGGATTGCGGGTGCAGAAATCGGGCGGACGTGCAGCGATAAGACTTCCCGCAAGGATCAGTTTCACACTGTGTCCTAGAGCATAAACATGTAAACCCAGGCGAGAAAATTTTGCTGGTCATGTTTACGATGAGAGTCACTTTTCCTCCTCTCCCCCCCCCCCCCCCACTTTTCTGTGTGTCCTAGCCAGCATTACAAAACGGCTGAGTAAACAGTAAATACACTCGGTTACGGATTCACACAATCCCAGCGAATTGTAAACGGACCAAACACGATGGGTTTGAACGATTCCCCCCGAAATCGAAGCAGACAAACAAGGTTTGTTCGACGACTAGCCGAGAGGAGCGCTTCGAGCAATGGAAGAGATGGGTTGGGGTTTTTTCACCGACCCAGTCTAGGGTTTGTGTGAATCCAACCGACCTGCATATTTGGGTTGGCCTAAAAGAAGACAAGGGGGGTTTGATCAGTGATGCACAGTTGATGACTGGAAACCCTTTAGGGAGGGTTTTTTTTTTGCATGAAAATGGAAAAAAAATAAATGTGTGATTTATGGGCTTTGAGGCTTAGACAGGATAGATTATAAAAAGTAGAAAATCAGGATGCAGCTTTAGAGAGGTCAATTTATAATTGTATTTATAACTGCTACGAAGAATTATCGGAATGGCTGTGAAGAATATTTATAGCTTTTTAAATTTCTCTTCTCTTTTTCCTCTTCCTTTTTTGCGCTTTCAGCTTCCTCTTTGAGTTCTTTCTTCTCCGTTTTGCTTTTACCGTTTTTCCTTTTTTTTTTTTGCCGTTTCAGTTTTCTCTTTGATTTTTCTTTTCCGTTTTTCTTTCTTGCACGCTCAGCTTTCTGATTTTTTTTTCTTTTCTGTTCTTCTTTTACCTTTTTTTCCCTTTCTCATGCTTTTCCTCTTCCTTTCTTTTCTATTTTTCTTCCTTATTTTATATCAGTTTGTAATACGGTAGTTTTTATCCTTCTCTTTCAAAATATAATAAACATTATATATTTAAAAAAAAAAGATCAGCAAAACGCAGTTAGGGAGCCTGCCAACAATGGGCACAGTGTTTGTGATGCGTACTTTTGAATTTTCCATATATACAACAACCACAGTCTATAATTTATTGTATTGTTTGCACTTATATTCTGCTTTTGAATTTTGCATATGTAGGAAAGCAGTAACCTGTACTTTTTTTTCTCTTTTTTTGCACTTATATTCTGCCACGGGGCACCACGTTTACAATATTCTCTCTGTGTCTGTATTTGTGAAGATTGGCTGACATTTCAGGCACAGGATGCCTTAATAAATTTACTAGTCCTCAATGTGTACGAGACTCCAAATGTTGTTCTTACATTCTGACTCCTGTTCCCTTTGAAATGGTCCCAGATATTGCTTATTCAATTTGTTTTGGTCGCCGTGATGTAAAAAAGATGCGGAGACTCTAGAAAAGAATGCAGAGAAGAGCCAACCAAGAGGATTTAGGGGGCTGGAGGCTAAAACATACGAAGAACGATTGCAGGAACTGGACATGGCTAGTCTAGTGAAGAGAAGGACCAGGGGAGACATGATAACAGTTTTCCAATATCTCAGGGGCTGCCCCAAAGAAGAGGGAGTCAAGCTATTCTCCAAATCCCCTGAGGGCAGGACAAGAAGCAACGGGTGGAAACTAATCAAGGAGAGAAGCAACTTAGAACTAAGGAGAAATTTTCTGACAGTTATAACAATTAATCAGTGGAACTGCTTGCCACCAGAAGTTGTGGGTGCTCCAACATTGGAGGTTTTCAAAAATAGACTGGACAACCATTTCACCAGGATGGTGATTAAAGTCCCCTGCTCGGGTGAGGGGTTGGACTAGACGACCTCCCAAGGTCTCTTCCGGATCTGTGATTCTGCCTTTGACTTTGCTGTTGTTAGTGGCGATTCCAGAAACAGCCGATTTAACGATTCCAAATTACAAGGGAGATTATTTTTTTAAAAAAAAAGATTTTTCTTTTTAATTGGGCCGGCCACAGACTGAGCTTGGCGCTCGCTGCACAAACAAAAGAATTATATAACAGCGAATAACAGTTTTGGGAAACGTTGATTCTAATCACTGTTAAACTAAGCTTGCCAAGATCTTGCTAAGCCATTTCAATTGGGGGGGAAGGGGGGGAGATCAGCCCTGTCCCATTTTTAATCGTCGGCTCAGTTGCAATCGTCGTTTTGATTCAGAAGGTGAAATTTTTGCATGGAACTGAATGGCTGAGCTGGCTGTTCATCATTGTCTTAGGTTCAAATTGATCGGGATTTTTAAAACAAAGCACACCCCAAAATACGTAGTTTACATCAAACTTCATTCATTCATTCATTCATTCATTCATTTATTCATATCCCACCGTTATCATTTTTATAAATAACTCAAGGAGACAACATACACAATACTACTTCCGCCTCCTATTTTCCTGCAACATGCATGGGCTGCGTGATTGGCCAAAAGTCATCGGGTTGGCTTTCGTGCCTAAGGTGGGACTAGAACTCATGGTCTCCTGGCGATTGATCAATGTCATCCAGCTGGATTTCATGCCAAAGGTGGGCTAGAATTCACAGTCACCTGGTGATTGGCCCAAAGTCACCCAGCCAGCTTTCATGCCTAAAACGGGACTAGAACTCACAGTCACCTGGTTTCTAGCCAAATCCAATTGTTTTTCTCAAAGATTTAATTTGGAGAATAGTTTTTGAATTTTCTGCCATCCAACCAGCTCCTGCTTTTCCAAGGCCTCAAACAGAGGATTCCCACAATTCAATAAAGCCGGATTCCATCACTAGCAAACCCAGTTACATTGACCGAGTTCTCCCGAACACGTTCAGCCCAACCCATAAGCCATGTTCTTTTCTAGCTTAATGGGAAGGCTTGGTTGGTTCCCAGAAGAAGCCAGAAGAATTCGATTTTCTACCACAACACAACCCATAAACTTCTCAACTGCATTTTAATTCAGATCAGTTTGTCGTGTGAACACAGCCGCAAAAAAATCTTTCCTGTCATTGGCTCTCTCCCCCCACCCCCAGGCTAAATTGATGCAAAGGTACTAAATCAGGAGGGTTTTTTTGGGTAGGTGAGGGTGCTGGGAGTTCTAGTTTCACAACTTCCGGAGAACCACGTCCAACCTCTGATAACAGATATTGTAGCTTGATATCAGAGGGATTTGAGGCCCATCATTTTCAACTTTCTTCTTTGCCCACTTTGCCCGTAAATCCTTGACTTACGACCATTCGTTTAGTGACTGTTGGAAGTTACAACAAGAACTGTAAAAAAGTGACTTAGGACCATTTTTCACACTTACGTCGCAGCCTCCCCGTGGTCCCCATGATCAAAATTCAAGGATTTGGCAACTGACTCATATTCACGACGGGTGCAGTTCCGGGGTGTGTGTGTGTGTGGTATCATGTGATCACCCCCTGGCAACCTTCCCAAATGGCTTCTCACAAGCAAAGACAATGGGTGCGCGCGCGCGCGCGCGCGCGTGTGTGTGTGTGTGTAAGCCAGATCTGCTTAATGACCACATCATTCACTTAACAACAGAAGTGTTTTGCTTAACAACGATAGCAAAAATGGGACAAAATCAGTGGTGGGTTTGCTACTGGTCTGCAGAGCGTATTTGATGACGTCCGGGCGGGTGGGCGGAGCCTCTCACCACTGCTGCAATCGATTCGCCTGAACCGGTGTGAACCGGTAGCAATCCACCAGTGGACAAAAACTCATCAAATTTGCTAAACAATAGAAATGTTGGGCCTAAGGAGAGAAAAATACCTGGATTTGCTTTCTTGGCAGCTGGCACTGAGCCCTGAATGCCAGCGACTTAAAAGGGGGAAAAAATATTTTTATTTCTTCGAATTGGCCTGGACTAACCCCGCCGTTGCTATTTTACCTACATTCCCGAGAAATAAATCCTTCTTTTTCATCCTTCCCAACCCAACAAAAGCAGCTAAAGGCTAGCTTAATTCTGCAGGAGTTGCTGATCCCAACCCGAAACTAACAACAAAGTGAACTCCGGGCAAACTTCACCACGACGCAAGACTCCTGCCCCGTTCCTTCCTAGAGGGGCAGGAAAAGAATTGGGAGCGAAATCAAAACACAACAAAAGTACAAGGCACAGCTGAATCTGTTTGCCCAGCCACAGCAGGAGAAACGAGGGAAGTTTTCTCCCGCAACCAGTTTGTATTTCAACGCCGGAGCAGATGGCCACGCCGGGAGTCCAGTTGGCATTGCGTAACCCACTGGATCTTCTCTGCCACATCCTCCCTTCGCTCCGTCTTCGTTCAAGTCCTGCAAAGTAGCCAAAAAGACGGGCCATCTCCCCATCGGTAAGCCAACTTTGCTGTCAACAGAGTCCCTCCGTTGTCGGTGCGGTGTTTTCCCAAGCTCGCGTCTACGCCGTGTGCCATCCCGCCACAAGCCCGCCATGCCGTTTGCCGAACTTCTGGATCAAGCGGGTGGCATGGGACGATTTCAAATGCTCAACGTGGCGCTGTTGTGTTTTCCGATGCTCCTGATGGCAGCTCACAACCTGTTGCAGAATTTCACAGCTGCGGTTCCTGGCCATCACTGCCGAGTGGCCTCGAGTAAGGCGTGCGCCGGCGGGAATGCCACGGGAAACGCGGATTGTCAGGTGCTGCTGAGGGCGTTCGTCCCCCAGGATGGGGCCTGGCGGCCGGAGAAGTGTTGGCGTTTTGTCACCCCCCAATGGCAGCTGTTGGAGTTGAATTCCACGGGACGGGAGCCCACGGAGGCCGAGCAGGAGCCGTGTCTGGATGGGTGGACCTACGAAGGGACGGTGTTCACGTCCACCATTGTAACCGAGGTAAGAAGGATGCTCGTTTACCGACCTGGTAGAAGGTTCCTTCTCGATGTCCTCCAGCTGGGCTGGACTCCAATTTTCCATCTCTCCCAGGTGGGGTGCTGAGTATCATAGAACATAGGGCTGGAAGATACCCTCAGAGGTCTTCTAGTCCAACCTCTAGTCAATACCATCCCGGTCAAATGGTTGTTTGGTCTATTTTGGAAAACTTCCAGTGAAAGAACACCCAACAAAAGGAGAAATATCCTGACAGTTAGAACAATTAATCCGTGGAACAACTTGCCACCAGAAATTGCGAATGCTCCAACACTGGAAATGTTAAAGAAGATGCTGGATAACCATTTGTCTGAAGTGGTGTAGGGTTTCCTGCCTGGGCAGGGGGTTGGACTAGAAGACCTCCAAGGTCTCTTCCAACTCTGTTATTCTATTCTATTCCAATTCCGAGAATACAGGTTAGTCCTCGACTTACGACCACAACCGAGCCCCAAATTTCCACCGTTAAGCAAGACAGTTGTTAAGTGAGTTTTGCCCCCTTTTACGATTTTTTTCACCAGAGTTGTTAAAGGAATCGTTGCAGCTGTGAAGTTAGGAAACAGAAAGTTTTCAGTTCATTTATAAGGTGTCCTGCTCGACCAGGGGTTGGACTAGATGACCTCCAAGGTCCCTTCCAAGCCTGTTAATTCTATCTTCTACATTTTGGTATGATGTTCTTCTGAGATTCACAGGTCCTTTTAGCCCTTCTCTCTCAGGTCAGCTTGGGTGGGGGATCCATCCGTGTTGTGGATTATGGTATTTCTATTCTTGTCCTCCTGCAGTGGGACCTGGTGTGCGATTTCCGGAGACTCCAGCAGTTGGCTCAGTCTATCTACATGGCCGGTGTGCTGGTGGGTGCCATCATCTTCGGGGGCCTCTCTGACAAGTAAGAAGTGGGTTGTTGGGGTTTTTTTTTTTTTGCTTTGAAAAGAAACCAGCTTCTTTTGACCATCATTGGAAGCTTGGTAGATGTCACAACAAACGGATCCATCAAACACTGATTCATAGTCTAATGCCATAGTGATGTCTTGTTGAAAGTAACTTTTAAAAGCAAACCTGTTTGGGGGATAAAATGATGAGGGGGTTATATACATGGGGTGGGCTTCAAAAAATGTTAGCCAGGGGTTCTCTGCCCGGTTGCTGGGTGGGCGTGGCCCTGGTGGGTGTGGCCTAGTCGGCCTCCTGCACCATGACGGGAGAGGCGTTTTTGGCCTCCCTCCAGGAGGGTGAAAATGGCCTCCCCAGGCTCGAGAGGCCCTCTGGAGGCTGGAAATGGGCCTGAACATCTGGTAGGCCCATTTTTCACCTTCCCCAGGCTCCAGAGGCCCTCTGGAGGCCAGAAACGGGCCTGAACATCCAGTAGGCTCATTTTTTGGCCTCCCCAGGCTCCAGAGGCCCTCTGGAGGCCAGAAACGGGCCGGAACTTCCGGTAGGCCTGTTTTTTGCCCTCCCTGAGCCTCCGCGTGCGGCCTGCACTTACTTGCATCCAAAATGGGCCACGTGTGGACTCTTGGGATGGGTGGGGCAGGGTGGGCGGGGCCAGCCAGGAGTGGGATTTGGGGGTTCTCCGAACTGCACAGAATCTTAGCTAGAGGTTCTCCCGAACCCCTGCAAATCCCCAGCAGCCCAGCCCCATATGTATGTATGTATGTGTGTATGTATGTGTGTGTATATATATATGTGTGTATTTGTGTGTGAGTGTGTATATATATTTCGTTTTAATGTTTGTATTGTGTGTTTTTAATTTTGGCTGTTCACCGCCCCGAGTCCTTCGGGAGAGTGGGCGGTATAAAAATTTATATATATATATATATATACATCTCATAACCGACTCATCATTTTCTCCCCAAAACAGATGAATATATATTCATTTTTCTTGCACTTTTCCTTGATATGTTTTTCCTAGTCCGTGTTTATTTTTCAAGCTTTGTGTTTTTAAACTTTTCATAAAAATTAGGATGTCAAGAATCTTGAGTCTTGCGAAGAGAGCTCACACCGTACAGATAGTCCTTGATTTATGATCACAATCCAGCCTATACTTTCCATTGCTAAGGAAGACGAGTTTTTCAGTGAGTTTTTGCCCCATTGTATTGACCTTTCTCGACACAGTGGTTAAGACGAATCAAGGCGACGATTAGCTTAGTCACACCATCGTTAAGTGAATCTGGCTTCCCCCATGGAGGTTGCTTGTCCGAAGGTCGCAAAAAGGGATCACGTGACCCCAGGATGTCATGAATACATGCCAGTTGCCAAGCATCCGAATTTTGATCATGCGACCATTCGGTCATAAGTACGAGGACTGGTCTTTATATGACTTTTTTCAACGCCATTGTGACTTTGAATGGTCACTAAATGAATGGTCATAAGATGAGGACTATCTGTACTTTCTTCTGGTCATCCACCTCCCCTCTATTCTTCTTCAGGCCACACATACACACACAAACACACAAACCTCCTGCATGAGATTATCCCAGTGCCACAAACACAACAGATGAATATTTATTTATTTTTCCTTCTTGTAGATTCGGGCGGAAGGCTTTGCTTCTGTGGTCGTGTTTTCAGATGGCGGTTTCTGGATCCTGCACTGCGTTCGTCCCCAGCTTCAGCGCTTATTGTGTCTTGCGCTTCCTAACTGGCATGGCGGTTTCCGGGGTTGGCCTCAACTGCGTGTCGTTGTGTACGTTCTCTCCCTCTGACAACTCCAAATCTGATGCCTCCTGCAAAATGGCTGGCTGGGGAATTATGGGAGTGGAAGTCCACCCATCTGAAAGCATGCTGGCTGGGGGATTCTGGGAGTTGAGGTCCATCCATCTGAAAGCATGCTGGCTGGGGGATTCTGGGAGTTTATTTATTTATTTATTTTTCATATTTGTATACCGCCCTACTCCCGAAGGACTCAGGGCGGTGAACAGCCATAAATAAAATACAAAGACATACAAAAGTTAAAAACTATTAAAAAACAGATTAAATAATTTAGGCTCAAAGATTAAAACATCCAATTTATCTAAAAGAGATTTAAAAGCCAATTTAAAAGCCAATTTAAAAGGGAGAGTTAGGCCAGACCAGTCTGTTGGAATAAAAACGTTTTCAGGGCACGGTGGAAGATGCGTAAGTCTTGGATCCTCTGTATCTCCGGGGAGAGTTCGTTTCAGATGGCAGGTGCCCCCACAGAGAAGGCTCTCCCCCTGGGGGCCGCCAGTCGACATTGTTTGGCCGACGACACCCCGAGGAGCCCCTCTCTATGGGAGCGAACTGGTCGGTGAGAGGCTACTGGTGGTAGGAGGCGGTCTCGTAAGTACCCTGGTCCTGAGCCATGGAGCGCTCTAAAGGTAGTAACCAAAACCTTGAAGCGCACCCGGTAGACCACCGGGAGCCAGTGTAGCTCGCGCAGGAGGGGGGTCACATGAGAGCGCCACATCGCTCCCGTCACCACCCGCGCGGCCGCATTCTGGTTGAATGTCCATCCATCTGAAAGCATGCTGGCTGAGGGATTCTGGGAGTTGAGGTCCATCCATCTGAAAGCAGGCTGGCTGGGGAATTCTGGGAGTTAAAATCCATGTATCTCAAAGTTGCCAAGATTGAGAAACTCTGACCTAGATCCATTTTTTCCAGACTGATCTGTCTCTAACTTGGTCCTTCACGTCCTCCAATGCATGCCCCATCACCCCTGTAACTAAGACCTTCCCTTTTTCAGCTGGTCATCTTTTTCTTTCCATTTCCCCCACCATCAGAGCATCTCCAGAGAGTTGGGTCTCAGGCCTAAGGTATCCAAAGTAGGCTAAATGTATCCTGAAATAATCTTCCCATACAGACCAGGTGAAACCAGGCTTAATAGCAGGAACTGTGAGAGGGATCTTGGAGTCTTAGTGGACAACCAGCTAAATAGGAGCCAGCAGTGTGCAGCGACAGCCAAAAAAGCCAATGCAATCCTAAATTGCATTAACAGAGGGATGCAATCAAGATCAAGTGAGGTACTAATACCCCTCTATAAAGCCTTAGTAAGGCCACACCTAGAATACTGCATCCAGTTTTGGTCACCACACTATGAAAAAAGAGGTTGAGACTCTAGAAAGAGTGCAGAGAAGAGCAACCAGGATGATGAGGGGACTGGAGGCTGAAACATACGATGAACGGTTGCAGGAACTGGACCTGGCTAGTCTAGTGAAGAGAAGGATCAGGGGAGACATGATGGGAGTCTTCCGATTGAGGGGCTGCCCCAGAGAGGAGGAAGGGGGTCAAGCTATTTTCCAAGGCACCTGAAGGCCAGACAAGGAACAATGGATGGAAACTGATCAAGGAGAGATTCAACTTGGAAATAAGGAGGAATTTCCTGACAGTGAGAACAATCAACCGATGGAACAGAAGTTGCCTTCGGAAATTCTGGGAGCTTCATCCTTGGAGGCTTTCAAGAAGTGATTTGAGTGCCATCTATCAGAAATGGTGTAGGGTCTCCTGCTTGGGCAGGGGGTTGGACTAGATGACCTCCAAAGTCCCTTCCAAGTGTGTTAATGGAACTCCTTGCCTCCAGAAGTGGTGAATTTTCCAAGACTGGAAGTTTTTAAGACAAGACTGAACAACCATTTGTCTGAAATGGTATAGGGTTTCCTGCCTAAGCAGGGGGTTGGACTAGATCTCCAAGGTCCGTTTCAACTCTGCTATTCTATTCTATTCTATTCTATTCTATTCTATTTTCCAGCTGTGGAGTGGACGCCGATGCATTCTCGAGCCACGGTCAGCATGGTGACTGGGTACAGCTACAGCATTGGGCAGTTCATCCTCGCAGGAGTGGCGTACGCCATCCGGGACTGGCGTTGGCTTCAGTTGGCCGTGTCCCTCCCCTATTTTGCCTTCTTCCTCTACGGCTGGTAGGTGGTTTTTTTTCCCCATCCTTTACAACCGAAGAACGCTGTACAACAAGAGTGGGAAATTAATTTTCTCACACGAGAAACTGGGACTGGTGTGGAGGGCCAACCGAGAGGGCTCTGAAGGCATGTCGGCATCCACACAGGTAGTCCTCCACTTACAACCATTCGCTTAGTGACGGTCCGAAGTGAAATGATGCTGGAAAAAAAGCGACTTATGTTTTTCATAACAATTGCAACGTCCCCCATCGTCACGTGATCAAAATTCCTGGCCACTGAATCCTATTTATGACGGTTGTATGTCCCGGGGTCGTGTGATTTCCCTTTTGCGACCTTCTGACCAGCTGTGTCCAATGGGGAAACCAGTTTCATTTAAAGACCGTGTCCTTCATTTAAGAACCGTGGCGATTCGACTTAAAAACGGTGGTAAAATGGGGCAAAGTTCACTTAGCAACTGTTGCACTGAGCAAGAGAAATTTGCGTGGTGGTCGTAAGTCGAGGACAACCTGAACGTCAATTGTAAAAATAAAATCATAGTTGCCTTTGAAATTAAATGCAAATCCATGGGGACTGGACAGGGCCAGCCAAAGTCTTGTGACCCAGGCCCAAGGAAGTAGTAGGAAAATCAGTCCGTGAAACAGGAAACAAACTTTATTCGAACAGCTGAGAATGACTTCATTCCCAGCGTCGTTCAACTAAATTAAAGCAAATTCCTCCCAACACAAATTCCTCAGTCCTATCACAAACCTTGGTCCAATTAGGTAAACTGCCAAAGGCCTTTCTTGGCAAACGTTCAGAAGTCCCAGATACAAGAATAAATGCAAGACGTAGACGACGAAGAAGACAAAGCTACCAACGCTGTTTTCCGGCAAAGCCCAAACGCCGTTGCTGGTCAGTTTTAAGCCTTATGGGAGGGGCCAATCATCTCTTGGCCTTACTCCTGAGTCGTCCTCTTTGCTTGAGCTGCTCTTGTCTTCTGGAAGTTCTTCTCATGCGTGAATTAGGAACAGGCTCCTCCTGTTCCTCTGCCTCACTCCTATCAGTTTCTGGAGGCTCTGGAGTCCGCACCTCACTCCCCGATGGCCCTGGCCCCATCTCTGCCTCTGACGCAGAACTCTCATCCGGGCCTTCCCCAGCCTCCAGGACTGGCCCATGTTCTTCCTCAGCTTCATTGCTGTTCGACTCCGCTGCCAGCTCCGCAGGCTGCTGGCGGACCACAACACAAAGGACTGGATGTGACTCAGATTTTCTCTATGGCTTGGCAGTAAGTTTTGTCCCCAATATCGTAAGTAGTCGTAAGTCCTCAACTTACGATTTACAACAACCCAGGAGCTTGGAGGGGAAAGCAGGACAGAATAAGAGAGGGTTGAGAAAAAAAAAATCCGTAGAATGAAAATTAGAAGGTGGAGATCCAGCATCCCCCGGAAGATGCTTCTCTTTACTAAATTTGCCGGCTTCCAATCCGTGACCAGGGGTGGGATTCAGCCGATCGGACTGGTTCGGGTGAAGCGGATGCTAATTTTACATCTGGTTCGCCGAACTGGTAGTTGCAAGGCCTGGTTGGCCCCGCCCACCCCGGCCCTCCCAGGAGTCTGCACGCGGCCCGTTTCGGATGCCAGGTAAGTGCAGGGCGCACATGGAGGCTCTGGGAGGGCGAAAAATGGGCGTCCCAGAAATCCAGAAACAGGCCCGTTTTGGTCCTCCGGAGCCCGGGAGAGGCCGTTTTTGCCCTCCCGGAAACTCAAGAAAAGCCTCCGGAGTCAGGGGAGGGTGAAACCGTCCCCCCATGGTGCAGGAGGCCGACTAGGCCATGCCCACCATGGCCACGCCCACCCAGCAACCAGGCAGAGAAGTCCTTGCTAAAATTTTTGAATCTCACCCCTGTCCGTGACTCATTTCTGCCCGTCCCCTCTGTCTCCACTGCTCTTCCGTTTCTCTTTTGTGCAGGTGGTTCAGAGAGTCCGCCCGCTGGTATGGCACGGTGGGCAAACTCGACCGGGCGCTGAAAGAGCTACAGAAGGTTGCTCGGATGAATGGAAAAAAGGATGGCCAGGAGAAGCTCAGCCTGGAGGTATAAAATCTGAAAAGCAATGTGGTTGTGTTGTTTTCTTGGCAAGCTTGAGGGGAATGCCATTCCTTCCTTCCTTCCTTCCTTCCTTCCTTCCTTCCTTCCTTCCTTCCTTCCTTCCTTCCTGTCTTTTTTCCTTTCCTCCTTTTTCCTTTCCTTTCTCCTTTCTTCTTTCTCCTTTCCCCCTTCTCTTTTCTTCCCTTCTCCTCCATCTTTCTCTCCCTCCCTTCCTCCCCTCATTCTTAATAATTATGAACATATCTGATACTCCTTCCTTCTGCTATTTGCCTCATCACAACAACCCTGTGAAGTGGACTGGTCTGAGAGAGAGACTGGCCCATAGTCACGAGCTGACCTTCATGCCTAAGATGGGACTGTAATTCTCTGGTTTCTAGCTGATGCCTTCACCACTAGACACCAAACTGTCTCTTCATCTGTCCATCCATCCATCCATCCATCCATTAATTCATCCATTAATCCATCCACCCATTCATCCATCCATCCGTCTATCCATTAATCCATCCATTAATCCATCCATCCATTTATCCATCCATTAATCCATCAATCCATCCATCAATCCATCAATCCATCTATCCATCCATCCATCCATCCATCCATTAATCCATCCATTAATCATCCATCCATCCATTAATCCATCCATCCATTAATCCATCCATCCATCCATTAATCGATCCATCCATTAATCCATCCATCCATCCATTAATCCATCCATTCATCCATTAATCCATCTATCCACCTATCCATCTATTAATCCATCCACCCATCCATTAATCCATCCATCCATCCGTCAGTCCGTCCGTCTATCCATCCATCCATTAATCCATCCATTAATCCCTCCCACTCTCCCTCTCTCCTCTGGTATTATAGCTCTAGAAAAAAAATTCACCATTAGATGAAGGATTATATTATGGTTTACACAGGCATCTGTGCTATAAACCGCTGTGCTATTCTCCATGCCAGAAGTTCCAAGCACCTGGAAATAGGCAGCCGATCAAAATTTGCCCATCGATCATTCAATCTTTGCAAATTCCAGCATGGAAACTTTGCGGGGTCCAAAACAGCCATTTCTTTTTCGGCCTGTTTTCCTAGGTTTTGAAAGCCAGTCTCCAGACAGATCATTCCTCAGCCAACACCAAGTTTCCGGTGGCTGATTTGGTCCGGACGCCATCCCTGCGCCGAGTCACTGTGTGCCTTTCCTTCGTCTGGTAAGAAAAGCGGAAGGAAGATGCCCCAAAAGAGAAATACTGTTGTGACCTAGGTTTCGTGAGTAGTCCCCAAAAACCTCTTTTATTGCAACAGCTGTGAATTACGTTCATTCACAGCTGAGTCCCAATTAGTTGCAAAAAGTCCTTCGGGAGAAGTCCTTCGGGATAATCACCCACCTTTATCTCCCTTGACACGCTGCCAAAGACCTACTTGGCAAAGCCAAACGGAGTCCAGAATCAAACAGAGATGCCGATTAGGAACAGAATTAACAACGTTGCTTTCCTGCAAAGGGCCCACGTGCCTTTGCTCCTCTTTTAAGCCTTATGGGAGGGGCCAATCATCTCCAGGCCTTACTCCTGAGTCGTCCCTTTTGCTTTAGCTGTTCTTGCCTTCTGGCAGCTCTGCGCATGCACGCAATAGGAACAGGCTCCTCCTTTTCCTCTGCCTCTCTGATGTCCGGCTCTTGAGGCTCTGGAGTCCGCATATAACCCCCAGATGGTCCTGGCCCCGTCTCTGCCTCTGATGCAGAGCCCTCATCCGGGCCTTCCCCAGACTCCAGGAACGGCCCATGCTCCTCCCCAGCCTCCTCACTGTCTGACTTTGCTGCCAGCTCCGCAAGCTGCTGGCGGACCACAACAAAAGGATCAAAAGCAGACCAAAGGTTTAATTCTTCTTGGCTTCGTGAATATAAGTAGTCCTCAACTTACGTCTGCAGTTGGGACCCGTATATCTGTTGCTAAGCAAGGCAGTTGTTCAATGAGCATTGCCCAATTTTACTTTTTTTTTTTTTGCCCTGGTTGTTAAGCACATCACCACCATTAAGTGAATCATACAGTCATTAAGTGAATCTGGCTTCCCCTCTAGTCTTGTTGGGAAGGTCGCAAATGGCGGTCAGGACGCTGCAACCATTGTACATACAAAAGACCCAAATTTTGATCCCATGATTGTCCGGATGCTACAAAGGTTGTAAGGGTGAAGATTGGTTGTAAATTACTTTTTTCAGTGCTCTTTGAGAGGTCGCTATATGAATGGTTGTAAGTGGAGGACAGCCTGTAAGAATTTCCATGGGGCTCCTTTCCTACAGGGAATTTCAAAAGCTGAATCTCTTTGCTCCAATTTCAGGAGAAGAGGAGACATTTTTCCCTACAACAACAACTCTGTGAGGTGGGTTGGACTGGGAGAGAGGGGCTGGCCCAAAGCCACTCATGCATGGCTTGCATGTAGGACTAGAACTCACCATCTCCTGCTGATTGGCCCAAAGCCACCCAGTTGGCTTTCATGCCAAAGGCAGAACTAGAACTCACAATCTCCTTGTGCTCAGCCCAAAGTCACCCAGTTGGTTTTCATGCCAAAGGCAGAACTAGAACTCACAATCTCCTAGTGCTCAGCCCAAAGTCACCCAGTTGGCTTTCATCCCTAGGCAGGACTAGAACTCACAATCTCCTAGTGCTCAGCCCAAAGTCACCCAGTTGGCTTTCATCCCTAGGCAGGACTAGAACTCACAATCTCCTAGTGCTCAGCCCAAAGTCACCCAGTTGGCTTTCATCCCTAGGCAGGACTAGAACTCACAATCTCCTAGTGCTCAGCCCAAAGTCACCCAGTTGGCTTTCATCCCTAGGCAGGACTAGAACTCACAATCTCCTAGTGCTCAGCCAAAAGCCACCCAGTTGGCTTTCATGCCAAAGGCAGAATTAGAACTCACAATCTCCCAGTGCTCAGCCAAAAGCCACCCAGTTGGCTTTCATGCCAAAGGCAGAACTAGAACTCACAATCTCCTTGTGCTCAGCCCAAAGTCACCCAGTTGGTTTTCATGCCAAAGGCAAAACTAGAACTCACAATCTCCTAGTGCTCAGCCCAAAGTCACCCAGTTGGCTTTCATCCCTAGGCAGGACTAGAACTCACAATCTCCTAGTGCTCAGCCCAAAGTCACCCAGTTGGCTTTCATGCCAAAGGCAGAATTAGAACTCACAAACTCCTAGTGCTAAGCCAAAAGTCACCCAGTTGGCTTTCATACCCAAGGCAGGACTAGAATTCACAATCTCCCAGTGCTCAGCCAAAAGCCACCCAGTTGGCTTTATGCCAAAGGCAGAACTAGAACTCACAATCTCCTTGTGCTCAGCCCAAAGTCACCCAGTTGGTTTTCATGCCAAAGGCAGAACTAGAACTCACAATCTCCTAGTGCTCAGCCCAAAGTCACCCAGTTGGTTTTCATGCCAAAGGCAGAACTAGAACTCACAATCTCCTAGTGCTCAGTTCAAAGTCACCCAGTTGGCTTTCATGGACCATAGACATTTTAATTTCTTTAATAATCCATTGGCCACTCCAGGTTCTCCACCAGCTTTGCCTATTATGGTCTGGCGATGGACCTGCAGAATTTTGGCGTCAGTGTCTACCTTATCCAGGTGATCTTTGGCGCAGTAGACATTCCGGCAAAGTTGGTGGCTTTCCTTGTGATCTGCTATTCCGGCCGTCGGACCGCTCAAGCGTTAAGCCTCATTTTAGCTGGCTTGTCCATCGCGGGGAACATCTTTGTATCTCATGGTAAGTTTTCAGGAATGGACTGACCGATAATTTTATTTCTGCAAAGCAAAATTATTTTGCAATTATCTTTCTTCTTGAACCCAACTCCCCTTATAAATATTAAGGATCTTTCCCGGAGGGACAGAAAAAGCACAATTTTCGCAGCACAATTCACACACAGCTTGTTAGCCTGAATTCTCAGTCATAAAATCACAAGATAACTCAAAAATATAAAGGCTGCAACACCCTTAAAGACCAGCAGAGGGCAGCTAAGGGACAGAGAAAACTGGGTTTTTTGCTGCCATCTAGTGTCTATCTATGCATTTGCACAACCAAAAACTGAAAGCCGTTAATATCAGGGGTGTCCAACCTTGGCAACTTTAAGACTTGCGGACTTCAACTCCCAGAATCCACAAATCTTAAAGTTGCCAAGGTTGGACACCCCAGGTTATTCCGCATTTCTTTCAAACCGCTGATTTATTTCAGCGAATGTGTATTATTCCATCGTTATGTGGTTGCGACGGTGATACAGGGCAGCTAACATAGGATTAAAATTCAACATAATATTTCCTGGATCTGTGTCCAAATCAAGAAGACATCTTCTGGCTTTATGGGATGAGCTGACTGACCCATAGGACCAGGGATGGGCTGCTGGAGGTTCGGGAGAACCTCTAGCTAAGATTATGTGCAGTTCGGAGAACCCCCAAATCCCACTCCTGGCTGGCCCCGCCCTCCCCTCCCCTCCCAAGAGTCCCCACGTGGCCCGTTTTGGATGCAGGTAAGTGCAAGGTGCGCACAGAGGCTCGGGGAGGGTGAAAAACAGGCCTACCGGAAGTTTGGGAAGGCCTGAAACGAACCTGTTTCCGGCCTCCAGAGCCTGGGGAGGCCATTTTTGCCTTCCTAGAGGTTCGAGGAAAGCCTCTGGAGTCTGGAGAGGGCAAAAAGCCCCCCCCCCCAGCCGTGGTGCAGGACTAGGCCACGCCCACTATGGTTCCGCCCACCTAGCAACCAGGCAGAGAACCCCTTGCTAAAATTTTTGAAGCCCACCCCTGCATAGGACCTTCCAAAGTAATATAATTAGGGTGCTGAACTAGAACTCGCCTCCTCCCAGTTTCTGATCCGGTACTTTCACCAATAAACCGAAAGTCACATCACGGCCATACCCAGTGGTTTTCTCATCTTATCTAGATATGCAGATTCTGAGGACTGTCTTTGCTGTCTTTGGAAAAGGATGTCTAGGCGCATCTTTCAGCTGTGTCTTCCTATACACTGGAGAACTCTACCCTACAGTGATCAGGTACCACACAGCGATATTCTGGGATAATGTTAGAAACAGCCCCGATAGCTCTGTTTGCCTCTGAAAACACGGGAGGGTGACTTTTGTTGCAACATAACTGTGGAATTAAAGAGAGGGAAATCTCAGAATAACAGAATGCAGGAAGTCCTCAATTTATGACCACAACTGAGCCCAATAAAAAGTGAGACATTTGTTAAGGGAGTTTTGCGCCATTTTACGACTTTTCTTGCCACGTTAGTTAAAGTGAATCACTCATCATCCTCATTTAACGACCCCATAATCCCTTGCGGGGTGGAAACTGGGCAACTGAATGGAGCAAGCAGAGTGTTTGAATGGCCAGATGCCTTTCCTGTTGCCAATGCGGAGTTTTGTTCAGCAGATATATTCTCATCGTGCCCAGAGAGAGAAATATCTGTCGCTACCTAGGATCGAACTCACAGCCTCCCGATTGTGAGGTGGCAGCTCCACCCCTAGGCTACTGCACCACTCTGTTCAATGAATCACTGCAGCTGTTAAATTACTAACATGGTTGTTAAGTGAATCTGGCTTTCCCCCTTGACTTGGCTTGTCCAGAAGGTCAGAAAAGGCGATCATGTGACTCCTGGACACTGCAACCGTCATAAGCGCGAGTCGGTTGTCAAGCGTCCAAACGTAAATCATGAATGACCCTGGGGATGCTGCAAGGAAGGTCATGTGTGTGTCTCGCTTAACGACCATTCCACTTAGCAATGAATTTTCCAAATCTCTTTTATCGTGGTTTGTAAGTCTAGGACTAACTGTATGCTATAACTCCCAAGTGCCCAGGCCATGTGCAAGGAATATCAGGAGTTGTAGTTCTAACACGGAAATACAGTTGGTGGATGATGAGCTTAAGTAAAACTTAATTCTTCCCTCTGTTGCATGTTCAGGCAAACCGGGATGGGCTTTGGGAACACGATGGCACGTGTCGGGGGGATTGTGGCCCCTCTGGTGAGGATGACCAGCGAGTATTTTCCGTCCCTTCCTCTTGTCATCTATGCCACGGCCCCCATCATCTCCGGGATGGCCGCCTGTTTCCTGCCCGAGACTTTAAATGTACCGCTACCAGATACAATAGAAGACGTGGAAAGCAGGTTAGTTGTAACAGAACTTGCATAGTCCTTGTTTGTTGTTTGTTTAATTGCCATCTAGAAAATTCTTCCCAGATTAGGGTGGTGAGAAGGGAGGGGGAACCGGAAGGAACCGTTTTAAGAGACGGTCGGCGGCAAAGGAATCGAAAGCCATTTTTGAATCAATAAGCCATGATCCATCAACTTTGGGCCCTTGATTTAGAGTTCAGTGTTTCTCAACTGTGGCAACTTTTCGCCTGCAGTTTCCTTGGCGAGATTTTTCAGAAAAGTGGTTTGCCATTGCCTCCTTTCTAGGGCTGAGAGCAAGGGACTGGCCCAGGGTAACCCAGCTGGCCTCGTGCCTAAGGCGCAGCTTTAACTCACCATCTCCTTGTGATTGGCCCAAAGTCACCCAGCCGGCTTTCATGCCTAAGGCGGGACTAGAACTCACCGTCTCCTGGTGATTGGCCCAAAGTCACCCAGCTGGCTTTCATGCCTAAGGCGGGACTAGAACTCCCAGTCTCCTGGTGATTGGCCCAAAGTCACCCAGCCGGCTTTCATGCCTAAGGCGGGACTAGAACTCACCGTCTCCTGGTGATTGGCCCAAAGTCACCCAGCCGGCTTTCATGCCTAAAGCGGGACTAGAACTCACCATCTCCTGGTGATTGGCCCAAAGTCACCCAGCCGGCTTTCATGCCTAAAGCGGGACTAGAACTCACCGTCTCCTGGTGATTGGCCCAAAGTCACCCAGCCGGCTTTCATGCCTAAGGCGGGACTAGAACTCCCAGTCTCCTGGTGATTGGCCAAAAGTCACCCACCTGGCTTTCATGCCTAAGATGGACTAGAACTCACCATCTCCTGGTGATTGGTCCAAAGTCACCCAGCCGACTTTCATGCCTAAGGTTAAACTAGAATTCACCATCTCCTGGTGATTGACCCAAAGTCACCCAGGCGGATTTTTATGTCTAAGGCAGAATTCACAATCTCCTGGTTTCCTGTTGATATTGTTTTGATTGCTTATTTGTACCCCATGACTATCATTAAGTGTTGTACCTTATGATTCTTGACGAACGTATCTTTTCTTTTATGTACACTGAGAGCGTGTGCACCAAAGACAAATTCCTTGTGTGTCCAATCACACTTGGCCAATAAAGAATTCTATTCTATTCTTTGCCAGCCGTGAACTGCCCCCTCTGCCTTTAAATGCTTCTTCCTCTTTTAATTGTCCTGTCTTAGGAACATGGAGGAAGAAAAGAGAGAAAAGGGCAGAAAAGACGAGGTTTGTCATCCAGGCGCAGTTCTCCTGGATATGAAAGAAATCAAAGAGACGGAAAAAGATGCTAGGCTACCGGAAAACAGAGACACGGGAAGAGTTGAAATGGAAGTTACTTCTGACATCCCCAAAGGAGCCATCACGATTTCCAATGCATTATGATAATGTTGTTAAACTCAGTAATAGCTCATTAAAAAAAACGTCTTGCTTTCTTATAGCAATATCCAAGTGGAGGCATTTCCTAACTGGAAAATTCTAAATAGGGGTGCCAGCAACCAAGATTAACTCAGAGATTGGTTTCACACAGCCAGCTTTCATGCCTAAGGTTAAACTAGAACTCACCATCTCCTGGTGATTGGCCCAAAGTCACCCAGCCGGCTTTCATGCTTAAAGTGGGACTAGAACTCACCATCTCCTGGTGATTAACCCAAAGTCACCCAGCCGGCTTTCATGCCTAAGGTTAAACTAGAATTCACCATCTCCTGGTGATTGGCCCAAAGTCACCCAGCCGGCTTTCATGCCTAAGGTTAAACTAGAACTCACCATCTCCTGGTGATTAACCCAAAGTCACCCAGCCAGCTTTCATGCCTAAGGTTAAACTAGAATTCACCATCTCCTGGTGATTGGCCCAAAGTCACCCAGCCGGCTTTCATGCCTAAGGTTAAACTAGAACTCACCATCTCCTGGTGATTAACCCAAAGTCACCCAGCCAGCTTTCATGCCTAAGGTTAAACTAGAATTCACCATCTCCTGGTGATTGGCCCAAAGTCACCCAGCCGGCTTTCATGCCTAAGGTTAAACTAGAATTCACCATCTCCTGGTGACTGGCCCAAAGTCACCCAGCCGGCTTTCATGCCTAAGGTTAAACTAGAATTCACCATCTCCTGGTGATTAACCCAAAGTCACCCAGCCGGCTTTCATGCCTAAGGTTAAACTAGAACTCACCATCTCCTGGTGATTGGCCCAAAGTCACCCAGCCGGCTTTCATGCCTAAAGTGAGACTAGAACTCACCATCTCCTGGTGATTGGCATGAAAGCCAGGTGGGTGACTTTGGGCTAATCACTATGTTAGTTTCCATCCATTACTTCTTATCCTGCCCACGGTTGCTTTGGAATTACAGAATAACAGATTTGGAAGGGAGTCTATACCATTTCAGACAAACGGCTGTCCAATCTCTACTTAAAAACCTCTAGTGATGGAGCACTCAGAACTTCTGGTGGCAAGCTGTTCCACTGATTTATTGTTGTGATTGTTGTCAGGAAATTTCTAGGAGAACTAAGGAGGCTTTGTTCCCTTTTGCCCAACTTTAGTTCTCCAGGCAGCTCCATTTAGGGCGCTGCAAAGGAGACAAAAATCTTTATTTTAATTGCTGGTTTCTCTTTGCTAGTTACATTTGGACTTCGAAACTGTGTGTCTGTGTTGCAAATAACAAAACAAAACAAAAAAAAACCACCCCAAAAACAAGGTCTATTGAACTGCCTTCAATTCAAGGACTGATCTCGCCTTGCCAATTGGATTCAGAAAACTTCCTGGCTTGGAGAGTTGATTCCAACGGCTAGGAAATCCAGCCATCCCACCACCCGCCTCTCTCTCTTCTCCCAAGAAACAGGAACAACAACAAAAAAGAATATTGCATATTATCTTTTGTAGCTTCTCTATCAGGCAGATAAGGCAGATAACGGGGGGAGGAAAAATCGCTGATGCCTTCTTAGGAAATTAGTTTAACCAAGATAATCTATATATCTGTCTATATCCACACAACTCGTTAATTGTTCACCAGCGAAAGAAAAATCCAGTTTGAGCAAGAAGTAAAGAGACTTCTTTAAAAAAAACACCTCCCACCCCCCCCACCCCAAAAAAGAGCTGTAACATCTAATTACCAAAATCTAGGTTCGAAAATCTCCATTTTTCCTTTCTGGGGGATGGAGATGTGTGTCCCCTCCCCATGACACCCCATCCCTGGAACCCAGCCAAAATTGTTTTGCAGTTTTAAAAGTCCCCCTTCTTCCATTGGGAAATAATTTAATGAAAATAAATTGTCTTCCTCCTCCCCACCCCCAGCCCCTTCGCTGGTTGACAATCACTTGGATTCCTTCCTTTGCAAAGAAGGGTGTGAACTCAGGACAAGGCCCCACAAAAAAAACGAACAAACAAATAAAATAAAATAAATCACATTTCTCTTAGCCAAGGCAGCCTTGCCAGCTTTTCGTTCCGTTCTCCCCCCTCCCCACTCCTCCTGCCTAATACTCACCCCCCATACTCTCTCTCTCTCTCTCTCTCACACACACACACACACACACACACTCTTAGTGTCCTGCTCCCAATTTTTATGAATGACTGTATTTTCCGCTCCGTTCCTTGCCTCTCCGGCTAATCCTTCCAAAAAAACCTTGGGACCTTGATCCCAGCGAGATTAGGTCTTGCGTAATCCCACCTACCCCAGGAGGGAAAACGGGGGGGCTTCCTCTGCAACAATCTTTTGCAAGCACCCCTCGAGATCATAGTTCACACCGAAGCATCCTCAAATAAAAAAAAGAAAACACAGAAAGAAACAGATGGTTTTTGGAGAGGAAGGGGAAGGAGAAAAAAAAAAAAAAGATCGTCTCGGCTGGGGGTGCCCCCGGCTCAGATTTTGCAACCCCCAGGTTGCCACCATGGCCTCGGTGTTTTTAATTCCTCCGCCTGCCTTGGTCCCCTCCAGCAATGTTTTCACTGGCCGCCAAGCGGGCCTGGGAATAACTTTTTCAAGATGCTGAGCCCTGAATTCAAAAGAAGAAACTTGTTGTTGCCGTTTTCCTCCAGTGCCAGAGAAAAGCTGGATGGAGCTGGCATGATTTCTAGAGAATCTGGCGACGCCGTGACGCCGATGAATTCCTAACTGGAAATCCTCGTTCTTGGCCTTTCCAAAGTGCTGCCTTTCCGCCATGACGTTCGCCGAGCTTCTGGATCAAATCGGAGGCATGGGCCGCTTCCAGATCCTTCAAGTCACTTTGTTGGTGATCCCGATTTTATTAACAGCCAGCCATAATCTGCTCCAGAATTTTTCAGCTGGGATACCCGATCACTACTGCCGGGTCAGGCTGATACACAACGGCACCGATGCCCATACCAACCGGACTCAAATGCCAACCGGTGAGGAAGACCCTCTCTGGGGGATTCCCAAAGATTCCAGTGGGCAACCCGAGAAATGTCTCCGTTTTGTGGCCACCGAGTGGCCCCCGCTCAATGCCAGCGCCGAAGTAGGTGGCAACGGCACGGGCACGCCGACTGAACCGTGCAAAGACGGATGGGTTTACGACCGAAGCATCTTCACTAACACCATCATTATGGAGGTCAGAGGGCAGAGGTAGTGGCGGTGGTGGGGTGGATTGGATTGGATCTGGCAATTGGGATCTGGATTTTGTTGAGGTTTTATAAGTCCAAATTTTGTACCCCAGGCTTCCAAAGCGTTGAGATATCAGCCAGGTGACAGACAGATCTTTAGTGGGGGTAGCTAAATTTTGGAAGGGGACACAGATTGCATTTTCAGAAATAAGTCTGCGTTTTGAACCTTCTTCAAAACTTCCGGACTTTTTTTAATTTAATACATCAGTCATCCCTCCCGTGTGACATCTTGGCGTTTTCTCTGTGACTTCATCTTCTTTTTGTTATTTCTTCTGTCTTCATTTTCACCAAATCTATTGAAACATTTCTCCAAAAGTACAATATTCTATGTATGTTTTTTTACATACCCTGTTTTCCCCAAAATAAGACACCCCCTGATAATAAGCCCAATCGGGCTTTTGAGCGCATGGCAATAAGGCCAAGCACTTATTTCAGGGTTCAAAAAAATATAAGTCACGGTCTTATTTTCTGAGAAACACGGTAGATAGATATAGATAATAGGTAGGTAAGTAGGTAGGTAGGTAGGTAGGTAGGTAGATAGATAGATAGATAGATAGATAGATAGATAGATACTCTGTTTCCCCCAAAATAAGATACTCCCTGATAATAAGCCCAATCGGACTTTTGAGCGCATGGCAATAAGGTCAAATGCTTATTTCAGGGTTCAAAAAAATATAAGACAGGGTCTTATTTTCGGGGAAACACGGTAGCGATTAATTTACTCATCTGTATCTCTTTTCTACCCAATGGTAAAATCGATCCCATATCTTAAAGTATTCTGAATCCTCTCTTTCTTTAATCATCAGAGTTAATCTATTCATTTCTGCAGTCTAAAAATTTTTTTAATTACTTCTCCTTCCAAAGGTATTTTCTCAACTTTTTTCAGGACATGAGGGGTTAGGATGGGGTCCCCAAAATGTCCCACATCCCCAGGGATGCAAAGGAAGCTTCCCCAATCCACAGATGGAGGTGATCTCAATTTTTGTGGGAATTACCCACTTATCCTGTTCTCTTTCTAGTCTGGGTAGGAACTGGGTATGTCTAGTTTAATGAGAAGGAGGACTAGGGGAGACATGATAGCAGTCTTCCAATATCTCAGGGGCTGCCCCAAAGAAGAGGCAGTCAAGCTATTCTCCAAAGCACCTGAAGGCAGGACAAGAAGCAAAGGGTGGAAACTAATCAAGGAGAGAAGCAACTTAGAACTAAGGAGAAATTTCCTGACAGTGAGAACAATTAATCAGTGGAACAACTTGCCTCCAGAAGTTGTGAATGCTGCAAGTTTTTAAGAAGAGGTTGGATAACCATTTGTCTGAAGTGGTGTAGGGTTTCCTGCCTAAGCAGGGGTTGGACTAGAAGACCTCCAAGGTCCCTTCCAACTCTGTTATTCTATTCTAGTCAGTTGAACAATTACAAAAAAACCCCAACACCCTATGTTTTTAATAGGCATTCAGTCTCAAGAGCTAAATGAGATGGGAATAGAATTCACCCAACATCCTTAACTAGGATGCAAGGAGTGAGGTTAAAAGATTGTGGGAAGGAGGAAGAGAAGAGATTCCACCAGCAAATCCAGAGGGTTTAAGATTTAACAGTAACAGTAACAGAGTTGGGACCTTGGAGGTCATCTAGTCCAACCCCCTGCTCACACGGGAGATCTGCACTAGGGATTCGAACCGCCGAACTGCCGACTTTACTGATTGACAAACTTGGCGTCTTAGCCACTGAGCCACCTGCTCAGATTAGTCCATTTAATCCTGAATAAATTATCCAGCCCTGGCACAACTTGCCACCAGAAGTTGGGGCTGCTCCAATGCTGGAGCTTTTTAAGAAGAGGCTGGACAGCCGTTTATCTGAAATGGCACAGGGTTTCCTGCCCCCTGAGTAAGGGGGTTGGACTAGATGACCTCTGAGGTCTCTTGTTATTCTGTCAAATGAAATTTTCTGCTCCTACCTGCCTATCTGTGTTGTGTTGCCGTGTCTCCCCCACACTTCCTATTGTTTAAATAAGTTTATCTTTTTGTGTAGCCATTTCCGCCCCCCCCCCCCCCCCCCCGTTTCTACTTTGGACACATTGCCATTGTTGCAATAATGCCAGCAGTCCTTTGAAATATATTTATTAAATTTAGGCGACGCCCATGAGTGTCTCTTTGCAAAGTGACTGTCGCTGGGCAGCCTGCAAATCGAAGACAGCAGTCGTTCACACAAGTGAATGCCCCTGAGGCTACATCTTGATTTTATTGGTTTCCAAAACTTTGGTGACTTTTTAAGACTGGTAGACTTCAACTCCCAGAATTCCTCAGCCAGCCAGCATGGATGCAAGGAGTGAGGTTAGATTAGAAGATCACGGGAATAGAATAATACCAGAGTTGGAAGGGATCTTGTAGGTCATCTAGTCCAACCCCCTGCCCAAGCAGGAGACCCTACACCATTTCCGACAGATGGGGAAGGAGGAAGAGGAGAAAGAGACTCCGCCAGTTAATCCAGAGGAGGCTTAGTTTCAGCCCTGAATGAATTACAGGTCGTCTTTGATTTACAAGAGGCTGAGGAATTCTGGGAGTTGAAGTCCACAAGTCTTCAAGCTGCCATGTTTGGAGAGCCATGGTCTAAAATGACCACAGAGCTGTCACTTAATGCTGGCTGGGGAATTCTGGGACTTGAAGTCCACAAAATTTTGCCAAATTTTGGAAACCCCTGATTGATACCCTTGCCTTGAGCTCGGGAGTTCAAGAGTTCCCTTCTTCCCAGTTTCCCCTGGAACAACAACCCTGCGAGGGAGGGTTAGCAGTCTGCTAAAACAATACACACAAATTGAACTTCAATTTGTTTTGCTCCTGGGGGTGTTTTTTTTATTATTTGCTTTTGTTTGCATGTTGCTCTTTGGGTTGACTTGTCTTTTTACTAGGTCGTTTTTTTTAAGTTGTTTAGGAGTCTAGTGGCCCACTTCAGCTTTGCAGCAATTCTCAGCCCCAAGGAGCTTACAATCAACAAGTCTCTCTCTCTCTCTCCTCCTCCCTCCCGTCTCTCTCCCCCTCTTTTCCTCCCACTCTCGTCTCTCTCCCTCCCTCATCTCTTTTCCTCCCTCCCTCCCTCTCATCTCTCTCCCTCATTTTCCTCCCTCCCTGTCTCTTTCCCTCCCACCCTCTCTTATCTCTCCCTCTCCCCCCTCCCTCCCGTCTCTCCTTCCCACCCTCCGTCTCGTCTCTCCCTCTCCCTCCTTTTCCTCCCTGTCTTTCCCTCCCACCCTCTTCTCTCCCTCCCTCCCATCTTTCCCTCCCTGTCCCCCTCCATCTCCTTTCCCTCCCTCCCTCTCGTCTTTCCCTCCCTCCCTCCATGTCTCTTGTCTCTTTCCCTCCCTCTTCTCGTTCCCTCCGTCTCTTCTCTTTCCCTTCCTCCCTCCGTCTCTCTGCTCTCGTCTCATTCCCTCCCTCCGTCTTGTCTCTTTCCCTTCCTCCGTCTCTTCTTTCCCTCCCTCCCTGTCTCTTCTCTCTTTACCTCCCTCCCTCTCCCCATCTCTTCTCTCTCCTTCCCTCCTTCTCTCTTTCCCTCCCTCCCCCCCCTTTCCTCTAACTGTTTTCCCTTCCACCAGTGGGACCTGGTTTGCAACCGGAAGACGCGGAGGCAGATGGCCCAGTCCATTTACATGGGAGGCGTCCTGGCTGGTGCTCTTATACTTGGGAGCTTAGCAGACAGGTGGGTGTTTAGAAACAGAGCCATGCTTTGCAGTGAATGTAGCCAGAAACGGGGGAATGCAACAATGATGGATTAGTATCCCACTTCTAACACCAATGCAGCCTAAGTTAGTGGAAGTCACTCTCTCGGCTTCAGCCCTCTCCCCTGCCTCCCTGTGGGAGTAATTGTGGCCTCTCATAAAAGAGAAGGAGTAAGAGAAAGAGAAAAAGAAAAAAAGGGAAAGGGAAAGAGGAAGAGGAAGAAAAAAGGAAGAAAAAAGAAAGGGGAGAATGGAAAGAATAAAGGAAAAGAAAGGAAAAGAGAAAGAGAAAGTGAAAAGGAAATGAAAGGAAAAGAAAGGGAAGGGAAAAAGAGAAACGGAAATGGAAAGGGAAGGAGAAAAAGGAAAAGGAAAGAGAAAAAGAAAGGGAAAGAGAAAGGGAAGGAGAAAAAGGAAAAGGAAAGGAAAGGGAAAGAAAAAGAGAAAAAAGAAAAAGAAAAGGGAAACAAGCCTATTTTCCAGTTTCTAAACAAGAAACTCATTGTGTCTTATTGGACAAAGGGCAGGAGATGTATAGGTAGGCCTTGAGTAATGCTCACAATCGGGACCAGAATTTCCATTGGTAATAAAGGTGCTTGTTTAACTGAGTCGTGCCACAATGGTCGCAAGTGCGAGGACCAGGCCCCAAGTGACTTATTTCAGCGCCGTCGTAACTTCGAATGGTCGCTCAGCGAACGATGGCGAGTCGAGGGCTACGGATCCTGCTCATAAGATCAATAAACTTATTATGACTGTAACCTCTGAAAGAAGGAAGGATTGTTCCCGTGGATTGACGCAGAATTCTGTGCCGCAGGTTCGGTCGCAAAGCAATCTTAACTTGGTCCTACCTCCAGTTGGCTGTTTCGGGGGTGTGCACGGCTTTTGCCCCCAATTACGCAGCCTACTGTGCCTTCCGGTTCCTGGTTGGCATGGCACTCTCTGGCATTGTCCTCAACTGCATGTCTTTAGGTAAGACGGGAGGAAGTTGGTCAAACCTGGGTGGGGAGGGTTGGACTAGATGACCTAAAAGGTCCCTTCCTTCCAACTCTGCTAATCTGTTAAAGACCTGTTAAACAAAAGTAGCTTGGAGGGGGTGGGGGAAGAGGTGAGCAGGATGGGAAAAACAAAAGATATTTATAGGATTCCAGAGTTTTAAAGGCCGCTTTTAGAGTTTCCAGAGTTTGCATCTGGTTCCCAGTCACTTTTAAGATGGGTGGATTCCAGTTCCCAGAATTTCTCAGCCAGCCGTACATGGACTTCAACTCCCAGAATTCCCCAGCCAGCATGTTTTGAAATGTGTGTACTTCAACTCCCAGCATCCTGGGAGTTAACTGAAACTTTTAAATTAGATTTTCCCAGAATTCCCCAACCAGCATGCTGAGAGTTAATGTTCACACATCTCAAAAACTTGCTGGCTAGGGAATTCTGGGAGTTGAAGCCCACACATCTCAAAGTACACTGGCGGAGGGATTCTGGGAGTTGAAGTCCACGCATCTCAAAACTTGCTGCCTAGGGAATTCTTGGAGTTGACGTCCACCCATCTTAAAGCATGCTGGCTGGGGAATTCTGGGAGTTGAAGCCCTCTTGAAGGTGCCAAGTTTGAGAAACACTGCTTTACCCACCCCAACTGATTTCCAAACTGATTGCCATCTTAACTTCCAACCCAATGCTCCTCTTCCTCCAGCATTAAATCTCTTTTCTCGGGTTCAGACAGTCGCAAGCAATAACGCCTTGCTCCATATCATGAAAAAAAGACCTTTTTTTTTAGTTATTACCGAATAATACAAAATAGCCAGGGAGTACAACAGCACCTCATGTCTCTGAGGGATCGTGATGTCTCTCCCCACCGCCCCAATTATTCCTGCATTCTCTGCAGATCATATGACCTGTTCTTCCCAGTGGGCTTTAATCAAATTAAGACTCAGGTATGGCAAACCGCAGAGATAAATATTTGGACAGGTCGACAGCACGCTGGGGACCAAACATTGCTCAAGGAGTCAGGAATGCACAAAATTGCAAGCCTGCAAAACAACCTTGGGCACTCCCCCTCTTCCTATTTGCTCGCGACAGCGGTCTGGTCAGGCCCAAATCCAACCGGTGGGGCTTTGCAACAACCAACATTTCTACACTGGGGGTGGGGGTGAAAGGCTACCCTGTCTGTTCTGAGAATCAGGAACCAGCTGAATGGAGTAGATAGTGTGTTTAGACTTGCATTGAAATATCACTTCCCTCCGTTTACACAAAAGAAAAAGGGGGACTTAGGGCAGTGCTGTTCTTGGCAACTTTAAGGCCATGTGGACGTCAACTCCCAGAATCCCTCCGCCAGCGTACTTTGAGATGTGTGGACTTCAACTCCCAGAATTCCCTAGCCAACAAGTTTTGAGATGTTGGTGCAGTGCAGTGGTGGTGCAGTGGTTAGAGTGCAGAACTGCAGACTACTTCTGCGGATTGCCGGCTGACTGCAATTTGGCAGTTCGAATCTCACCAGGCTCGAGGTTTGTCTCAGCCTTCCGTCCTTCCGAGATGGGTAAAATGAGGACCCAGATTGTTGGGGGGCAAGAGGCTGACTCTGTAAACTGCTTAGAGACGGCTGTGAAGCGGTAGATAAGTGCTATTGCTAAGCTAACAAGCCTGGCCTAAATCTTCTCCCCTTTTTAAATGTCAATTTTTAAATGTAAATTTTAATTCGTTTTAAATTATGGGGTATTTTAAATTCAGCCAAATTATTTAATTGGTTTTTAATTCATTTTAAATTTTTTGTATTTATGTGTTTTATCTCGTGGCTGTTCACCGCCCTGAGTCCTTCGGGAGAAGGGCGGTATAGAAATTTAATAAAATAAAATAAAAAATAAAATTAATACCCATGCTTTCTTCTTCCCTTGCATTAGTCCTGGAATGGGTGCCCACCAACATCCGTACCATTGCTGGCACACTGGTGGGCTATTCTGCCACCTTTGGGCAAATCGTCCTTCCTGGTTTGGCTTACGCGCTTCCAGATTGGCGCCAGCTGCAATTCACGGCATCCATGCCGTTCTTCATTTTCTTCATATACTCGTGGTGAGCAGGTAGCATCTTCGCGGAGGCCGTTCCTAAAAACTTTATTGTTAAGTGAAACACTGCCGTTGTTAAGTTAGTAACCGAGTTGTAAAGTGAATCTGGCTTCCCCCACTGACTTGGCTTGTCGGAAGGTCGCAAAAGGGGATCACGGGGACGCTGCAACCGTCGTAAATATGAGTCAGTTACCAAGTGCCTGAATTTTGATCATTTGATTATGGGGATGCTGCAAACGGTCGTTAAGTGTCAAAAACGGTCACAAATCAGAGTTTGTTGTCCTTTTGAACGGTTGTAAGTTGACAACTACCCGTATAATGTCTTATTCCTGGTCCTGGATTCAAATCTCACCTCCTGCCTCAAATTCACATTTTAGAGATTGGTTTCACTCGTTTTCCGCTCCTGGTTCTGTGTCATTTTGAATAGTCCCGAAATGAACGGTTGAGCGGTCCCCCAACTTTGTGACTTGGTGGGGAGGAGAGGGGAACCGGGCCATGGAAGCGGCATGCCGACACGCAGCACACCTGCGTGCCGGCCCAATGCTAACATGACCTGGTTTCAAATAGGCCACAGCTCAGCAGTGTGCCGCAGCCCAGGGTTTGGGGGACCCCTGATCTAAGTTTAAGCGTCCTGTTTCTGGTGGAAGAAGCTACTCTTTCTGAAGTCACCAGACTGGGCTTTTGGACACAGGTGGTTTGCAGAATCGGCCCGGTGGCTGGTGCTGTCCGGCAAAGCAAACCAGGCGGTCGATGTATTGAAGAAGGTGGCTCAGCTGAACGGGAAGAAAGACGAAGGAGAGAAACTCAACACCGAGGTAATGAAGGGTAAAGGAAAGTCAGTGTAGGTAGGTTAGTGGGGGTTGATGGTTGAGGCGCTCATGGGAATCGTCCGTTCGTGTTTGATGGGGGGGAACTGTGTCTTTTAGTAACGGGAGGCTTCTGATCTTCGGTTTCAAAGAAACCAGTTTGGGGCTTGACGATTTAGTCCGGAGTGCCCAATCTTGGCAACTTTTAAGACCTGTGAACTTCAACTCCCAGAATTCCCCAAAATGCTTGGAGGTTCATGTGCCAGATCGTAGTAAGCAAACCTGGTTGCATACCTAAAACCAGGGAATAATTAAAGTCTCAGGGTCTGCCACCCTGTAGAAACAGCCAAGTTTCTAGTCCTCATGGTTGCTCCGAGAGCAAGATACCCAGGAATGCTGGCTGGGGAATTCTGGAAGTTGAAATCCATAGGTCTTAAAAGTCGCCAAGGTTGGACTCTCTTGGTTTAGTCCGAGTGGTCCATTTGCTGAGTCGATCGCTCGGGTTTGAAAGCCAGCACAGATTCCTCTTTGGTGGGATCTACTGAGGTTGACATTGTTTTCGAGAATCCCTGCTGAATTTCTCCTGGCGGATCTGGTTTCAGGTCCTTGTAGGAGGGGATAGCAGGGGCTGGTCCTTCGAAATAAATCCAAAAAGTCAGTTCCGTTGGGCCAAATAAGATAGAACCTTGTGAGAAAACACCCCAAAACGCGAGAGAATCACTGCTTGTGGCACTCGTTTGTCCCCTTTGTTGTTGGGTGTTAGGTCTTGAAATCCAGCATGCAGAAGGAAATGACTTTGGCCCAGTCGTCTTACACCTTCGCCTCCTTGGCCCGGACGCCTACGGTACGGCGGATCTCCTGCTGCATTTCCAGTGTGTGGTATGTTTCGGTGGGCACTCTTCCTTCCCTAACAATCTCGGAGCCGCCATGAGGACTAGAAACCTGAGTGTCGGACCTCTGCAAGATTCAGGCAGACCCTGAGACTGATTCATTCCCCCGTTTTAGGTTTGCAACCAGTTTCGCTTACTACGGCCTAGCGATGGACCTCCAGCATTTCGGCTTCAGCATCTACCTCATCCAGGTGGCCTTTGGTACCATTGATATCCCTGCCAAGCTTGGCTCGGCCATCGGCATGAGTTACGTCGGAAGGAGGACCACGCAAGCTTCGTCCGTCATCTTGGCCGGGCTGGCCATTTTGGTCAATATCTTGGTGCCCTCAGGTGAACCATCTGAAGTCGTGCAGGTGCCAAGGGAAGCCATGTTTAGCGTCTCATGCCCAAAATTAATGTGACTGGAATGCCACCAGCTCAGAAACAAAGAATGGAGGTAGACCTCGGGTTATGACGGCAAGCGGAAGTGGAATTTCCAAATATAAGCAGTGCAGTTATAAAACATTAGTTATGTATAGGCAGTCGTTGATTTATAACCATTCATTTAGTGACCATTCAAAGTTATAACGGCAGTTGCCAAGTCAAGATGGCAGCTGCAACCAAACCTTTTGCAAAACCTGGGAGGCGTTAGCAAAAGCTAACATAAAAAAAGGCACAAAAAAGATTTAAACAAGGGGGATATTTTGTTAAATTTAGATTAAGGCTTATCCTTAATCAGGTTATCCAACCTTGCCAACTTTAAGGCTTGTGGACTTCAATTCCCAAAATTCCCCAGCCAGCCATCCTGGGAGTTGAAGTCCACCCATCTGAAAGCATGCTGGCTGGGAGATTCTGGAAGTTGAAATCCACACGTCTTAAAGTTATCAAGGTTGGACACACCTGCCCTAAAATTTTATTGCGGCTCCTACCTTCCAATGGAAGGAAAGGATCCCATGAATTTTGACAATATAGAATTCGTTTTAGCATGGAGTGTCTGAACATTCCTGTTTAAATTTTTTTTCTCTCCTCTGTTCTTCACCCCGACCGAAGATTTACGGACACTGAGAACATTTTTGGCAGTGCTTGGCAAGGGGTGTCTTGCGTCTTCTTTCAACTGTCTGTACCTGTACACCGGAGAACTGTACCCCACGGTGATCAGGTATGTTGACCCCAATACCCCCGAGGCTCTTGAACCCTTGTCTGGTTTTCAGATCTTCATAATAGGGGTCCCCCCATCCACCCACCACCAACACTTCGACGTCTTGCTGTGGCGTGATCCAAACAAGGAAATTATTCTCTCTTTGGGTCAAGGCTGCATTATCACCAATTACACAACCAATTTCGTTGTATATATGATGTGCAATGACAATAAAGGCTACGCTATATCACACACCTGGTGCAGAGAACCAGGAGTGGAAAATCAGCAAAATAAATCTCTAAAATTATGAATTCGAGGCGGGTGGCAAGATTTAAATCCAGACCTAGGAATGAGAAGTTATACAGATAGTTCTCGACTTATAACCAGAGTCGGGACCAGAATTGCCATCGCTGAGCCGTGCCTGATTTAATGACCTTTTTTTTGCCAGCGTTGTTTAGCAAATCATTCAGTTGTTAAGCAAATCTGGCTTGCCCCACTGATTTTGATTGTCGGAAGCTACCTGGGAAAGTCTCAAATGACAATCACGGGACATGGCACACATCTTAAAAATATGCTAATGACGTAAAAACTTGAGCTCAATCGTGGTCGTAAGTCGAGGACTACCTGTACCTGAATTTTGATCACATGACTGTGGGGATGCTGCAACAGTCAATAAGGGGAGAACCCACAGCAAGCCAAGATCAAACATTCCTAAAATGCAGATAGGAGTGAAAATTCAGACATTCGTTTTTCCTTTCATCGTTTCGTGGCTTGTGTCCTTCAAAGGCGGTTTGTTACTGTTGCAGACAAACCGGGATGGGGCTCGGAAGCACCCTGGCCCGCGTGGGTGGTATTGTGGCACCCATGATCAAAATGACGGGTGAACATTGTTCCTATCTTCCGTCGCTCATCTACGGGACAGCCCCCATCCTCTCCGGCATTGCCGCCGTCTTCCTGCCCGAGACCCTCAACGTGCCACTTCCTGATACTATAGATGAGGTGGAAGGGAGGTGAGTTTCTTGCATGCTTGGGAAAGCGAGTGCGACGATGCTGATAGGGCTTGGTGGGGGGAAGGTGTTGGACTGGGGTCCAGGTTCGAGTCCTCCTCTGAGCCATAGAAGCTCATTGGCTGATTCTGGGTAGTTCCTGCCCGCTCAGCCAGGCTGATGCAATGAGGTAGATGCCAGACCAGGAATGGGGAGACCCGGTTTTCTTAATCTTGACCACTTGGACTTCAATTCCCAGAATCCTTAGGCTGGTTGGAGAATTCTGGGAGTTATTTAATATATTTTATTTGTATCGCACCTTTATTATTTTTATGAAGAACTCAAGGCAGTGGACATGTCCAACGTGGCTTCTTCTATTTTCCCCACAACCACCCTGTGAGGTGGGTTGGGCTGAGAGAACATACTCTCTCAGTATGTCCAAAAGAGACCAGGTCTTATATTAATTTTTGCTCCAAAGAACGCATCAGGGCTTATTTTCTGGTTAGGTCTTATTTTGGGGGTAAATACAGTACTAAATGCATCCATCTGGCTGACAATCTTAACGGGCTTATTTTGGGAGTAGGGCTTATATTACAAGCAACCTGAAATATCATGCTACTCCTTATTTTCCGGTTGGGTCTTATTTTCAGGGAAACAGGGTAGCTGGCCCAGAGTCAACCAGCTGGCTTTAATGTCTAAGGTGGAACTAAAACTCACTTTAATGTCTAAGGTGGGACTAGAACTCCTGGTCACTGGCTCAAACTCACCCAGCCAACTTTCATGTCTAAAATGAGACTAGAACTTACAGTCTCCTGGTGATTAGTCCAAATTCCCCCAGCCAGCATTCATGTCTAAGCAGGACTAGAATTCACAAACACCTGGCAATTGGCCCAAAGTCACCCAGCCAGCATTCATGCCTAAGGCAGGATTAGAACTCACCGTCTCCTGCTTTCTAGCATGATGCCTTGGCCATTGGACCAGACTGGCTCCCCGAATCGAAGTCCATCCAACTTAAAGCACGCTCGCTGGGGAATTCTGGGAGAGGAAGCCCCCCCCAACTTAAAAGCATCTCCTGCAATTTCTGCTTGTTTTTAAATATTCTAGAATAACGCCGGAACGACAGTCCCTTACCGTTCAGAGTCAAGAACCAGTTTTGCTCCAGAAATTGGACCAAGGGAGAACCCTGGATGGTGAAATTTGCTAAAATGGGGAAAACGAGGAATTGGAAATTACTGCAAGTTCATTAGACGTCTTTAATTGTCTTTTTTTGGAGGGGGCCGGGGGGGGCTTTGGGCGGGAGGTGGGATTTCCAGATTTAAAAAAAAAATCAACCAAATAGATAAGAATTGATGAAAATTGTAGTCATGCCTTTCTGATATTTTGACAACTGGACTAAGTCCCATCTCTAAGATGCGCTAATATGCAAGTAGTCCTCAACATACAACCACTCATTTAGTGACATTTCAAAGTTACACAGGCGTTTCTTGACTTAACAAACAAAGGGGGACTCAGTCATACGAAAACATGATTTTAGAATTCTAAACGAACCCATTATGTGATCACCTTTTGCGATCACCTTATTGAAGTCAATGGGGAAGCCCGATTCACTTAACAACCAGGTTAAGAAAAGCCATAAAACGGGGCAAAACTCACTTAACGAATGTCTCACTTAGCAGAAATTCTGGGCTCGGCTGTGGTCTTAAGTCGAGGATTACCTGTAACATTTTTTTTAAAAAAAGTGAAAATATCAAGCTTGCCCAAGTTTTTGCAATCAATATTGAAATAATGCATGTCCTAAATATGACTCTTAAACACCGCCCCCCCCCCCACCCCAGTCTTGCCAATCTGTCTGGTTTGGCCAGCTTTAAAAAATCTAGACCAGTGATGGCAACCTTTTTGCCATCACGTGCCAAAAGCAGAAGAAGCGCAGGGGGTCACGCACATGCGTGGCCACACCCATAATCCAATGCGCCCCGCCCCCCAACGCATGTGCGCATGAACCCCCCCGTACTCCCCCCACTTTTGGCACGTGATGGCGCATTGGGCCCAGTAGGCCCGTTTTTTCGCCCTCCCCAGGCTCCAGAGGCTTTTCTGGAGCCTGGGGAGGGCGAAAACAGCCTCCCCCCCCCGAGGCCCTCCAGAGGCTGGAAATGGCCTGTTTGCTGACTTCCAGTGGGACAGGAAGGCCCGAAAATCAGCTGTGTGTGCTGGAGCTGAGCTAGGGCAACGCTCGTGTGCCCACCGATATGGCTCCGCGTGCCACAGGTTCGCCATCACAGATCTAGACTGATCAATAAACAATATTGTCTGTCCCCTTGTAGCAGCCGCATTTTAGAGACAAGAAGAGAGACCTTGATATGAAACGTAATCGCTTAGAAAAGAATTAAAATCCACACCCGATGGTTGGACCGACACCACAAGAGTAAATAAAAGCAGTATTTATTAGCTAATGCTTATTACAGCCTTAAAATAAAACTGGGGGAGGGAGCCAAAATATATTTCAGCTTCTACTGCAATAATAAAAGATGGGGGTGGAGGGTGGGGAAGGTATGGAAAGTCTCAATATTTGCTTTTTTTTTTTTTTTTTAAAGAAAGCCCAAATTCCAAACCTTAGATGCAATCAGAGGGTGCACAAATCAATTACTCGGAAAGGAAGGAGAAAAACCAAGCGACCAACTCAACAGAAAATGGGTAGTTGTACAGGTGGGGTGAGAAATCAAGACACAGTGCAGAGGAGGTGCGAAGCTGCACAACTATTTGTGGGCGTCACAATGAGAGAGAGAGAGAGAGAGAGAGAGAGAGAGAGAGAGAGAGAGAGAGAGAGAGAGAGAGAGAGAGAGAGAGAGAGAGAAATGAGGTATTACAGCCCGCCCTACCTCCCACCCCCTGCAAACCGACAGAACTAACCTGAGCATGAAAAACCCCACAATGTCGCAGCACTGAACAGATTCACACACTATCCCCCCCACCCCCACCCCCACTCCCCAAGCCAAAGAGCCAGGCTACCATACAACTGGTTCCAAGAAGCCGTTTTGGTTTTTTTTATTTGGGTAGCTATTTTTTTTTTAAGACACAGGTGTGATGCTTCAAATGAGGACCTAACAACCTGGATTGGGGATGAGAACATGTAAACCCCTCACCCCACCCCACCCCAAGGGAACGTTTCCACAACTTTCTCTCTTTGTTTGGGGCACGGGGGGTGGGGGCCCTGACAGCCAGCCCCAGCTGCATCTCCCTGGGGTATGGAGAGTGAAAAGAATTAAAACGAATTAAAAAAACAAAAACAAAACTACAGCTAAAAGGGAATCCAGAGCCAAGTTAAGTGCACAAATAATAGTTATCTCTCCCCTACACATAACTCAAGAGACAGTAGAGTTCCCCATAAGGGAACACCTTTTAGTCTTCAAGTTTCAAGTCCTCTTGAAGGACTGAGCGGGCAGTGAAGGTGACTGGATCAAAGCTTCCAGCGGTCGCTTTGTTCCTGGCTCTCTTGTGGGCCAAATCTGTCCCACTAGGACCCATATCTCTCGTCCTTTCCCACTATTGGGTGTCCTTCAGCATGCTGGGCCCCCATCCTAGATAGCACAGCGATAAAAGCGAGGCACCGAGTCAAGAAGGCTGACCTCTCCTGCCAAAGCAGGGTAGGGAGAATCAAGGAGGAAGACGCCACCGGCCTTAAGTTCGACCTCACATTAACAAATTCCAGCACTTGTGTGCAGACTAGATCCCACTGAGTGAGACACACACACACACACACAGAGAGAGAGCAGATCCCATTTGCTTTGGCAGTCCCGAGTCTCCCCTCGCTTTCGGCAAAGATGGAAGAAGAGAAGGAGCCTTTGGAGAAGACGCAGAAGGATGCGTGTGAAAGGGAATGTCGGAGGTAGGTTTTAAAGACAATCTTTAGAAAAATCAGGCACATTACAAGTATAATATTACACAAAAACCCTATTCCAGAAAAAAGGCCTCTCCTTCTGCAAGCAGGATCTTGCAGAAAACCTTGCCACTGGAGGGGAGGGAGGAAAAGGAGTGGGGATTCGGATTTTTTTGTTTTTGTTTTTTTTTAAAAAAGCATCACTTGTTAAGCAAGACCAAATCCTCAAATTGGGGCCCGAGGGGGAGGGGGGAAAATAGTGAAAAGAAAAAAGTGGGTTTGTTCCTGCAAGAGAAGTTCAACACCCCCGAGTCCCATTGGACCAGGAAGCAGCAAGAGTTGGAAGAAAAAGCATGGAGAAGGGACGTGGCTCACTCTAGGCCTCTGGTGATGGAGACTCAAAATAGATTTTAAAGCAGCTTATTTGAATAAGCCCAAAGCTTTAGGGCAGGGGTATCCAACCTTGACAGCTTTTAAGACTTGTGGTCTTCAATTCCCAGAATTCCCTAGCCAGCTAAGACTCCAGAACTTCAATTCCTAGAATTTCCCAGCCAGCTAAGACTTGTGGACGTCAATCCAGCTATCTTGGCTGGGGAATTCTGGGAGTTGAAATCCACAGGTCTTAAACTTGCCAAGGTTGGACACCCCCTGCTTTAGAGTCAGCATCCACCCAAAAATTGCCCAACGAACCACCGCCCTTGAAGTCTTCCACGCAACTTACACATCCCGGCAGACTCCCTAAACGAAGGAAGGGATTAACGCCGGTGTGTTAAAAAGCTTGATGGAGCTTTAAATGCTCGTGCACACCAACACACGCGCATGGAAGAAAGCATCTTGAAATCCACCGTCACGTTACATCGATCGACGCATGTGGGATTGGTACCCAAGGCCCCATACTTAAGGAATTTGGTAAACAGAGAGGGGAAAGTGATGGATACACACTCTCTTCCCCCGGATGTAAACCGAGCAGGATTTTCCTAACTCATCCAAGATGCTGATTTGTCAAAGTCCAAGATGATCATTTTGAATGGGGCAAACCAAGTTACTTTGCTGAAGCGCTTGCTTGTGCCAAGCCTGGAGGATGGCCTATGGATTTGGGTTCCCATGCCACCCACGATCCTCTCAAACGGCTGCTGTGGTGCCATTTTTGAACCACGCGGGGGGGGGACTGGGGGCTGGGTGTAAAATAAAGGTTTCTTACAGGGACGAAGGAACAAGTGGAGTTTAGAAGATTTGGGGTCATGGGGATGGTGCAATGGGGCTGAACAGAGGAAGCAGATGGAAAAAAATCAAGTAAAAACCATTCAATAGGTTTCTTTTCTTTTTTTTTTTTGCTTCCGGTCTCGCTTGTACAGACAGAGCCCTCAAGCTGGAGTGTGAGTGAGAAAAGGAGGAACATTTCATGATCCCAGGCCAGCTGTGGTGCTCCTCAGCCTATCATGGATGCTGGGAGTATTATTATTATAATATTATTATTGAGAAAAGGGTCTCAAAATCCTTAGGTGAAGGTTTAAGGGGGAGGGGAGGAATTTTAAGCCCCAACTGCCAGAGAGGAGGCAGGAGGGAATGACAGGAGACATGGTGAGGCAGAGGTGTGTGCGTGTGTTTGTGTGTGAGTGTGTGTCTGCGTGCGGATGTGTGATCCAACCAATAAGGGAGACACTGACCCAAAGTGGGAGGAGGAGGAGGCGGCAGGAGGAACTGGATTAACCCCCCCTCCCCGAGAGAAAGACTGGACAAGTGAAGGTTCTCTTCGAAGACTGGAAAGTGATCAGGAGGCGTTCTGGTTCTGGAAGATTGAGGCTTTCTCCTTCAGCAAATCCAGGCAGAGGTGACAGCTCCAGCTCCCTGCGAGGAGAAAAGCATCTTCGTTATTCAAGCGAGTGAAAAAAAAAACTGTGTGTGCGGGTTAGTCCTTGACTCACGACCGTAATTGGGCCCCAAATTTTCGGTTGAGAAATCTGCCGAGCGAGTTTTGCCCCATTTGATCACCTTTCTTGCCCACGGTTGCTAAATGAATCGCGGCGGGTGTTTTAAGTTCTCGTGGTTCTTAAGTGAATGTGTGAATCCCCTCCATGGACTTTGCTCATCAGAAGGGTCGCAAAAGGGGATCACGTGAACACTGCAGCCGTCATAAATGTGAGTCGGCTGTCAAGCGTCCGAATATAAACCATGCGGCCACGGGGATGTTGCAACGGTCGTTAAGTGTGAAAAAAAGGTCACTATTTTCAGTGCTGTTATTAACTTCAAATGGCCACTAAAGGAACTGTTGTAAATTGAGTACCTATCTAGACCCATTCCAGTCCGGTTTCAGGCCTGAGTACAGCACGGAAACGGCATTGGTCACATTGGTTGATGATCTCTGGAGGGCTCGGGACAGAGGTTATTCCTCTGTCCTGGTCCTGTTAGATCTCTCAGCGGCTTTTGATACCATCGACCATGGTATCATGCTGTGCCGGCTGGAGGGGCTGGGGGCACCGTATTACGGTGGTTCTCCTCCTTTCTCTCTGACTGGTCACAGTTTGTGTTGGCAGGGGGGCGGAGGTTGTCCTCGAGGCGCCTTATGTGTGGGGTGCCGCAGGGGTCGGTCCTCTCGCCCCTTCTGTTCAATATTTATGTGAAGCCGCTGGGTGAGATCATCCGTGGTTTTGGGGTGCAGTTCCATCAGTACGCTGATGACACCCAGCTGTACATCTCCACACCAGACCACCCCAATGATGCCCTTGAAGTGATGTCCCGGTGCCTGGAGGCCATGCGGGTCTGGATGAGGAGAAACAGATTCCGACTCAACCCCTCCAAGACTGAGTAGCTGTGGCTCCCGGCGTCCCGATATAGCCAGCTGGTGCCATCACTGGCTATTGGGGGCAAGTCATTGGCCCCCACGGAGAGGGTTCGCAACTTGGGTGTCCTCCTGGACGCGCGGCTGTCTTTAGAAGAGCATATGACGACCGTGGCCAGAGGGGCTTTTTATCAGGTTCACCTGATCCGCCAGTTGCGTCCCTTTCTGGATCGGGACTCCCTGCACACGGTCACTCATGCCCTCGTCACTTCCCGACTGGACTACTACAATGCTCTCTACATGGGGCTCCCCTTGAAGAGCACCCGGAGGCTCCAGCTGGTCCAAAATGCGGCCGCGTGGGTGATTATGGGGGCAGCGGGGCGCTCCCATGTAACACCTTTCCTGTGTGAGCTGCATTGGCTCCCAGTGGTCTTCCAGGTGCGATTCAAGGTGTTAATTAACATCTTTAAAGCACTCCATAGCTTAGGACCTGGGTACTTACGGGACCGCCTTCTGCTACCGACAGTCTCCCACCGGCCAGTACGCTCCCACAGGGTGGGCCTCCTCGGGGTGCTGTCGGTCAGATAATGTCGACTGGTGACCCCCCCCAGGGGAGAGCCTTCTCAGTGGGGGCTCCTGCCCTCTGGAACGAGCTGCCCCCGGAGGTACGGAGAATCCCGGACTTGCGCACCTTCCGCCGTGCCCTGAAGACTTTGTTATTCCAGCAAGCTGGGCTAGCCTAATTTTAACGGTTTTAAATTTTAAATTGGATTTTAATAGGATGTTTTAATTGTGGGCCAAAGTATTTAATCTGGTTTTAAATTGTTTTTAACTTCTATATTTATGTATTTGATCCTGGTTGTTCACCGCCCTGAGTCCTTCGTGAGAAGGGCGGTATATAAATATAATAAATAAACAAACAAACAAACAAACAAATAAATAAATAAACTGTGACTCAGTCCTCTTTCTCTGCTTATTCCCATTCCCTTTAGGTTTCTCGGGTCAGAGCAGAAACTTATGGGTGATAAATTATAGTCACAGGCCTGGAAGGGACTTTAGAGGTCTTCATAGAGTCACAGGCCTGGAAGGACCTTGGAGGTCTTCATAGAGTCACAGGCCTAGAAGAGACTTTAGAGGTCTTCAGAGTCACAGGCCTGGAAGGGATCTTGGAGGTCTTCATACTAGTCACAGGCCTGGAAGGGACCTTGGAGGTCTTCATAGAGTCACAGGCCTGGAAGGGATCTTGGAGGTCTTCATACTAGTCTCAGGCCTGGAAGGGATCTTGGAGGTCTTCTTAGAGTCACAGGCCTAGAAGGGACTTTAGAGGTCTTCAGAGTCACAGGCCTGGGAGGGATCTTGGAGGTCTTCTAGTCCAACCCACTACCCAAGACGGGAGTCCTGATACCATCCCAGACAAACCCAGTCTCTTCTTGAAAACCTCCCGGGATGGAGCACCCACACGGATTAACTGTTCTCACTGTCAGGAAATAGGGGCTAGTGATCCAACGTAAGCTGGTTTGGGACTCTCTGGAGATGAGCAAATCATTACTGCCAGGTTGGCATCGATATGTCAGATTCTTGGGCAGAGGTCGTTACCTCCTCCAAACTAATGTTTAACTGGAGATGTAAAGATTAGTTGCAGGAACTTCTAAATGGGACAATGCATTGGCTCACATCCTGTGGGCCTATGCAATGGAGCTGGGATGGTTGTGTGTGAGTCATCTCATTAGAAGACAAGTTGCAACAGGAGTGAAGGCAGAGAGAGAGAGAGAGAGAGAGAGGCAGACTTTCTCTGCATCTCTAATTTAACTGGAGCCGTCACGGCCCAAGTGTGACTCATGATTCTCTTGTCGAGTGATGTAAAAATGAAGGGACTGTTTGAAATTAACAGGAGCTGAAAGGATCCTCTCAAATCCCTGAGTCAGCCCTGGCTCGGGAAACAAAGCGCTTGCTACAAAGCCACCATTTTGCCCTGTCATGATACAGGAAGGGTTGGCAATCTTTTTAAGATGGCAGCGTGGGTGCTTGTGTATGAGTGCACGTAACATATGTCTTCATTTTGAACTTCCTTTCTTTCTTTTCCTTCCTTCCTCCTCTTTTTAAATTCCTTCTTTCCTTCCCTTTTAAACTCCTTCCTTACCTTTTTAAACTCATTTCCCTCCCTTTTTACACTCCTTCCTTCCCTTTTGAAATTCCTTCTTTCCTTCCCTTTTTAAACTCTTTCCTTTCCTTTTTAAATTCTTTTCCTTCCCTTTTTAAATTCCTTATTTCCCTCCCCTTTTTAAACTCCTTCCTTCCTTTTTTCCTTCCCTTCCAATCCCCTTCCTTCCTTTTTCAAATTAATTCCTCCCTCCCTCCCTTTCTTTCATTCTCTCTTAATTTATATGATGCCATTCCTCCAATAGGATGACCCCGGGCAGCTTGAAACCACATGAGGTTTCATGACGGAAGGCCAAAAATCTTGTAAGTTGGAGGCTACAACAAGATTTGAGGCTTCAAAATGCTATTTCTTTCATAACATTCAGGGGCTGGCCATTTCTTCTGGGAACATTCACAGGCAGTGAGACCCTTAACGGAACAGGTCTCTAACCTGCAAGGTAACTTTTCCACATTTTGATTTTAAAAAAAGAATGAGCCACAGCAGTGGGCCTGGGGTCTTTCCTGATGAGCTGGAACTCCAATTTCAGGGCAGCCAGGGGAAAGGAAGGAAGGAAGGAAGGAAGGAAGGAAGGAAGGAAGGAAGGAAGGAAGGAAGGAAGGAAGGAAGGAAGAAGGAGCTCAACAATTCTGGGGTGCACAGCCCTTCGCAACTCCAAAATCTCGCCTAGGTGAAAGGTGGGGGAGCCACAAGAAAGGGAGCAGAATAGCACTCACCTTCTGGGGGTTCTGACATAGGTGGGGTGAGGCAGTACATGTGATAACCACGGTCACAATCGTCACAGAACAGCAGCTGGTCCTGAGGAAGATGGGGAGGGAGAAACAATGAAGAAGGATGCTGTTTAACTCCCCCTGCCTGTTGGACTGGAGAAAACAACATCGAGAGGACCCTTTCTTTTTATGAACCCCAAAAATGTGACCGTTCCCGGCATGCAAAAGACCCCATACTTGGAAGGCTCTCCAGAATGGTCAGACCAGGTGAGGTTGGAAGAACCTGTTTCGAGTTCAAGGCAACTGTTTTCAATTTAAGAGGGGTTCCCCCCACCATCACCAAAAAGCTCCAAGCAATTGATACACTCTTAGACCCTGGCCAAGTTCACAGCATAATCGTCACCCAGCAGCAAATTACACAGCTGCATTCCCCCCCGAGATCCTAAGCTGGGTTCAATTTTTAGCAGCCCGGCATGATGCAGCGTGAATCTAGCCGCTCAATTTACGATGCAACGTACAGCAAAAACCCAGAAAATGAGTTCTCAAGAATTAAAGGAGGAGGGTCACGTTTTGAAACAGGCTGCAAACCAGAGAGCCATTCAGGTTTTGTGATTCAAATATCAGGTTTAAATATCAGGTCTTCTAGGAGGAGCCATCGTAAGAAGCAGGCTTCAAAAGGATCTGGGATCAGAGGTGGGAGGAGGGAGAGGTCAAGTCCAGAGGAGAGGAAGCAGGGGGGGGGGGGTTGTCCCCAAAAGGAAGGAGGAGAGGGGCAGGAAGGGAAAAGCACACTCACATCGTTCTCCGAGGTGCCACAGATGTTACAGCACTTGCATTCGATACACTGCCAGCGGTAGGTCTTCACGGCAGCCATCATGACTGGGGTGAACTGCAAGCAAGATGGGTGCCCTAGAGAGAGAGAAGCAGCATTAAGACATACCCGCCTTGCCCTAAACATGGACGCAGTGGCGCAGTGGCTAAGAGGCTGAGCTTGTCGTTCAAAAGGGTCGGCAGTTCAGCGGTTCGAATCCCTAGTGCTGCCGCGTTAACAGGATGAGCTCCCATGACTTGTCCCAGCTTCTGCCAACCTAGCAGTTCGAAAGCAGGTAAAAAAAAAAATGCAAGTAGAAAAATAGGGACCCCCTTTGGTGGGAAGGTAACGGCGTTTTCCGTGCACCTTTGGTGTTGAGTCATGCCGGCCACATGACCACAGAGACGTCTTTGGACAGCGCTGGCTCATTGGCTTTGAAATGGAGGTGAGCACTGCCCCCTAGAGTTGGGAACGACTAGCACGTATGTGCGAGGGGAACCTTTTCCTTTCCGTAGGAAAGGTGGGTGAGTTATCTGGCAGGTGGACAGCTAAGGTGAAAGAGAGCCTCCCCCCCACACACGTCCTTTTCTCAAGGGTGCACCCAAGGGGGAGAGAGAAGGTTCCCATCGGCTCACGTACCTGATCGCCCGCAGTCCGAGCACGAAACCAGCTCTTCGGGTTGCCCCGTCTTCTTGTTGATCTTCGAGTCCCCCAGACAAAAGTCGCAGTAATTATTGGGCAGGGCCAAACCATCGGGACCCTTCTTGGCTATGGGGGAGGAGGAAGGGGTTTGTCTTTCAAAGCACGGCAGAGGATTGTCCTGTTTAGTATTCCAGCTAAACCCCAAGACACACACACACACACACACACACACCAAAAAACAGGCAAATCCTGCAAAGAAAACTTTGGGCAGCGTAACTGAGAGATCAAAAACATAACTTGGGCCCAGCAAGTTTCCTAACATACAGTATTTTTCAGAGTATAAGACGCATCTTAGATTTGGGGGAGGAAAATAGGAAAAAAAATATATTACTGCTTACCAGGTATTCATCTGGCTAGCATCCTTAGCCTGGTCAGCTTCAGCACATTAGTTCGCTCTCTGGTTTTGAGGTTGGGGCTGCTTGGGGCTTAAAAAGAGCTTCTAAAGCACAGGTGATCTTTGGAGGGAGCTCCAGTGACTAAAGCAGGCCAAATGTCGAAGGGGTTTGTTCCAGGTAGCCATTTTGGGCACATTCGGAGTACAAGATGCACCCAAATTTTCAGCCTCTTTTAGGAGGGGAAAAAGTGTGTCTTATTCCCCGAAAAATACAGTACATATTCATTGCAAGTTATTTCTGTTTTTTTAAAACCTCGGGAGGTCACCTTGGCGTGGTCCCCTCCTGCCACCACTTAAAAACCGCCCATAGCTGAGCCCATTTCTAACCGCGGTTGGTAATTGTAGCCTGTCAATTCTCATGGTTGGGAGGCGGGCCTCAAGACAGCCCCACGATCTTCTCGGAAAACGGAAGGGCTAGGGAACTGGCGGAGGAGGAAGAAACACCCCTCGCTAGAGAAAGTTCCCGTTGATAAGCATTAATTGGGCAAAAGAGAGCTGGAGCCCCCTTTCGGACTCCGGCCACTACAGGTGATTTGAAACAAGAGAGCAAGCGAGGAGTTGGGGAAAGAAGGAGGGAGTGGAAGGTGACGAATGCCAAAGTGGACAAAATGAAACCTGACAGCAAGATTGTGCCACGATCTCCATTATGCAAGGAACAGCAGGGCCAAACAAAGATTCTGCCCTGATTCACAGGGGATCAGGATGAATGGCAGCATAGAAAACCTCCCCTCCCCTCCCCCATCCCCTGATTCGAAACAGTCAAAGGGAGGGACAAGAAGATCTCTGCAGCTTACTTTTCTGCTCCTCTGATCTCTGTGAGACGGGCGTGGGGGGTTGAGAGTCCTCCTTGTCCTCCCCTTCTTCTTCCGCCAGGTGACAGTGAGCGTAGTGATAGCTCAGGCCCGGACGGTTCTTGTAGCGTTTCCCACAGACTGAACAGGAAAGGATCAGAAGGAAACAGTTGAGAGACACGCCAGCTGTAAAAGAGCAAACCCCCCCCCCTTCTCCACGTCCCTTCTTGGCAAAACCCACCAGTGGGGGCTTCAGCCTTCATTGAAATGCCACCCTAAAGCACCTTGCTTGCCTGCTTCCCCCAAACAGGTAGTCCTCCGTTTACAACCGGCCACTTAATGACTGTTCAAAGTTACGACAGGCCTCCTCAAGAGCTACCTATGACCTGTTTTTGGAGTTACGACAGCTGCACACCCCCACCCTGTGGTCACATGATCATTTTTTGCACTTTTGCAGCATCCTGAGGTCACTCAAATGCGATGGGGACATTTTTTTTTTTTTTTTGGCTGGTTTTTCAGCGTTTTCTTCTGGTTTCCAGCAAAAAAACAAGAAAAAAACAAAAAAACCCACCCATTGGGAAAAATTCGCTTAACAACTGCTGCATTCGTTTAATGGCTGTTGTTACAAATGATCATAGCTTTGAATGCGGTCACCTGATGCTTCGAACGACGGCTGCAATGACTTAACGATTGTAATTCCGGGCTCAATTACGGTTGTAACTTGAGGACTACTTGCACAGAAGTGGAAGGGGTGCCTATAGTTGCACAGAGCTGGTAGCAGGGTGAGAGGTATTCTCTCTTCTCATAGAGCAGAACCTGATTCCTTCAGCGACACCCAGGTTTTCTGCCCTGTCACCTTGGTCTAGGGGACTCGGCAAACTCCCAAGGCAGCTCATTCAGGGCCACAAGCAAAACAGCCATTGGCCATAATAACGGAATGACCAACACTCCGCACCCTAACCAGGCATTGCAAACAATCCACAGAGTGCATTCAGATGACGGATGATGAAATTCAACCCTCTGGTTTTCGTGAAACAAAGGGGACTGAAATTCTACGGATGTTATCCGATGTCCAAAAAGCAAAGGTTAAGGATATTCAATGGACAGCGAGGACGTTTTTCTGCCTTTCCACATGTGCAGGATAATGTGTCTTTTTTTTTTTGGGGGGGGGGGGGGAGGGGAAGCATGTTTACTCAAGACTCCACCCTTTACACAGTTCCTCCCAAATCCCAGGTATGATCCCGATTTGGCATTTCTCCCTTCCCAAATCCAGCCTTTCCCTGTAAATTATTTTTCAGAAATATCCCTATTCTAGACTTTATTATAATTAAGCCTATATCCCTGTTAGACTTCTCATAATTAAAAAGACTTGCATAAGGTTTTTTTTTTTAATCCCGATTCTATTTTTTGTTCTCTTCCTTGTGCCAAATTTTGGCTCATGTGGTGCTTGGAACACGAAACCACCCCCTGGACTTCTGGTGCAGCCTTGTGCTTTCTAGCTTACAGTATTACTGTCAGTTTAAGCCCAGCCTGGGCAAATGAGCGTGCAAAAGCTATACACTGGTTAATGCATTTTAGAGTTAACTGGGGGTGGGGTGGAGTGGGAGAGAAAAGAGAGATCCCTTCTTCTGCACCCAGCATGGTAATGCTTTAAAACTAGCTCCTTATTTAAGGAAAAGCACGGCATAAGCTTTAGCTTTTAACCACTTTTTGACTCTGGTCATAAAGGGAAAGGTGGGTGTTAGTAGAACAGGGAATTCTGGGACTGGAAGATTAGGAATATGCCTGCCTCATATTGCTGAATGACAGCTTTCAGCATCCACCATCAAGGCCGTCCAAGGTGCGTTAGTTAGCAACATCAGTGAGTCCACAACTATCTACAGCCGGGGTCTCCAAATTTGGCAATTTTAACTCTTGTGGACTTCAACTCCCAGACGGCCTTGCTGGCTGGGGAATTCCAGGAGTTAAATGCCAGAAGTGTTAAGAGTTGCCAAATTGGGAGACCCCCGTAATCTACAGAAAGAGGCCTGGGCTACATTTTAGCTGCTCTTTTCGTCCCTCAACAGAAATGCCACCTTCCTCATTGCTTACTATCCTTCACTGCAAATTACTGGAAGGAAGACGAGCTGATAGAACTGACTCCTAGCTTTAGAATGTGCCAGGAACATATTCAGAGGCAAAGGAAGCAGAACAAGTAATCCATCACCTTCTTTGGGGCTCAAATTAATCCACGAAACAATACATCCTAAATCTGGAAAACAGCTCAGGCTCAGGAACAAGAAAACAGACCATATTTAGAGAAGGAAGCAGTAGAGCTGCCGGGTGGGAGGGAAGATGGTGGCGGATAAAAAGAAACAAATCCTTTCCAAATCCTTTCAGCTATGTAGGTCTCACAACTCGGGGATGTTTCGGTATGGATGATGTGTGTGTGTACACATGGAATGTGTGTGTGTGGGTTATGTGTGTTTGTCCAGTGATTGGAAATCTAATTTGCCCAGAAGAAGAAAAAAAATCACAGCTCTCTTAAGGATTGCGTAAACCCAGCTGATTATGTAAAGAACTGGAGTTAGTAGGCCCTGCTCCTCTGTGCAGCTACTATAGTCGGCAACCAAAATGGATATGGAAAAAGATCTGACTCGGTTCATTTGCTGGTGGGATAGGAAAACCCAGCTCTTCTCCTTCCAACTTACAAGTGTACGTTCCACAGAAGAGGAGCAAAGGCAGAAGGGGAACAGATCCTGACTGTTGCATTTCTGCGACCAAGGATTGTCTCTCGTTATCGCTATCAACAGCTGGATTCAGGCTTAGAACTGTCTTTGTCAGGGAGAAAGCCAGCAGGACTGGTGACACAGGTAGTCCTCGGCCCTGCAACAGTTCATTCAGGGACTGTTCGGAGTTACAACGGCACTGGAAGAGGTGACTTGTGACCGTTTTTCGCACTTACGACCCTTGCAGCATCCCCACGGCTGCGTGATCAAAATCCGGATGCTTGGTGACTGGTTCATATTTATGACGGTTGCAGTGAGCCAGGGAGGGCGGGGGTGTCGCTGCAACCCTTTCGTGATCTTCTGACAAGCAAAGTCAATGGGGGAGCCAGATTCACTTAACAACCGGATTATTAATTTAACAACTGCAATGATTCACTTAACAACCATGGTGAGAAAAGTCGTAAAGTGGAGGCAAAACTCGCTTAACAAATCCCTCACTTGGCAACATACATTTTGGGCTCAATTATAGTTATAAGGTGAGGACTACCTATATTCCCAACAGTCTGCCAGAATTGAGCACTTCCCATTTTTTTGCTGAAATCAACAGATTTCCAACAGATCCAACAGAAATCCAACTGATTATGTAGGATCACCTAGGCTGCTGAGAAAGAAAAGAACTTCTCCAGCAAATAGCTCAGAGGTCGCCTAATGAAGGGAATGAAGACCAAAGACTCAGGCGTTGGGCTATTATTAACAGAATTTATAAAACCTGAAGACCTTTTGCCCTGTTTCTGTGCTAACAAGTCTTCTCAGCTGGAGAAGGCAAAGTCCCAACTCAGGTGCTAACCCCCACTCCGTGGGGCATGGGCCCAGCAGGCCGGTAGAAAAACAATCCTCTCTTTTAATGCCAATTAAGATAATTGGTATATTAAACAGGATTCGCAGATTCTAGCAACGATGAAAAAGTAAATGCAAGCCCTTGCCACGTCCAATATCTTGCAGAGCAGATTTGGAAATGCAGCTGGTCGGAATTGATGCTGGGGGTTTGCCGGTTATGCTCCACAACAGTGTTTTCTCAAGACGTGTGGACTTCAACTCCCAGAGTTCCCCAGAAACCATTTTCTCTTCGGCTTCGCTTTGCAAAGCTTGACAACTATCTCAAATCCCTCCTCCTTCTAGACGAAAACGTCGAATTCTCAACTCAACATTCACCACCACACTTCAAAAGAATTTGTATCTTTCCCAAATGCACAATTCGTGCACCAATACATGTTTCCCACCCACCCCTCTCAATATGTCACATACAAGTAGGTATCATCAGAAGGGAGGGATTTTTGGCACTCTGCATGAGAAGACCCGGGTTTTTTTTTTTTTTGAAAAGAAAAAAAAAGGGGGGGGAAGTGTTTTTAAAAACGAACATTTCAGAAGAACAAGATCAGGAAGAAATTAAACAGCAAGACAGAAAGAATGGAATACCTCGGTCAGGAGGTTTCGAGGTATGCTTTTGTTTGTAACTATCTGAAACACAGAAAAGAGAATGAGAGAAAAGTGAAGGCAGTCTGTAAGGTCACGCACGTTAACATGCACACAAGTCAGCTATACAGAGCGATTAAAAAAAGGAGGAGAGAAAAATAAAAAGTCGACTGGTGTTATTTCAAATTAAGAGAGGCCAGTATAAAATTCTTACAGGAGAGTAAAGGAGGAGAGAAAAGAAAAGAAATTTCAGGAGCTCATGAGATTTGCCCTTGGGAAAAGGTCTTGCCAATCACCCTTCACTCCCAACTTTTCCATTAATCACCAAGGTTTCATGGGCATTTTTTTCTTTTTTTTTTTTTTGTTGCAAAGATCAAACAGTTGTGAAATGTGGAGCCAAAGGAGACGCTGTCTACCGTAACTCTGGGTTCTGCGTGTGAGGTTCAACAAGATACAAATAAGACTATCCCCCCAAAAAAGAAGCAGCAGCAGCAAAGCCCAGGGTAAGACAGCTTCTCCTCCCTTTGCTCTGTGTGTGGGTGTGTGAGATCCAATTGTAGGATCTGCCAGAAGAAACGGGTTAGTACTTTTCCCAGAATCCCACTGGTGGGATGGAAAAAGGCACAGCGAAGATCCCCAACTCAGAAGTGAATCCGTTTCCAAGATGCTCTCTGAAGGGAGACAACTTCAGGCAGCAGAGAAGCGGCCAATGCTGTGTGTCTCTGCATCTCACTGAACTCCTCATCAGGGCAAAACTGAAAAAAAAAACCCTCTTCAGGCAAAACTGCCATTTTTGGGAGAGGGGGGGAAGTCGGGTAAAGAAATGTTACCCCCTTCACACTGCGTGATGAATGACGCATTTCGGCTCACCCCGAATGGCTCTCGGCCCACTGCACGATTAACAGGGGGCCAAGTAAAAGGAGGTGGGGGCGTAGCCAGCCTGTGGCACACCTTCCCAGGAGACCCCCACCAGGGCAATCGCAGGCAACCCCATCCTAACACCAGGAGCTACTCCTGGCTTATACACCACTAAAATCGAGAAGCTGTTTACTATAACCCGGCTCTCCTTCTTACTCACTGTCACATGCGTAAGGTTTGTCTCTGTCTTCCAAAATGGCAGCATCCAGCTTTTTCCGAGCGCTCCCAACTCCTTTACCCTATAAGGAAATTAAGATTATTATTTTTTTTTAAATTGAAGATAGATGCGCAGTATGCTTTCTTTCTGGGTTTGGAGGAAAAAGTACAATCTAAGATGGAACCGCATTCCAGTTAAGCATGCATTGTACCGTATCTGATTTGTAGTTCTCCCTCCCCTCTCACAGAGCGGAGAGATTGGAGAGAAGGGATTTGAAGAGAGTAAACTGTTCGGTCTTCTGCAGTCATGACATAAGCCTAAGACTGAAAATCAGGCTTGTCAGATGCTACATCTTTTCTATCCTGCTCTACGAAGTGGAGAGCTGGTCTCGGACAGAAAAGCCACTTGGAAGAGACTAGAAGCATTTGAAATGTGGATTGACAGGCGGCTGTTACGTATAACCTGAGTTGACAAAATCCGAAAGGAGGTGGTGATAAGCCGCCTGGGAAAGCCAAGGGAAATCATCAAAACCATAAAAAAGTGAAAGTTAGACTATTTCGGACATGGGATATGTCCAGAAAAATTTGGCATCCTTTCACTTAATCCTCCAAGGAAAGATTGAAGGCAAACGAGGTCCAGGCAGAAGAAGATTATGGCTTCAAAATCTAAGGGACTGGTTTCAACAAAACTCAGCAGCACTTTTTCGTGCGGCTGCTGATAAAAATAGGATCGCCAGTCCGATGATGGATACGGCACTGGAAGGAGAAGCTGTTTGTGTAGCAGGCCCATAGCTCCCAGTCCCAGGCTGCCAATGCAATCACATTGCCTTCAATGGGTACAAGACAGTAAAAGCAAGCATTTGAGCATTCCAAAGGAGAGGGGAAGGGTTAGGAGGCAAACAAAAGATGAAGATATGAACCTGAATAGTCTCGTCTGCTTTCAGTCAGAAAGCACAGTTACGGTCCTGAGATTTCCTCATGTAGCAACCACTTTGCTTAGGGGCAGAGTTGTCAGTCCCAATGAGCGTTAAGTGAGGACTTACTTGCATGTAGGTGGTTAGTTCTGCTAATCATACTAAGAAAATATGTAGACCAAGGCTGCCACCCAGTGAAAGTTGTTTGTAACAATCTTAAAATATTTATTCATTTCTCTAAACCACTCTAAGATCTTTTTCAGATGGCAGATAATAATAACTTGGATTAACCAAGACTCAGAATTTTGATTTTTATATGCTCAAGAGTAACACCTGCACCCAGCTAATGGCTTCTACTTTAAAATACCTGCCTCCCCAGCATCTTTTGGGACATTTTAAAAAGGTAAAGTTTCCCCTCGCACATATGTGCTAGTGTTCCCAACTCTAGGGGGCGGTGCTCATCTCCGTTTCAAAGTCAAAAAGCCAGCACTGTCCGAAGACGTCTCCATGGTCATGTGGCCGGCATGACTCAACACCAAAGGCGCACGAACGCTGTTCCCTTCCCACCAAAGGGGGTCCGTGTTTTTCTACTTGCATTTTTTACCTGCTTTCGAACTGCTAGGTTGGCAGAAGCTGGGACGAGTCACAGGAGCTCACCCCGTTACACGGCACTAGGGATTTGAACCGCTGAACTGCTGACCTTCTGATCGAAAAGCTCAGCGTCTTAGCCACTGAGCCACCATGTCCCTTTTTGGGATACTTTAGGTATCTCCTAAAACCCTAGTAAGACCACACCTGGAATACTGCTACCAATTTTGGTCACCATACTACAAAAAAAGAGGTTGAGACTTTGGAAAAAGTTCAGAGAAGAGCAAGTAAAATGATCAAAGGCCTGGAGAGTAAAACATAGGAAGAACGGCTGCAGGATTTTGGGTTTGGCTAGTCTAAAGAAAAGAAGAATTAGGGGGTGACATGATAGCAGTCGTCCAGTATTTGAGGGGCTGCCACAAAGAAGAGGGAGTCAATTTATTTTCCACAGCACCAGAAAGCAAGGCAAGAAACGATGGATGGAAACTAATCAAAGAGAGAAGCAGCCTGGAACTGAGGAGAAACTTCCTAACAGTGAGGACAATTAACCAGTGGAACAGCTTGCCACCAGAAGTCATGGGCGCTCCATCACTGGATGTTTTTAAGAAGAGATTGGATAGTCACTTGCCTGAGATGGTATAGGTTCTCCTGCTTGAACAGGGGGCTGGACTAGAAGATCTCCAAGGTCCCTCCCAGCTCTGCTCTATTCTATTCCTTGCCTAAAGTGTTCAGAGGCCCTCTTTACTCTGCCTTAGAGAAGCCTATGTAAGATTCAGTGAGCCCACGGAAGTTGAAATATAACTCCCTACCTTGGCCTTTCCTTTGCCTCGTCGTTTTGGGGTGTCTTCCTCGTAATCTTCATCATCCAGATCATCCAGGAAGTCATCGGGTTCCAGGATCCGCTGAAACAAAAAGAAAAGGGTGCAAAAAGCTGTGAGAAACGGATTGTTTGGTTCATCCAAAGGAATATTCCCGTGAAATCACAGCTCTGCGGGTGTCGGGTTCTGTGACAAGCTGGCTGATTAACAACCCCCCTTCGTCTCGTCAATCAATGCATTAATAGCTTCGCTGTAAGAACCAGGCAAGCCCAGTTTGCAAGCAGCTGTGCAGGAGAAATGCTAAGAGCAACAACATCCTTGCTCCATCAGGGACCATTTTCAGTGCAGGTTCTGAATCCAAAAGCAGATACAGGTAGTCCTCGGCTTACAACAGTTCGTTTAGCGACCGGTTCAAAGTTACAACGGCACTGAAAAAAAGTGACCCCTGCCTGGCCATTTTTCAGTTACGACCTTTTCAGCATCCCCATGGTCACGTGATTTACATTCAGATGCTCGGCAACCGGTTCATATTTATGACGGTCGCAGTGTCCTGGGGGGGTTACGTGATCCCCTTTTGCGACTTTCGGACAAGTAAAGTCAATGTGGACGGCAGGTTCACTTAACAACCGGGTTACTAACTTTATCAACTGCAGTGATTCACTTAACAACTGAAGGAAGAAAGGTGGTAAAAGGGGGCAAAACTCACTTAACAAACATCTCACTTAACAACAGAAGTTTTGGGCTCAATTGCGGTCATAAGTCGAGGACTACCTGCACAGCCTGAACGATAAATAGGACTTGAATAGGATCCAGGATATTGCCACTGCACCTCGTTTTTTTTTTAAATATCATCGAATAAATATTTTGTGCTCTCTCTCAAATATATGATGGAACAAGTGTATTTGTATGCTGTGGTTTTCCTTATTCCTCTACCGCCGTGATGGCGAACCTATGGTGCGCGTGCCACCTATCAGTGGGCACGCAAGCTCAGCTCCGCCAGCTGATTTTCGGGTCTTCTGGGCCCACCAGAAGTAGAGAAAGGGGCTGTTTTCAGTCTCTGGAGGACCTCCGGCAGGGTGGGGAAGGCCGTTTTCGCCTTCCCCAGACTCCTAGAGAGGTCCTGGAGCCAGGTGAGAAAGAAAAACGGGCCTATTGGGTCATTACGTGCCAGGAGTGGGAGGAGAGGGGGAGGGTGGGTGTCGCGTGCGTGGGGTCAAGGCACATAGAATTATGGTATTATGGTCACACACGCGCGACCCCCACCCCCACCCCCACCCCCACCCCCCTGGCACGTATTGGCAAAAAGGTTAGCCATCACTGCCCTAGTGGCTCCATATAGATAGGCCTCAAGTTACAACAGTTCATTTAGTGACTGCTTGAAGTTATGACGGCCCTGAAAAAGTGACTTCATGACGTGTTTTTCACACTTACCACCATTGCAGCATCCCCACGGTCACGCGAGCAAAGCTCAGGTGCACGGCATACTTATGACGGCTGCAATGTCCTCGGGGTCATGTTATCAACTTCTGACAAGGGTAGTTTATGGGGAAGCCGTGAGAGTAACTTAGGAACTGCAGCGATTCATTTAACAATTGTGGGTGAAATGGGGCGAAGCTCACTTAACGATTTTCTCGCTTAAGCAACAGAAATGTTGGGGCTCGATTGCGGTCGTTAAGTCGAAGTTGTTAAGTCGTAGAATCCTCGTCCGAGGACTCTGGATCTTTTTGCACTGAATGTTAATGATCAGCACGAACCAAGGGGGAAAGGGAGTCTAAAAACAAGCTCTGGTTTCTCTATAGCAGTGTTTCTCAACTTTGGCAGCTGGACGATGTGTGGACTTCAACTCCCAGAATTCCCCAGCCAGCTCTGGGAGTTGAAGTCCAGACATCGTCCAGTAGCCAAGGTTGAGAAACACTGCTCTACAGGATCCCAGCACCCAGAAAGGAATGAGGGGCGATCCACTTCTAATCCCTCTCCCAACAGGAGTTCCACATCACTATTCTCAAGGGGAAGGGGCCAGAGAGTTCTCCTACACAGCCCTCAGCTAGAGAGACAAGAGTCGCCTGACAGGGAGGTGGGTAGCATATGAAGTTAATAAATAAAATACAAATGATTTATTCTTGGCAGCTTTGAATTATTATATTTTTTAATTTTAACTTTTAATTTTCCTTTGCTGGCCAGAGCAACAGTTGAGTGGCGATAAGAAAGCAGGAAGGGAAGGGAGGGGAAGGAAAGAGAGAGAAAGAGAGGGGGAAAAGGAAGGAAGGAAGGAAGAGAAAGAGAGAGAGAGGGAGAGAGAAAGAAAGAAAGAGAAAGAAAGAAAGAAAGAAAGAAAGAAAGAAAGAAAGAAAGAGAACAATATGTTCTATACATGAGCATCTTTCAAAGGAAAGATGTTTTATTTTATCACAGGCTGCCATTCTCTACACTACCTTCCGGGTGCGGCTATTGGCAACGGGGAACTCGCTGAGGCTGTCTTCATCGGTACGAGGGTCAGGCAAGCTGCGTTTCTCAAGGGGGTCTGTCCTTAAGAGGGCCTCCAAACTGCTGCCATCTTGAGAGATTAAGCCTTCTTTCTTTAGGGCCTGCTCAGTGTCTGCCAAAAACAGAGATTTCATTGTCTTAATACCATTAAGACAAAGAATCCAAACTACCAATAAAGGAGAATATTTGTAACTTAAGGGTTGAAATGAAAGGGTCCTTGGTGCTCTCTTGAGTTCCGTTGTTTTCCTGCAGCTGTTTCATGACCCAATCTAGGTAACAATATCGAGGATGTTACCTAGTTTGGGTAAGGAAAACATCTGCAAGAAAACAACCATGCTCAGAGAGCACGAAGGACCCCATAGTCCTCTCCTCCTTCCCCCTCCCCTCCGTCCTTTTTAACATTGATGGTGTTCCCTAGTTGGGTCATGGAATGTCTGCAAGAAAACAACCAAGCTCAGAGAGCACCAAGGACCTCTCCATCTAAACTTCCATTACCTTGGCCAAATAACCTAAGAAAAGTTTGACAGGCACCACAGGCCAATGCAGAAATCTATTAGGTCCTAACCCAAGAATGACATGATCTCTTCTGCCACCTTTAAGGTTCGATCTGCATGGAAATTCTTACTTGCAACCTGACATTTTTAAAACGTCTGGCTGTCCTGTCGGTCCATTAGTATACAAGTAACAGGATACAAAGGTTACTTTTCTGTGGCTGATTTAGAACTACAGAGTTCTCGACCTCAGGTAGCCCATCTACCTGTCCAAATTACCCCCGGAATTTTCCTATTCTGTAATATACGCTTGGATGGTCACTTTGGCCAGTGAAAGCTCTGTTATGATTCCATCTGTAAATCGTTAAAATGTAAAACTTGGTACAATACAGATGAGGCAAACCTGGTTTAATGGTAGGGAAAGAAAGTCTTGGATCCTCTGGAGGATGGGAACGGCGTTTTTTCCGCCAACGTCGAGCCGGATAAGAATAGAGCTGGCCAGACGCCAAACCTTCCAACAACAGGAAAAAGAGGAAATCAAAGTCTGCTTAATTATTCAATTTATATATAAAATCGGGGGGAGGGAAGCACTTATAAAGTGAGGCAAACTTTATAGCAAACTCTTCCGGTTTGGAGTACTGAACACTTCCGGCAGCTCTCTTTGCAGGAATCATTAAGTTGCCCAGAGTTACTTGATAGCTAGATGGGCAGGATATAAATTTAATAAATAACATAAAAAATCAAGTATTTTTACTCTATACCAGCACTAATTCATGCTGAACGAACTGAAGCAGGAAAGCTGCCACCCGGAAGTGACATCACAGAATTGACATCCTGGGTAGAGGCCAAGTTTTCATATGCCATCCTGATGCCCCACCTGGTCCCCTGTGCCGCTTCTCCATCCAAATGTAGCAGTTGCTCTGCGCCACCCCAGTCTGCGAATCCAGGAACGGTAATCGGACACTCCTTTCGGCACACAGCCGGGCGTTATAATTATGACATTGCTCCATTGCATCCTTGTAATATTGTTCACCAAGGCTAGGACAAAAGATTGGGAGTGACACCGTTAATGAAATGTCTTTCTGTAGTATGACAGTGTTCATTTGGGGGGGGGGGGATGTTTTAATATAAAGAGAGAAGTTGGAAGTAAAATTCAGCAAAAAAATTATTTGATTTCATTTAAACGTAATTACAACTCAGTTGTGGTGCTGTGGCCTAGAGGTGGAGTTCTCGCCTCACAATCAGGAGGCTGTGAGTTCGATCCTAGGTAGAGGGAGATATTTATCTCTCTGGGCATACTGAGAATATATCTGCTGAAAAAAACTCTGCATTGGTGACAGGAAGGGCATCTGGCCAGTAAACACTCTGCTAGCTCCATTCAGTTGTCCAGACTCCACTCCACAAGGGATTATGGGGCTATTAAAAGAGGATGATGGTGATAATTACAACTCAGTTGAATATGGGCTGGCCACAACCCTTCGGCATTTTTCTTTCACACTGAAAAGTACAAACCAGCCCCAGCTTTTGTGAGAATCTGCATTCATCTTTAGGGACTCTGATTGTGTATCCCTGCCTGAATTACTTCTCTGGGAGGCACTAAATGAGTTTGTATGTCAACATAAAGCTATTTTTTTTAAAAGCATGATTTATTGTTGAAGCTATATCATCTTGATTCACTCATCATACTTTACGGTAAGTGTATCACATTATCGCTTATTCTGACGATGAACCTGCCTCTATTTAATCCAGGAAACTATAGATGGATGATCTCACTTCCTAAGCATTACAAGAAACCACCCCAGCAGGATGGATCTTTTGACAGATTACAAATATTGTATTTCATTCACACAGCTGGCCCTTTGCAGATATTGTCATAATTAAATGTGGTGGTTTGAAATTCAAATTATAAGCATGGATTTAAGTCCCCCCCCTTTCTCCAGAACAAAAGAAGCACCTGTGGAGCTGGCATTGTATATACCGCAACTGTCTTTCAATCTAGAAAATTCACCGAAGAAAGAAAATGCCCAAATTCTATTCAATAAATCCATTAGCAAAGAGGCTTATGATGGAAAGTTCTAAGAGAAAAGAATGCAGAAATATCTAAGACTACACAGCTTGCATTTTCCCCTTGTTCTTTAAAAATCTGTGGTGCAGCAGCAATGAAGTCTCTCTAATTGAACAGTCCATAATTATAGTAATTTCAATGTTTAAACCTTGCCACACACTAAAAAAGCTGAAGGAGGGTGCAGAAAACAATGCAACTTGCTTGAAAGAAAGTAACATTACAACTTTGCTGTCTGGGGAGGAAATCAAAGAGAGGGAGAGAAAATTAACTAGTTAAATCAGAATCCCACTATGCTTACAATGTTTTATATTCAATCTTGATCATCAACTATCAACTGAAACATCTTAAAGAAATTTAGCAACACAATAAAACACACACACACACACACACACAATGACCTTGGCTCAGTTAGGACCCACAATTTCCTCAACAAATAGCATGGTTTTGTTCAGAAATTTGGGATAATACATAAAGCTCCTGGTTTTAACCATCTCTATTGAAATTCTTCACAGGATTGTTTTTATATATATTTTTTTAATTTGATTTATATGCCGCCCTTCTCCGGAGACTCAGGGCGCCTTACAGTGCGTTAAGCAATAGCCTTCATTCTTTTGTATATTTTATACAAAGTCAGCTTATTGCCCCCACAATCTGGGTCCTCATTTCACCTACCTTAGAAAGGATGGAAGGCTGAGTCAACTTTGAGCCTTGGCGAGATTCGAACCAGCAGAAATTGCAGGCAGCTGTGTTAATAACAGGGTGCATTAAACCACTGTACTATCAAGGCTCTTTAATTCTGCCCAAACCTTCACTAATTCGAGGATTCTGACCATTTCAGTTCCTCTCCTTTTCCAAGGCCAAAATGCAGCATCCTTTCAAATGAATAAACATATCTTTCTATGGGGAAATTGCTGCCCTCCAACTGAGTCCCTCCATCTCCTTCCATATGTGTTAAGTTTTTATTTCTCTCAAATGTTTCCAGTCCACCCGTCTGTTTCATGGGTTAAGAGGTTTTTTTATATCCTGCCTTTCTCATCCCAAACCAATTCCTTTAAACAGCAGATGGGATGTTATGATTGTTTGCCTCACACAAAAAATATAACAGTATTCCCAATCATCCAATTTGGTCTTTGAAGATGGAATATCAATGCATTATATGTAATTCTCTTTACTTTCCCTAATCCCCCAGGCCACCCCAACGACGCCCTTGAAGTGATGTCCCAGTGCCTGGAGGCCGTGCGGGCCTGGATGGGGAGAAACAGGCTCCGACTCAACCCTTCCAAGACCGAGTGGCTATGGCTTCTGGCGTCCCGATATAGCCAACTGGTGCCATCGCTGGCTATTAGGGGTGAATCCCTCGCCCCCACGGAAAGGGCTCGCAACTTGGGCGTCCTCCTGGATGCACGGCTGTCTTTAGAAGACCATTTGACGGCCGTGGCCAGGGGGGCTTTTTATCAGGTTCGCCTGATACGCCAGTTGCGCCCCTTTCTAGATCGGGATTCCCTACGCACGGTCACTCAGGCACTCGTCACCTCCCGCCTGAACTACTGCAACACTCTGTACATGGGGCTCCCCCTGGGGTGCATCCGGAGGCTCCAGCTGGTCCAGAATGCGGCCGCGCGGGGGATTATGGGAGCGACGAGGCACTCCCATGTGACACCTCTCCTGCGCGAGCTGCACTGGCTCCCGGTGGTCTTCCGGGTGCGCTTCAAGGTGTTGGTGACCACCTTGAAAGCGCTCCATGGCTTAGGGCCGGGGTATCTACGAGATCGCCTTCTGCCACCAATAGCCTCCCACCGGCCAGTACGCTCGCACAGAGTGGGCCTCCTCAGGGTGCCGTCCGCCAGACAGTGTCGGCTGGCGACCCCCAGGGGGAGAGCCTTCTCTGTGGCGGCGCCCGCCCTCTGGAACAACCTCCCCCCAGAGATACGTATAATATCAGACCTCCTGATTTTTCGTCGGGCCCTGAAAACTTATTTATTTCAACTAGCCGGGCTGGCTTGATCCCACAGTTTTGGGTTAAATTTTAACTGATTTTAAATTGGGTTTGTTTTAATAGCGGCCAAAAATATTTAATTATTTTAAACTGTTTTGAAATTTTGTATGTTTTGTTTTTATTTTGGCTGTTCACCGCCCTGAGTCCTATTGGAGAAGGGTGGTATACAAATTGAAACAAATAAATTGAAACAAAAAAATAAATAAAATAATCAAGTCTTGATAAGAGCCTTGATAGTACAGTGGTTTAGTGCACCCTGTTATTAACACAGCTGCCTGCAATTTCTGCTGGTTCGAATCTCTCCAAGGCTCAAGGTTGATTCAGCCTTCCATCCTTTCTAAGGTAGGTGAAATGAGGACCCAGTTTGTGGGGGCAATAAGCTGACTTTGTATAAAATATACAAAAGAATGAAGGCTATTGCTTAACGCATTGTAAGCCGCCCTGAGTCTCCGGAGAAGGGCGGCATAGAAATCAAATTTTAAAAAAAATTAAAAAAAAAAGTCAGGAACATTTGAGGGCTGTGGGAGATTGAGAAGCTGCACACAACACAACCTGCAACTTCATAACACTTTTTCACTGGAAATAAGCTCTCCCAAATCAACTTCAAACTGATATTTCAAATGGAAAGAATGAGCTTGTTAAACTTGTACCATTTTATTTTTAAGACAGCTACTCTCAACTCTCCTTCCACCATTATTTTGAGTGGCTATGCAAGTGGCTGTCAAAATGAACAGAATTAAGAGTTGGAAGGGACCTTAGAGGTCTTCTAGTCCAACCCTCTCTATACAGGGAGTCCTCGACTTGCAACAGTTCATTTAGTGACCGTTGTTAAGTTACAACAAGACCTGAAAAAAGTGACTTACGACCATTTTTCACAGTTACAACCGTTGGGAGAGTTCATTTTCTCCAAAAAAGCGGTCCCAAATTTGATTTATTTCGACTCATTTTCCTGGTGAGGTTTGCCAGGAAGACAGATAGGTTGTAGCAAAGGGCAGATTTAGGATGATGGGAGTTGTAATCCAACCTACCAGGTGGGAGATGCTCCCCAAAATTTAATTTCTCCATTTTCCCTCTTCCCCCCCTTTTCCCCTCAGAAACCTACTCCTTAAACACATTATATAAATATTATATATATATATATATATATATATATATATATATATATATAATATAAAGGATATTTTTCCCTCGCCTCCACAAGTTCCTCTCACTATCTACTTAATTTCATTTTAGCCTTTTTTTGAGGGGGGGGGATTTACCTGAAATTTCCCCTCAGAAGATTCATAATTTGGGTTCCGTTTTTTTTAAAAAAGGTGTTTTTTTTTCCTTTTTGAAAAGCTCCTCCCCATCTTTAAAAGGCATCTTGAAGTGGCCGGATGGTCTTTTTTTTCCCCTTCACGTACCTCACTTTTGAAACTTTGAGGTGGGGGGACACTTTTGCTTTCTTGCCGCCCCCCCCAAAACATACATATACACACACATATATATACACACAGAGAGACTCTGTCCGCTTTTTTTAAACCCACTTTTTAAAGATATCGCTTCAGTCCTAAGCAACGAGCAGAGAAGAAAAAAAAAAGATTCAATAAGCTATGTGCTCTCCTTCCATTATCCCGTCAGGAACACCCCCGCGAGCGGAATGGACTCTTCCCCAACAACCCTCCTGCGCGCACTTCGTCTAAGGTTCGGGTTGTACCATTGCAAGCAAAAGGGAGGAAATGGGGGGAGGGAAAGAGGGGACAGTTCCACTCACAGCTTCACCACATTCTGTACCACCGCCGCCATCTTCCCCTCTGCCGCCTGTGGACGCGAAGCACGCGAGGGCGCATGCGCCGAGGGCCCGTTCGCGCTGACGCCGGCGACCGCTCTCCATGAAACCTTCCGATCAGGTTCGAAGACGGCGCATGCGTAATGTGGCCCCCAACTCGTCCTCACGCTCCAGGAAAAGAGAAGGCAATTACACCCACGCTCTTCCCTCGGTGGGAGATTGCAGGGCGCAAAGGACGCGCAAGCGCAAAGGAGGCCGTCTACAAAAATTCCATTCACGTGTGTTGCGCATGCGGCACGTCCGCGACCGAGGGCGCATGCGTGAAAAGTTGCTCGATAGAGAATTAAATTTTCGGTTTAATATTTTGTAGTATTTAGAGAAACATTTAAAAAAATGCCCCTCCATATATCTACCAAGAAAAAAAAATAGTAGGCATTTTAAATGATGGTTTTCTTTTGCAAATACATATTAATAAAGTTGTAAATTTATTTATAATTAATTATAAATTATAAATGTAAATTTACAGTTATTACTTACATTTAATTGTGGCCTTACATGACAGTTGGGAGCAGAGCTAAGCAAGGAGATTGTTAAGTGAATTGCACCCAATTTTTAATTATTATTTTTTTGCCGTTACTAAGTGAATCAGGCAGTCGTTAACCGAATCCAGCCCCCCATCCCATTGATTTTGCTTGTCAGAAGTGTCTAGGAAGATCACAAATAACCCCAGGGACTGTCATAAATGCAAGTGACTGCATTTTGGTCGCATGTCTGTAAGGGATGCTGCGATGGTCATAAGTATGAGGACTTGTTCCTTTTTTCAGTCCCATTGTAACTGAACGGGTTGCTAAACGAATGGCTGAAGGTCAAAGACTACCTGTATGCAAATATACATGCATACTTACGTTGAAGAGTTAGGATGAAATGCACCACTGGTTAAAATTATACTATTCTTAAAAAAGAAAATCCAGGTAGTTACGGCATCCATCCTTTGCACTAAGCGAGCCGCAGGTTTCTACCGCCAGCAGTGCCAAAACTGGTCACGTAGGGCTGGCAGTGATGGGAGTTGTAGTTCCAACATCCAACTCCATAAGAAAAGAAGAATTGGGGGTGAAATAGTAGCTGTGTTCCAATATTTGAGGGGCTGCCACAAAGAGGAGGAGGGTCAAATTATTCTCCAAAGCACCCAAAGGCAAGACAAGGAACAACAGGATGGAAACTAATCAAGGAGAGAAGAAACCTGGAATTAAGGAGAAATTTCCAATTAATCAGTGGAACTGCTTGCCACCAGAAGTTGTGGGTGCTTCATCATTGGAGGTTTTTAAGTGTCCCGACATCATGCAATTCCCATTTTGCGACCTTCTCACAAGCGAGATTCACTTCACAACTAACTGAACACCTTGCAGGAGTTCGCTTACAAACTGTGGCCAGAAAAGGTCGTAAAATGAGGCAAGACTCCTTTGTAACAACTGCCTCGCTGAGCAACAGAAATTTGGGGCTCATTTGTGTGGTCGTAAGTCGAGGGCTACCTCTGTATAAGGATCAGCTGTCAAGCTTGCACGTTTTTTTTAAAAAAAACTCTGAATAGTGAAGACGGATTAAGAGGCACCGAGGAGGGATTAGAATTCTAATCGCTCTATTAATCCAAACTTTTCCATGCTGTAGAAATAATTCTACTACGATTAGAGCTGCCATTGAGAGATAAGATGCATGTTATAAGAGACTGGAAACTGTTGAACAGAACAAAATAACAGAAGAGTTGGAAGGGGTCTTGTAGGTCATCTAGTCCAACCCCCTGCCCCAGCAGGAGGCTGTACACCATTTCTGACAGATGGCAGTTTGTGGACTTTCTACGTGTTAAATAAATACAACAGATAGTGAACCGAGCAATTTGACTGTTGCCTGTTTTCTCTCTCTCTTTTTTTCTACATTTATGATTCGATATGGAGTCAATTTGAATTTTATTTTTTCTTTTTTTAAATAAATTTTATTAGAGCATCAAAAAGAAAAATCAAAAACAAATATATAATAATTTTTCTATCAGTGTAACATCGCCAAAATATCTGTGTATATATACACCAGTAATCAGAGAGTAAAAATAGAAAATATTTACAGAGTATTGTATACAAATTTACCTTTCCAATACTTATTGATTACTATAAATATACAATCATCTATAATAAGAGCCTTGGTGGCGCAGCAGACTAAAGTGCTGTTAAGTAGTACCAGCTGCCTGCAATTACTGCAAGTTCGAATCTCACCAGGCTCAAGGTTTGACTCAGCCTTCCATCCTTTCGAGGTAGGTAAAATGAGGACCCGGATTGTGGGGGCAATAAGCTGACTTTGTATAAAAAAAAACACCGCTTGGAGGGGGGTGGGGGCGAAAGCCCTACTAAGCAGGTATATACAAAAAAAGTATGAAGGCTATTGCTTAACGCATTGTAAGCCGCCCTGAGTCTCCAGAGAAGGGCGGCATATAAATCGAACCAATAAATAAATAAATAAATTATAAACCAACAAAGGATAATGTTGAGTCAATTTGAATTTTAGATAGATTCTCTCATCTATTTGTTTATTGAATATGGTATTATTCTCAAACATATACCAGTATTCTTGCCAAATAAGGATGGGAAAACTTATAACTACAGGTAAGTCCTCGATTGATGAGCCCACAATTTGTGTTGCTAAGCGAGACATTCGTTAAGGGAGTTCTGCCCCATTTTACGACCTTCCTTGCCACAGTTAAGTGAAGCATTGCAGTTATTAAAATTAACATAGTTAATTGACAGTTCTTAATTTAACTTAAATTCACAGTGAAGTGAATTACTGCAATTGTTAAGTGAGTAACCCTCATGTTAAGTGAATCTGGATCCCCCATGGACTTTTGTTTGTGAGAAAGTCGCAAAAGGGGATTGCGTGACCCGGGAGAGGCTGCAACCGTAATAAATATGGATCCGTGGCCAAGCATCTGAATTTGGATCACGTGACGGGCACAGGGATGCTGCAACGGTCGTTAAGTGTGAAAAACGGTCATATGTCACTTTTTCCACAGCTGTTGCAACTTCGGTCACATAACAAAACTGTTGTAAGAGCGAAGATAAGATGGCGGCAGAATGCCATGTTCGATTGATTTCTCTATTTATATTTCCTCCTTTTTCCAATCTGTCTGACTGGCAGCTTTATTAGCCATACGACAATTGCACTTTCATGCATCTTGAGCTGTTGTTGCTGTGTGGCTCCTGGCAGGACGTAGGGAGGGGATTAAATAGCATTTTCCCTGCTTTTAAGTGGCACTTTCAAGCCAGAAGGTGGTGGCAGACAATTGTCAAAATTAATCCGATCCCTTCCTATAATTATTCTAGCGGAGCTGTGTGAATTTATGCCAGCGGTTTGCAAAGCACGGTTTGAGGTCACCGGGGGTGTGTGTGTGTGTCCCCAAAAGACCCTTTCACTGAGGTTTCAGACAAAAAAAACCCCCAAAAGTATATTTTTAACATTGCTCATTTTTTATTTCTAACACAGTACCTATTCCAGGTAGTCCTCGACTTACGACACCATGGAGCCCAACATTTTTCTTGCTAAGCCAGGACGGTTCTTAAGGGAGCTTTGCCGCATTCTTGCCGCTGTCGTTAAATGAATCACTGCAGCCGTTAAAAGAGAATTCGGTGGCCCCCTTGACTTTGCTTGTCAGGAGGTCGTAAACGGAGATTTGCACATGACCCTGGGACGCCTCAGCCGTCGTAAATAGGAGCCAACGGACAAGCAGCTTGAATTTTGAGCAAGGTGACCACGGAGATGCTGCGATGGTCATAAAAGTGTGAAAAAACGGTACTATATAAATGTACATTTATGATGGTATGTGTGAAATCAGTCAAATAGAAAAGTGTGTATAAATAGAAAATCGGGGCTGCTCGGATACCACTTTGGAAAATATTGGATTGAAAATGAATACAAGAGGAGTAGAGGGATAGAGAGGAGGGGAGAAGAGAGGAAGGAGAGAGGAACAGAAGAAAGGGAAAAAGGAGAGGAAGAAAGGGAGGGGGAATAAGAGTATGAACATGTGAATTTTTTTTTTTTTAAATGTTATCTAATTCTGGGTTTTATTTAATTGACCAAACTAAGTAATAATTTTAATTAGCAATTTTATGATGTTTGTGTGTCTATATTTTTCTTGACTGTACACCGCCTTGAGTCCTACGGGAGAAAGGCGGTATAGAAATATAATAAATAAATAAATAAATAAATAAATAAATAAATAAATAAATAAATAAATAATAGTAGGTTAGAAAGGGAGAAAGAAGGGGGGAGTGGGGGAAACGAGAGGAGGAAAGAAGAAAGTAGAAGATAGAAGGAGGGAGGGAAGGGAAAGAGAGGAGGAGAAGGATTGTTGTAAAATAAGGGAGATAGAATGGTAGAAAAGCAACCCAAATTTTTACTCAAATTTTTTTAGGATGAAGAATGAACTAATATGAAAGTTAAAAGAGAATGTGTATGATTAACAATGGATAAGAGACTCTACATTTAAGACATGTTTATGAGAAATAAAAATTTTAAAAAATTCAAAAAAAGTGTGAAAAAAATGGTCACAAGTCATTTTTTACAGTGCTGTTGCAACGGTCACCAAATAGACTGTCACATGTTGAGGGGATTTCTCAACCTGAGGGATTTTTTAAAGAGGTGTGGACTTCAATTCCCAGAATTCCACAGCCACCCTGGGAATTCTGGGAGTTGAAGTCCACCTGTCATTAAAGATGTCTAGGCTGAGTAACAGCGTTGTTAAGTGAATCAGGCTTCTCCGTCGACTTGGCTTGACCGAAGGTTGCAAAAAGGGAATCACGTGACTTTTATTATTTGTCAAGCATATATAATAGATAAAATTATAAACATAATTTGAACACATGAAAAGGATACGAGTAAAAAGGGGCATTAGGACAGGGACTTTGGGAAACTCGTCCTAATTAATATTAATTAGGACAGTCCCTAATTAATTAATTAGGACAGGGACTTTGGGAAAATTCTGGCCTTGGTTGTGGTTTTATCGGTCAGAGGATTTTTTGTGTCTCCCAAAAACCCTTTTAACAGTCGCCTATCGCTAAAGGGTTCGTGTGAAGATTCAGATCATTTTTTAAAAAATTTAGAGATGGCCAACGAAGGTTTTTCCCCCACCACCACTTTAAATATGCAGTTAGAACGTTCCTCGTGCGTTTCTAAATGTTGGGAAAGGAAACTGGCTGCATAATTTAATTCTGAAAATTGCCTTTTTGACCATGCATTGGATTAAAACCAACATTCTTTCGGAATCCTTTAGGAATTCTGTGCATATCGTATGTTTTTTTTCGTGGACCAGCTGCTTCGAGACACTTTCTTGGCATATGGAGCAGAAAAGAGGAGGGGAAAGGAAATAAATTCCATTTTTTCCCCCTCCATGTTGATAATTCATTCTGTTTGCTTGTAAGGACTTTTTAAAAGCCCTCGTCTTTGGGAAAATAAATATGAGGGATATTGGTTTGGAAGGATAAGACGGTTTATCCTCTTCCATAGAAACATCGTTGGAAATAAATGTTGTTTAAGGCGTTTCTAAAGTTTGTATGAAATCATCTATAGGTAGTCCTCGTCTTAGTGACCATTCAAAGTTACAATGGCACAGAAAAAAGGTGATTTATGACCGTTTTTCATACTTAAAACCCTTGCCACATTTCCCCCCGTTGGCCAAATGATCGAAATTTGGACACTTATCTCAATAAAAAGGTAGGATTAAATAAAGGTAAAGTTTCCCCCCACACATACGTGCTAGTCGTTCCCAACTCTAGGGGGCAGTGCTCCTCTCCGTTTCAAAGCCGAAGAGCCAGCGCTGTCCGAAGACGCCTCCGTGGTCATGTGGCCGGCATGACTCAACGCCAAAGGTGCACGGAACGCTGTTCCCTTCCCACCAAAGGTGGTCCCTATTTTTTCTACTTGCATTTTTTACCTGCTTTTGAACTGCTAGGTTGGCAGAAGCTGGGACCAGGAACGGGAGCTCACCCCGTTAGGCGGTACCGGGATTCGAACCACTGACTTTTCGATCGACAAGCTCACCGAGAGCGGTCAAAATGTATTTTAACATTTTTCTTTAGATAAATAAACCAAAGAAGTTACTTGAATGGCAATAGAGGCTTGTTGGGGGGGGGGGGGGCTTTCAGCCCAAAATTGCTCACGGTTTGATACACACACCCCAAAAAATTGTCACCACCAAATAAAAACAACCCAGCATTGACGCAGCTCATTTTAACACCATTTTAATTTATGCTTTTATTAACTTTTTACAAGGTCTGTTAGTGCTTAAGGGAGTAGAACGGCAGGATATATATAAATCAAATTTTAAAAAAATAACAATCAAAAGGAAAGGCATCTTGGCACCATGTAGTTCGTCGTACTAGCAGCAAAATAAACAAACAAAAATGGCTAATTGCTTTAGAAACCAATAGCTACAGGGGTGAAATGCTCTGAAGTCTACCGTTTCGCTTCGCTACCGGTTTGTTTCACGCACACATGTGCACTGCAGGCGCCACCGCGCAGGGCTGAAAAATGAGGATTAAAAAGCCTTTTCGGAGTCTGCAAAGGTAAGAAGAACAGCGAGAGGGGGAACAGCTGTGCTGCGCGATTTAGATTCGCTAGAAAGCAAGATTTCCCGCTTTTCAAATATAAATCGCAATCGTCGGAAATGCTGCTTCGCCCGAACCGGTAGCATTTTTTTTACTACCGGTTCGGCCAAACCGGTCCGAACTGGTAGCATTTCACCCCTGAATAGCTATTGTTTTTAATAGCCACCATGCCTAAAGTTGAACCTAAACTTAGATATGTACACATTAGGCTAAGCCAGAATTTAACTATTGTTTATTGGAAAAAAAAACATGCCACATAAACCAAGATTTTCAACCTACAACGGTTGGAGGTTCACACAGACTATGCTAAATTCAAACACTTGTGCCTTAAACAGAGGTCAGACTAGATCTGACCTCTCGGTTGCTTTAAACTTGGATCTTTTCAGACATGTGGATTTTAACTCCCAGAATTCCCATTGGCTGGGGAACTCTGGGAGATGAAGTCCAGCTGGAGAACTCTGGGAATTGGAAGCCCGTTGCAGCTTAAAAGTTGCCAACTTTGAGAAACACTGGACTAGATGGTCTCCGAGACCCCTCCCCTCCCACTTTTGAAAAAGCGATATGGTGGCTTAGCGTGTTGCGTGAAACGTAAAGTTGTGCGTGCGTTTGCAGAAAAGGCAAAAGGACTCTGGATAACAGCAATTGTACGATTGCTTTCCTTTTCAGGCCCATCATAAACTCGCGGCCTGCACATTTTGTAAATCGATGCAAATATTATAAAAGAGGAATTTGCAGTTCAGCAAAACCAACTAAAGGAATGCCTTTAGCCAACTTCTCTTTCTTGGAAAAATTGGGAAGACAGATACAGTTTCTCTGCCATTTCAGCTTCTAAAACACGCCTCCCCTTCAATGACATGGCAATGCTGCCCTGACAATTTTCCTAGGATTTGCAAAACAAAAAATACTTTTTTTTTTTAAAAAAAAAGGCAGAGTTGTGGCGACATCCAGCTTGGCTTATGGTTGGGTTGGGAAGCGAATTATCCAAGTCTGCATGTGTGGTGCAAAGATTAAGGTGCAGAGGAGTAAATTAAAATGAGTGAAGTGACTCAAAATAGAACTAGAGCTTGTCATTTGAAAAGCCTGCCTGTGGGCACGCTCACAAAATGTCTACCAAGGTGGGCAGGACCAGGTGTGATAAAGCGCTCATCGATCAGCAGGTGAGGGAGCCCCCCCCACCCCCCCGGTGGGGCCTTGAAGGTAATGCTTAGCTGTGCAGCAGGTCAAATAATCTAATTATTTAGAAGGATTTTTGGCAGGCGAGACGCACAGAGAAAGGAGACTCAAAGGCATTAGGCAGGCCAAGTATAAAAGGACTGGCGACCAAAGAAAAATTCAAACTAGAAGAGCAGATTTTTGCTCCTTGTAGTAACCCCGGTTAAAGGGATTTTAAGTCAACCGTCCAAATGCAAAAAGCGTAAAACCTAAAATGCCTGGAGGCCAAAATATTGCAAAAACTACACAACCTGGTTTGGTCATTGAGGGAAGCCGAATGAAAGGGGAAAAAAAAAAAATCAGGAGACCAAAAGGAAAATATTTCTGCGGGCAGCCAGAGATAAACGGTGGAACTCCCTGCCCCAAGATTATTTAACGCAAGATGGAAAGAAAAAGGTCGCCTTCGCGCACCGCACTAAAGTGCAGCCGATTTTAGCTGCTCCGTGTTGTGCAAACTCAGCTGTTGCAAATTGCAAAATACAACAGGACAATATGCCCTTAATTGTGGCTCATCCATGATTAAATAAACTATAATTCAATTCAAACTCTTTTAACAAAAGCTAAACCGATTTTACAGCGGCTCCCGGCTTAAGGATAGGACAGATTTGTGAAACTCCCCCACTTTTGCTCATTTTTAAAAAATAAAACTTAACTTTGAAAGGGGGGATAACACGATGATAAGAAAAGAGAGAAAACTACAGACGTTGTCGATTGGCAACGGTTTTCTGCTTTTTATCTTTTCTTTTCCTTCCCCCTAAACTGAACAATAAACCAGCTGCCCTAGGAAAAACAGCAGGGGCTGAAAAACAGAACAGGGTGCCCAGAAATTAATTGGGAACATTATAAAACCACCAATGCTCCTCTTATTTCCCCCCCTCCCAATAAATTTGGGAATTTATTTATTCCCAAATAAATTTCGAAACATGGGATACAGGGAAGCTTCTCCTTTCCAAATTATGAGAATTTTTTTTTTTGCTTCTGGGGTTCGAGAGCAAAATTTGCAATTGTTGGGCACCTCGGCAAAAATCACAATAAATCTCGCTGCCGGTCCGATTTTAAGAGGCCCTGCTGAATTATTTTCGAGCTGTTTTAGACACCCGTTTCCTTGGCCCCGAGATAACGGGGTTCAAATCTGAAGCACTGCCTTTTTCTGTGTCTCGAAAGGGACCGGCAGCCTTATGCAAGAGAGATGCTGTGAAAATCTCCCGAGCGAAAACAAGCTTTCACAACAACAGATGGAGTAGGATAAAAGGAGCGTGAGGACACCCACTAAGGGACAAAGCGTTCCTTTGTTGGGCGAAGGAAGGATTTATTTGTGATTCTCTTGCAAACAACGCTCCACAAATCTTTCTAGGTTATCCTGGACATGGAAGGCAGATGTCGGATAAACTGTTAAACAAGGCTCTTGGGGAAGGGTGGAAATAAAGAAATGGAAAATAAATAAAATCAATGGAAAACAGGGAGACACCCCCCAAAACAGTCCGTTTTAGTGTCTCATCTCATCCGTACCTGTGTTTTTCTGACCTGGGGTGTGCAAATCTCTCTCTCTAAAAAAAAAAAAAAAAAAAAAAAATCACCCCTCCCATTTCTGCAAAAAGAGTTGAAAACTCTTAACATTACTAAGTGGCTCAACTTAACATTGAATTCAGACAATATGGTGAAAATTGTGGCTTTGCCAGGGATTGCATCGTTTTCCCGTCAAGGAAAAAAAAATATACAAAAAATATATCACAATTTGGCAGCCACAAATTGTGATGCAGGGAAAATTTGGAGCATCTATTCCGGTATTCTCTGATGCTGTACAGCCAGAAATTGTGCAAGCTACATTTTTTTTTTGGCTTTCTGCATTGTGAAACCCGAGGAGTGCTAGGACACTTCATTTTTTAAAAAAAAATCAAAAACCACCGAAATTTAGCCCCGATTCTGACTTTTGTTTGCATTGCAATACAGATGGCCTTCTTGGTGCGTCATACGGCTCTTTCGCAGGGGTGTTTCGAAGGCCGATTAACAACCCTAGGCAACTGAGCCGACATTAACTTAATTCCCACCTACCCTCGTGGCACAAAAGAAAAGTACGATCAACACAGTTTTTGGTTGCTATGATTTTTGGTTTACCCCACCCCACCTGTCCTCCTTCCTTTAGTAAAGGGCGATGGGTCAATAATTAGGAATTTGTAATGCAGGATTAGGGTAGTGTGGCAGCGACGAAGAAGGAACACGTTTCCAGGTTTGGTGGAACTATGGACTACATCTCCCATGCTCCTCCTCCCGCTCTTCCAGCAGGCCAGCGGTTGTGCTGGAGGAGGGCAACAAAAGCAGTTTAGCCGAAGGTTGTTGCAAGCGCCAACGTTGGGCGTTGGGATGCATCGAAGTTAGTAGGCTGGGAACAAGCGTACCATTCATAAATTGCACTCCTCGGTGATGAAGAAGGAACATGTTTCCAGGTTTGGTGGAACTGCAGATTCTATCTCCCATGCTCCTCCCTCTTTTCCTCCTCCAGCACACCTATGCTGGAGGAGAGGAGGGGAAGAAAGCTGTTGAGGAGAAGATTGTGGTGCCCCAGGGTGCAAAAGTCAACGTCGGGAATTGTGACGCATGACGCATCGAAGTTAGTTAATGGAGAGGTTGGAAGCAAGGGTACCCCTTCATAAGTTGCATCAGATGTACACACAGATCCCCAACTTCCACCTCGCAGAGCCCACTCAACAACAATACCCCTCCTTCCACAAATTGCCTTGCTTTTAGGAGTCCTTTCGCAGACAGGCCCTCATGTCAGAATTTCCTGCCTGCCGGAGTCCTGCATGTCCGTGTCCGAAGTCTGGTGCTTCTCCATCACTCCCAGAACGTCATCCAAAATAGAGGGTCCCAGATCTACGTGAAGGGAGAGCAGAGACCCTGCGTGGGATAAGAAAGATTCTTCTCTTTTCTCCCCCTCGGCAAAGCCATTCAGAGGGGCAGGAGGCTTGGATTCCTCAAGGGCTTCGGAAGCCCAACCGTTGTTGGCCAGATGTTGAGCATGCATTTCTGTCGGCGGAGCAGCATGGTCTTTGTCATCCAAGTGAAGACGGGGCGGCTTGGGCGGGGCTTGGGCGGAAGGTAAGGTCAGCGCCTGCAGACCACCGATGATCGGTAGAGAAATGGCGTTCTTGAGCAGCGGCGAAGGGATGTCCAACGACAGCGGCTCGTATCCCGAGAGCGTCGAAGTCCGCGAGAACTCGAAGGGCACTACGTAGTGTTGGTTCCCGTCGGCGTCCACCTTCTCCGATCTGGGCAGGAGATGGAACTTGCCTTGAAGAAAAGAGATGTCCCCGAACATGTCGCTCTCTCCCTGACTCCCGATGTGGATCGTGTGCCGGAAATCTCCCAGGGGAGGGCTGATCATCTCAGATGAGAGAATGTCACGCAGTTTCTCCTTTTTGCCTCGACGGCTCCCTCGCTTTAGATAGATGGGCACTTTGGTGGCAGCCATCTTGCCCAACACTAGAACGCGGGAGAGAAGAAATGGAGGATTTGAAGGGTCAATGTCAACTTGCAAAGCTTTCAAGTTGCCATGAGCAGGAGGGAGGGAGAACTGATAGAGCTGATTGATTTCCCTAACTGAAGTGCATTCCATATATTCTTCCTGACCGCAATCAGAAGGAGGGTGTTGGATTTCACAGCCAGCCAAAGTGGTTCATTGGAGAATGTGATTTATGACATGGCCAGAGAGGAGGGGAGAGACAGGGTCATAGGGGAACGTAAATCTACGTGGGATTAGTTCTAACTGCATCCGAATATTGCCAAAATGGTGCTCCTAATAAATGACTGTATTTCTTTTGAAGTTCGGCTCATGGCTCATGAATTAATTAGGGCATCTTTCGGAAACTTCACAGTCAGGTTGGACCGTCAGAAGCTAATCAAGTGGGCAGTTGGAAACGCATAGACCGAGCCCTATCTGTCCCAACTGGATCCCGCCATGTTTGAGTTTAGCGGTTAAGACTCCAAGGTAGAAACCAGGAGATGGCGAGTTCTAGTCCCACCTTAGGATGACAGCCAGATGGATGATTTTGGCCGAATCACCAGGAGATGGTGAATTCTAGTCCCATTTTAGGCATGAAAGCAGACTGGATGACTTCTTAGGCCAATTACCAGGAGACTGGTAGTTCTAGTCTCGCTTTAGGAATGAAAGCTGGATGACTTTGAACCAGCCTCTCTCCATCAGCCCAATTCACCTCACAGGTGAGGTGTTGTGGGGGAAAATAGAAGGGAGGTGCGTTGGCATAAGTTTTGCCGCCTTGACTCATTTGCAAAAAACAATAAAGGCGAGATATAAATAAAATAAAATAAAAATGCAAGCGAAACTCACCTCGGAAAGACCAATTTCCCCAAATCTGCTCGGCGCAGAGGGTCTTGGGGGGGGGGGTTTCCCCTTTCGGTGTGAGGCTTTGAAGAAGCCTCGCCTTGTAGATCCACAGGTGTGACGCTCAGCAGGAAAGCCTGAGCCCCATTCTAACCTTCTGCAGATCGACCAACTCTTGTTCTTGTGCTCGAAAAGAAAACAGAACCTGGGCAGGATTTCAGCCGAGTCCCATCGTCTTAGTCACGTGCAAGGAACTGAAGGGGGGAAGAAAAAAATAAACCAGTCCTATGAAATTAAAATAATCACTCAAGGACACGAAAATGAGGAACCAAAATTAATATCATTACATAAATATCGTTATATAATGAAGGATATAGATATATAGATATACGGATATACAAATTACCGATGTAGCTCCATTCACAAAGCTCAAGTTGCATGACTTGATTTTAGTGTATAGTTTGTTTATGTATAGTTTGTTTTTATGTATGTATGTTTGTATATGTATGTTTGTTTATCGTTAATTAAAAAAAATTTTTAAAAAAAGAAATTAAAATAATCACTTCTGAAGGCTGAACGGATCCCTCAGTGAGGGATTTAAACCCAGCTCTTCGCAGCCAGCTGTTGTGTAATCTCTGATTTCAGGAGAGAAGTCATCACCTCAGCTGAACGTGAACTCTTAAACCGTCATTCGTGGCTTAATGTATCAGAGAACCCAGTCACGATTGGGGCTTAAGAGGCTCGCTTAAACATGGATGACAAACCTCTCACCGAAGTCATTGTATGTTTTCGGATAGGATGCTGGTTTTGATGGATGTTTGCCAAGGCACCCAGTTACAAACCAGGAGACGGTGAGTTCTAGGCCTGTCTTAGATATGGAAAGATGTCTGGGGGACTTTGGGCCAGTGCCTCTGTGTCAGTCTGACCCACCTCACAAGTTTGTTGTTGTGGGAAAAATAGGAGGAGGAAGAGGTTGTGCTGCCTTGATTTATTTATAAAAATAATAAAGGTGGGATGGATGGATGGAGATAGATAGATAGATATAAATATTGGTAGATATAGATGATGATGATATATATTTAGATAGATATAGATAAATATTGGTAGATGATATAGATGATAGATTAGATAGATAGATAGATAGATAGATAGATAAATATTGATAGATATAGATGATGATGATATATCTTTAAATAGATAGATATAAATATTGGTAGATGATATACATGATGATAGATGATAGATATAGATTGATAGATATTGGTAGATGATATAGATGATAGATATTCTATATCTAGATAGATAGATTACATAGAGCCTTAGTAGTACAGTGGTCTAAAGCACCCTGTTATTAAGACCAGCTGCCTGCAATTACTGCAGGTTCGAATCTCGCCAGGCTCAAGGTTGACTCAGCCTTCCATCCTTTCTAAGGTAGGTAAATTGAGGACCCAGTTTGTGGGGGCAATAAACTGACTTTGTATAAATATACAAAAGAATGAAGGCTTTTGCTTAGCGCATTGTAAGCCGCCCTGAGTCTCCGGAGAAGGGCGGCATATAAATCAAATTAAAAACAAACAAACAAACAAAAAAAAAAACCCATAGATGATAGATTAGAGAGATATAGATGATAGATAGATGATAGATAGATAGATAGATAGATAGATAGATAGATAGATAGATAGACAGACAGATAGATGGAGGCACTGCCAACAGAGACAAAAGCAGGCATCATGCCACTTGCTTCTCAGTTCCTGGGATTACAGGTAGTCCTTGATTTACAACCCTTCATTTAGTGGCCATTTGAAGTTACAACGGCACTAAAAAAATGACATGACCATTTTTCATACTTACGACGCTTGCAGCATTCCCTGTGGTCACTGATCAAAATTCAGGCACTTGGCTCATATTTACGATGCTTTACAAGTGGCCCCACAATTTATGGCCAACCCAGGGAAACGAAAACATGTCGTTAAAACAGCACAGCCCTTAAATAAGGCATCCAGCGAAGCAAGCGAATAATGAAATCATGCAACTGCCTCCATTTTTTTTTTTGCTGTGGCCGTTAAGCAAAACCATGGTCGTTCAGTGAGACATCACAACAGAAGCCCGAGCTGGGAAGGTCGCCAATGGTGATCACGCAACCCTAGGGGGAAGGGAGATGCTGCAACGGTCACAAGTGCGAGGACCAAGTCATTTTTTTCCCCCCAGGGCCGCTGCAACTCAGAACAGCGGTGGAACGAAACGGTCGTTAAGTCGAGGACTACTTGTAATTTCCGAGTTAAAGTAAACAAGATTAATCACAAAAACAATGATTATTTTGCACTCGGTGGTAAAACCCTGAACTGACCTGTCCAGTCCTATATTTTTTTCCCCCTGCTTGATTTAAACTGTATTAAGTCCTACCCAGTCTTTAACCGAGATAATTACGGGGTTTTATTTATGTCCAATTATCCTTAGGTTGACTCAGCTCTGAGACGTCTTCCTGGGTGGCCCAGGGTGGCTACCGTCCTTCACCACATCCCTTGCCACTTAGCCCGCCTCTAGAATAACAGAGTTGGAAAGGGACCTTTGGAGGTCTTCTAGTCCAACCCCCTGCTTAGGCAGGAAACCCTACACCACTTCAGACAAATGGTTATCCAACCTCTTCTTAAAAACCTCCGGCTTCACATGCTTGTTGTGCAGAGAAAGGAGGCAGCAAGGAGTCTGCTTGGGATGCTAGTTAACAGGTAGTCTTTGACTTACGACAGCTCACTGAGTGACCGTTCGAAGTTACAACGGAAAAAGTGACTTTATCAACGTTTTTCACACTGACGACCGTTGTTAGCATCCCCATGGGTCAAAACTGAGACACTGAGACATTTATGACAGTTGCAGCGTCCCGGGTGTGTGTGTGTGTGTGTGTGTGTGTGTGTGTGTGTGATGTGATCCGCTTTTGCGCTCTCTCTCTCTTTCCCTCTCTTTCCCCCCTCTTTCCCTTTCTCTCTCTCTTTCCCCCCTCTCCCTCTTTCCCTTTCTCTCTTTCCCTCTCTCTCTCTTCCCCCCCTCTCTTTCCCTTTCTCTCTCTTTCCCCCCCTCTTTCCCTTTCTCTCTCTTTCCCTTTCTCTCTCTCTTTCCCCTTTCCCTTTCTCTCTTTCCTCCCTCTCTTTCCCTCTCTCTCTCTTCCCCCCTCTCTCTTTCCCTTTCTCTCTCTCTTTCTCCCCCTTTCCCTTTCTCTCTCTTTCCCCCCTCTCTTTCCCTTTCTCTCTCTCTTTCCCCCCCTTTCCCTTTCTCTCTCTCTTTCCCCCCCCTTTCCCTTTCTCTCTCTTTCCCCCCTCTTTCCCTTTCTCTCTTTCCCTCTCTCTCTTCCCCCCTCTCTCTCTTCCCCCCTCTCTTTCCCTTTCTCTCTTTCCCTCTCTCTCTCTTTCCCTTTCTCTCTCTTTCCCTCTCTCTCTCTTTCCCTTTCTCTCTCTCTCTCTTCCCCCTCTCTCTCTTTCCCCCCCTCTCTCTCTTTAAAATACAGTATTGCAGCCTAACTCTGCCCACCGCCAGGAGCTCGATCCTGACCGGCTCAAGGTCGACTCAGCCGTCCATCCTTCCCAGGTGGGTAAAATGAGGACCCAGATGGTTGGGGGCAAATATGCTGACTCTGCAAACTGCTTAGAGATGGCTGTGAAGCACTGCGAAGCGGTATATAAGTCTAAGTGCTATTGCTTTCTTTCTTTCTTTCTGTCTTTCTTTCTTTTCCTTCCTTCCTTCCTTCCTTCCCTTTCTTTCTCAATGGCTGTAATACAGCATTGCAGCCTAACTCTCCCCACTATCAGGAGTTCGATCCTGACCGGCTCAAGGTCGACTCAGTCCTTCCGTCCTTCCGAAGTGGGTAAAATGGGGACCCAGATTGTTGGGGGGCAAGAGGCTGACTCTGTAAACCGCTTAGAGAGGGCTGTAAAAGCACTGTGAAGCGGTATATATGTCTAAGGGCTACTGCTATGGCAAGGAAGCTCGTAAAAATGGGGCAAAATCCACTTAAACAACAAACATTTTCGGCTCAATTGTGGTCATAAGTCAAGGACTATCCGTGCTCGGATTTGGATGCTTTCGGACTGCTAGCTGGGCAGGAACTGGAGTTCGCCCCGTCTTGTCGAGGTCTCAAATCCGGGCTTTGACACACACAGTATCTTTGACCGCTGAGCTATCGTGCCCCTATCTAAAATACGGGGGTGCCAAAAAAGGTTAATTTGGGGTCTGCAATTGGTCTCCTTAAGCTCACGATGAGAAGCCAACAGCTGTGATTGGAAAGATTTGGCAGGATCCACAATGGAGGAATTGCTCGGGGAACGTTGATGGAACTTACTTGAGGGTCTCCTGCTGGGAAAAGAGGGTTGGACTAGAAGACCTCCAAGGTCCCTTCCAACTCTTTTGTTATTTCGTTTTCGATTTTGAGAGAGTCCAATGGGCCCGTGAGACTGGAGAAAACGGCAAGTATCTGCAGTTATGGCTGACTGCAAAGTTCTTACGATTTATGATTTTGATGACTAGACAAGGTTAGATTACAGTAAAGATTACGGAAGAGTTTTGCTGTAACCAATAAAGTCCAAAGTACTCATAATCATCATTATAATTGCCGTAAAGAAGCTCAAAAGTCATTTCTTTCTGTTTCTTTCGTTTTTCTTTTGCCTTTTTCTCTTGCGCTTCTATCTCCCATTTCATTTTTTTATATATAAAAATATGTGCGTGTATACACACATATACACACCAACACGTTAAGTATATATGCGTGCCTGTTTGCACACACACAAAAAAACCAGATGTAATTGACCCAGAAGGCTGACCCCCTCTGCTTTAACAGTTAATTGAATCCTTTCTTTAATTAAATCTTTTTAATTAAATGTAATTAAAAGCCTTCCTTTATTGTCTGTTCCTTCCTGAACTTTTCTTCACCTAATAAGATCGGAGTTTGAAAAACAGCCATGGCTGAAATTATAACCTGTTGCTACAGCACCCAAAGGATGGATCTCTTATTATTCTATTTTTGCGAGGCAAAATTCCCCAGCCAGCCTTCCTTCCCTCTCATCTACCTTCCTTCCGTTATTTTTTCCTTGTATCTTCCTTCCTCTCATCTTCCTTTCATCCATCCATCTTTATTTCCTTCCTTCCCTCCAATCTTTCGTTTTCCCCTTCCTTTTTTGTTTCCTTCCTTCTCCCTTCCATTCACCCCATCTTTTTTTTTTAATCTTCCTTCTCTCTCCCTTCCTCTCACTAACCTTCCTTTCTTCCTTCCCTCCATCTTTATTTTTTCCTTCCTCTCTTCTCTCCTTCCTTCCTGCCCCACTCCCCTTCTTTGCCCTATTTCCCTCCATCTCTTCCTTCCTTTTCTCTCTTCTTCTAACCTTCCTTCCTTCCATCCATCTTTATTATTTCCTTCCTTCCCATCTTTTTTCTTTCCTTCTTCCTTCCTCCCTTGTTCCCCTTCTTTTCCCTATTTCCATCCCTCTCTTTTTATTCCTTCCTTCTCTCCTTTCCTTACTAACCTTCCTTCCTTCCTTCCATATTTATTTCCTTCATGTTCCTTCCCTCCCTTCCATCTTCATTGTTTCCTTCCTTTTAATCTTCTTTCCTTCCCTCTCCTTCCTTGCTCCCCTTCTTTTCCCTTATTTCCCTCCATCTCTTCCTTTCTTTTCTCCCTTCCTCTCACTAGCCTTCCTTCCATCTTTATTATTTCCTTCATTTTATGTTCCTTCCTTCCTTCCCTCCCTTCCATCTTTTTTCCTTCCTCTTCCTTTGCTCCCCTTCTTTTCCCTATTTCCATCCATCTTTCTATTCCTTCCTTCTCTCCCTTCCTCTCACTAACCTCCCTCCCTTCCATTCATCTTTATTTCCTTCATGTTCCTTCCATCTTTATTTTTTCCGTCCTTTTTATCTTCCTTCCTTCCTTTTTTCCTTTTTTAATCTTCCTTCCTTCCTTACTCCCCTTCTTTGCCCAATTTCCCTCCCTCTTTCTATTCCTTCCTTTTCTCCCTTCCTCTAACCTTCCTTTCTTCCATCTTTATTATTCCCTTCCTTTTATGTTCCTTCCTTCCTTCCTTTCCATCTTTTTTCCTTCCTCTCTTCTTCCTTCCTCCCTCGCGCTCCTTCTTTTCCCTTCTTTCCCTCCATCTCTTTCTATTCCTTCCTTCCCTCCGATCTTTCCTCCTCCTTCCCAATCTCCTTCCTTCCTTCCTTCCCTTCTATTCCCTCCCTTCCTTTTTCGCTGACACCACAGCCAATATTATTCAGATTACAATCGTTTGTTTTAAGGCCACGGAACAATCCCTTTTTCTCCTCCTTGCTAAAACAGCGAAAGACATTCTTGCAAAAGAAGCAATCCGGGCCAAACTGGAACCAGCCCCGGGCCGCCTGCCAGCTTTGCCAACGTGCCAGGTTAATCTTTTTAGCCGTTTCCATGCGATTCGGAGGGCACACCCAACGTTTTTTTTTTTTTAAACAGCAGCTGCCCTGTAAAACCAACTCAGCCTTCCTTCCTCATCTGACCCAGGTTTATGACCTTAACAGATAGAGAGCAAAAAGATATGGGGTTTTTCCACTGCTATTCTCCGCAGTCCTCGACTTACGGCCTCAATGAAGCCTGGAATTACGGTGAAGTCATTGCGGTTGTTAAGCGGATCACTGTGTAACCCACTATGTGTCTTTTCTTTTCTTTTCTTTTTTGCAGTGGTTATTATTTATTATTATTTATTAAATTTATATACGGCCCTACTCCCGAAGGACTCAGGGCGGTGAACAGCCAAAAGATAAAATTCACACAGTACAAACGTTAAAAAACCATTAAAAAAAATTGTTAAGTTGTTAAGTGAATCCATTTATCCAATGAGCTTGGGGTTTTTTTTGCCGACATCGAAAACCGTGGCCCTGTTTGCAAATGGCCGTCCTCAACTTACAACCCTATTCGTTTAGCGGCTGCTCAAAGTTACAACAGCACTGATTCGCAAGCAGTCCTCGCACTTATGGCCTTCACGTGATCAAAACCCAGCGACTTGGCAGCCTCCACGTATTTATGACGGCCGTGACCGCCATTTGCGGCCTTCTCACCCAGTTTCTCGACAAACCAATGGGGGGGGGGAACCAGATTCACTTTAACGGCCACTTGATTCACTTAACAACACAGTCATTCGCTTAGCAACCTTGGCAACAACAATGATGAAAAAGATTTTAAAATTGGGCACAATTCATTGAACCACCTTAAGCTAAGGCGTAGCAATGGAAATTCTGGTCGTAAACCAAGGACCACCTTAACCTAAGGCGTAGCAATGGAAATTCTGGTCGTAACTAAGTAGCAATGGAAATTCTGGTTGTAAACCGAGGACTACCTGTATTATGAATGGAAGGGCAAACTCAAGGAAATTTTCAATCATAAAACCTACAGTCCAGATGCTGGCCGAGGGTGGAAAGTGGCTTCCCACAGGCTCTTAAAAACCTCATCCCACAAATACACAAAACCACAATTCAACCTAATCCCAGCCTGACGGATTAATAGAGCCCTCTGAGCTAAAGCAGGAAGCGTTTATTTATACTAAACATATACACAACTTTGTGTCTTGAACAAACCTTCACAGCAAAACCGGTAACATGACATAAAAACCTTCCATATCTGACTTTCCCCACCCACCCCACCCAAAAAAGTTGTGAACACGGCCAGGATCACAGCTAAACCTGGTTTTAATTACATTTCCGTAGCTCGAAACTTTTAAAAAGACTTTCTAAATCCCCGTTTCGCCAACTTCCTTCTACCCGTTTGCATTTGAAATGAGAAGCCTGGAATTCATGGGGCGGCTTTGATCGCCAAGCCATAAACTTCACGGGGGTTTGAACAAACCACGATCAAAACTTTTTTGTCTTAAGGGGAGGAACCAAACTCTTGGCGAGGCCCGTTTGACTAAACCACCGAAATGCATCAAAATCGGCAGCTGCATTGAAATAGCCTCGCCACACGGCAAACATGTCAGATGATTAAACCCAGTTAAAATGCTTTCAAAACCGCCTCGTTTCGCAGCCCTGCAGCTACAGAAGGATAAGGCTTTTAAGATCTTATCCCTATTTAAATCCCGAGCAGGAATCCACCCCAGCTGTTCCTCAAATCCACCAGGCCAGCGCGCTCTCTCTCTCTCTCTCTCTATATATATATATATATATACATATACATATACATATACATACATACATACATACATACATACATACATATATATATATATATATATATATAAAACAAACCTCAATTATCCCACACCCAACATTTCCGTATCCATTTTAAGAAGCTCTTCAACTTAACCCCCTTTCCCCCCACCTCTACCGCCACGCCTGGCTTAATTGCAGTTCAAGCTAGCTTAAAACCAGGATGGGGGTAAATGGGGCAGTTTAAATTATAAAGAGGGGTTTGCAGAAAACTTTTTTTTTTGGCACGCTGCGTGTCATGGGAAGGAAGGCGAGGGAAGAGGGGGGGCCTTTGCCGACCACGGAGTTGGAAGGGTGGATGATGAGGAAGGGCTGCTCCTCTCCTGCCCCCCCTCCTCTTGCTGGGTATGACGTCGTGTTCTTGGGATGTGAGTCAAGCAGAGAAAGAGAGAGAGAGAGAGAGAGAGAGAGAGAGAGAGAGAGAGAGAGAGAAGAGACACAGATAGATAGAGGGAGGGAAAGAGAAGAGGGAGAGGGAGGGAGGGAGGGAAGAGACAGAGAAAGATAGAGAGAGGGAGGGAGGGAGGGAGAGAGAGAAGAGATACAGAGAGAGATAGAGAGGGAGGGAAGAAAAGAGAAGAGAAAGGGAGAGAGAGAGAGAGAGAAGAGACACAGATATAGAGGGAGGGAAAGAGAAGAGGGAGAGGGAGGGAGGGAAAGAGAAGAGGAGAGAGAGGGAAGAGACACACAAAGAGAGATAGAGGGAGGGAAGGAGGGAAAGAGAAGAGGGAGAGAGAGAGAGGGAGAAAGGGAAGAGATACAGAGAGAGATAGAGAGGGAGGGAAGAAAAGAGAAGAGAAAGGGAGAGAGAGAGAGAGAGGGAAGAGACACAGAGAAAGAAAGATAGAGAGAGAGAGGGAGGGAGAGAGAAAGGGAAGAGACAGAGAGAGAGAGGGAGGGAGGGAAAGAGAAGAGAGAGGGAGAGAGAGAGAAGAGGCAGAGAAAGATGGAGGGAGGGAGGGAGGGAAAGAGAAGAGAAAGGGAAAGAAAGAGAGAGAGAGGGAGAGAGAGAGTGTTACACGATTTGGCCGTGTTTGGAGATCGGAGCGGGCTTGAAGGAGACTCCACCCTTGTTGCGTAAGACTCAGCATTACAACATCTGGAAAACAACACACACACACACACACACTCCAACACCCCCCCCAAAGCTGTCAGGTTGCACGTCCCAAATATAGCAAGGGGTGTGAAACACAGCTCCCAAACAAGAGGCCCGGGCAGGTTTTCTGCTTTTTTTTTTGTTTTTACACAAGCATTGTTTTCTCTTGCAAAAGGTTTGTCGTGCTTGTTAAGCTTTCCAGAATTTTCCTGCACCGAAGAGACAGAGACCGAGAGAGAGAAATGGCCCCCCCACCCACCCACCCACGTTGGTTAGGGGAAGAGATTGCCAAAGACTCAGTGCTCTTCTGCCCTTCGGATGCCAAGCTATTTCGGCAACGTGCAATGCAGGTTTGTCCTCGACTTACAACAGCTCGTTTAGCGACTGTCCAAAGTCACCCACGGCACTGGAATAAACACTACAGTTCATATTACGGTGACAAGAGTTGGAAGGGGGCCTTGGAGGTCATCTAGTCCAGCCCCCCCCCGCTCATGGAGACCCTATACTAGGGATTCGAACCGCCGAACGGTCTGATCGACAAGCTCTGTGTCTTAGCCATCGAGCCACCTAGTCAGGCTAAAAGGGGACTTACTGCCATTTTTTTTCCCACACTTAACGACCGTTGCGATATCTCCGGAATCAAAATTCAGACACTGGGGCTACGGACTCAGATTTATGACGATGGTCGCAGGGGGTCCCCGGGATTGCAGGATCCCCCCTTTTTGCGACCTTCCGACGGAGCCAAGTCCACGGGAAAGCCAGATTCGCCAAACAACTTACTGACCCACTGCAGTGCTTCGCTTAATGACGGCGGCGGGAAAAGTCGCAAAACGGGGGCAAAACTCACTTGACAAATGCCTCGCTTAGCGACAAAAAAAAACTTTGGGCTCCATTGTGGTCGTTTTAAGTCGAGGACAAGCTGTACATAAGAAAGAGAAGGGGTGAAAAAATACACCCCACAATATTTTAATTTACTTTTAATTTAGAATGTTTTCTCCAATCGGATCTCCTCTGTGGATGCCGGACTAAAAAATTCCCAGAATGGTCAAGATTTTTGGAAGAGGTGTTGTTTGAAAAGTTGGACAAGGCTGATTCAGGACCCACAATACACACACCGAGTTTTTTTCTCTCTCCAATTTTTGCATCCACTGGGACACGCAGCCATCCCGTGCCCCCCCTTCCCTATATCTACGGCTTTGGGGTGGGCTGGGGGGGAAAAAGAGGCCAGGTTGAAACATTTGGGGAAAGGAGGGAGAAGGGGAGGAAACAGGAGAAGCCTACCAAATGACTCTTTTTTTAAAAAAAAAGCTGTTAATAGAGCCTCCAGGTTCAGGAGTAGTCTATGGGGAAAGAGCAAAAAAATTTCCAGAGGCATCCCAGAGCCATGAGGACATTTGTTGAGGGAGGGGAAAAGCTTTCCTACAAGAAGACCAACAAGAAATCCCAGCAGCCCATCATCCTCACCCCAAATCTGGATGAACGACCCCGATTTGGTCCACCATCCAATCTGCATGGCGGGGTGGGAAGGACACCCAGACAACCCCAGGCCCATTTGCAAAACACTGGGTGGGTTCACACGACCCTCTTTAAACCAGGATTATTTCCCCCCACCCCACAAACCGACCCACAGCGATTCCATTCCCCCCCCCCAAAAAAAAACAAACTGAGTTTTATTCGCTTAAAAATCCTGAGCCAATAATCCCGCAGCGATGCAATGAGAATCGTTCCTCGGGCGTTAAACCAATTAAACCAGGATTGTTGGACCAAGATTAATCCTCCAGCCTGGGTTATGGGAGGCTGGGCTTTTCAAAAGGGGGCTTGTTGGGTTTTCTGGATGTTTGTTTGTTTTTTGTCTGCATTGGTTTTGCGGAGCAGCTGCCCAGGTTGGAAGTATTTGGAAAGAAAGAAGCAACTTTGCGGAAACAGATCGCAAATAATAAAACAAAAAAATAAAAAATAAATTACAACATAACAGAAAGCGAGCCAGCCCAAAAAGGGAGGAGGAATAGAAGAGGGGGGGAGAACCCCGAAGGAAACAGCCCAAGCAAACTTTGAATCATGGTTAGCGCTGGGGGGGGGAGGGTTTCCTAGCTTTGTCACCCCCCCCCAAAAAAAAAGTTTATAAACAGCACATAGTTTGAATTAAAGTGGGGACGCTTTTGGAAGCGTCCCAGAAGCCAAAAAAATAATTTAAAAAATGCGGGTTTCGCTCACTCCTTTCCCAAGGAGGCAGGAGGAACCCCGCGTTTACACGTTCCCACACGCGGGAACGTGGGAATCGCGTCCGGAGAGCCCAAACTCGAGAACGTGAAGAATCAAGGATTGCAATTGATCCACGGGAGTGGCGAGGGGGGGGGTAGTCCAGCAAGAACCCCCCTCTGAGCATGGGCAGAGTGCTTTCTCTCCTTTCCCAGCCCCCCCCCCCAAAATCAGGATTAGGTCCTATTTTAGGACCTAAAATAGGAACCTAATCCGAGCCGCGGAACCGCTTTTGGGGTCAGTAAACGGGGAGTGGGGTGGGGTGGGGTCTGAACGTGGAGAATCTGGAGGGAGACCCGCTGCATTGATCCATGGTGGGGAGGGGGGAATCCAGCAAGACCCTCTCTGAGCATGGACAGAGCGCTTTCTCTTAATTCCCAATGGGGTGGGGAAAAAAAGAGGAATAAAGAAAGAAAAAGAAGAAAAGAAAGAAATGCAAGAGGGGGAGAAGGAAAAAAAAAAACATAGGAATTTTCCTGCAGCAAACTTTGCATTCGTTGCTCCCTTGCAAAAGACTTACCCCAGCCAAGCGGAGCAAGCCAAGCGAGCTGCGTTCCCACGACCAATTCCCAGCAGAAAGATTAAAAGCCTCGCCGGCCAGCGCTTGCCACCCCTTAGGCCCCGCCCCTCCGCGCGCCCCAGCCAATCCGAGGCGGCTGCGATAAATCCGGACCGCCCCCTCCAAGCCCCGCCCCTACACACACACACACACACACACACACAGAGACACGAGAGATGCTTTCAAACTTGGAAGTTTTCCTTGACAAACTTTTGCCTGGCTTCTTTGGGCTCGATCGTGGTCAAACGCTGGCTCGATCGTGGTTTATTCAAGGGAAGTTAGGGTGCGTTGTTTGCACACAAGAGTTTGCGAACCGAAGACTTGTGTCTAAAAAACCTGAAGCACACAGAAAAGAGTTAAGTTTCACTGCAGGATGCAAAGATCTTTCCCTAGTGAGCTAAACCATGGTTTGTGATTTAACCCTGATGCGTGTAAAGTCGCTGAGCCTAACATTTCCTATCCGTTTTGGGGAGTTACTGTCTTTGTGCAAGCCTAGGGGTGTTTCTCTTCTAGAGTATAGGATGGTTGTTGTTTTTTTTAAAGTATTTTTTTTTAAAAAAAATAGAAAACCATACAATTATAGACCTAGAAGGAACCTTAAAGGTCTTCTAGTCCATCCCTCTGGCCAAGGCAGGAGAGGAGACCATATATTATCTATGGACAAATAGCTGTTTGGAATGTCTTGCCAGCATTTTTCAGATACTGGGGAGAATCTTAGATCTATTATTCTAATGTTCCTTGAAATGAAACACCAAATTGACTTAATCATGTTTTTTTAAAATTTATTGATTTTACAACAACACAACATACAAAACACAAACACACAATATTCTTTTTACACATCGGTTTCGTTCCTCTTACTTTCTATGATAGACATTCCCCATTTTTCCTATCCTTTATTATCCTTACCTTTATCGTCCCTTTGTTTTTAATCCTTTACAATATTTTATATTCTCACCTTCTTCTCTCCATCGTTTATTCACATTTACTTTCCCTGTTCTCGAGCCAATCATAACCGCTTACCTCCATACTTGATAATATTCTGTATCTTCCTTTTCTTTTCTTTCTTTCGTTAATTTATCCATCTCCGCACAGTCCCAGGATTTTCTTAATTATTTCTTCCTCTGTTGGGATCTTTTCACTTTTCCAGGACTGTGCATTAGACTATCCTTGTCGCTGTAATTATATGCAGAATCAAATATCTTAATTTCTTTACTGTAAACTCTGTTCAATATCCCCAGTAAAAAAACGTTTCTGGTTTCCAATTCACATTATAGCCAATTATCTCTTTTATCCAACTTCTAGTTTTCATCCAATTTTTTTTCGCATTGGGACATGTCCACCAGATATGATAATATGTTCCGGGGACTTTTTTACATTTCCAATAATTTGGAGAGTTGTTCGGGAGACATTTTAGCAAGTCATCCTGGGGTGAAGTGCGATCTGTAGAACATTTTTAACTGGTTTTCTTTGAATGCCATTGAAAGAGTGAAATTGATAGTATAGTGGTTTAATGCACCCTGTTATTAACACAGCTGCCTGCAATTTCTGCTGGTTCGAATCTCGCCAAGGCTCAAGGTCGACTCAGCCTTCCATCCTTTCTAAGGTAGGTGAAATGAGGACCCAGTTTGTGGGGGCAATAAGCTGACTTTGTATAAATATACAAAAGGATGAAGGCTATTGCTTAGTGCACTGTAAGCCGCCCTGTGTCTCCGGACAAGGGCGGCATATAAATCAAATTAAAAAAAAAAAAAGAGTCAATTCTTCTCAAAGGTAAGCTCTATTTATCTGTCCTTCTAACTCTTTGCAGGTTTAAAAATCAATCCTCCTTTGCAAACAAACGAACAAAATGTTCCCACCATGGATTTTAAGGTTAAATCAACTGGGAAAAATCTGCAATTTCAGGACTGATGTTTCTTTGTCTCTTAAATTCCTTTTTTTTTTTTTTTGCAGGTGTCTGCGTGGAAGCAGCATTCAAAGGGTTTTGAGAAGTGGCCGCCCTCTGTTATTATCCATTTAAGTCCTCAATGATACGGAACAAATAAAATGCCAGGTTCAAAAGTGAAGAGATTTTCCAAAAAAATAATAATAATTTTAAGCTGCGCTATGGGTGGCCGAGAACCTAGCATTTAAATTTCTGCTGGGGGGCGATCCCTCACAAGGTTGTTGTAATCATTTAAAATGCAAATTAAGGGATTTAAGCAGAATTCTTGGGAAGATTTTTTTTTTCGTTCATTGCGTTTCCATGTGTCCGCATTTGCAACTTTGGAAGAATCAGGGGGGAAAAAATAAATAAAAGCGACATCTCTTAGAGACACGGAGCGGAAAATAAACAAATTCAAGATCCGTTTTGAGGAAATGGCTTTGCTGGATCGGCTAAAAATTTACAGTGTCCAGATCTCAAGGGCGGTATGGGTGTTGGAGTCATATAGGTAGTCCTCTACTTATGACCACAACTGAGCCCAAAATTTATGTTGCTAAGTGAGACATTTAAGTGAGTTTTGCCCTGTTTTCTTACCACTGTTGCTAAGCGAATCCACTGCACACGGTCACTAAATGAATCTGGCTTCCCCCATTGACTTGGCTTGTCGGAAGGTCGCAAAAAGGGATCCCGTGATCCCGTGGACGCGGCGACCGTCATAAGTATGAATCAGATGCCAAGGATCTGCGTTTCGATCACGGGACTTTGAGATGATACCACGGTTGTAAAGGTGTGAAAAAGTGGCCACAGCTCGCTTTTTTCTCAGCGCCGTTGTAACTTTGAACAGGTCACTAAACAAAACTGTTGTAAATCGAGGACTATCTGTATTCTGACCCAGCTTGCAGGATGCTTTGGATGAAATTAAATCAAGCATTTTCCCAGGGAAAAATTGATTCTGCTTTGCCTTCAGCCATTTTCCCACCCATTTATCTCAATAAAGGGGAATTTTAAAAATGACAGGCTGCAAGAGGGGGATTGAATCAGGCAGCTGTTATAGGTTCTAAATCATGCGGGAGAGAAAAAGAGAGGAAGAGAATTCAATGAAAATGCCCCATGTTGCAAAACCTTGTATTGAATTCAACCTTGGCAGCTGCTGAACGCTTGGCACTTTCAATTTCTCTATCCTGAAACTGGGTTTCTAATTTTGCACCGTGCAAATGACATGGTTTTTTTTTTCCCCACCTGGAAAAAATACAATCTGAATTTTTAGCATCATAAAGCAAAGTTTACAGCCGTGTTTTCCAACCTCAGCAACTTTTAAGGTGAATGGACTCCCAGAATTTTTCATGTTTTGAGATGGGCGGACTTCAGGTCCCAGAATCCCCCCAGCCAGCATGCTTTAAGATGGATGGACTTCAATTCCTAGAATTTCCCCAGCCTCCATGCTTTAAGATGGGTGGACTTCCACTCCCAGAATCCCCCAGCCAGCATATTTTAAGATGGGTGGACTTCCACTCCCAGAATTCCCCAGCCAGCATGCTTTAAGATGGGTGGACTTCCACTCCCAGAATTCCCCAGCCAGCATGCTTTAAGATGGGTGGACTTCCACTCCCAGAATCCCCCAACCGGCATGCTTTAAGATGGGTGGACTTCCACTCCCAGAATCCCCCAGCCTCCATGCTTTAAGATGGGTGGACTTCCACTCCCAGAATTCCTCAGCCATCATGCTTTAAGATGGGTGGACTTCCACTCCCAGAATCCCCCAGCCAGCATATTTTAAGATGGGTGGACTTCCACTCCCAGAATCCCCCAGCCTCCATGCTTTAAGATGGGTGGACTTCCACTCCCAGAATTCCTCAGCCATCATGCTTTAAGATGGGTGGACTTCCACTCCCAGAATCCCCCAGCCAGCATATTTTAAGATGGGTGGACTTCCACTCCCAGAATTCCCCAGCCAGCATGCTTTAAGATGGGTGGACTTCCACTCCCAGAATCCCCCAGCCAACATGCTTTAAGATGGGTCGACTTCCACTCCCAGAATCCCCCAGCCAGCATGCTTTAAGATGGGTGGACTTCCACTCCCAGAATTCCCTGGCCAGCATATTTTAAGATGGGTGGACTTCCACTCCCAGAATCCTCTAGCCAGCATGCTTTAAGATGGGTGGACTTCAATTCCCAGAATCCCCCAGCCAGCTTGATTTAAGATGGGTGGACTTCAACTCCCAGAATCCCCCAGCTAACATGCTTTAAAATGGGTGGACTTCCACTCCCAGAATCCCCCAGCCACCATATTTTAAAATGGGTGGACTTGTACTCCCAGAATCCTCTAGCCAGCATGTTTTATGGACTTCAACATCCCAGCTGGGATTTCTGGAAGTGCAAGCTGCAGTTCGTGGCCAACATCCATGTCCTGTAGCTAATCTTCCCCCTCTCTGTTCTTCCCCTTCTATGACACACTTTTTGTATTTCAATATTTTCCTTTCCCATAGCAACAGTTGTTTTCTTAAGAACTGAACTGCACTCTGCCCGGTAAGGAAAATTAAACTTCTGAACTTACTACTTACTGTATTCCCTGGTAAGAGGTCAAACAAGCTACGAGCACTGGAAGGATTCTGCACAGGCAATTCCTTGACTTACGACCAACTTGTTTAGTGACCCAAGTCAGGTAGTCCTCGACTTGCAACAGCTCATTTGGTGACCGTCCAAAGTTACGAAGGCACTGAAAAAAGTGACTTAGGATCGTTTTTCACACTTAACGACCGTTGCAGCAGCCCCGTGGTCAGGTGGTCAAAATTCCAGACGCGTGGCAACTACTTCATACTTATGACCGTTGCATTCTCCTGGGATCATGTGATTCCCTTTTTGAAACCTTTTGACATATCAATGGGGAAGCGAGATCCACTTAAACAATATTATTAACTTAACTGCAACGATTCACTTAACAACTGTGGAAAGAGGTCGTGAAATGGGGCAAAACTCCCTTAACAAAGGTCTCACTTAGCAACCTAAATTTTCAGGCTCCATTGTGGTCGCAACTTAAGGACTAGGTGTATTGGGAAAAAAACTTGACTTATGACCGGACTTCGCACTCGTGACCCTTGAGCGTCTCCGCGATCACGCCGAACCAAATCCAGGCACTCGGCAACTGGCGTGTATTTACAACAGTTGCAGGACCTTCCCAGCTAGCTACTGGCCAGCCGAGTGAATGGGAGAAACTGGTTTTGCTTAAAGACCAGACGCTTTGCTTAACGATGGCTGCGGCCGCTTTAACGATGCTTGCAAAAAAAAAAAGATTGTAAAATCGGGCACGGCTCAATTCAAAACGCATTGCCCAGCAAATAGAAATTCTGTTTCCCCTTGCAAGTCGTAAAAGCGAGGACTATCTATTGTCGGTATTCCCCTCGAGCCGAAAATCTGCTTTGCTGTGCTGTTGTTTTTTTGCAAACGGTTTCCTTCCTTTGCAAGAGAAGCTTCTGGTTTTCTGCCTCATTCTAGGGATCCTTGAGAAACTCGAGAAGAAAAGCTGCACAGATTTAACCGTCGCTTGGCTGCTGAATTGATATTTCGAATTTAACAGCAGCTCTAGGAAAAATTCGGATTGAAAATGGGGGCAGGCGGAGCCATCTAAGGAGCAACAGGGCTTGTTCACAAAAACACAAAACATAATTTTCAGCCTCTTAACCCCTCCAGAACTACAAGGTCACGGTGCTAACAATCAATCAATCAATCAATCAATCAATCAATCAATCAATCAATGGGCTGGACTAGAAGACCTCCAAAGTCCCGTCCAGCTCTATTCTATTCTGAGTTTTAGTTGTTTCCCTTTCCGAGAATTTTGCAAGCATTCACTTCCGGTTAATAGTTCTAGTTAATATTTCTGCAGAATTTGTTTTCCCTGCAGGTTTTCCGATCTTTTTCCCGAATTTCGCTGTCTGTTTTTCTGCATCACACAGTTCGGGTGAATTTCTGCAGAATTAAAATCTTGGGAACGTGTGTTTTGGCAACTTAGCCTGCAGAGTTGCAGCAGAGAGCTTTCCTTATCTATCTTCGAGCATGTCAAGATTAAGCGATATATTTGCAGAAGCTGGTTTGTATATTTGTGTGTGTGTGTGTGTGTGTGTGAGAGAGAGAGAGGAACTAATCTTTCTTTGAATGCTATCCAAATTCTAGATTTTTGCAGATTATCAAGAGAACAAATTACGAAAATGAGGGGAGGCTTTTCAAAATTAAAGAGAGGATGTTAAAAAAAAAGTCAGCGTGTTTGTAAAGTAAAAACATTGCAAAGTAAAAAAGAATTGTGGGGACTGAAGATTACATCTGTACATCTGGACAGAAGTCCTTGGAATCCTATTCGAGGTTAGCAAATGACCTTTGGTGTTAAAGTGGGACATAATTTCAAGCCTTGGAAAGGAGACCACCAAGAGATCACACAGCCAATTGCGGACTACACCGGGAAGCTGAAAACACATCCCTGCCATGGCTCGCGGCTTCCATATTACAGGTAATCCTCGGCGTATGGCCACATTGAGCCCGACGTTTCTGTCGCTAAGTGAGCTTTGCCCCCATTTTACCATTTCTGCCCACGGTTGTTAAGTGAAGCACTGCAAGTTGTTAAAAGTGAATAACACGGTTGTTAAACGAATCCAACTTCCTCAACTTTGCTGGTCAGAAGATCCCAAAAAGGGAATCGTGCATGACCTTGGAGACACAGCAACTGTCGTAAATATGAGTCAGTGGCCAAACAGCCGAATTTTGATCCCGTGACAACCCCACACCCACCCACCCCGGCCCGGGGACACCGCAACTGTCGTAAATGCATGCCAAAGCATCGGGATTTTGATCCTGGGGGGATGTTGCAAGTTTGAAAAACAGCCACAATGCTTGCCAGTTCAGTCGCTAAACGAATCGTTGCACACTACCTCTATTTTTTAAAAAAAACCTCCATATGCACCAATGTGCACACAGAGAGGATTTAAGCAAAATATATATTTCCTGCTCTTACAAAGGGCTTTCTGCAGAAATGCCATTTAACGGGAAAGTCTTGGCAAGGAAAATCTGATTTTTTGATTTCTTTCTCCGGCCAGCCAGGATGCGTCCCGGGTGGGCTGGGCTGGAAGGGAAGAGGGGGGGGGGGGGAAGAGAAATATTCAGGCTGGGCTGACCTTTGCCCTGCAGATTACGGCTGGCTGACATCTGACGTGTCTCTCCGATATGACTTCAAGATCTTGGCATCTGCAGCAAGAAAAACAGCCCTTTTGGGGGAGGGGGTCCCTGCGTCACTGGAGCGAAAGAGCGATATGGCCATTAGAAAGGAGGTGGGGGTGGGGGGGAAATCCAGAAATCTTGCAAATTAATTCGGGGGAAAAATTTGGATTTTCTCAAAACAGCAAAAGGAAATATGGTTTTCCCTCCCCTCGTTCGTCTCTCTTTTGTTTTTCCTGGGAATGATCACGGGGGGGGGGGGGAACTTCACACCCAGATTTTGCACTGGAAATTCCAACTTCTGAGATACACGGAAGGGTCAAGTTAATCCGGGGGGAAAGAAAAGAACGTAGAATAGGCTGGAAGGGACCTTGGAGGTCTTCTAGTCCAACCCCCTGCTCGAGCAAGGGGGCTCTATACCAAAGTTGGCAACTGTAAGACCTATGGACTTCGACTCCCAGCATGCTGGTTGGGGGATTCTGGGAGTTGAAGTCCATCCATCTTCTGGGAGTTGAAGTCCATTCCTCTTAAAGCATGCTGGCTAGGGAATTCTGGGAGTTGAAGTCCATTCCTCTTAAAGCATGCTGGCTAGGGAATTCTGGGAGACCCCCCTGCCCTATACTATTCTCCCCTGTGGGCATGATTCAGGTAGCCCTTCGATCAACAAGTGTCGTTTAGTGACCGTTTGAAGTTACAACGGCACTGAAACAAGTGACTTATGACCGTTTTTCACACTTACGACCGCATTTGGCACTTACAACCGTTGCAGCATCCCCACGGTCACGTGATCAAAATACAGATGCTTGGCAACTGACTCATATTTATGACGGTTGCAGTGTCCCGGGGTTACGTGATTCCTTTTGCGTCCTTCGGATGAGCAGTCAATGGGGAAGCCCGATTCGCTTAACAACCATGTGACTGAGTTAACTGCAGTGATTCACTTAACAACAGTGGCAAGAAAGGTTGTAAGATCAAAACCCTCTTCGCTCTCTCACTTTGGAATGGAATTTTCGGGCGTCGATTGTGGTCGTAAGCCGAGGACTCAATTGAATCAATTGGACTGAATTGAGGACTGTGTTGAATCAATGCATTTTCTGAGTTGCCACTTGTTGGTTGACTGTCAGCTAATCAAACAAGCCAGTTTTGGGCTCAATGTGAAAATCAGAATTGAATTCCTGACTCATTTATCACATGCTACATGATGCCCGAGCTTGGCTGAGCCAAGATAAGAAGCTTAACTATGGGGCGGCTTCAACTCTTTGAACAGCTTCCCTAAAGAAATGAGCATTTTCAGTAGCGTCCGTGAGTTTCCCCAAAAAATGCATTTTCTTCCCCTTTCAAATTACAGGCAGTCCTCGACGTACAACCAATTCGTTTAACGACCGGAGTTACAACAGCCTTGGGGGGGGGAAAGAGACCTACAATCACACTCTTAAGACCGTTGCAATGTTGAAACATCTTCCCCATCGGTCTCATGAAACGAAATTCGGGCGCTTGGCAAGCGGCCAAGTCAATGGGGGAAGCTGGACTCGCTTAATGACATGATTCGCTGAACAGCTTCAGTGATTCGTTTTAACCATCAAAGCCCAAAAGTCATAAAAATTAGATGCGGCTCTCTTTTAACGACTACCTTTACAGTAGCAATGGAAATGCTCCTCGCCATTGTGGTCGTTAAGTCGAGGACTGCCTGGATGGAAATTCAAAGCCGGCCATCAAATGTCTTTTTTTAAAAAAATCCCGCATTCTCCAAGGTTGGCCAAACCATCTATATACAGGGAGTCCTCCACGTATGACAACTGAGCCCAACATTGTTGCTCAGCGAGACATTCGTTAAGTGAGTTTTGTCCCGTTTTACAACTTCTCTTGCTACGGGTAAGTAAATCACTGCAGTTGTTAAGTTAGTCACACGGTTGTTAAGTGAATCTTGGCTTCCCCACTGACTTGGCTTTGTCAGATGAGAGACTCTGCCACCGTCATAAATACGAATCCGATGCCAAGTAATCTGTATTTTGATCACGTGGGAGGCTGCCAACGAGTCTCTCTTTTTTTTTCAGGGCCGTTGTAAACTTCGAATTGTCACTCAATGAACTGTCGTAAGTCGAGGACTGTTTTTTTTGCCAAACTCCGAATCTATCGGAGAGGCGAGGCGAGCTTAACCGTAGAGCAGCAGCTGTTTCGGCAGATGTGACTGGTTGCTTGAAGTGGCTTTGGCCGTCGTAAAAGAAATGTATGTCAGGCCGTCTCGAAGGAGACCAAGAAGGAAGGATGACTCGGAGGGAAAGGAATTCGAAAGATGGCACAATCACGGGAAGCTCCTTCAGGCCAGGAAGGCAGCGACCACGGAAGGCCAACTGCTCTCTGCAACAGATGTGGGGAGGAGGAGGCGGCTTTCGCATGCGTGCCCCGAAGGCTGGGGGGACGGGACGTCAGAGGATCAGGCAGGAGGAGGCCAGCCGAGGAAATGAGGCGTTTTCTTGGAAAAGTCAGAAACCGGAACACAACCCTGTTCCTCTTCCAATGTTTCCTTTCCTTTCTCTGCATCTTTTCTTCCTTCTTTCCCTCTTCCTTTCTTTTCTTTTCCTTCCTCTGCATCTTCTCCTTTTTTCTCTGCGACTTTTCCTTTCTCCTTTCCCTCTTCCTCCCTTTTCTTTTTCCTTCTCTCCCTTTTTTTCCTCTGCGTCTTTTCCTTTCTCCTTTCCCTCTTCCTGTTTTTCCTTCCTTTACTTTTCCATTTTTCTTTTCCCCCCCCCCTCTTTTTCTGTCTTTCCCTCCCTTTTTTCTTTCCCTGGGTCTTTTCCTTTCTCCTTTTCCTCTTCCTCCCTTTTCTTCCCATCATTTTTCCTTTTCCCCTTTTTCTCTCTCCCTTTTCCACTTTCCCTCCTCTTTTTCTTTGTGTCTTTTCCTTTCTCCCTTTTTTTCTTTCTCTGGGTCTTTTCCTTTCTCCTTTCCCTCTTCCTCCCTTTTCCCTTCCTTTTCTTTCTCTTTCCCTTCTCTTCCTTTTCCTCTGCATTTTTCCTTTCTCCTTTCCCTCTTCCTCTCTTTTCCCCTTCCTTTACTTTTCCTTTTCCCCTTTTTTCTCTCCCTTTTCCTTTCTTTCCCTTGTCTTTTTCTTTCTCCCTTTTTTTGTTCTCTGCGTCTTTTCCTTTCTTTCCCACTTCCTTCCTTAAGTTTCCCTTCCCTTTTCTTTCGGAGCTTTTTCCTGTTCTTTCCCTCTTCCTTCCTTTTCCTTGCCTCTTCCTTTTTTCATTTCTCCTTCCTTCCTTCCCTTCCCTTTTTTCCTTCCTTCCTTCTTTCTTTCGCTTAATGACTTTACAACCGCAGTGATTCATTGAAGAGCCGGGGCGATAAAGGTCGCAAAATTGGACCCAACTCGCTTAACAACCTCTTCGCTTAGCAGCGGAAATCCTGCTCTCAATTGCCATGATAAGTCGAGGACTACCTGTACCAAGGAAAGAAGAAATTCTTTTTCTATCCCGACCTAAACAAATTAATTGCCCGACCTTGGCCGCCAATTTAGCCCAACACTGCAAAATGGACTGGAAACTCTGGTGCCAAAAGGGAGTGAGAATTTATTCATGACGGGAAGGAAATAAAATTAAACTTCTCACCGAGTTTTCCAAACCCGCGTCTGACGCCCAGGCGCCTTTTTAATTGCTTCTTATTAAACTCTCACTGCGTGGACTCTTCCCTGTCGAAAATAAAACACACTCACTGAAAATCGGAGCACGTTATCTGATAGGCTGAGGGCCAGATCTCTTATTAAGATTACTGGGCCGTGCTCCAAAAAATGAAAATATAAAAAGTCAGAGGAGGAGCAAACATCAACAAAGATTTTAAGCCTGATCGAAACCAAGCCAACTTTTTCATGCAATCCACATTTTATAAAAGAGTCCCTGAATTTTGCAAAGGTCTCAGATTCAGACAGGCCTGAAGTCACTTTCAAACAATTTGCTAATTGTTATTTAATGGTGGGAAGGGACGTGGTGGCTCAGTGGATAAGTCACTGAGCTTGTCGATCAAAAGGTCAGCAGTTCGAATCCCTAGTGCCCCGTAATGGGGTGAGCTCCTGTGACTTGTCCCAGCTCCTGGGACAACCTAGCAGGTAAAAAAAAATGCAAGTAGAAAAATAGAGACCACCTTTGGTGGGAAGGGAACAGCGATTTCGCTCAATCTTGGCAGCTTGAAGATGTTTGGACTTCAACCCCCAGAATCTCCCAGCCAGCATGCTTTAAGATGGACTTCCCCTCCCAGAATCCCCCAGCCAGCATGCTTTGAGATGGGTGGACTTCCCCTCCCAGAATTCCCCAGCCAGCATGCTTTAAGATGGACTTCCCCTCCCAGAATCCCCCAGCCAGCATGCTTTAAGATGGGTGGACTTCCACTCCCAGAATTCCCCAGCCAGCATGCTTTAAGGTGGATGGACCTCAACTCCCAGAATTCCCCAGCCAGCATGCTTTAAGGTGGATGGACTGCAACTCCCAGAATTCCCCAGCCAGCATGCTTTAAGGTGGATGGACTGCAACTCCCAGAATTCCCCAGCCAGCATGCTTTCAGACGGGTGGACTTCAATTCCCAGAATTCCCTAGCCAGCATGCTTTAAGATGGGTGGACTTCCACTCCCAGAATTCTCTTCCTTGGAGAATCAAAGCAGCCCATTGCACATCTGCCAAAACTTCATTTGTGGGGCAATTCGGATTCCATAGGGCTCGCCGAGAAGCAGGATTTGAACCTAACCCAAATCAACAAATTGATATATTTATATAGGTTGATATCAGAAAACAGGCCTGGATAATATATTCTTTATCCAGAAGAACGATGGAAGACGTCATCCAGCTGCAGAGAACCAGAAAGCCAACGTCAGGAGACTTCAAGGAGATGCCGTCCAGATGTTTGGGTCGCCCAGATTTTGGGATCTGCACATCGTTGGAGAAAGAAGGCATCTCCTTAGCTCATCCTCTTGATGGCGAAATGTCTTTTTGTCCAGCTTCAGGTGTTGACAGAACCTGGTTAGATCTTAATCACTTGCGCGGCGATGCAAGGGCTCTTCCGCTGTTCCCCAGTGACGTGTGGCTGGACCCATAGCTGTGCATAGCTGCCCCCCACTTGTCCTTTCGTCAACCGGCTGGGATTAATGCAGACGCACCCCAAAATATCCTAAAGGAGAAGGCGAGAGGTTTTAAAATTAACCAAGGTTGTTTGCAGGAACCTGGGTGGTTGGATGAGATTATGTTGAGTGAGGCATCCCAAACTCGTTATTTGAGCTTGTCCTATTCTTTCGTAAAAATTGGTAGTAATTTCCCGGATACAGAAAATCCAGTTGTACATTTCATGGATGAGCTTTTTTGGGGGAGTTTAAATGCAAGGCAAGTCCTCGACGTACGACCACAATCGAGGCCAAGTTTTCAAGTCGCTTAAGGGAGACATTTGTTTCAGTGTGTTTCGCCCCATTTTACGACCTTTCCGGCCGTAAGTTGTTAGGGAAAAATCACCGCCGTTGTTAAGGTTATTATGTGAAAAGCTGGCTCGCCCATTGATTTTGCTTTGCCAGAAGATCGCAAAAAAGGGATCGTGTGACCCCGGGGTACGGCGACCGTCATAAGTATGAGTCCGAATTTTGATCACGTGATCATGGGGATGTTGCAATGGTTGTAAGTATGAAAAAACGGTCATAGGTCACTTTTTTCAGTGCCGTTGTAACTTCGATTGGTCGCTAAACGAGTAATTGTAAATTGAGGACTACCTGTGTTTGAATGGTCACTAAATGAAGTGTTGTAAGTCGAGGGCGACCTGTACCACACGAAGTCTGTTATTCAACGGAGGTCTGCTGATGAGGTTGTACAGGCAGTCCTCGACTTATGACAATGGGAACCAAAATTTCCCTGCTATTGTATTCTATTCTATTCTATTCTTCTATGCTATGCTATTTTATTTCTTCTCTATTCCTTCTCTGTTCCTATTCTATTCTATTCTATTCTTCTATTCTATTCTATTCTATTCTATGCTATGCTATGCTATTCTATTCTTCTATGCTATGCTATGCTATTCCTTCTCTATTTCTATGCTATTCTATTCTATTCTTCTATGCTATGCTATTCTATTCCTTCTCTATTTCTATTCTATGCTATGCTATTCTATTCTTCTATGCTATGCTATTCTATTCCTTCTCTATTCCTTCTCTATTCCTTCTCTATTCCTATTCTATTCTATTCTTCTATTCTATTCTATGCTATGCTATTCTATTCCTTCTCTATTTCTATTCTATTCTATTCTATTCTATTCTTCTATGCTATGCTATTCTATTCCTTCTCTATTCCTATTCCTATTCTATTCTATTCTTCTATGCTATGCTATTCTATTCTATTCATGCAAACACCAACATGGAATCAAGGTTCAAACTCAGCAAAGGACACATTTTGCACGGCGCGGAGTCCCAAATTTGATCCTGCAATAACGTGGGGAAGTTTTTTTTCGCCTGTAACCCCCCACCCCACTCCACCCCCACGTACCACCACCTCCCACATGGCATGAGACACCCCATCGCCCTCGGCGCTTGCTATCTGAGCCCATCCTTCATCAAAAACCATGAGGACCGGAATCTTGGGGTTATTTTTAGGAGCCAGGCCTAACAGCTTAAGTATACCGTGCACGCAGGCCCCCCAAGGGTGGGGCCGCCTTCCTAATTTTTCTTCCCACCCCCCAGCTCAGCTCATCGTTGGCGTCTCCCCCCCCACCTTAACGAAGTATTTCAGGTCGGACGGAGTGATCAAGAGGTCCGGCGTGACGGGCAGGGAAGCGTGCGGGAAGAAGCGCTCGTAATCCACACTCATGTCCTCGGGGGGCGGGTAGAGAGGATAGTAGCTGTTGAGAATTTTTAAAAAAGGGGGGGGTTGGGGAGGGAGAAAAGAGATTGAGTTATATACCCCCCCTCCCCAAATCCTTTGGCTGGCCTTCGAAAGCCGCGCCCGGCAGCTGTTTCTTCTCTTCTACCCATCAAAGTACCAACGCGATGATGCCAAGCTGGGCTTGGCGAAGCTGCCGCGGCTGCCGCTAATTCCAGGATCGTCCCCCCCCGCCCTCCTGGGAGGGTTGGCATCTCAAACCTCAGGGCCAAATAAAGGCCAGTGTTCCCAAAGGCCCGGCCGGCGGCACGTTCCTCCCCACCCCACCCCGAGGAGGAGCAGCTGCGTTTCTGGGGCTGTTCGACTCAAGGGAAGCTGGCATCGGAAATGCCCACTGGGAAATTTCCTCTCTTTGGGACGTGGTCAAAATGAGAATGGGAGAGAGAGAGAGATGGGGTGGAACGAGAGGATCCGGCAAGCCATGGTTTATTTCCAAGGTGGTTTGGTCCATCAGCTCACTTTTTCTTTCCTCTTTCTTCCTCCCTTTCTCCTTCCCTGTTCCTTTTTTCCTTTCCTTCCTTTCTTCTCTTTTCCTTCCTCTTTTCATCTCTTCTTTTCCTCCTTCCCTTTCTCTCTCCCCTTCCTGTCTCTTTTCCTTCCTTCCCTTTCTTCTTTCATTCTCCTTCCTTCCTTTCACCTTCCTTCCTTCATTCTCCTTCCTTTCTTCTTTCATTCTCCTTCCTTCCTTTCACCTTCCTTCCTACATTCTCCTTCCCTTTCTTCTTTCATTCTCCTTCCTTCTTTTTCATTCTTTCCTTTCATTCTCCTTCCTCCCTTTCATTCTTTCTCTTCCTTTTATTCTCCTTCTTTCTTCCCTTCGTTTCATTCTCCTTCCTTCCTTCCATTCTCCTTTCCTTCCTTTCTTCTTTCATTCTCCTTCCTTCTTTTTCATTCTTTCCTTTCATTCTCCTTCCTCCCTTTCATTCTCCTTCTTTCTTCTCTTCCTTTCATTCTCCTTCTTTCTTCCCTTCGTTTCATTCTCCTTTCCTTCCTTTCTTTTCATTCTCCCTCCTTCCTCCCTTTCATTCTTCTTCTTTCTTCCCTTCCTTTCATTCTCCTTCCTTCCTTCCTTTTTTCAATCTCCTTCCTTCCTTCCTCTCAACCCTATGAAGCTTTTCATGAAACATTCTTCACACCATAAAACACCCATGCTTCTTCGTATGTCTGAAGACTTCAATTCTTCTCTCTGGCCATCTCCTGGAAAACCACGTTTGAAACTTCACCAAGCCACGGCTAATTGGGCATAGATTTTTTTAAAAAATATAAAACGAACCAATGCTCTATTCATAACCATGAGGACTAGAATCTCCCTTTGTTCCCATCCATTGTTTGAGAATGCAAAAAGCCTCACTTTAAAATTCTCCATCCTCCTCTCGGGCCCAGCATGGACACAAACTGCATTTGGAGCGTGTCTGTTTTTGTGTATTCGTGGCAGGCTAAGAATCTAGAACAAAACACAAACCATGGTTCCGAAGTGGCTTACCTCCGCTGAGTCAGGATGTGCTTGAGAATTCGAGAAAAACGATCCTGAAGGCTTGAAGAACTGAGCAGGGGTGGTGAAAAAACAGAGCAAGAAAGGTAGGGAAAAAAATATTAAAAGAGTTTGATCGCTGAATATACTTCCGGGCTGGCCTACCTTACAGGACTGTGTTGAGGATAAAAATGTAAAGGTAAAGGTAAAGGTTCCCCTCGCACCTATGTGCTAGTCGTTCCCGACTCTAGGGGGCGATGCTCATCTCCGTTTCAAAGCCGAAGAGCCAGCGTTGTCCGGAGACGTCTCCGAGGTCATGTGGCCGGCATGACTCAATGCCAAACGCTGTTCCCTTCCCACCAAAGGGGGTCCCTATTTTTCTACTTGCATTTTTATTTTACGTGCTTTCGAACTGCTAGGTTGGCAGAAGCTGGGACAAGTCACGGGAGCTCACCCCGTTACGCGGCACCAGGGATTCGAACCGCTGAACTGCCGACCTTTCGATCGACAAGCTCAGTGTCATAGCCACTGAGCCTCCCCGTCCCTAGATAAAATGTAGGAAGGGACTAAGTTGATTGGCTCAGAAAACTGTTTGTCAAAAAGAGGATTAAACTTGGCTCTTAAACAAACCCATGATTGGCTTTTCCTCAGTTGACTTTTCCTACCTGAGCAAGTGGGGGTTGGACTAGAAGACCTCCAAGGTCCCTTCCAAATAACAATTTATTTAATATATGTTCTATTTATACATTTTTCTTTTTTTTATAGGCATAAAAAAAAACTCCGCATCTTATCTGAACAGCATTTTGCCTGGGTACATATTAGTTTTGAAAGAGAAACTATTATTTTCTGATTTGTTATGTGATTAATATTGATATTAATCACATAATTATACGATTACCATTACGATTACCCATGTTTTCCCCCAAAATAAGACATTCCCCTGATAATAAGCCCTTATAAATTGGGATGTTTTAAATTTGTTTTTGGGCCCTGGTATTTAATATATTTTAAATGGTTTTTAACATTTGTATTACATGTATTTTATCTTGGCTGTTCACCGCTCTGAGTCCTTCGGGAGTAGGGCAGTATATAAATTTAATAAATAAATAAATAAATAATAAATCGGGCTTTTGAGCCGCATGGCAATAAGGCCAAGCGCTTATTTCAGGGTTCAAAAAAATAAAAATAAGACAGGGTCTTATTTTCGGGGAAACACGGGTAATCGTATAAATATCAATATTAATCACATAATAATAGTACTAATATCTTTGTTATTCTGTTATAGCTACTCCATATATTTATCCTGTTATTCCTGTTATGCAATGATCCATTTTAAACCCTGAATCCTTGCAATTAACACCTCTTTAAAAGCAACCAACGCCAAAACCTCCGGGAAAATAGGGGGGAAAATTTTGCTTTTGCGTCCGTCTGTAACACAATCCCTACTAGGTCACTCAAAGATGCTTATCTCGTATGAGGTCATAAAAACGGAGTCACGCTTTTTTTGGTGTTTTTTTTGCAAACCCCTCATATGTTAGTCACAACATTTACTTGCAGACGGCTTAGTCATGGCTAATTAGAGTTGTTATTTTTTTTTTTAAAAAAAAATCTCTTTTATTGCATTCGCTCTGGACGAAAGGGTTCATCTCTTTAAAGAAAAATAAAAAGCGTCACAAGATTCTAGTCCTTAAGAGGCAGCTCAGCGAAGGCTGATTGATGACCACAACTGGAAACAGAATTTCCATGGTTAAAGCAAGGCAGCTGTTAAGTGAGTCGCGCCAGATTTTTTTTTTTTTGCCCTGGTTGTTAAGCGAATCAACTGCTGTTGTTAAGTGAACCATGCGGTCGTTAAATGAATCCAGCTTCCTCCATTGATTCTGCTAATTGACCGTCCTTCAAAGTTACAAAGGCTCTGAGAGAAGCGACTTAGGAACAGGTTCTCATTCTTACGACCGTCGCAGCATCCGGTCGTGTGATCAGAATTTGGGCCCTTGGAAACTGGCATGTACTTATGACGGTTGTTGCAGAGTCCTGGGGGCAGGTGAATTTCCCAGCCAGCTTCCAACAAGCAAAGTCAAGGGAGCAAGCCGGGTTCGCTTAACGACCACATTTCACTTAACGATGGCAGCAATCTGCCTTAAACCCCTTTTGCTGACTTCCTGGCGGCGACCAACAAAGCAATATCTGTAATTTAGATGTACGTTTATAATATTTTAGATGTTATGGTTCTAAATATCCATAATGTTTCTACATTTTATATAATGCAAACTTTTGTATTCTGATCGAAATGTGACGTACTCAGGAACTCAGAATAGAATCGAGTCAGAAGGGACCTTGGAGGTCTTCTAGTCCATCCTCCCTGCTCAAGCAGGAGAAACTGTACAATTTCAGGTAAGTGACTTGCTAGACCCGTGATGGCGAACCTATAACACGCATGGCACAGGTGGCATGTGGAGATATGTCACCTGGCACGCCAGCTTTGCTCTGGGAGTCTCTGGAGGCTGGGGACTGCAAAAAACATCACTTCCTGTCCAACTGGAAGTTGGGAAATGGGCTGTTTCGGGTCTCCGGAGGGCCTCTGAATGGGTAGGGAAGGCTGTTTTCGCCCTCCCCAGATGCATAGAGAGGATCTGGAACCAGGTGAGAAAGAAAAACGGGCCATCACGTGCCAAGAGCGGGGGGGGGGCACAGGTCACACGCGCATGGTGGGGCGGGCCGCATAGAATTATGGGTGTGGGCACACGTGTGCACGAACCTCCCCTGCCCCCCCCACTTTCTGGCACGTGATGGCAAAAAGGTTCGCCATCACTGGTTTCAACTCTTCCTAAATGTGAATGCAATAAATACAGATAGTCCTCCAGTTGCAACAGTTCATTTAGTGACCGAAGTCACGGCACTGAAAAAAGTGACTTATGACCATGTTTCACACTTATGACCGTTGCAGCATTCCCCCCATGGTCATCTGATTTACATTTGGAGATAATATTTATGACGGCCGCAGTGTCCTCGGAGTCACGCGACAAGCCCCCTTTTTTTGCGACAAGCAAAATCAACGGGGAAGGCGGCTTCGCTTAACAACCGTGCGGCTGACTGACTGAACTGCAGCGATTCACTTAACAACTCGGGCAAAGAAAGTTAGTGTGGCGCAAAACCCACCTATTCCCTTAGCCACAGAAAGTTTGGGGTTCCATTACGGATGTTAAAGTCGAGGACTAGCTGCCAGAATGCTCCAGCCACGGAGGCAAAAAGAGGTCATCCAATCGGGCGCAACTCCCTTTCCCCGCCGTCTGCCCTTGCTTAGCAACGGAAATTCTGGTCGTTAAGTCGAGGAGTTAACTTCTAAAGGCTTGGAAGGCATGCAAACTTTCTGACTGTCTGGGAGAGCCACCGATGACCCCCTTCCCGAGTTTCTTTCTCTTCCTCCTGTCGCTTGTGAGCTGCGTGTGAGTCACATCTTATTCCTCCATCGGTGCGAGGGACGGCATTTTTCTCTCACACTCGCTGCTCTCTCCAGATCACCAGCGGTGTTTCTTGGCTTACGCAACCAGGATTGTGCAAGAGCCCAAGATTGACAAAAGGATTGACACGCTCACTTCTGAATCACTCCCTAGCAAGGAAGGAGGAGGGGGGGGGAAGTATTAGCCGGCTTCTTTCGTAGGCTCAACATCTGGAATCAAATCTCTGCAGAATAAAAAATATTCGTTTCATAGGAGGTAGTCTTCGATTTACGACCGCCACACTGAGCCCAACGTTCCCGTTGCTAAAGCGAGACATTCGTTGAGCGGGTTTTCGGCCCCCCCCCGTGTGACGTCGTTCCTTGCCGCATTGGTTAAGGGAATCCCTGGCGGTTGTTAAGTGAGGCACACGGTCGTTAAAAGTGAATTTGGCTTCCCCCCCCCATGGACTTTGGATGTCAAGAAGGTCGCCGAAGGGGATCGCAGGACCCTCAGACGGTCATAACTGCGAGTCAGTTGCCAAGCATCCGAGTGTAAATCACGTGACCATGAGGTCATGGAGGGGGGGGGGGAATGCTGAAACGGTCTTAAGTGTGAAAAACGGTCCGAACTCCCATTTTTTCCCAGTGCTGTCATAACTCTGCAACCGTCATAACTATGAGTCCGTTGCCAAGCACCTGAATTTTGATCCCGATTCTGCAAATGGTCATAAGGGTGAAAAATGGTCATAAGTCACTTTTGTCAGTAACGGTAACTTCGAATGGTCAAACTGTTGTAAGTCAAGGACTACCTTATTCTACTGCCCCAAAAGGTGTCGGGAGTCAATGCTATTTTTTTTTCTTTCCCCACTGTTTCTACCCTTTTAGAATAGAATCACAGAGTCGGAAGGGACCTTGGAGGTTTTCTAGTCCAACCCGTTTAGGCAGGAAACCCTATAAACCATTTCAGACAAATAGTTATCCAACCTCTTCTTATACAATTGTGGTCCACCAGCAGCCTGCGGAGCTGGCAGCGGAGTCGGACAGTGAGGAGGCTGGGGAGGGCCATGGGCCAGTCCTGGAGGCTGGGGAGGGCTCTGCATCGGAGGCAGAGATGGGGCCAGGGCCATCTGGGAATTATGCGCAGACTCCGGAGCCTCCAGAGGCTGACAGCAGAGAGGCAGAGGAACAGGAGGAGCCTGTTCCTAATGCACGCATGCGCAGAGCTGCCAGAAGGCAGGAGCAGCTAAAGCAAAGAGGACGACTCAGGAGTAAAGCCAGGAGAGATTGGTCCCTCCCAGAAGGCTTAAAAGACCAGCAACGGTTCTTGGGCTCTTTGTCGGAAAACAACGTTGATAGATTTGTTTCTTGTCTTGCTGCATTTCTTTCTTGTCGGAGTCTTCTGCTTCTGAACTTTTGCCAAGAAAAGCCTTTGGCAGGTTGCCTAATTAGACCAAGGTCAGTAATAAGGCGGAAGGATTGTGCTATGAAGAATTTGTTTTGAATTAGTTCGGACTACGCAGAGAATGAGTTCATTCTCAGCTGTTCCTATAAAGTCTGTTTGTTTTCAAACTGGTTGCGTCTGATAATACTTACTTGGGCTTGGGTCACAACAAATTCTTACACGCCAACATTTTCTCTCTTTCACTTTTCCTCCCCTCTTTTACATTTATGGGGTGGTGGTGGTGGGGGGTGTTGAATTATTTTACGCTTTGTTAAAAAGGAATAAAAATTTTGACCCGTGTAAAATATTTTGCCATTCCTCCCTCCCTCCCTCCCTCGTGTGCAATTATAGCAAGGATCCTACCGGCTGATTTCTTCCGCTCCCATGTGGAAGAGCAAATCCACCGAAGTTAATCCGAAAATCACCCCGTCGATCTCTAAGGTGCAAGGATCGGAGACGAACAGCACTCTCTGGAATTTGGGGATGGGGTGGGGGGAAAAACCAACAATACCGATAGAGGGATTAATTCAGAAAACTTTTTTTGAATACTGTCGCCAAAGTAACTAAGGAGCTCGGTTAGATTTCCTAAACCTTGTTTGGCACCGATGATCAAGCCAACATTCCAGTGGTGGGTTTCAAAAATTTTCGCTACTGGTTCGGTGGGCGTGGCTAGGTGGGGGGGGGGAAATGTGACTGAGTGGGCGTGAGTGACGGCAAATTGGCCACTCCCACTCAGTCACATTTCCCCCCCCACCTAGTCACGCCCACACCGCTAGCGAAAAAAATTGGAATTTCCACCTATCTACACCCGCCCTCCCTTCGCCAGTTGCCCCCGTTTCCCCTTCTTTAGCAGCCCTAACCCCAGCCCCGCTTCCTCCCCCAACACCGCCTCTTTGTTCGGACTCCTTACTTTCCGCGGCGGCTGGTCCAGAGTTCGAAAGGCAAGCTGACTGGAGTTTTCGGCGGCCCCCAGCCAGCCACTGCCGGAAAGCAGTTCGCAAAGAAGCAGACTGCCGAAAAGTACCGGCAGTCGCGGAAAAAGCTGCTGCCGTCACCGCCATGTTCTTTGTGCATTAGACTTGCAAGGCAAAGGGATGTGCGTGCGTGAAGAACATGGCGGCGATGAACATGGTGGGCGGGACGAACAAGCAGCGATCGAGGGACCGGTTCGGGGGCGTGGCCAGACGGCGATCGCTACCAGTTCGGCGACCTTGGCTAAATTTCCACCAACGATTCGCGCGAACCGGCTGAATACCACCTGTGCAACATTCCCCAAGCCAACCTTCTTCTAAAAGGGCTGGAATCGCAGCTCCCAGGATTTCTCAGCTACCATGGGATTCTGGGAAATGAAGTCCCCCAACCACCCCAGGCCTACTTTTCATTAAACAGCAACAGACAGGACTCGTGGTTAATTGTTGCTGGGGAATTTCACCACTTGAGTAATTATTATTTAGGGCTTTATTATTTCCCCTAGGGAGTTGCCCCAGCAAAACACAAACATCCCCAGCAGCCACTGAGAAGTTTGAGAAAGTTTTCTCTTCCTGCTGTTCTTGGATCGGGCCCAACGGGAGGGAATCCCCTTGGCTTGTCACTTTTGAAAAAAGGAGGGGTGTGTTCTGTATGCGTTTCTGACTACACACCCAGTTCCTTGCCTGCCTTTTCTGAAAAGGGAGATTTAAAATACCGTGTTTCTCAACCGTTGGGCAACTGGGAAGATGTGGGGTAGCGGGGAGAACTTCAATTCCCAGAATTCCCCAGCCGGCCCTGAACAGAAAACCAGCACCCCCAGTCAAAATGAAAAGTTGCCCATTTCCCCTTTCAAAGAAGTTTCTATATAAGCAAAGGTCTTCAATTTTGGCAACTTTTTAAGACTTCTGGGGCATCAACTCCCAGAATTCCACAGCCTGGCAATCAATCAATCAATCAATCAATCAATCAATCAATGTTTTCTGAGGTTTTCGCGGGTGTTTGTATGTAGGCCTTTGGTTTTTCAGGTTTTCTCCCGCGTAAAATTGGAGGTTTCTTGGCAACGTTTCGACGAAGTCTCATTCGTCATCAACCCCCCATCCAATCAGAGCACAGCCAAACCCTCAACCAATCAAAACACACCTCCGCCCAAGCAGAACACAGCCAAGCTCCCACCCAATCAGTTCACACCCCCACTGGCAGTTAAAAGGAAGAAACAGCTGCGATCACACACATTGCTCCTAGAAGCCCGAAGCCGAGAACACCAGCCTGAAGATGACGAATGAGACTTCGTCGAAACGTTGCCAAGAAACCTCCAATTTTACGCGGGAGAAAACCCGAATAAGCAAAGACCTACATATACATATATATATATACACGCCCCCCCTCCCCACTTTTCCAGGCCAAATCCAGCAAAAATAAACAGCTCTGCATTTTTCCTCCTTCTTCCTGACGCCTTTCCTTTCATGACATGTCCGTGATGGCAAACCTGTGGCACGCGTGCCAGAGGTGGCATGCAGAGCTCTCTCTGTGGGCACACGCACCGTTGCCAGCTTCTCTTCAGGTTTCCAGTGCGCCAGCCAGCTGGTCTTCGTGGGTGCCAGAGCACCGGAAAACGGCCTGAAAACGGCCGGAAAAATGGCCCAAAATGGCAAAAAAAAAAAAAAAGAGGCCGTTTTCTGGCCATTTTTGGGCTGTTTTTTAGGAGGCTTCAAAACAGCCCCAAAAAAGGGCATAAACAGCCAAAAAACTGGGATGCATGCACTGGACAGCTGGTCTTTGCAGGCACCAGAGCGCCGGAAAATGGCCCGAAAAACAGCCCAAAACAGCAAAAAAAAAAGGCCGTTTCCAGCCATTTTTCAGGTGGCTTGAAAACAGCCCAAAAAACGGCGCCCAAAAAATGGCCATAAATGGCCAAAAAAACAGGCATGCACACGCCAACCAGCTGATCTTCAGGTTTCCGGCGCTGGGTTTGGGCACTCGGTGCCGAAAAGGTTCGCCATCACTGTGATATGTCATTTGGGCTCTAAACTCCAGAACAAGGAGCAATTTTACGGCTGGTTCTTACAGCTTTCCCAGGGAGCCCTGTTTCAGTGTGAAGTACACCCCCCACCCCCTCAAAAAAGAGAAAATTCCTGGGCTCCCTAACATCTGTTTGCAAAAAAAAAAAAAAAAAAAAGAGAAGAAAATGTCGTGTAAATGTCCAACCCAGGATATCAAAATGTAGGATAAAAAGGGAGAGCAAAGCAAGGAGAAGGGAAGAGTTCGTAAAAAAATAAATAAATAAATGCAACTCAGCAAGCACGGAAGCGAAGTACGTAAGATTTCTGAAACTTGAAAGGGGGTGGGGAAAAAAAAAGTCACAATAATTTCCTCCCTTCCAAACCGGTTACGCTTTGCACCTAAAGCCTGAGTCACTCTGTCGTCTGGGCCTTTTTTTCCTGGAAAAAAACATCTTCAATTTCTTATCCGAAGTTACAGGAAATTCCTAGCTTTTCTTGAGAAGGGAGGAAAAAAAAAGGCAGGTTTTTTTTTTGCAAATCATAGCCAAAAAGTAAGCCCGATCGCCCCCTGCTGGTGGTTTGAACCATCTTTGAAGCCCCACCAGCACCTGTTGGGGATACCTGGAATTCCCCATTGCCAGGGGGAAAAAAGCCAACAGCTGCAAATCCAACATATTGCCTTTTAAATCTTAGATTTCAGCCTGGTCTGAATTAATCTTTTGTTATCAAATCAATTGGAAGAAAACCACAGGACAACTTCTCAAAATCAGCCATCCAACCAAATTTTTGTCGGCATCAGATATTTTGGCTTTAAATCAGGTTTCTGGCGGAGGCTTGGCGGACGGCTACGTTAAATATTTGCAAAAAAAAAAAAAAAAAAAGGTGGTTGAAGAAGTCTTGGAGCCACTAAGAGCTTTGGTGGTGCAGCTGACTAAGTGTTGTTATGTAGCACTTAGTAGCCAGCTGCCTGCAATTAGTGTGAGTTCAAATCGCACCAGGCTCAAGGTCGACTCAGCTTTCCATCCTTCCGAGGTAGGTAAATTGAGGACCCGGATTGTGGGGGCAATAAGTTGACTTTGTATACAACACCGCTGGGGGGGGGGGCAAAAGCCCTAATAAGCAGGTATATACAAAAGAATGAAGGCTATTGCTATAAGTGCATTGTAAGCCGCCCTGAGTCTTCAGAGAAGGACGGCATATAAATTGAACTAATAAAATAAATAATAAATAAAGTCATTCTTATTTCACAAAGAAAATTAACAGATTAACAGAGTTGGGAAGGGACCCTTGCCAGGTCATCTAGTCCAACCCCCTGCAGAGACCCTACCTAGGATTGAACTCGCAACCTCCTGATTGTGAGGGCAAGAGCTCCACCTCTAGGCCACTGCAGAGGTAGGGAAAAATAGAAAAGATCACCAGCCTGGATCAATCCGGAGGGTCCTTGGTGCTCTCTGAGTTTGGGTGTTTTTTCTTGCAGATCCAATGTTTCTTTTTTGGAATTTTCGGCCAATCCAATCGACCTTTACAGAAAGCTTAAAAGCTCTACATTGTACAGGTAGTCCTCGACTTACGACCCTAATTGATCCCGAAATTTCCATGGCAGAAGTGAGACATTTGTTAAGTGAGTTCTGCCCCGTTCGATGACCTTTTCTTGACACCGTTGTTAAGTGAATCACTGCAGTTAAGTGAGTCACATGGTTGTTAAGTGAAACCTGGCTTCCTCCTAGGCTTTGCTTGTCCGGAAGGTCGTAAAAGAGGATCACGTGACCTTGGGACACTGCGACCATCATAAATACGAGTCGGTTGTCAAGCGTCTGAATTGCAATCACATGACCATGGGGGGAGGGATGCCGCAACGGTCGTAAGTGTGAAAAACGGTCATAAGTCCCTTTTTTAGTGGCACTGTAACTTTGGTCACTAAATGAACCGTTATAAGTATATACACAAGTAATCCTCGACCTGCAACGGTTCATTTAGTGACCATTCAAATGCAGATAGTCCTTGACATAATTATTTTGTTTAGTGACCGCTCAAAGTTACAATGGCAACTGAAAAAAAGTGACTAATGACCGTTTTTCACATTTACGACTGTGGCAGCCATCCCCGTGGTCGCGTGATCAAAATTCAGACGCTTGGCCGCTGACTCATATTTATGACGGTTGCAGTGTCTCCGGGGGGGGGGCACGTCATCCCCTTTTGCGACCTTCTGACAGTGGGAAAAGCTGGATTCACTTAACAACGGTGTACCTAACTTAACTGCAACGATTCCACTTATTGGCAAAAAAAAAAAAAAAAGAGTCATAAAATGGAGCAAAGCTCCGATTCACTTAACAACCGGGTGACTAACTTAACAGCTGCAGTGGTTCAACTTAACAACCGTGGCGAGAAAGTTGGTAAAACGGGGCAGAGCTCCCTTAGCAACGGATCTAATGGGTTTGATAAGGTTTTGATGGGAACGGAAAAAAAGATATTGGCCAAACTATACAGCTACCTATTAGATGAGGATGGAACAGAGGATACAATTAAAAACCAATTGGGAACATGGGAGAAGAATATTGGACGCAGCATAAATCTTAACAAGTGGGAAGAGGCATGGAATAAGAATTATAAGTTGACCAGAGCAGTGACTTATAAGGAAAACTGGTAGAAAATGCTACACAGGTGGTATCTAGCCCGTTAGGCTCGCTAAGATGTTTCCAAATATATGCTCAAATTGCTGGAAATGTGGTTACGGCCAGGGCACCTTCTTTCACATGTGGTGGACATGCCCCGAATGCGAACAGATATTGGAGCAAGATTTGGAGATGGTTACAAGAAATAATTGGAGAAGATATAGAATTGACACCTGAAATATTTCTCCTGGGAATAGTAAAGAGGAACTATGGAAAGAAAAAGATCCACCTAATAATACATATCGCTACAGTTGCTAGACTGGCATACGCACAACACTGGAAAGAGAAAGATCTGCCAACAAAAGAACACATAATTAAGAAAATATTGGAGTGCACATAGATGAGCAAGCTAACCCATGAAATAAATGAGGACGAAAATTCAGATTACTATACTGTCTGGGGAAGGTGGTATGAATGGATGAATGATAAAAGGAGGAGAAAAAGATGTGCCTAATAAAAGGAATAAGTAACTTAAGAAACACCAGGTATATAGCTTGCATATATGTATAAACACTGCACATCCGATGTAAATAGAAATGACATTTAATGTATTTTCACAAACTTAATAAAATATTGTAAAATAAAAAAAACCCTTAACGGCTGCAGTGGTTCAACTTAACAACCGTGGTGAGAAAGTTCGTAAAACGGGGCAGAGCTCCCTTAGCAACGGTTTCGCTTAGCAATGGAAACGCCGGGCTCAAGGGTGGTCGTAAGTCGAGGACCTGCCTGTAAACAGCCTGGGGAGGTGGGAGCTTGTCCGAACGGTGGAGAAATTACCTGTCGGTCCTCTTTGGCGAGTTCGTAGACAAAAGGAGGTTGGGGATAAACACAGAAATGGTGTACGTCCCGCAACGAAGGCACAATCACAAGGTGGGAGCAGGCACTGTGCGGGATGAAGGAGAGACACAAGCTTGTGAGTGTTCTGCCCCAGCGACGGACCCCAAAGAACGCAGCAGACACAAAGTCCGTTCAAACCTTACTTTACTAAATAAACCAGTTTTTTACAACACCGGCTGTTAATTAACTGCATTAACAGCCGCCAAGAATTCAAAGAAGAACAACTGAAAGCTTACTGTGGTTGGCAGAATGCCCAGAAGCAATTTGCAGGAAGCTGATAAGACACGAAGGTATGTGAACAAAGTTGTTCCCTGCAAATTGCTTCAGTCGGCGTTCCTCCTTAAATAGGCTAAGGGAGTGACCAATTAGCCACAAGCCTTACTCTCGAGGAGAATTCCTCCTGAGGAGCCACTCCTGCCTTTTGCCAGCTCTGCGCGCCCGTGCATCGAGAAGAGGCTCCTCCTCTTCTTCCTCTTCACTTATGGGAGCTTCTGGAGGTTCTGGCTGAATCCCCGCCTCTGGCACCACATCTTCTCCAGCCTCCTCACTGTCTGACTCGAATGCCAGCTGCACAGGCTGCTGGCGCAACACACCAGCCTCCTCGCTGTCGGAATCAGCTACTAGCTGCACAGGCCGCTGACGGGCCACAACAGTGAGGATCAGGAATGCAGGTTAAGTCCTCGCTTAACCCCTGAAAGTGAGCTGGCAAAGACGCCCTAACCCTGATGCAAACAACACAGATTATCTGAACAAAACAAACTGCCTTTCTCACCTCCTTGTGCCTTCAATGATGGTTTTCAGGCACCTCTTGAAGACCTCTTCGTACAACATGATCAGCTGCCCTTCCTAGAAACAAACAAACATTGGTTGGTGAATCAAGAATAGAATCAACTGATTCGCCACCCCCTCAATTTAAATCGGGGTTTTCAAGAAGCTAATTGGATGTTTTTTAACCAGGGTGGATGTGATTTAAACCGAGTTGATTTAAATCACAATTTAAATCATGATTTAAATCACTAGTAAAAAGGCTTGATTTAAATCAACTCGATTTAAATCATAATTTTTAAAGAGCAACTGTCATCTCTGCTCCTCCTTTGACCCACTGTTGACTCACCGATAGTCCCAGTGTTGCAGAATATACACCCTCATGCTACATAACTAAGCTCCATTTCATGCTGAATAAACTAAATTATTTATGTATCTTAAAGAGAAAACTATCTTACGATAGATTTTTACCCCAAAAGTTTTTTATTAAAATAAATTCAATAAAACAGACAGAGCCTTGGTAGTACAGTGGTTTAAAGCACCCTGTTATTAAGACCAGCTGCCTGCAATTACAGCAGGGTTGAATCTCGCCAGGCTCAAGGTTGACTCAGCCTTCCATCCTTCCGAGGTAGGTAAATTGAGGACCCGGATTGTGGGGGCAATAAGCTGACTTTGTATAAATATACAAAAGGATGAAGGCTATTGCTTAGCGCATTGTAAGCCGCCCTGAGTCTCCGGAGAAGGGCGGCATATAAATCAAATTTAAAAAAAAAAAAATCAAAAAAATCCGATTTAAATCAAAAAAATCCGATTTAAATTAAAAAAATCTGATTTTTTTTTTATTTTTTTAAAAAAAATCATTGATTTTTATCCACCCTGTTTTTAACCTAAGATTCTGCCAATCTCTCAATTTAACGCTCTCCAGATTTGGGGAAATTACGCCTCCCATCAAGCGCAACAGTTACTTTTGACTAGCTGGGGGGCAGCACATCTGGACAGCATCCATTTTTGGGGGAAAAAAACAAACCTGCTTTTGCATGGGGTTTTTTTTTTTTTGAGTTTCTTCTCTGCCAAGAGAAACAAGTTTGTTGATATTTGATTTTGCTTATTTAAGGCAGCTGCAGAATTTGGCTGAGGTTGTTTGTCTTATTGTACTGTTCTCAAGTGAAAATAATGGTCGGGGGGGGGGAATGAAAAGATGCTGCGACGTTTTTAGGGATCCAGTTAGGGGGTTCGGGAGAACCTCTAGCTAAGATTCTGTGCAGTTCGGAGAACCTCCAAATCCTATTCCTGGCTGGCCCCGCCCACCCCTTCCCTCCCAGGAGTCCCCACGCGGCCCATTTTGGATGCAAGTAAGTGCAGGGCACACACGGAGGCTTAGGGAGGGCAAAAAACAAGCCTCTGGAGCCTGGGGAGGCCGTTTTCGCCCTCCTGGAAGCTCAAGAAAAGCCTCCAGAGCCTGGGGAGGGCAAAAACACCGACCCGCGGTGCAGGAGGCCGCCATGGCCATGCCCATCCAGCAACCTGGTGTTGTGGCTCCGTTACCTGAGCCTGTGTCATCGGCAGGAGAGGACTCCGAGAGTGAAGGAGAGGAGTTGGCAAGGCCTCCCTCTCCAGGACCCTCCTCTCTGGCAATGCCTTCGGTGTCTGCCGAAGGGCAAGAGATAGGGCCAGGGCCAAGCACGTCCACGCAGCCACAGGTGGACAGTGATGAGGGAGATGAGTCTTGGCTGGATCCACGCCAGCGTCGCAGAGATAAGCGCGCGCAACAGAAGAAAAGGCGTGCCAGAGATTAGGCTGAGTCACTGGACCACACCCCACAGGATATAAAAGGGGGTGAGGTGGCCATTCAGACTCTGTGACAGACAAAACTAACTACTATCGAGTCACATTGCATCTTTGGAAACAACATTATCGGCCTTGGATTTATTTTACGAAATGGACAATTCTTGACTGTGGGTATTTTGTTTATTGAGTAAAAGTTCTTGGCAAGCAGCTACTGGGTTGCTGCCAAGCGTCTTATCGGAAGAATTGGTTGTCTGCCAGTTTATTTAACCCCCGGCAGAGAACCGCTTGCTAAAATTTTTGAAGCCCACCCCTGGATCCAGTGTCCTGGTTTGGACTCCCAAGCCAACTTCTGAACTCACACACAGGGGCAAAACACATGTGAGCCCACCAACTTTTAACATCTGCGTCTCTTCTCCACTCACCTCGACTTGTTTGTGCTTTGAATCAACGAAGGGGCCGAGCTGCAAACAACGAAAGGAAGCCATGGTTAAGGAGGATGGATAGAGAAGGGAAACACATCCCAAAACTTGATTAACGTTGGCCGCCATTTCCGAAAAATCAAGCAAGCGGGGAAAAAAAGAGGAAAGAATTAGGCCTCAGCGGGAAGTTTTTCAGAACATAAATGCTGGCCGAATGAGATAAAAACTTACCTGGATCCAGTGGTGAAATTCAATTTTTTTTACTACCGGTTCTATGGGCGTGGCTTGGTGGGCATGGCAAGGGAAGGATACTGCAAAATCTCCATTCCCTCCCTACTCCAGTGGAAGGATATTGCAAAATCTCCATTCCCACCCTACTCCAGTGGAAGGATATTGCAAAATCTCCATTCCCACTCCACTCCAGGGGGAAGGATATTGCAAAATCTCTATTCCCACTCCACTCCAGGGGGAAGGATATTGCAAAATCTCCATTCCCACCCCACTCCAGGGGGAAGGATATTGCAAAATCTCCATTCCCAGCCCACTCTGGGGCCAGCCAGAAGTGGTTTTTGCCGGTTCTCTGGTACTCAAAATTCCCGCTACCGGTTCTCCAGAACCTGTCTGAACCTGCTGGATTTTCACCCCTGCCTGGATCCAAAGGTAAGATTTATGATGACTCTTAATTACAATCCCCAGCATCCTTAGCTCCCAGTAGTGCTGATGGGGCTGATCTGAATTACAGATTAGCAATACAGCTAGTCCTCAACAAACGACTGCAAGGGGGGCTGTCCATTACAGTCGTTAAGTTATGGAAGTTGTAAAATTGAATCCAACATATGAGTAACCAGTTTCTTTGAATGTTTTTTTTTTTTTGCTATAGTTGTTAAGTGAACACAGTGGTTCTAAGTGCAAACAGGATGGTTATTAAGTGAATACCAGCTGTTAAGTGAATTCATTGTGTGTTAAGAGTCAGGGGTGAAATCCAGCAGGTTCTGGAGAACTGGTAGCGGAAATTTTCAGTAGTTCGGAGAACCAGCAAATGCCATATCTGGCTGGCCCCAGAGTGGGGAGGAAATGGAGATTTTGCAGTATCCTTCCCCTGGAGTGGGGAGGGAATGGGGATTTTGCAGTATCCTTCCCCTGGAGTGGGGAGGGAATAGGGATTTTGCAGTATCCTTCCCCAGGAGTGGAGAGGGAATGGAGATTTTGCAGTATCCTTCCCCTAGAGTGGGGAGGGAATGGGGATTTTGCAATATTCTTCTCCCACGAATGGGGATTTTGCAGTATCCTTCCCCTGCCACACCCAAAGAACCGGTAGTAAAAACAATTGGATTTCACCACTGGTTAAAGTGTGGTTTTGCCAGAAACTGGAAGTTCTGGGACACTGTAAATGCATCCATGTTGCAAGAGTCCGAAGAACAGTTATGATTGTGGAGAAGCCCTGTCCATCAGAAGTTTGAATTTGGGTGGTAAGTAGGCCCCAAGTAGGTCCATTGTAACTTCAAATGACCAGTAGTAAATTGAGGATTGCCTGCATGGGGGCCATGGGTTCCTTACTCTCTGGGGCTGAATTTCAGGTGTCTCACCCCAAACTTGGAGGTTTTAAAAGCCATCCTTTCTTCCCAGTTGTCAGACCAAGCGATGAACCCACAAACCATTTGACCAGGATGCCTTAAGTGCATCTGGCTTCCCCATCAATCTTGCTTGTCCGTCGGTCGCAAAACGGGATCAGGTGACTCTGGGACACTGCAACCATCATAAGTATGAGTCAGCGGCCCTGTGTCTGAATTTTGACCCCGATGAGTCATGTGTGAGAAATGGCCACAAGATGCTTTTTGTCAGTAACGTGATAACTTCGGTCACTAAATGAATGAGTGGTTGTAAGTCAAGGATGAAAGTTCTAAAGAGCAAACAAATCCCGCAGATTTCGGAAACGTCTCCGTTACCAAAATGCAAACATCCGGCTTGTCCTTGTTGATGGTCTCAATCAGGTCCACCATGGGCTCGTAGGCGATGCTGTCCGATGTGGTGTAGGGACCACAGGCAACCAAGACCAGCCGAGGTTCCGGATCTGGGAAGATTAGAAGCTGGTTGATTTTTCTTTTCCAACAAGCCAGGTTTGAAAATATCTGACCAGCAATCAATCTTCTTCTTAACTCTACATAGAGAACTCAGCAATGAATACCGGACACAAAGAGAGAGAAATACGCCCTCTCTTGGCTGCCTTTATAAACATCTCTTTTAAAGTGGTAAAAACTCTTGCGGACCCCTTTCCAGTCTACAACCAGCAATACCAATGCTGATTCATCTTCATTGCATCAGCCTTACATTGCATCAGCTTTACAGTTGGTCAGCTCTTAAATCACAATACCTTAACACTAACCATACCTGTGGCTGCTTCTGTGAGCTTCTGGAAAGGAAGGGGCACCCCCTGGGGAGAGAAGAATTATTTTTTTTTACATTTATTTATTTATTCGCACGGAGATCAATTAAATTCAATTGCTGGCTGGAGTTTGTCACTCCTGCTTAGGAAATATACAAGCTCAGGAACAGACAAGTCACCTTGTCCATGAACAAAAAAAAAAAAAAAAAAAGACCACAAAACCTCCAGAGGTTAGAACAGAAATCACATACAGGTAGTCCTCCACTTACGACCATAACTGAGCCTGCAACACCGGTCGTAAAGTGGATCATCACTGTAAGTTGTAAATTAATATGTAGATCCACGTTGAGGAGAGTGTGGTAGAGCAGTGCAACTGTGTATTTTAATCACCTCGTAAAGTTTGGATGCAATCAGCTTCTTGCCAGTGCTGTTCATTCCTTCCATGACCACAACCTGGATAATTAAAAAATGGGGAATATATATATATATATATATATATATATATATATATATATATATATATATATATATATATATTCAATTCCCAGAATCCCCCAACCAGCATGCTTTAAGACAGTAGACTTCCAAGTTCCAAAATCCCCCACCTAGCATGCTTTAAGATGGGTGGACTTCAACTCCCAGAATTCCCCAGACAGCATGCTTTAAAATGTGTGGACATCAATCCCAGAATTCCCCAGCCAGAATGCTTTAAGAGGGGTGGACTCCACCTCCCAGAATCCCCCCGTTTTCCTTGCTTTAAAACGAGTGGACCAACTCCCAGAATTCCCTAGCCAGCATGCTTTAAGATGGGTGGACTTCAGCTCCCAGAATTCCTCAGCCTCCATGCTTTAAAATATGGACTTCAATTCCCAGAATCCCCCAGCTAGCATCCTCTAAAAGGGGTGGATTTCATCCCCCAAAATCGCCCAGCCAGCATGCTTTAAGAGGGGGTGAAGTCCACTCCCAGAATTCCCCCCCCAGCCTCCACGCATCATTGAAGTCCACCCACCCAAAGTATGTTGGCTGTGGAATTCTGGGAGTTGAAGTCCAAACATTTTAAAAGTCACCAAGGTTGAGAAACACTGAGATTTAAGCTCTCACCTGTCCTGGGAACAGAGAATAATCCGTGAGCTCGGAAATGTCAACCGGGATGAAGGCCCCCGACGAGTGTTCGCGGTCCCCTTCTAGGATAACGGATTGGGGGTTCAGTTTTCCGTTTGAATCACACCCAATCTGGCCCAAGACGGTCACAGTGTCCTTCCAGCGGGCATTAAAAACACAACAATGCAGTCAGAGATGCTATTTTCTTCCAGACCCCCACCCCCACCCCAAAGGGCCACAGGCTCGGAACAATGGGGCTTGCCCCCCTCCTTAGCCCCAACTTTTGCTACAAGCTTGTAGCCACGTTAACTCCGCACTTTCCGCCATGACCTTAAAACATGGCTATTCCGCCTGGCCAGCTTGAACTGAAGGGGTTTTAGAGGGGATTTTAATGTTTTTTATAGTTTTATTGGCTATTTTTAAAAAAGTTGAACTTTGTGTGTTTTTATTGTTGTGAGCCGCCTTGAGTCCTTTCGGAGATAGGGCGGCATATAAATCTAAATAATAAATAAATAAATAAATAAATAAACAAATAAATAAATAAACTTACCTGCGCAGGCACCATCACGGAGGAAAATTCGTCTATTTTGTAATGGGCTTTGAGAGCCTCGCCCAGCTCTTCGATCTTGTAGGACAGGACTTGGGGGAGAGAAAAATAACAGAAAAACAAAATAATAATAATAATAAAAAAACCCTGAAAGCATTTGTATAACCTGCCTGTAAAAACATTGGCTTTGTTTTTCCCAGCGTTTCAAGAGAGCAGTTAAGACCTGGTTTTTCCATCTAGCCCAAATGCGTGGATGCACCTGTCTATCTTTCATCTATCATTCATCTATCTGTCTGTCTGTCATTCTATCCATATATCCATCCGTCCGTCTCTCTCCCTAGATGATTGATGATAGATAGATAGATAGATAGATAGATAGATAGATAGATAGATATGGAGAGGGATGGATGGACAGACACAGAGATAAATGGATGGATGGATGGATGGATGGACAGAGATAGGGGTATGTGTGTATCTGTCTGTCTGTCTACCTATCTATAGTATCTATCTACAGTATCTATCTACGGTATCTATCTATCTATCTATCTATCTATCTATCTATCTATCTATCTATCCTATTCATCTATCCCTCCTTCTCCATCTCTCTCTGCATCCATTTATACATCCATCTACCCATCTATCCCTCCCGCCTTCTTTCTCTCATCTATCTACCTATCTCCATCCATCCTTCTCCATCTATATCTATCCATCCATGCATGTCTATCCATCCATCCATCTCTCTCTCCATCCATTTATCTACCTATCTATCCCTCCCGCCCTTTCTCTGTCATCAACCTATCTCCATCCATCCATTCTTCCCTCTATATCTATCCATCCATGCATGCACGTCTATCCATCCATCCATCCATCTCTCTCTCTCTCTATCTCCATCCATTTATCTACCCATCTATCCTTCCCGCCCTCCCTCTGTCATCTATCTATGGTACCTATCTCCATCCATCCATCCATCCATCCATCCATCCATCCATCCATCCGGTTGCTAAGTGACTGGCTGTAAGTTGAGAACTGCCTGTACAGATGATCAAACCAGGGTTATATATGAATTTCCTGCTCAATCCCACAAAAAGTGGTTGCAAATAGCCTTGAAAACATGTCGGTTCTCCCCTCACCCCCACCCTCCAAAACCCCCCTCACCATCACGGTTGTCCATCAGATCCTGGAACATGAATTTGTACGGTTTGGTGAGTGAATGAGGGGCATCATACACCTGAACCGAAGGGGCGGATCTGGCCCGTCCACCACTTGGTGCGGATCCAAAAGAGGCCACTACTTCGCCTCGGTTCTTCCGGGTGGCGTATTTTTGAGAAGGGGTCGCACTTCAAGGAAGGAAGGAAGGAAGAAAAACATTTTAAAAGCATTTAACATCCAGCTGCCTGCAATTACTGTGAGTTCAATTCTCACCAGGCTCAAGGTTGACTCAGCCTTCCATCCTTTCTAAGGTGGGTAAAATGAGGACCCGGTTTGTGGGGGCAATAAGCTAACTTTGAATAAAATATACCAAAGTATGAAGGCTATTGCTTAACGCATTGCAAGCCGCCCTGAGTCTCCGGAGAAGGGCGGCATATAAAAATAAAATAAAATAAATAAATAAATAAAAGTCTTCCCCAATGGAATGAGTGAACTTGCCTCCTCAAAGAAATGGGGTGGAAAGTCAGGGACCCTTGAATCGGCCTACCTGGGCGAAAAGCTGTTGGGCGAGAAGTTCAGACGGGGGCTGCGGCCAGAGAGGGTCCGTTTGGAACGGGGGTTCTCTGGGGTGGTGATGGCCCGTTTCTGAGCACACTGGAAAATAGGAGAAATTATTCGGGTTTTTTTCTCTTGCTTCCTTTCTATATTTTTCCTTCCTTCCCTTTCTCCCTTCTCACATATTTTTTTTTCCTTCCTTCCTAGCTCAACAGCTAAATAATACGCAATGACACAAAAGGAAGCCGGACAAAAGGAGAGAAAGAAAGGAAAAGGAAGGAAGAGAAGATGGAAATGGAAGGGAAGGAGGGAGGGAGGGAAGAAAGGAAAAATCGGAAAGGAAGGGAAGGGGGAATGGAAGGAAGGGAGGGAGGAAGGGAAAGGGGGAAGGAAGGAAGAAAAAGAAAGGGGGAAAGAAGGAAGGAAGGGAAAGGGAGAAGGGAAAGAGGAAAGGAATGAAGAAAGATAGGAAGGGAGGGAGGGAGGGAAGAAAAGGGGGAAGAAAAAGAAAGGAGGAAGGGAGGGAGGGAAAGGGGGAAAGAAGAAAAAAAAGGGGGGAGGGAGGGAGGGAGGAAGGGAAAGGGGGAATGGAAGGAAGGGAAAGGGGGAAGGAAGAAAAAGAAAGAAGGGAGGGAGGGAAAGGAGGAAGAAAAGGAAAGGGGGCAGGGAGGGAGGGAGGGAAGGAGGAAGGAAAAGGAAGGAGGAAGGAAGGGAAGGAGGGAGGGAGGGAAGGGGAAGGAAGGGAGGGAGGGAGGGAAAGGGGGGGAAAAGAAAGGGGAATGGAAGGGAGGGAACCCACATATCTATTCCTCAGAACAGAGCCTCCAGTTTTAGAGGCAGTCTATCCCAAGATTTCAGTTGCCGAGCCACAAAAGTAGATTGTGTGTCATTCTTGGCCTCATGCCCCCACAGGGATCTCCTCCTACAAGTCACCCTGGAGATTTCTGAGGCGACTGTCACCCCCGCTTACCTTTGAGGGTGATGCGTAGGTATCCAGCAACTCCTCTTCCTCCTGGTCGACCTCCATACTGCAACGAGTTAAGACTCAACCACAAAATATAAGTTTCTCTCTAAAAACCACACAAACCTACAAGCTCCGTTTCAATCAAAGAAAGGCCTGAGTGGATAGACAAAACGGACGTTTTCATTAGATCAAAACTAAATGAGCAGGGAGTTGGACTAAATGACCTCCAAGGTCCCTTCCAACTCTTGCTATTCTATGCCTGTGAACCTATGGCATGTGTGCCACAGCCCATTCTGCGGGCATGTCAACGGTCGCCCCAGCAGTTCCACCATGCATGTGCCTGCCGCAGGACAGCTGACTTTTGGGATGTGCGGGGTGCATGAGGAACGCATGGGGGGTGCTGCTCAACACCCCCCAAGGCCTGTTTTTGGACCCAGGAGGCTGAAGGGAGGCCTACAAAACGGGAGGGGGCAGAGCACCCCCCCATGGTCCGTTTTTGGGCCCAGGAGGCTGCAGGGAGGCCTACTAGGCCCAAAACGGGGGGGGGGCAGGGGGGCTGAGTACCCCCCGAAGGCCTGTTTTTGGGCCCATGATGCTGCAGGGAGGCCTACAAAACAGGAGGGAGCGGAGCACCTCCCTATGGCCCATTTTGGGCCCGGGAGGCTGCAGGGAGGCCTGCTAGGCCCAAAATGGGGGGCGGGGGGGGGCAGAGTACCCACCCAAGGCCTGTTTTTGGGCCCAGGAGGCTGCAGAGAGGCCTACTAGGCCCAAAACGGGGGGCGGGGGGGGCAGAATACCCCAAGATCTGTTTTTGGGCCCAGGAGGCTACAGGGAGGCCTACTAGGCCCAAAATGGGGGGCGGGGGGGCAGAATACCCCCACAAGGCCTGTTTTTGGGCCCAGGAGGCTGCAGGGAGGCCTACTAGGCCCAAAACGGGGGGCGGGGGGGCAGAATACCCCAAGATCTGTTTTTGGGCCCAGGAGGCTACAGGGAGGCCTACTAGGCCCAAAATGGGGGGCGGGGGGCAGAATACCCCCCAAGGCCTGTTTTTGGGCCCAGGAGGCTGCAGGGAGGCCTACTAGGCACAAAACGGGGGGAAGGGGGGCGCAGTACCCCCCCCCAAGGTCTGTTTTTGGGCCCAGGAGGCTGCAGGGAGGCCTTCTAGGCCCAAAACGGGGTGGATGGGGGGAAGAGTACCCCCCCATGGCCTGTTTTTGGCCCAGAAGGCTGCAGGGAGGCCTGCTAGGCCCAAAACGGGGGGCGGAATACCCCCCCAAGGTCTGTTTTTGGGCCCAGGAGGCTGCAGGGAGGCCTTCTAGGCCCAAAACGGGAGGTGGGGGGCGGAATACCCCCCCAAGGCCTGTTTTTGGGCCCAGGAGGCTACAGGGTGGCCTACTAGGCCCAAAATGGGGGGCGGGGAGAGCAGAATACCCCCCCCCAAAGCCTGTTTTTGCACCAGGAGGCTGCAGGGAGGCCTGCTAGGCCCAAAACAGGGGGCGGGGGGGCAGAATACCCCAAGACCTGTTTTTGGGCCCAGGAGGCTACAGGTAGGCCTACTAGGCCCAAAATGGGGTGCGGGGGGCAGAATACCCCCCAAGGCCTGTTTTTGGGCCCAGGAGGCTGCAGGGAGGCCTACTAGGCACAAAACGGGGGGAAGGGGGGCGCAGTACCCCCCCAAGGTCTGTTTTTGGGCCCAGGAGGCTGCAGGGAGGCCTTCTAGGCACAAAACGGGGTGGGTGGGGGGGAAGAGTACCCCCCCATGGCCTGTTTTTGGCCCAGAAGGCTGCAGGGAGGCCTGCTAGGCCCAAAACGGGGGGCAGAATACCCCCCCAGGTCTGTTTTTGGGCCCAGGAGGCTGCAGGGAGGCCTTCTAGGCCCAAAACGGGAGGTGGGGGGCGGAATACCCCCACAAGGCCTGTTTTTTGGGCCCAGGAGGCTACAGGGTGGCCTACTAGGCCCAAAATGGGGGGCGGGGGGGCAGAATACCCCCACAAGGCCTGTTTTTGGGCCCAGGAGGCTGCAGGGAGGCCTACTAGGCCCAAAACGGGGGGCGGGGGGGGCAGAATACCCCAAGACCTGTTTTTGGGCCCAGGAGGCTACAGGTAGGCCTACTAGGCCCAAAATGGGGGGCGGGGGAGCAGAATACCCCCCACAATGCCTGTTTTTGGGCCAGGAGGCTGCAGGGAGGCCTGCTAGGCCCAAAACGGGGGGCGGGGGGGTCATGCACATGTTGGGGGGAGCAGGGGGGGGGTTATGCCTGCATGCGCAAGGGAGGAGGACGCATTGCATTATGGGTGCCGGCACAGATGCGCAGTGTCGCGCACGCGCTTGTTTGCTTTCGGCAGACGAGGAGAAAAAGTTTAGCCATCTCTGTTCTTTGTTCTAAATCCATTGCCATTTATTCCCCACGGACAGGTAGTCTTCGACTTATAACCACCCATGTAGTAACCGTTTGAAGTTGCCACCGCACTGAGAAAAGTGACCTATGACCATTTTTCACACTTAATGACCACTGCATCTCCGTGGTCACCTGGTCAAAAAATCAGACCTTTGGCAACCGACTCGTATTTATGACAGCTGCAGCGTCCCCTTTTTGTGACCTTCTGATAAGACAAGTCAACGAAAAAGGCAGGTTCGCTTAAGAACCGTGTGACTCACTTAACAACTGCAGCGATTCACTTAACAACCATGGCAAGAAAGGTCGTAAAATGATGCAAAGTTCACTTAACAACCATTTTGTTTGACAATAGAAATTTGGGGCTCCGCTGTGGTCGTAAGTCAAGGACTCCCTTATTGTCTGACCACTAGAGACCACAGCCACATTCTCCAATCTTTAGAGAGGATACGACTCTTGAACAGAGCCGATGTCCCCCATGCTGGACCAACGATCATCCTTTTTTCTGGACGGCTTTGTCGTCTTCTTGCTCACCATCTAAAAGGAAAAAAAAAAAACCAACCTCAAAATATTGCAGTTGTGTTGGCTGGTTGTTTCTTCCGATAAAACATGCTGGCTGGGGAATTCTGGAAGTTGCAATCAATTTAAAGTTGTTACGGTCTTAACAGTTAGCCTTATTATAGTTTATAGCTTACCTTAGCTTTGTTATAATAGAAAATATCAGTTTAGCTTTATTATAATGGAAAACATCCATCTTATCAATATTAGAATAGAATTTAGAATAACAGAGTTGGAAGGGACCTTGGAGGTCTTCTAGTCCAACCCCATGCTTTGGCAGATAATCCTACACCACTTCAGACAAATGGTTATCCAACATCTTCTTAAAAAACTTCCAGTGTTGAGCATTTACAACTTCTGCAGGCAAGTTGCTCCACTGATTAATTGTTCTCTCTTTCAGGAAATTTCAGGAAGTTCTAAGTTGCTTCTCTCCTTGATTAGTTTCCACCCGTTGCTTCTTCTCCTGCCCTCAGGGGCTTTGGAGAATAGCTTGACTCCCTCTTCTTTGGGGCAGCCCCTGAGATACTGGAAGACTGCTATTATGTCTCTCCTAGTCGTCCTTTTCATTAAACTAGCCATACCCAGTTCCTGCAACCGTTCTTCCTGTTTTATCCTCCAGTCTTCTAATCTTCTTGCTCTTCTCTGCACTCTTTCTAGAGCCTCCACCTCTTTTTTTACATCGTGGCAGCCAAATCTGGATGCAGTATCCCAAGTGTGGCCTTAGCAAGGCATTATAAAGTGGTATTAACCCTTCATGTGATCTTGATTCTATCCCTCTGTTTATGCAGCCCAGAACTGTGTTGGCTTTTTTGGCAGCTGCTGCACACGGCTGGCTCCTATTTAAATGGTTGTCCACTAGGACTCCAAGATTATTTTTTTACAATTACAGACTAGACTTTTGTAGACTGTAAACTTTCTATCAAGAGAGAGCCTGGAAAAAAAGATAAAATTGGCAAAAAATATAACATAGGTGCAAATGCAGGTAGTCCTCGACTTACAAGGGTTTGTTTAGTGACCATTCCAAGTTACAACGGCACTGAAAGAGGTGACATAGGACCATTTTTCACAACCGTTGCAGCATCCCCATGGTCATGTGATCAAAATTCAAATACTTTGCAATTGGCTCATATTTATGACGGTCGCAGTGTCATGAGGTCACGTGATCCCCTTTTGCGACCTTCTGACAAAGCAAAGCCAATGGGGATGCCACTTAACTGCAAGAATGGTCGTAAAACGAGGCAAAAGCCACTTAACAAATGTCTCACTTAATGACAGAAATGTTGGGCTCAACTGTGGTCATTTCCGCCGTGCCATCAAAACATTTCTATTTCAGCAGGCCGGCCTGGCCTAACCTCTCTTTTAAATTGTTTTTAAATTTTTAAATTTGAAACTTGTCTTATGAATTTGGGGTGTTTTAAATTTCGTTTTCCGGGCCAATTATTTAATTGTATTTTAATGGTTTTTTAACATTTATATTTTATGTATTTTATTCGGCTGTTCACCGCCCTGAGTCCTTCGGGAGTAGGGCGGTATACAAATTCAATAAATAATAATAATAATAAGTCAAGGACTCCCTGTAATTGCTAAAAATGGGGTCAAGCCCACCACCATTTCCTTCTACCTCGTGTTCGAAGGCAAGTAAGTTTTCCAGAGTCAAAAGAAGAACTTCCTTGCGCATAGCAAAAGCAACCAGCTCGTTTCCCAACTCCGACTTCGATACCCATCCCGTCATGCAGATTTCTTCTACTGTAAGAGAGTAAATGACAAGGAAACGGTCTTATTTTTTAGTCAGCGGGCATTAGAAAGAGAAAATGCCACTCCTGCCCAAATCCCATCGTCCCCAAAAGCAGCGGGATTGGTCTTTGCAGAATTCAATTTGGTTTCCAATCCTGTCAATTTTTCCTGGATGATCTTCTTCCATTTCATTCTATGTCCTTTTTATAACTGGCCAGAACATTATTGTGTCAATGTGGCTATTTCCACTATGGTTAATTGCGGAAGGAAGGAAGGAAGGAAGGAAGGAAGGGGAAGAAAGAAAAAAGAAAGAAAAAAGAAAGAAAAAAGAAGGGAGGGAGGGAGGGAGGGCTGAAGGAAGGAGGAAGAAAGAGAGAGAGAGAGAAAGAAAGGAGGGAGGGAGGAGAAAGAAAAAAGAAAGAGAAGGGAGGGAGGGAGGGAGGAAGAAAGAGAAAGAAAGAAAAAAGAAAGAGGGAGGGAGGGAGAGAAGAAGGAAGAAAGAAAAAAGAAAGAAAAAAGAAAGAAGGGAGGGAGGGAGGAAGGAAGGAAGAAGAGAGAGAAAGAAAGAACGAAAGGAGGGAGGGAGGAGAAAGAAAGAAAAAGAAAGAAAGAAAGAAAGAAAGAAAGAGAAAGAAGGGAGGGAGGGGGAAGAAAGAGAAAGAAAGAAAGAATGGAAGGAAGGAAGTTGTATGCACAGATGGGATTCAAGATGCTGGAATCGAAGAGCCAAATGGTAAAAAGAGGTAATTTATAGGCTTAAGCCACGCCCCCATCCCAATATTTCATGAGGACTAGCGCCCCACTGCCCTTTAACTCCTTTTTCCACCTTCCCTCTTTGATTTATCCTCACATTTCTCGGCAATGGCGTCCTGGTCTTCCCCCTCCGCGAAATCCAGCCCGAAGACCTTGAGGTCGGCAACCACAGCGTCCATAATCCCCGCCGAACCCATCATCGCTTCCTTTTCGCGCCACTACGAGGAAAAAAAAAATCCCGAATGAAGAAAAAAAAAGGGGGCGGAGAGAAAAAAAACCGCGCGCGTCCATTCGACTATTTACGGTACCACCCCGCGCTCTACTACCAATCAGAGAAAAGTGGGCGGACGCCACACCTACTCCGGCTTCAGCGCCTGTCCGAGAGTGGGCGTGGCGGCCGAATCTGAAAGGGAGACTCGGGAGAGAGGTTTTGTTCCTAGAGCGGCCAAGTCTGTGTCGAATGGGCGATTCAGGGAATGAGAGAGCGCTCGTACCTAGAGCGGCCAAGTCTGTGCCGAATGGGCGACTCAGAGGAGTGAGAGAGCGTTCGTTCCTAGAGCGGCCAGAATTTTCCACCGGGTCTTTCAAAACAATTTGCAAGACTTCGGTATTATGCAGAGCTCTTGGTTGGACAGAATTGTCAATAAAGGAGAAAAAAGTGTGACTGAGCGTTATCTTTCGAAGAATTAAAGCACAAAAACGTTTTGCAAGCATACCTGCCCATTAAATACTATGAAAATATATAGGAAATTATTAAAATTCCCACATTTTTATGTATAATTCAAGGTAGCCCATCATATTTAATGCACTCAAATAAAAGGCAGCTGAGCCCAAAGCAGACATGTGGGCAGGGCAAGAAGCTCAGAAGGGACCCTCCCTAATTTCTTGGGTTGTAAAGAAAAGGGTGGGGAGACATATACTTCCAGATTTGCAAGATTCTTCTAACAGTATAAACAATAAAGTCAAATTACATATGGTGGTGTTTCTTCTCTGGTCTACCTCGCAGGGTTGACATGCAGCCAACTTTTGTTATTAAGCCTATAGGATTTTTCCTTTTTAAAATGATGAGTGCGTGTGTTTTGTTGTGGGGTTTTTTTGCACGCAGTTTTAAAAGAATACTTTTAAACTGTAAAACTGCCCAAAACTTTTTTGGAGTTGGGTGCCCTCTAAATTTAATAAAAAGGATAAGAGAAAGGAATCCAGTAGCATGCTTATGAAGGGCAGTTGGTGAAAGCCTTAGCAATGTGAGCATCGGTTATCAAATCCGTGGAATTTAGCTACATTGGCATTGCTGCAATGGTCGTAAATGTGAAAAATGATGTCACTTTTTTCAGTGCCGTTGTACAATGAATGGTTGTAAGTCGAGAACTACCTGTACAGCAGAGAGGATTATAATCGGCATTGCAATAATAGGAGCTAATCTCCTTGCCCCTCCAGTGGCAAATTTCGAGGCATCGCGAGAATATTTCTACCGGTAATAAAATATTATTTTTTTGAAATACCCATCAATACCAACAAAATGAAAACACAACAAGAAAATCATAAACACACAGCAGGTTTATTACAGAAGATCTTGTAAGGGCAGAAGTGCATGTTCCAGTGAGGTTGTCATTGATTGATAAAACTGGCTGTTTTTTTATCTTGAGCAAAAATATCAGCAACAAAACTGACAAAAATGAAAGTATAGCGGAGAGAGAATTACAGGTAATCCTCAACATACGACCACAATTAAGCCCAAAGCAAAGGTGAAATCCAGCAGGTTCTGACAGGTTCTGGAGAACCGGTGGTGGAAATTTTGAGTAGTTCGGAAAACATGCTTGGAGGGAATTCTGGGGGTTGAAGTCCAAACATCTCCAAGTGGCCAAGGTTGAGGAATGCTGAGATCAGGCCTGCAAGTGAGAACTTCTCAAGAAGGTTCCTCCTTCTTCTCTTTGACTGAAGGCTTCACAAAGGCTCCGTCAACACGTAGCCTTGGATTTCAAACTTCACCGAGGTCCAGGCCACTAAAGGGGCCGGTGTGGTATGTTTCTGCATGTTGCGTATCTGTTCGGCAGGCAGGACGTTGTCCCAGAGGTAGACCTCCGCGATTTCTCCCACAAAGGACTGATCCGAATCAAAGTTGCCCCCGTAGGAATCTTGTTCCTGTCCCAGCATCATCACCAGATCCGTCTTGACCTGGTAGCCCTTCGCTGCCCCTTTCCTTGGCAAGCGCTGCCCATTCAACCAAAGCTGGACTATCCCGGAAGCTGAATCCCAAGTCGTACAAATCGATTCCCAATGGAAAGTAGATCGGGCTGTGAGTCTGGGCACGATGAAAACGGCGCACTCTCCTCCCACGCAAGTGTGGTATTCTTCAAGGTGTCGCATCAGGAGGATCTCGTTGTCGTGATCCTGGGAAGCAGCCGAGAAGAGGACATAGCTACGGGTCAAATCGGTGAAAAATTCGAGGGAGAGGGTGAAGTGTCGCAGCCCTTGTTGTAAGTCGGGCTTCAGGATAACGTAGGAGTCGGTAGAAGACTTAGGGAACACAAAGGCCTTTCCTTCCAGAACTAAGGAAAGAAGAGAGGGAAGACCATCAAAAGGTTGGACGTCCTGCCCACCAAGCTATTCAAACACACTTTAATTTAATTTAATTTAATTTAATTTAATTTAATTTAATTTAATTTATCGCATTTCTATGCCGCTCAACTCCCAAGGGACTCTGGGCGGCTCACAGCAAAAATAATGCGAACAATGAACATATAAAAAATTATTTAAAAACATTATAAAAACATTTTAAAAACATTCAAAGCCCACGCACACCATTCATGGCCGGATCTCGCCGGATCACAAGAGCAAGATCAACGGCCCCAGGCCTGCCGGAAAAGCCAGGACTTCACCGCTTTCAGGAAGGCCAATAGGGTGGGGGTAGTCCGGATCTCAGGAGGTAACTGGTTCCAGAGAGCTGGGGCAGCCACAGAGAAGGCCCTCCCCCGCGGGTCCGCCAGTCGGCATTGTTTAGCTGACGGTTCCCAGAGGAGACCAACTCTGTGGGATCTTACCGGTCGCTGGGAGCTATGCGGCAGAAGGCGGTCTCGAAGATAGCCTGGCCCTGAGCCATATAGGGCTTTAAAGGTAATAACCAACACCTTGAATTGTGCCCGGAGACCAATAGGGAGCCAGTGCAGCTCGCGGAGAATTGGTGTAATGTGGGTGCACCCACAACAGCTCGCGCAGCTGCATTCTGGACCAACTGTAGTCTCCGAACACTCTTCAAGGGTAGCCCCATGTAGAGTGTGTTGCAATAATCTAACCGTAAGGTGACAAGGGCATGAGTGACTGTGAGGAGAGCCTCCTGATCCAAGTATGGTCACAATTGGTGCACCAGGCGAACCTGTGCAAAGGTCCTTGCATGAATCCATGGTTGATTCAAGGTGGATTCATGGACAGTGAAGATCCTACCATGGAACCCCCACTTCCCAAGGGACCCCCACTTTTCACCCTTAGCTTACTCTTCTCAGTCAAGATCCCAGGGATGCAGAAGGTCACGAGAAGGACTGTACATAGACACAGGGACTTCTTCTCCATGATGTCAGCCAACGTAGCCACCCGTTCCTGAAGTCCGCTGCTTGGAGATCCACTAGAGAGATCTTGTCGGTCTCTAGCTTGGCTGCCTTGGTTGAGTTAGAGAGGCATTCTCAACGGTGTTAGAAAGATCCTCCTGCTTTTGAACAGAGTCCACGAAACACCCTCCAAAATACTTCCAAAAATGGCAAGGAAGTGCCACAGGAGAAGACAGATGGAGAAGCAGCTGTGAGATACACAGCCTACGATAATGCCACAGCCGCTGTGTGTTTTTGGCATAGACAAGTTCTCAACCAGCCTTTCGATGAGGCAGCAAAATCTGCAATGACCTGTTATAAAACTTTCCCTCTCCAACAATCCCCACCCAATAAATTTTATTTATTTATTTGTATCCCGTATTTACTCTTTTTACAAACAGTTTAAGGTGGCAAACATATCCAGCACATCTTCATCCACTTATTTTCCCCATAACAACAACCTTCTGAGGTGAGTTGGGTTGAGAGAAAGGGACTGGCCCAAAATCACCCAGCTGACTTTCATGCCCAAAGCAGGACTAGAACTCACAGTTTCCTGGTGATTGGCCCAAAGTCACTCAGCTGATTTACATGGCTAAGATGGGATTTGAACTGATGGACTCCCGCTTTCTTTTAAAGAAATTAAAAGAGGCTTGCTCCTGGGGAGGAAAGCCATGGCAAAGCTAGATAGCATCCTAAAAAGCAGAGACATCACCCTGCCAACAAAAGTGCGTATAGCCAAGGCTTATGGTTTTCCCAGTTGCAATGGATGGCTGTGAAAGTTGGACCATAAGGAAGGCTGAGAAGGCCAAAGAATGGAGGCCTTTGAACTCTAGTGCTGGAGAAGACTCCTAAGAGTCCCTTGGACTGCAAGGCCATCCAACCGGTCAGTCCTAGAGGAGATCAACCTTGGCTGCTCTTTAGAAAGCCAGATCCTGAAGAGGAAACTCAAATACTTTGGCCACCGAATGAAAAGGAAGGACTCCCTGGAGAAGAGCCCAATGCTGGGAACGATGGAGGGGAAAAGGAGAAGAAGGGGACGGCAGAGAAGGAGGTGGCCGGATGGAGTCACGGAAGCAGTCGGCGTGAGCTTAAATAGACTCCAGAGGATGGTAGAGGACAGGAAAGCCTGGAGGAACATTGTCCATGTCGCGATGGGTTGGACACGACTTCGCAACTAACAACAACACAGCAATAATCACAAGTAGACAAAGCAGGTGTAGTGGTGTGTTAAGCATTACCACAGTTTCTTTTATTTCGGCATGGAAGTAAAATCCATTTCTACCATACAAAAAACACGCATAAGAACATAAATGGGGGCAATACCAGAGAACTTTTAAGAGAAGTTAAAAACCAAGTCCTGAACATGGGACCGTGTCCAAGAAGTGGTTCCCGAGGCTTTCGAGGTTCTCTGATAAGGGGGTACCACTAACCCCGGATGGGGGGCTATGACGCAAACTCTCCTTATAAAATATTTGGCAGCAAGCGCATTAGACAGGCAAGGAGTGCGTAACAGCTGAAGTCTTTAGGCACTGGGTTTCCCAAACTCACCTTGGCAGGAAGGAAAATCTTCCTGCAAAGGCCTGGAAGGGAGGTTGTCGGTCACTTGAGTTTACCAGCAATTGTGCCGTTCTCTTAGCCATAAATGCAGGTAGTCCTCGACTTACGACCACAATTGGGAGCAGAGTTCCCGTTGCTAAGCAAGGGGATTGTTTAAGCGAGCCGCACCCAATTTTGCAACCTTCTTTTCCAGCGCTGTTAAGAGAAGCTCTTTAGTGGTTAAGCAAATCGGGCAGTCATTAAGTGAATCCAGCTTCCCCTATTGATTTGGCTTGGCGGATGCCGGCTGGGACAGTCGCAAATGGCGGCCATGTGACCTCCAGATGCTGCAACCATCATAAATACAAATTTTGATCATATGACCATAAGAATGGTGCGGTGGTTATAAGTGCGAGGACCAGTTGTAAGTTTCCCTCCCCCCAGTGCTGTTGTAACTTTGAATGGTCACTAAATAAACGGTTGTAAGTTGAGGAAGTATTTAAAAAAAAATGAAAAGGATCACAGGTTGAAGTGCTCAACGATAAATTGGCTTGGTTCACCATCAGCAAGATTAAATATATATTTTGGCCTATAATTTTGCAGTTCCCCCCCAAAAAAGGGTCAATTTTCCAGGTACAGCTAGTCCTCGACTTACGACCTCAATCGACCCCCAAATTTATGTTTCTAAGTGAAACGTTCGGGAAGTGAGTTTTGCCCCATTTTACGACTCTTCCCTTGCCACATTTGCGAAGTGAACCACTGCAGTTGTTAAATCAGTAGCACGATTGTTTAAGCGAATCTTTTTTTTTTCAGCGCCTATAACTTTGAATGGTCACTAAACCAAGTGTTGTAAGTTGAGGACTACCTGTAATTTATACTTTGCCAAGGCTGGGGTCATCCAAGAGTAACCCCCCCCCCCAAAATCTTGTTAACCTGGCGAATGCTGCTAGAAACTCCAGTTCGGTTGTGTCGCAAGGCCGTTTTGTGGCTTTCGCAGAATCTTAGCGCGATTTCTTACCAGCCTCACAACACGGGTTCTTCAAAACAGAAGTTAGAAACAAAGCTGCATTCAGGTCCCCAGAACTGGGTAGGAGCCCACATAAGAAATGAAACAACGGCAAATTGGAAGTGTGTTTTTGTGTGTGTGTGTCTGTGTGTGTTTGTGTGTTTCCTCTACTTGGAACAGAAGCCGCGAAAAGCGTTAACGCAAGGCACTTGCAGGTAAGGTTCTCCTCCACTTTCAAAATACAATGTCCAGCGAGAAGACAAAGTCCAAAGAATTTGCACGGGACGTGATCCGTATATTTTTTTAGGCAAACATGGTCAGTTGTATCCACTGTGAAAAAAAACACAAGAGAATTATTTTTTCCCCCCCAAAAAATGCCACAAGCAGAAAAAACACCGTTTTTTCTTTCCTCCATTCCCAAAAAATGGTCCTTTGAGAGCATTCTGGGTTTCACACTTTGGCCCAAAAAACTCGTCAAAGAGGTTACATATAATCCAAGTCTTTGGGATTAGAAGTGGAAAGACACAGCACGAGAGGAAAAGGGCTGGGATGAAATCCAGCAGCTTCTGACAGGTTCTGGAGAAGCGGTAGCGGAAATTTTGAGTAGTTTGGAGAACTGGCAAATACCACCTCTGGCTGGCCCCGGAGTTGGGTGGGAATGGAGATTTTGCAGTATCCTTCCCCCAGGAGTGGGGAGGGAATGAGGATTTTGCAGTATCCTTCCCCTGGAGTGGGGAAGGAATGGAGATTTTGCAGTATCTGTCCCCTGGAGTGGGGAGGGAATGGGGATTTTGCAGTATCATTCCCCTGCCATGCCCACCAAGCCACACCCACTGGCATGCAAATTTGCTCCAAGTTTGCAAGGGCCCTGCAAGTGTGAATTTGCACACCCCACTACCAAATCTATTCACTCAAGACATTTATTTGCTTCTATGAGTGTTTCCTCGACAGCCTGCTTTAAAGTAAATGGACTTCAACTCCCAGAATTCCCCAGCCAGCAGGGTTCGAAACTGTAGTCCAGCACTCCGGGACGCGATATGGTTACCTTAATCAAGTCGAATGTGACAATCCCATCTTTGTCCGTGTCCAGGGCTTGGAAAAATCCTAGAAAGGAAAGAGAAGTAAGGATCAATACATTCATAAATCATTAGAATAGAAGACAGCATCATAGGGCTGGAAAGGTCCTTGGAGGTCTTCTAGTCCAACCCCTGTAATTAATAGGTAAAGGTAAAGGTTCCCCTCGCATATACGTGCTAGTCGTTCCCGACTCTAGGGGGCGGTGCTCATCTCCGTTTCAAAGCCGAAGAGCCAGCGCTGTCCAAAGACGTCTCCGTGGCCATGTGGCCGGCATGACTCAACCCCAAAGGGGCACGGAACACTGTTCCCTTCCCACCAAAGGGGGTCCCTATTTTTCTATTGCATTTTTTTTACCTGCTTTCGAACTGCTAGGTTGGCAGAAGCTGGGACAAGGAACGGGAGCTCACCCCGTTACACGGCACTAGGGATTCGAACCGCTGAACTGCCAATCTTTCGATCGACAAGCTCAGCGTAATAACAGAAAACCTGGAGGCCACTGAGAATACAAGTAATCCTCGACTTGTTGTTAGTTGCAAAGTTGTATCCGACCCACAACTCGACTTACGACTGTTCGTTTAGGCACCATTCAAAGTTACAATGGCACCGAAACAAGTGACTTACGATCATTTTTCACACTTACGACCATTGCAGCATCAAAATTCAGACACTTGGCCACTGGCTCGTATTTATGACATCTGCAGTGTCATTTGAATCCCTTTGGCAGCCTTCGGACAATTCACTTAACAACTGCCGTGATCCACTTAAGAAATGTGGCAAGAACGGTCGCAAAATGGGACACAACTCCCTTAACCAATGTCTCCCGTAACAATAGAAACATTGTGCTCGTAAAATCGAGGACTCCCTATCAAGGGTGGGCTGCAGGGGGTTCGCAGGGGTTCGGGAGAATCTCTAGCTAAGATTCTGTGCAGTTCGGAGAACCCCCAAATCCCACTCCTGGCTGGCCCCGCCAACTCCTCTCCGCCCCTCCCAGGAGTCCCCATGCGGCCCATTTTGGATGCAGGTAAGCACACGCGGAGGCTCAGGGAAGGCGAAAAATGGGCCTACCAGAAACGGGCCCATTTCTGGCCTCCGGAGCCTGGGGAGGCCGTTTTCGCCCTCCTGGAGGCTCGAGAAAAGCCTCCGGAGCCTGGGGAGGGCAAAAACACCCCCCTCCCGCCATGGTGCAGGAAGTCGACTAGGCCACACCCACCATAGCCGCACCTACCCAGCAACCCCTTGCTAAAATTTTTGAAGCCCACCCCTGGGAGAACCCCTGCCTCGAAACCGGCAAAACCGATGCTCCCTGTACAATAAACTGGCTTAATTTGGGATCATCTGGTTATTCAGCCATGCCCCTCCCTCTCTTCCCAAATACCGGGGAGGGGGAAGAACTCACGGAACATGGTTTCCAGCCGCACCAAACAGCAGACAAAGTTGTCAAAATCTAGGGCCAGGTCGGGCTCCGCGTAGCGAGTGATGATCAACTCGTAGAGTCTCTTGTTCAGTTTGAAACCTGCAGGGAGGCAAAGGAAGAGCGATGTCAATTTCCCATTTAGGGCAAGGCTACTTGGGAACGAAAGGAGAAAAGGAAGACTAAAATTAGCACACGTGCAGAGTGCAAAGGGGATGTGTTTGAGTTTTCCGTGAGGATATAGCTATTCAGGCAGCATTTTCACAATCTCAGCAACTTTAAGAGGCATCCACTTTTACTCCCAAGCATGCTGGCTGGGGGAATTCTGGGAAGTGAAATCCACCCATCTTAAATCAAGCTGGTTAGAGAATTCTGGGAGTTGAAGTCCACCCAATTTAAAGCATGCTGGCTGGGAATTCTGGGAATTGAAGTCTACTCATTTTATAGCATGCTAGCTGGGGGTTTCTGGGAGTTGAAGTCCACCATCTTAAAGCCTGCTGGCTGGGGGTTTCTGGGAGCTGAAGTCCACCTCTCTTAAAGCATGCTGGCTGGGAAATTCTGGGAATTGAAGTCCACCCATCTTAAATCAAGCTGGCTAGAGAATTCTGGGAGTTGAAGTCCACCCAGTTTAAAGTTGCTGAAGTTGAGAATCAGAGAGTGAAGACACAGGATTAATAGGAAGAGACCCAATTCAAGTTCCCCACTTGATTGGGTGATATGGGGCCAAACAGACATTCCTAACACAACCAACATCACAGGACTGTAATAGTCACACCTGTGGAGTTTCCTGGAGCTCTCACAGAAAAGATAGGATTTAAATGCAATGGATTGAATTACAGTAAATTAAATTAATCCTTGTCCTCCAATTGAAAATCTTGGCAGGGCTTTTATTATTACTGGGGTTTTTTTTTAGCCCTCCTTGAGGATTAGTCTGCTGCACAGGCAGCCGAAAAATGGAAAGAAAGCCAAATGGTCCAAGAAATGGGCATATCACCTGCAGACTCCAGAGCCATTCGCATTTCGTAGGAACTCATGCTTCCCGATTTGTCCAAATCAAACTTCCGGAAGACTGCCTGAAAATTTTTTAAAGGGAAGACAAATGAGAGGGAAGGGGATTCTCCAGAAATTCAACAGCAATAAAGGAGCTTATTACAGAGAGAGAAAAAAATAAATCAAATATATACAGAAAATCTACCTACAAGGATCAAACCCCAAATCTATACCAGCTCCATAGCTCTCTTCTTGCCTGCCTTCCAAATCAACATGTCTGAAACATTATAGGGTTTCCTGCCTGAGCAGGGGGTTGGACTAGAAGACCTCCCAGGTCCCTTTCAACTCTTGTTATTCTGTTAAACCTACTCCATATTTACCTAACGACTCTATCTGCACTTGGGACCCACATATCCCATGTTGCGAACATCAGTCTTTCTTGTGGGGAAAGTACAGATAGTTCTCGACTTACAACCATTTGCTTAGAGACTGGAAGCATCGCAGTGAGACAGTCAGGGAAATAGCGGGCTCTGACGAGGTCCGCGAAATCCTGTGCTGACAAACCGCTGCTGAGGAGTCTTTGGACCGGAACCATCTCCTAGGGACGGGGAAGAAGGAGAGGCACCTCGGAAGACCAAGAGGAACAGGCAAGTTCCTCGAAGGTCAGAGGAAACTCTCTCCAACTCTGCTGCCGGGGCGGGGGGGAGGGGGGGGGGGCGGCCGGCCATTGTGACCGTCAAGAAGCTGGGGCAACCAGACTAAGTATTGAGCAGGAACTGTGATTTGAACGGAGTTTTGAAGCCGGGTGAGTGACTACCAACTCATAGGAAAAAAAAAAAACCCCGCCATTTGCTTAGTGACCATTCAAAGTTACAACAGCAGTGAAAAAAGTGAGTTCTGACCGTTTTTCACCCTTACGACCATTGCAGTATTCCTGTGATCAAAATTGGCTTTGCAACTGGCATGAACTTATGACGGTTGCAGGATCATGTGATCCCTTTGTGACCTTCTGACCAGCAAAGTCAATGGGGAAGCTAGATTCACTTAACAACTGTGTTACTAACTTAACTGAAAGGTCATAAAATGGGGCAAAACTCACTTCACAACTGTCTCGCTTAGCAACATAAATCTGGGGTTCAATTGCGGTCGTAAATCAAGGACTACCTGTATTTACAGCTAAGAGCCTGACCCGACAGCTGGCATACAATAAGCCTCTAAGAGAAATGACCTATTTTGCATGATGTCCATCCTTCAGATCTTGATCTGTTGCTTGCAAACTAGCCAGATTCCATTAGCCAAGAGGAAATTCTGGCTTGTTTGGAAGCAACCAACAAGGATCCACAATTCAGGCATCCAAATATACTTTTGTTTTGTGTAAGAAGCTGCATACGCTGCAATGCTTGATTCATTTTGAATCAATCAGGAGAGCCCATGAATGATGGCTTATTGTTACATGTGAACAATGCCCATTGTTTAGGAGATAAGAAAAAAACAAACAAATCCACTAAACAAAACCATGCTGATAACTTTGCTGAAAAACAAATAAATACTTTGCTGAAAAAGTCATAATATCTTGAGAAGGATATTATTTTAGCAGTCTATGAAATGCAAACATAGTTGTACAAATATCCGTTTGCGCTTTTAAACCAGCTGAGCAGATGGAAACTTACCAGATAGTTTTTAATCTTAGTCCAAAGGATATTAAATTCCACTAAGCCGAGTTTTCCATTCCCGTCTTTCTGATAGATGGAGGGGCTGTTAAGGAAACATGCTTGAGAAAATTCACCCCTCCCTTCCCAACCATTCACTTACAAAACCACAGGGGGGGAAAAAAATTAGGCGAACCTATGGCACGTGTGCTGGAAGTGGCACACAGAGTCATCTCTCCAAGCACGCGAGACATCGCCCGCTGCTGTTCCGGGTTCCAGCGTGCCAGCCAGATGGTTTTCACGCTTGTGGGAGCCAGTGATGGGTTTCAAATTTTTTTACTACCGGTTCTGTGGGTGTGGCTTGGTGAGAAACAAAGAGGAGAAAAAACAAAGAAAGAAAGAAAGAAAGAGGAAGGAAGGAAGAAAAGGAGAAAAGAAAGAGAGAGAAGAAAGAAAGGAAGGAAGGAAGGAAGAGGAAGAGAGAAGAATGAAAAGAGAAAGAAAGAAAGGGGAAAAAGAAAGAATGAAAAGAGAAAGAAAGAAAGGGAAAAAGAAAGAATGAAAAGAGAAAGGAGAAAGGAGAAAGAAAGAAAGAAAAAGAAAGAAAGAAAAAGAAAGAAAGAAAGAAAGAAAGAGGAGAAAGAAAGAATGAGAAGAGAAAGAAAGAAAGAGATGCGACCTCCCCTTGCCCTCCCCTCCCAGTCACTCCTTGCCTGGCCTGAGAAGGTAAGGGCGATAGCGGGGGATGGAGAAGCGGCAGAGACAGAGAGATACAGAGAGAGGGGGAGAGAGGGAGGGGAGAGAGAGAGATGTCAAAAGGATTTAGTGGTTCCCGGTGTTTTTTAACAACTGGTTCTCTGCCCTAATGACCGGCTGGGTAGGCGTGGCTAGGGGAGGGTCATGTGACTGGTAGAAGTGAGTGACATCAAGTTGGCCATGCCCACCCAGGTTTTGTGGCTCCCGGTGTTTTCTTTTCTGTGGGAAACGGGTCCAAATGGCTCTTTTGAGTATTTAAGGTTGCAGACCCCTGGACTAGATGACTTCCAAGGTCATCTTCCAACTCCTGTTATTCTGTAGTTCTGCAACTCTGAACTGACAAACGGGCCTCCCTTTCTCACGCTGTGGAAAATGGGATACGTCCATCAGGTTCACCATACTTCGGCAGGACTCCAAGCTGAATCCTTTGGTGCGCAGGTCTTTATCTACAATTTACAACGGAGAAAGAAAAGACAATGATTTTATCCCATAGATAGATAGATAGATAGATAGATAGATAGATATAGATATAGAGAGAGTCCTCGATTTACAGCAGTTCCTTTAGTGACTGCTCAAAGTTACAATGGCACTGAAAAAGGCGAATTATGATCGTTTTTACAAAATTCGGCCACTTGGCAATTGACTCATATTTACAACATTTGCAGTGTCTCGGAGGTCACGTGATCCCCTTTTAGCAAAGTCAACGGGCAAAGCCAGATTCACTTAACAACCATGTCACTAAGTTAACAACTGCAGTGATTCGCTTAACAATGGTGGCAGGGAAGGGGGTAAAATGGAGCAAAATTCACTTAACAAGTGTCTCGCTTAGCAACTCTATTGTGGTCGTGAAGTTGAGGACTACCTGTATATGGATCAACTCAATACTCCTGCCGCCTATTTTACCCACAACAACCCTGTGAGGTGGGTTGGGCTGAGAGCAGTCTTCGCCACTTCCCCAAGTTTTCCCCCAGGATTTGCAGCAAAACAGATTATTTTTCTCTTTTATTAATGCAACTGTTTTATTAAAAAAAAAGGAATGGCCATAGAGAGGTGAAATGCTATCTTGGCACTTACGTTTTCCAATTATCCTATTGAGGATGGTTTGCAGTTCTCGTGGGCTGATCTCCATATCCTGGAAGGAAAAGGAAATTAGATGAAATTATCATGTGCGATGTTGGAAAAGGAGGATTTTAAAGCGTGTATCTGAACAGGCCTAGATGAGGAGTTCTCGCCTCACAATCAGGAGGGCTGTGAGTTCGATCCTAGGTCAGAGGCAGATATTTTTTTTCTCTGGGCACACTGAGAATTTATCTGCTGAACAAAACTCCGCTCTTGCAACAGGAAGGGCATCCGGCCAGTAAAACACTCTGCTAGCTCCATTCAGTTGCCCAGAATCCACCTCGCAAGGGATTATAGGGTCGTTAAATAAAGATGATGATTAGAATCTCTCTCGCTTTAACTAGAAAGGATGTAGGGTCTCCTGCTTGGGCAGGGGGTTGGACTAGATGACCTACAAAGTCCCTTCCAACTCTGTTAATCTGTTAAAGATAATTAAACACCAGCAAATCCAAGCAGAGGCAAAATGACCTCCCACCTCTTTCTCTCTCCTTTCATTGCTGCCAGCTCAATTTTTAGTTTTAATTCTTTCATATTTTTTTTGAATTTGTGCTGTTTCTCATCTTCGCGTACTTACCGCCCCTGCCAGCTGCTTAAACAGCTGTTTAAAGCCTTCGTCGATCTCACTTTCCGAAAGTATTTTCTAGAGAAACGGGGGGAAAAGGAGACAGGTGTCAGAAAACGAGGATCGGATTTCCCAGCCGGCTTCCAACAAATAAAATCAATGGCGGAAGCCAGATTAAAAACCCTCCATTTTATCTCAAGTGGATTGTTTTGGAAAATATGTCTCCCTATGAAGGAATTTCTCCTTCCAATGGAGAAGGGAAATTTATTTTCTGCTCCTGAATTCCCTCAAATACAGAGAAAAAATTGTCACCGGAAGCTTCTACCTCATCAGGAAGGTTGGCTTGGATCTGATCATCCATCTCCCTACAGAAGGACAGAAATAAATTAAAAAAAGAAGAAGAAGAAAATGACACTTAGAAATAACCTCCTCGAAAAACAACAGCCTAAAATACAGGCAGTCCTCGTTTTATGATCATAACCGAGCCTGGAATTATGGTCCTATAAACCATGCTGGTCATTAAGCAGCTCATCAAGAGACTGATCTGATTTTAGGACAATTTTTTTGCAGAGGTCGTTAAGCGAACGCCGTCGTTGTAAGGTAAACATCACAATAAAAAAATTGTCCACCATGGGCATTTTTTTGCAGAAAAACCAGAAAAAAAAAAGCTGGGTTTCCAGCAAAAAAAAAAAAATATTCTAAATCACAATCTCGTGTCTGTAGGATAGCTGTAAATTTGCTTAACGGCCAAAAATGTGATTACATGACTGCAAGGGGTAGACGTTGGCAGCCGTCAGAGCTTTGAATCCAGATCATAAGTACTTTTTTTTGAGGTGGTGGTAGTGTCTGAATGGTTGTAACTGGTTGTAAGACGAGGACTACCTTAGTGAACAGGCAATGAACAGGCAATGAAAAGGAACAAGCTTACACTCCTGTTTTGAGATGGGAAACGCACAAACTTTAGTGAAAGCCACTAAACTGGGTTAAATGCTGGTAAAACAGAACAAACACAAACCCCAAATCCAGAATCCTCCCTTAAGAATCTTACCCTAAAAGATTCAAGTCTGACTTATAACAAAAGATACTTTATCAGCCAAGCCATTAGAGTTTCCTCAAGTCAAGCATGATTTCAACCAACTAGTTTTTGTTATTAAAAAGCCCTGGGAAAGGATGACTTACACCGTCCCGGCTTTGTTCTCTGAGAACACACGAAGTACGAAGTCTCCTTCCTTGTTGGGCTCAAAAGTCGAAGGGACCACGATATATTCACCGGGGGGCAGCCTGAAACGAGTGCTCACTTCCCGCAGGTTGATGAACTGTTCCGATCGGGCCCGGGAAGAGTTAGAGAGGAAGAAATCCCGCTTCAGATGGACGGACGGCTGCCCCTTGCACTGCCAAGAAAAAAAGAGGAATTGAGATAAAAAAAAAAATCCATTTTGCCAGAGATTTCCTCCCACTGAGACCCCCGGGAGATCAAAAGGAATCCAGAAGCCAAGACTTGCCTGCAAAGCTGGAGATCTGTCAATAATGAGTAGGCGACTGTAATGAGACAGATCGGTTTGGACATTCCTTAATCTGGTTTTCAATTAAAACCATGAGGACTAGCATCTTAGTTCTTTTTTTTTGAAGTCACGGGCCCCAGCCCAAAATTACAGGTAATCCTCGACTTACGACAATTGACCCCCCACCCCAAAAAAAAACTTCCATTGCTAAGCGAGACAGTTTTTAGGTGAGTTTTGCCCTGTTTTACAACCTTTCTTGCCACAGCTGCTAAGTGAATCACTACAGCTCTTAAGTTAGTAACCCGGTTGTAAAGTGAATCTGGCTTCGGGAATCATGACTCCGGGACACTGCAACCCGTCGTAAATATGAACCACTTGCCAAGCTTCCAAATTTTGATCATGTGATCACGGAGATGCTACAACTGTCATGTGCGTGAAAAACCACAAGTCACTTTTCTCAGTGCTGTTGTAACTTTGAATGTTCACTAAATGAATGGTTGTAAATCGAGGACTACCTATATTGGGAGGCCAGGAGACTACCTATACCCCATTGAGCAAAAAGACTGAACTAGATTTAACTCAGCAATTGCTCTTTATTTGAAGCAAAAGAGGTCTAGTATCCCACTTTTATTCCTTGGCATCTCCAAGCTGGGGGAAAAGATTCATTGGCCTGGAATCCTGCAAAAAAAAATCTTTACTGCCATTAGGACCCGAGACTTGAACCCATGACCATGCCGGCTGCTCTTTGCAAACATACCTCCGGGGGCACCTGGGAAAAACAGAAAAAGAAAAAAAATCAATGCATTTCCAAAGAGGAATCATCCCAGTTCAGAGGGACTTCGGGGAAGGGAGGTGGGGAGAACCCAGAGGTTCGCAGGGGTTCGGGGGAAACCTCTAGCTAAGATTCTGTGCAGTTCGGAGAACCCCCCAAATCCCACTCCTGGCTGGCCCCGCCCACCCTGCCCCTCCCACCCTGCCCCTCCCCTCCCAGGAGTCCCATTTTGGATGCAGGTAAGTGCAAGGCGCGCGCAGAGACTCAGGGAGGGCGAAAAACGGGCCTATCGGAAGTTTCCGGCCTCCAGAGGGCCTCCGGAGCTTGGGGAGGCTGTTTTCACCCTCCCGGAGGCTTAAAGAAAGCCTCCGGAGCCTGGGGAGGGCAAAAGTGCCCCCCCCACCATGGTGGTAGAGGCCACGCCCACCATGACCACACACCCCCAGCAACCGGGCAGAGAGCCCCTTGCTAAAATTTTTGAAGCCTACCCCTGGGAGAACCCCTCTGGGGGTCTTACCTCGTAGACGGCAAAACCGATGGTCTCCATGTCCTTCCCGAGCCGCCTCTCTTTGCGACGGTGTTTCTGCATCAGGGCCAAAAGGAAGCTGCAACCGGGCTCTCTCCGCCCGTCCTCGTCGTCGTGATCGATCTCGTCAAGGCGGATTTTAAACTGCGGGTTAATCCAGAACGTGGCTGCAGGAGGATAGAGAACAGAAAGGGAGAAAAAAAGATGGAAGAAGGCCGGTGCGGAAGATTGGTGCGGTCAGGCATTGGCCAGGGCCCCTTAACGTGTCTTGCATACGGGTAATCCTCGATTTACGACCATAATGCACCTTGGAAATTACGGTCCTGTTGTAATGGTCCTAAAGCAGGACACAGTCCTCAGTTTACGACCATACTGCACCCTGGAAATTACGGTCCTATTGTAATGGTCGTAAAGCAGGACAGCAATCCTCGATTTACAACCATAATGCATTACACTCCTGTTATTATAATGGTCCTAAAGCAGGTCAACGAACACTGGTTTCCAGCAAAAACCTCATAAATCATGATCAAGTGACTACAGGATGCTGCAACAGCCACAACTTTTGAGCACTAGTCGTAAGCCCCTTTTTTTCCCCCCAGCACTGCCATCACTCGCCGTCCAATGGACGTAACTGGAGGATTCCCTGCTAATGCAAACAGGAATGTGAACCCAACAGCTTCACACATCCCACACGTGCATAGTTCCCTTAACAATTTGCCCTGCGTTTCATGATGATTGGAAAGAGATGTGAGTTGTTCTACCACATTGTTGTTTCTGTTTAAATTTTATGGGTATATGTTTGTTTTAATATGGCTATACACCGCCCTGAGTAACAATATAATAATAATAATAATAATAATAATAATAATAATAATAATAATACCAGGATTTTTAAAAAATATATTATTATAGCTTGAGCAAGGGGTTGGACTAGAAGACCTCCAAGGTCCCCTCCAATTCTTTTATTGGATTTTTTATCCTGTCTTTATTGATTTATTGTTCTGATCTAGGCTCCCTTAAAAAGCAGGAAGCAGGAATTGGTCCTGGCAAAACCTCTTTTATTTACACGACTTCATTCACAGCCAGCAAGGCCTGTCCAAACAGTCTTTCAGAGGAATACTTATCAACACAGACCTTATCTCGCTTGGAAGGCTGCCAGGTAACGTTTCCAAACGCACTACAAGGCAAAACTTGGCACAGAGTCTCTTAGAGTCACGAACAGAACTTTCCACTCTTGAAACTACAGAACGAAGGAATTGTTTCCTGCAAAAGCCCCCTCCCCGTTCACTTCTCTTTTGTTTCCTATGGGAGGGGCCAATCACCTCCAAGGTGTGGCTTTACTCCCGAGTCGACCCTACTTTCTGAGTTTTTCTTGTCTTCTGGCAGCTCTGCGCATGCACACACTGGGAACAGGCTCCAGCTGTTCCTCTGCCTCACTGGTGTCTACCTCCCTCTCTGCCTCCGACTCAGAGCCCTCATCTGAGCTTTCCCCAGCATCCTCAGGACTGGCCCACGTTCCTCCCCAACCTCCTCACTGTCCAAACTCTGCTGCCAGCTCCACTGGCCGTCGGTGGGCCACAACATTTATAAGTAACTCAAAGTGGCAAATATATCTAATACTCCTTCCTCCTCCTCCTCCTCCTTTTTTTGCCCACCACAACCTGTGTGAGGTGGGTTGGGCTGGCAGAATTACTTCCTCTACCACGGGAGATTACCTGGGAAATTCCTACAGCCCCCAGCTGTGCTCCCCCGTCGCCAGGTGCCATCGTACAGAGTGGTGTTCCACTTTCGGAATTTGCGAGCCTTCAGGGCATCGGGAGTGAGGTTGCAGATCTCGAGGCGGGTAAACTCGCGGAGGAAATCTTGGAAGGACATCCTGCAAGCAAAGGTAAAGAAGCAAATTCCGGAGTTGGGTTTTGAAGCGTGCAAAGTTACAATAGGAGAGCATTTCATTTTCATTTCATTTTATTTGATTTATATACCGCCCTACTTTCGAAGGACTCAGGGCGGTGAACAGCCACAAGATAAAACACATAAATACAAAATTTAAAAGCAAAGTAAAACCGAATTAAACAATTTGGCCCAAGATAGATTTAAAACACTCCAATAATTTAAAACAGATTAAAATTTACATTTTAAAAAGGGAAAAAAGGGAAAAGATTAGGCCAGGCCAGCCTGATGGAATAAAAAGGTCTTCAGAGCGCGGCGGAAGGTGCGCAGATCCGGGATCCTCCGTATCTCCGGGGGGAGCTCATTCCAGATAGTAGGTGCCCCCACAGAGAAGGCTCTCCAGAACCCGTAGGCTTCAGATCTTTGTCGGGGAGAGGCAGAATTTGGGAACGTCCCGATAGTAGAAAAATAGAATCCCTCCCCCACAACAATAGAGATTTTTTTTTTCAAATGATTCATGCATTTATATTATTTTTTTTTAGAAAAAATAACTTTCTTGCCCACCATCCAAGGCCAGACATCTCAACCCTGGTATTATTGATCCATCTCATTGAAATAAAAATGTTATAACTTTTCTCTCTCTCGCACACGTGTGTCTGTCTATATCTGTCCGTCCTATCTATCTATCTATCATCTATCTATCTATCTATCATCTATCTGCCAATCTATCTGCCTATCTATCCATCCATCCATCCATCCATCCACCCCACCCACCCACCCATCTATCTATCTATCTACCTACCTACCTACCTACCTACCTACCTACCTACCTATCATCTGACTATGTGTCTGCCTGCCTATCTATCCCCATCTATCTATCTATCCCTATCTATCTATCTATCTATCTATCTATCTATCTATCTATGCATCCATCCATCCATCCATCTTCCCTTCCTTCCCTCCCATCATATCTTTCCTCCTTTCCTTTCCTTTCCTTTCCTTTCCTTTCCTTTCCTTTCCTTTCCTTTCCTTTCCTTTCCCTTCCCTTCCCTTCCCTTCCCTTCCCATCTCAAACTGCAAAGTGACTCCAGGCATCTTACAATAAAAATAATAAATATTAAAATAATATTAACAGTAGATACAAAATAAAAAAAACTAATCTTCTCCATTAGTTTTTAAATTTAAATAAAACCTTTGGTTAAACTCAGATAAAAGTCAGACCTACCAAAACTCCCCATCCTCCATTTTCACTCTCAGCTGCTGCCCCACAGCCGGCTCCACCGCATTCCACTCTCCAGAACTGTTAAAAAAAAATAAAAATAAAAACACTCCTTAAATTCACCAGGAAACAAGCCAGATTTTAGGCAGGCTGAGGGTTTTGTTAATGAGGCTGGCAAGAGTTCAGGGTGTGCATCCATCCATCCAGAAAATGCCGAGAGCTTTTTTTGAGAACAGGTAGGGAGGCCACAGAAAAACATTTGATTGATAAGCTCTGAATTGGTCTATTCTGGTGTTTCTCCACCTTGGCGGTGTCAAGGTGGAGAAACACTGGTTAATCGTTCTATTTTAAGACCGGGGAACTTTTATGGAAGTGAATGAAACATGGATAATTCTGCTTCATTCATTCTGGTGATTTTATTCTCTCTAAACCGGGCAAGGCCACCTCATGACAAAGGATGCTGGGAGTTGTAGTTCACCAACTCCAGGACGGCCATTTCACCTGTCGCTCCATGCTCCCGTCCATTCTACCTCTCCCCATGGGTTTCGTATCCGGATCAGGCTGACGCGCTGTCCTCGGAAGTTGATCTGTCGGAAGGCAGAGAGATTGTCATGAGTCACTGAGTTCCCATGAAGCTGACTTCGCAGTGGTTTTATATAATGAAACTAACAGCCGATCTGAGTCAGCATGGTAACCGGAAACCAGAAATGAGCAAGTTGATGTCTATGCGCCACGGTGGCGCAGTGGTTAGAATGCGGTACTGCGGGCTACTTCTGCCAACTGCTGGCTGACTGCAATTTGGCAGTTCAAATCTCACTAGGTTCAAGGTTGACTCAGTCTTCTATCCTTCCAAGGTGAGCAAAATGGGACCCAGACTGTTGGGGGCAAGAGGCTGACTCTGTAAATTGCTTAGAGAGGGCTGTAAAAGCACTGTGAAGCGGTATATAAGTCTAAATGCTATTGCTATTGAGAGCTGAGTGCAAATCTGAAAACAGACTGGGCTGCCTCCTAGTGCCAAAGAATAAATTCAACATGATTTCTGAGAAAATCATGTTACAGGTAATTCTCAATTTACAGCCTCAATTGGGACCACAATTCCCATTAAATTAATATTAAATTAAATTAAATAAATAACTTTATTGTCATTGTACGTGTATACACATTTGTTCTGCCCCAGCTACAGATCCCAAAGAACACAGCACACACAAAGTTTGTACAAAACTTAATTTACTAAAATAACTCAGTATTTTTCAAAAGAAAGGCTGTTAATAAACTTTCTTAACAGCCTACAAGAAACCAAAGATAAAGTAATCATAATCTTACTAAGGTTGGCAGAAAGCCCAGAAGCAATTTGCAGAGAATCCAGACACAAAGTAGAGTGAACTAAAGATGTTCCCTACAACTTGCTTCAGTCAGTGTTCCTCCTTAAATAGGCTAAGGGAGTGGCCAATTAGCCCCAAGCCATACTCTCAAGGAGACCTCCTCCTGAGGAGCCACTCCTGCCTTTTAGCAGCTCTGCACGCCCATGCATCAAGAAGAGACTCCTCTTCTTTGTCCTCTTCACTTAAGGGAGCTTCTGGAGGTTCTGAAGGCCCTGGCTGAATCCCCGCCTCTGGCACCACATCTTCTTCAGCCTCCTCATTGTCTGACTCGAGTGCCAGCTGCACAGGCTGCTGGCGCAGCACCACACCAGCCTCCTCGCTGTCAGAATCAGCTACAATCCGCACAGGCCGCTGATGGGCCACAACAACAGTATACCCATACAATGAAATTCACTTAACACCCAAAGACCAGCTCCAACACACATAACAATCCCCAAACACCCCCACCACCCACCCACCACAAATTCCCTACTCTTAAACCACCCAAACATCCACACAACAGACCAAGTAATGCTGTCCAACAGCTCACTGATGGTGGCCCTTTAGTTCATTGCTAAGCAAGGAGGCTGTTAAGTGAGTTATGCCTGATTTTACAACCTTTTTATTTTTTGCTACTGTCGTTAAGCAAATCATTGCAGTTCTTAAGTGAATCACACGGTTGTTCAGTGAATCTGGTTTCCCTTATTAACTTTGCTTGTTGAAAGCCAGGTGGGAAAGTCACACATGACCCTGGGATGCGGCAACTGTTGTAAAATACATTTTACAGTTGCCAAGAGCCTGGATTTTGAGCGTGGGATCATGGGGTTGCTGCAACAGTCATAAGTGTGAGGACCGGTCCTAAGTCACATTGTTTTCAGGGCTGTTGTAACTTCAAATGGCTGTTAAATGAATGCTGTAAGTCAAGGACTATATGTACACGGCATGTGATATTATATTTCTATAGGAATCCAGTCTACCATGAATTCCTTATCTCCCGCTAACTTCCCTTGGCTGTTAGTAGTTCAGGTTCTCATAGAGAACTTAAGCTTACGATAAAACTTTATACCCATTTGAACGGTCTGGATCTCCTGATTTTGCTGGCACTTGACATTATTCTCCACTTTCTAGTATGGTTTTTATGACGGCTCAACGGTTCTCACCTGCTCAGCTCCGGTGACCGAGTAAGCATGGCCCTTCACCAGCTTCTTGAAAGTGACCGCTTCCATGTCAAATGCACTCGTGATCTGGAATTCAAAGAGGGAAGGAAGTTGGGTTAGAAGAAGAGGAAAAAGCTACATTACAAATTTTGAATGTCCTCAAAGAAGTGGAATGGAGCTACAGGCAGTCCTCGAGTTACAACCGGTCACTTAGTGACCGACTGAAGTTACGACAGACTTCCGCGGCATTTTGCTTAAGGACTAGTTGTAAAAATCAGGTCAGTCATGTGGATGACTCGATTTAAGACCATCACGAGTTATGACCGAGATGAGTAGGCTCCATTATGGTTGTAACTCAAGGACTCGCTACAGAAGTCCATCTGTTAAACTCTGGTTTTAGTACAGCCTTTCATATTTTAACCTGTGTAAATTTAGTGTGTCAATGTTTTAATTATATTTACTTATAATAATTATAATTATTACTTATAATTATTATAAGCCGCCTAGAGTCACCTTGCATAAAAATTTAGTAAATAATAAAATAATGAGAGCGGGCATCAGAATTTCATTTTTGAAATGTGTGCCAGTGTATTCACAGAAAAAAGTAACAATAAATCTTATTTTATGTTATTTTTATCATCTGATCTCATCTGTCTTATCGTCTTATCCTACTCTATCTTTTTTTATTATTATTATTAGAAATTTTTATTATAGTTCAAAAAAACAAAAACAAAAACAAACGTATAATAGTTTTTCTATCACGGTGTAACTTCACCAAAATATCCATGTATATATACATCTATAATCAGAAAGTAAAAATAGAAACTATTTACATATTCCTATATACAAATTTACATTTCCAACACTTATTGATTACCATAATTATACCATCATCTATAATTATAATCCAACATTATCCTTTATCTCTCTCCCATCGTTTCTGGATCCAATCATACCACATGTTCCAACTACTATAAAAATCTTACTCTATCTTGTTATCTTATGTTATCTTATATTATCTTATGTTATCTTATGTTATCTTAGCTTATGTTATATTATATTATGTTACGTTATCTTATCATCTTATCTTCTTCCATCTTCTATCTCATCTCATCTCCTCATCTCATCTTAATCTTGCCTTACCTTAATAGTACATAGTAATAAAGCTTGCCAAGTATCCAATGACTTAGGGCAGTGGCTAACCTTTTTGCCGTCGTCTGCCAAAAGCGGGGGAGCTTGGGGTGGTCGTGTGCCCGTATGCCCACACTCATAATTCAATGCCTCCCCGCCCCCACACATGCATGCATGACCCCCCCGTGCTTCCCCCATTTTTTACACGCGATGGTAAAAAGGCTACTGGTGGGCCCGGAAGGCCCATTTTTTGTCCTCCCCAGGCTCCAGAGGTTTTCTTGGAGCCTGGGGATGGCAAAAATGGCCTTCCCCACTCCCCCGGAGGCTGGAAATAGCCCGTTTCCCAACTTCCGGTGGGCCCAGAAGGCCCAAAAATCAGCTGGTCACGCGTGCCATAGGTTCGCCATCACGGATTTAGGGAGTCCACCCACATGTGCCCCTCTTGCTGAGATGCCCAACTTTAAGCGAAGGCGACATGACATCCCCGATATACTCACGTCAATGGAGCATCCCATAAGAGATCCTCTCTCCAGGCCTTTCAAAATGATCTGAAAGAGATCGCTGGGAGGCTTCTGGAGATCGTACCATTCGGTCACCCCGCCTGTAAAGTCCTCAAACCCTTCGGAGGTGCTTCCGCCAGATAAGGCCTCATAGCAGCCATTCAACCTAGGGAGATATCGAGTTATAGCCTTCGATCCTATTGCAACTCTATGGTGATTTTTATCCCGTCTCCAGAAGCCAATTCTTGGCAGAGAGAGAGAGAGAGAGTGGGGGGGGGGGGAAAGAATGCCAAATCTTCTGACCTGCTCAGATCAACTCTGAAACAGTTTCCCCTCAAAAAAAAAATAATAATAATCAAAAACAAAACGATACGTACTTGGCATAAGCTTTTTCGAGCAGGGCGCTCCAGAACTCGTTCCCTTCGGCAGAATGAACAAATACCAGCTTGCCATCTTTCGTCGGGAGCAAATCGTCCACCACCACTTCTATCCATTCGCCAAACTGCCAGAGCTGTTTTTCGGAAGACCAAAAGAAGTGAAGAATCCTAAATTTACGGTCAGCCGTACTCAGCGGCTGCTCTATTAAGGAAACTTGCGATAAGAGATCACAACTGTGCAAACATCAACAATCTCGGCTTTTTAAAGCGCCTTCAGTCCATACAGGTAGTCCTCGATCTACAACCGCAACGGAACCCAAATTTTCTGTTGTTAAGTGAGACTTGTCCCATTTTACGAACCTTCTTGCCACCATTGTTAAGCGAATCACTTCAGTTGTTAAGTTAGTAACGTGGTTGTTAAGTGAATTTGGCTTCCCCGTTGATTCGGCTTGTTGGAAAGTCACAAAAGGGGACCGCGTGATCTTGGGATACAGCAACCGTCATAAATAGGAGACAGTTGCCAAGCGTCTGAATTTTGATCATGTGACTATTGGGATGCTGCAAAGTTTGTAACTGAAATACAGTCCTAAGTCACATTTTTTCAAAGCCATTGTAACTTTGAATGGTCACTAAGTGAATGATCGTAAGTCAAGGACCAGCTGTAGTTTTTCTCATTGTTTTTTTTTTTTTGGAAATGTTTTTTCAGTTTTATTCCTTATACACATAATATAAAATGTACATTTTCTTGTAGAAATTCCCTCTTCCTGGACTTAAAAGAGTTCATTGGCAGGGTCTTTGTTTTTTCTATTTTTTAATTTTTGGGAGGGAGATATACTTTTTGCATTTTTTTTATTGCTTGGTTGGATATTTTGAGCAAACACCTGGGTTTTGGACTAGTGAATTTTTATTTTTGCGCTGATCTGGTTTTATCTTTTCTTTTTTTCTTTCTTTCTTTCTTTCCTTTTTTCTTTCTTTCTTTCTTTCTATTTCCTCCCCCCCCACTATTTTTGCCCTTTTGGGCTGTTTGATTGTTCTTGGCTTTTTGTATGGTTTATGGATCAAATCTATGTGGATTAGGGCAGTGGTGAAATTAAAATTGTGTGTCAACTGGCAGCCCCCAGGGGGAGAGCCTTTTCTGTGAGGGCACCCACCATCTGGAACGAGCTCCCCCCAGAGATACAGAAGATCCCGGATCTGCGCATTTTCCACCGTGCCCTCAAAACATTCCTGTTTCAGCAGGCCAGCCTGGCCTAACTTTCCCTTTATATTGCTTTTGATTTTGTTTTAAACTGGGATGTCTTGAATTATCTAGGACCAGAGTGTTTAGTATATTTTAATTGGTTTTTTATTAACATTTGTATTACATGTATTTTTATCGTTCGCTGTTCACCGCCCTGAGTCCCTTAGGAATAGGGCGGTATATAAATTAAATTAATTAAATAAATAAATAAATAAATAAATAAATAAATAAATAAATAAATAAATAAAATTTGTTGCTGCTGGTTCTGTGGGCGTGGCTTGGTGGGGGGTAATGTGACTGGGTGTGCGTGGCCAACTTTTTTTTTTTTTTTTACTCTTAAAGGCATTTTTTCTACAACCTTAAGAGGTTGCAGAAAAAAATGCTTTTGAAAGTCTCTGATGATCCCAGCTGAGCCGTGCGATCATCAGAGGCTTTTTTTTTTTTTTTTTTACTTTTAAAAGCATTTTTTCGGCCAAAGAGGTTGTAGAAAAAGCCTCTGATGATTGCATGGCTCAGCTGGACATTCGGGGGCGGGGGGGGGCGGCAGGGATTTTTGCTACCAGTTCTCCGAACCACCCATCGCCATCGCTACCGGATCAGGTGATCCAGTCCGAACCGGGAGCATTTCACCCCTGGATTAGGGTATCAAGAACCTGAAGAGTCTGATTGGGCATTTTGAATTTAAAGAAATCGAGTATTTGGATTATAAAACTGGGTAGTAAAATCTGAAAAAAAAGAAAACAACACAATCTCTATCATCACCGTTAATATTAAACAACGCCTGGTACTACTGTTTTTCTCACTTCAAAGGTGATGGGGAAATGCATAGTCAGACTCGCAAGACTCTGTCAATGGAACGTTACGATGAATATAGAGCTATGGACCTCCTGGTTATAATTCTTCTCTGGACTACCTCGCAGGGCTCATACACCCTGCTTGTATTTCAAAAAGAAAAGGGGAAATGAATCCGTGGGACCTGGAACAAAGGATCGGAGAGAGGTATTTTACCTGGAAGTGGAAGATACCAGCATATCCGTTCTGGAAGCTTTGTCCGTGAGGGACCACACGATGAAGAAGGGGGTCATTCAATGTGAGCGATGCAATGGCAGCTAACAGCCAGCAATCCCCTAGAGAGAGAGCGATACCAGAAAATTCAGCCTGCTATCCAGAAAGGATCCATAAAAATTAGAACATAGAATAACAGGCTTGGGAGGGAGGTACAGATACAGATTAAGAGAGGTGGAAGGGACCTTGTGGGTCATCTAGTCCAACCCCCTGCCCAAGCAGGAGACCCTACACCATTTCTGACAAATGGGCAGTCCAGTCTCTTCTTGAAAGCTTCCAGGGATGAAGCTCCCACAACTTCTGAAGGCAACTTCTGTTCCTTCGGTTGATTGTTCTCACTGTCAGGAAATTTCTCCTTATTTTCAGGTTGAACCTCTCCTTGATCAGTTTCCATCCATGATTCCTTGTCTGGCCTTCAGGGGCTTTGGAATATAGCTTAACCCCCTTCCTCCTCTCTCTTGTTTTGCGGCAGTCCTTATATGAACCCAAATTCATGGTCCACAATGGACTTGGAGTTTTTTTATGTTCCAGAAACCAGAAATAAATCAGTTTTCAGGGGGAAAAAAAACAACCCCTCCATTTACAGCCATTTGCAGCATCCTGCAGTCGTGTGACTACAATTTTCAAATTGTTTTGCAGATGATCCATTTGCTTAAGGACTGCAGTATTCGCTTAACAGCCGCTGCAAACATGGCCGCAAAATTGGGCACGGTTTATGCGGTAACCCTTTTAACAACCGGCACAACTTATGACTGTAATTCTTGTTGTAAATGGAGATCTATCTTTACTCTAAACCCGGGAAATTAATATAGATTCACACAGATAAAAAGGCCTAAATTTTGTATACAAAAGATCGCAGGATCAATTCTTGACATCACCAGACGAGACTAGATAAAATATTAATAGTATTATTATTTTCTAAAATAATAATAAAATCCACAGGGCTTCCATCAATCAAGAATGCTGGGCTGCAAAAAATTTGCTTTGTTGACTTTGGTTGCAACCTGATTCACACACACCTTGTCAGTTTGGAAAGGCTGTGCTGTTTGAAAACCCAAGCCAGTTGTGTCTTATTGGACACACTATGCTTCTTAAGCCAAGCCGGTTCTACATACATGATGCATCATTCAATTGGTTTGCAATTTTTCCGGGCCTGCAATCGGTCAGGAGGACTATAGACGGGTGGTAGAACTGCCAACCGTGTCTGGAATTACTACAAGCTGCAACCTGTTCCTTAGACCCAAAGTTGGCTTGGTGCCTCAGGGTGGAGTGGCAGCTAATTGAGAGAAGGGCGTGGAAGCAACCAGAGGGGAAGAAAATTTCCTATAACTGCTGGGGCCAGAAGCAATGCATGGAAGCTGCTCAGAGGTAGATCCAACCTGGAACTGAGAAGGAATTTCGCGACAGTGCCTCCAGAAGCTGTAGGTGCTCCAACACTGGAGGTTTACAAGAAGAGATTGGACAGCCATTTTGTCTGAAGTGGTATACAGAAGGGACCTTGGAGGTCTTCTAGTCCAACCTCCTGCACAAGCAGGAGACCCTACATCACTCTGGGTATGTCTAGTTTGATGAAAAGAAGGACTAGGGGAGACATGATGGCAGTGTTCCAATATCTCAGGGGCTAACACAAAGATGAGGGAGTCAAGCTATTCTCCAAAGCATCTGAAGGCAGGACAAGAAGCAACGGATGGAAACTAATCAAGGAGAGAAGCAATTTAGAACTAAGGAGAAATTTCCTGACAGTGAGAACAATTAACCAGTGGACCTGCTTGCCACCGGAAGTTGTGAATGCTCCAACACTGGAAGTTTTTAAGAAGAGGTTGGATAACCATTGGTCTGAAGTGGTGTAGGGCTTCCTGCCTAAGCAGGGGGTTGGACTAGAAGACCTCCAAGGTCCCTTCCAACTCCTATTCTAAATCCTGTTCTATTCTATTCTATTCTATTCCCTATCCCATTCCCTATCCCATCCCATCCTATTCCTGACAAATGGTTGTCCAATCGCTTCTTAAAAGCCTCCATTAATGGAGCACCAACAACTTCTGGTGGCAAGCCGTTCCACTGGTGAATTGTTCTCACTGTCAGGAAATCCCTCCTTAGTTCTAGGTTGCTTTTCTTAAGCTTTTCTGCTCTCGTCTGATTGGAGTAAAAAAAAAAAAACATAGAAAAGGGCCCAGGGATGTGGAAACCCATGTGGCTGCAGGTCTCGCCACTCACCCAGAGCTCCCTGACAAACGTCGGTCCGTGTGGCGCCGTCTACAATGAAAAGTGGGTTTCGGCACATTTCCTGAAAGATTCAGAGAGACAAAGCTGTTAAATGGTGGAAGAACTCGAGAAGTCCAGCAGGGTGTGAAGGCTACATCAGGCACCATTTTAGCCCTAAAGGGGTGAGCTGGATGCCCTCAGGGAGCCCCCCGAGCCTTCCCCTGCAGCCAACATTGACCACTTCCTGTCTCTGATCCAAGAATTCATCCACAGGCCATCCGTATTCATAGCTTTCACATAGGCTAGATCGTGCCTGAACCTGTCTAGTCACTTTTCAAATGACAGACAGTCCCTGACTTATAACTTGTTCGTTTAACGACAGTTTGAAGTTTGCAACGGCTTTGGAAAAAGTGACTTTAAAGTTACGACTGTCGGCCAACCCCTGTGGCCCTGTGGGTGCTTGGCAACCGGCTCAGATTTAAGAATTTTGCGGTTGTGCTATCGTCATTTGCAACCTTGAGACGACCCAGGACAAGGGGTGGGCTGATGGGGGTTCGCAGGGGTTCGGGAGAACCCCTAGCAAAGATTCTGGGCAGTTCAGAGAACCGCCAAATCCCACTCCTGGCTGGCCCTGCCCACCCCTCCCCTCCCAGGAGTCCCCACATGGCCCGTTTTGGATGCAGGTAAGTGCAGGGTGCACACGGAGGCTCGGGGAAGACAAAAAACGGGCCTCCCGGAAGTTCGGGAAGACTGGAAACGGGCCCGTTTCCAGCCTCCAGAGCAGGGGTGAAATGCTCCCGGTTTGGACCAGATCGCCCAATCCGGTAGCAACGGTGGCAGGTGGTTCGGAGAACCGGTAGCAAACATCCCTGCCCCCCCCCCCATGCCCAGCTGAGCCGCGCAATCATCAGAGGCTTTTTATTTTATTTTTAAAAGCATTTTTTCTACAACTTCTTCTGCCGAAAAAATGCTTTTAAAAATAACAAAAAGAGCCTGTGATGATCGCGCGGCTCAGCTGGGATCGTCAGAGGCTTTTAAAAGCATTTTTTCTACAACCTCTTCAGCTGAAGAGGTTATAGAAAAAATGGTTTTAAAAGTAAAAAAAAATAAAAGTTGGCCACACCCACCAGCCACATTACCCCCCCACCAAGCCACGGCCACGGAACCGGTAGTAACAAATTTTACATTTCACCATTGCTCCAGAGGGCCTCCGGAGCCTGGGGAGGCCATTTTTGCCCTCCCGGAGACTCGAGGAAAGCCTCCAGAGCCCGGGGAGGGCAAAAAACCCCACCATCATCACTGTGGTGCGGGAGGCTGACTAGACCATGCCCACCATGGCCACGCCCACCCAGCAACCAGGCAGAGAACCCGTTGCTAAAATTTTTGAAGCCCATCCCTGCCCAGGACCCCTCAAAAGAAATAGACTTAAGAATTTTTTTTTTATGATGAATTTCTGCATCCTTAAACATTCAAAACTCACCGTTGGGCGTTTCCACTTGACTCCATAGGTCTTGGAAGAATTCGGCCCCAGTTCTTTGAAACCCAGCGAAGAGGCCGTGGCGGGGAAGGTTTCGTCCCTGAAGAGGCTCCCATTCTGCAGGCATTCGCTGCGGAGCCTCTCAAAATCCTGACCCAAGTACTTGACTGCGTTCTCATGTTTCCCCAAACCCAGTTCTTTGGCCCGTTGCTTCTGGACTTGAGCCGAGACCCCGGTGCAATAAATTGGGACGATGATCTCTTCCGACATCTTGGTGGATTATCCAGGTAATCCAATTCCCTGAAAGAGGTAAGAGAAGAGATTCAGCCTGACTAGGTGGCTCGGTGGCTAAGCTTGTCGATCAGATAGGTCGGCAGTTCGGCGGTTCGAATCCCTAGTACAGGTCTCTTGCGTGAGCAGGGGGTTGGACTGGATGACCTCCAAGGTCCCTTCCAACTCAACAGAGTTACATTCTAGTTGGTAGGAAAACTGTCGATTGCTTGGTACAATATGGTATCTATATGTTCAAGCCTCTAGTCCTCATGGTTACTGGAAAGAAATCGAAAAGCATAACTGCACAGAATATCCAAAATAAAGACAGAGAGTTTTATTAGGTCGCAGACAAATCACACACACACACACACACACAGACACACACACAAAATGACGGAATTTATTATGGCCTCAGATCAGAAGTCAAAAGAAAAAAATATGGATGGTCCTTGACTTACGGCCATAATTGGGATCAGAATTTCGATCGCTAAGCGATGCAGTTAGTAACCATGGCTGGAGTTGAACTGGAGATAAGAATCAAATCCTTTGATTTTTACTGTGGGTTGTTAAGCAAAACCCATGGTTGTTAAGCGAACATATGGTTGTTAAGTGAACTTCAGCACTGTAGGGGTTAACATGATTTATGACTTAATTTTCGGGTCAGCCGAGCCATTTAAGAGTTCAAACAAGCTCTGACTTGGTGCGTCTATACCCCATTGTGGAACCTCAGCCTGCTGTTGTTAAATAAACCACAGTGACTTGGCTCAGCCCACAAACCATGGTTTATAAAGCAGGTCTGCCTCAAAATCACTTTATAAACCAGCCACAGGATGAAAACCTGCCAGCGTGAAGATCAGATTATTAAATTAAGGAGTTGGCATGGTGACTGCTGCTGTATTAAACGCGTCTACGTGTTTGGTGAAGGGAACATCTGTTTTATATAAGGATATGTCCTTCAAAATCCTGGAACTTCCCTAGAAAAACTTGAAATTCAGCACTATAGCCTCGCGCAAGTCGATCGGAGTCCCTAAGGAATTTCAATTGTTGAATTTAGGTCATTCCAAAGAGTTCCCCTCCCTCCTTTCTCCTTTCATACACAAGAAAACAAGCGGATATTACCGGAATGAAGGATTAAAAAATAATAATGACCAAATCTTGCAATAGCGGGCAAAAAAATGAATTTCCTTCCTTCCTTCCTTCCCTCCCTCCCTCCCTCCTTTCCTTTCCTTTCCGTTCCTTTCCTTTCCTGCCCTCCTTCCTTCCTTCCTTCCTTCCTTCCAAGTTTCTGGCCCTCATGATTGCGAAGAAGGGGAACAAGGCCTAGGAAAATCTGAAGAGAGAAACGGGGCCTGGAGGATAGCTTTGAAATCACAACAACAACAACAACAAAAAAAAAAAAGCCGAAAGTTGGTTCCATAGGCTGAGATCTTTTATTGTTTTTTTAGGAAACTGACCGGATTCAGTCCAGATCTAGCGGTCTTTTCAACCAAACGTGGAACCCGCTGGTGCTGGTTTCTCCCGTTAAATGCCACCTGTTGCATTCTTGGCATTCCAGTTTCCAGACGTCAGAAGCCCAAAAGGACAGCGCACAGGGACACACACACACTCTGAATTCCTGCCTGCATGGCTATGCCTGTCGAACAGAAGCCAAGGGGCCGATCATTTTTCCTGCCGGCTCTTAATCTGTCTCAGAAGCTTTTGCGGGGGTCCAAGATCCCCGCCACAGAGGCTTAGGAAGCGAAGGAAAGATTGTTTTGCGGGTCCTCGTCTTACGGCTGTTTGTTTAGTGACCGTACCAAGCAGCATGGGGGGGGGAAGGGGGAGCTTGTGACCACCGCGGCATCCCTGCCATCACGTGATTGCAATTCAGGCCACGTCCCGGGGTCACGGGATTGCCATTGGCGACCTTCCCAGCCAGTTTCCAACAAGGAAAGTCAACGCGGTAAGCTGGATTTGCTTAACCACTGTGTGATTCACTTAACAACAGTGGGGATGGGCTTAACAACCATGGCCAAAAAGGTCATAAAGTTGGGTGAGATTCGTTTAACAATTGCCCTATGGGGTGAGAGGTTGATGGTTGATGAAGCAGTGTAGAAGATTGACAAGGGTAAGCAAACTTCCTTCCTTCCTTCCTTCCTTCCTTCCTTCCTTCCTTCCTTCCTTTCATCCCTTCTTTCCTTCCTCTCTCCCTCCTTCTTTCATGCTCCTTTCTTTCCTTCCTTCTACACTCCCTCCCTGCCTTCCTCTTCCTTCCTTCCTTCCTTCCTTCCTTCCTTCCTTCCTTCCTTTCTTTCTTTTTCTTTCTTTCATGAAGAAGCTTCTTGGATAAGAAGCAAAACATCTTCAAAGAAAAACCAGAAAGTCCAGTTGCCTCTTGGAAAAAAAAACACCTTTGGGACAATCACAAATATCCTTGCTTAAAGGTAAAGGTTCCCCTCGCACATACATGTTAGTCGTTCCCGACTCTAGGGGGCGGTGCTCATCTCCGTTTCAAAGCTGAAGAGCCAGTGCTTCCAAAGACGTCTCCGTGGTCATGTGGCCTGCATGACTCAACGCCAAAGGCGCACGAAACGCTGTTCCCTTCCCACCAAAGGGGGTCCCTATTTTTCTACTTGCATTTTTTACCTGCTTTCGAACTGCTAGGTTGGCAGAAGCTGGGACAAGGAACGGGAGCTCACCCTGTTACGCGGCACCAGGGATTCGAACCGCTGAACTGCCGACCTTTTCGATCGACAAGCTCTGCGTCTTAGCCCCTGAGCCACCTTGCTTACCCCTACATAAAAAGAAAGAAGCGAACATGAAAACCTCAAGCCAATGCAACGTTATTTATTCCACTTTACTGCATCTAGGGAAAGGCCTTGGCATCTCTGCACCAGTGTTCATCCACTGTGCAGAATTCATAAAAAGGAAAATGCCAGGTGAGCATAAAGGTGTGTTCTATTTTGCATTTCCTCCAGCTAAGGAGAAGGAAATGATCTACTGGCTATTTTGGCCGCTTTCCAGAATAACCCCGGGCAAATGTAAAAATTGCAGTGGTCAGTTTTAATGTGTGTGTTTGTGTGTGTGAGAGAGAGAGAAAAATACATAGCAAAGAATTTTATTTTATTTTTTAATCAAACCTAGTTTAGGTGTGCTTTGGAATCTTGAAGAAATTATGCTTCTTGTAGCTCAGCATAGCAAGGTCATCCCCTTCCCTGCCCAAGTGGAATTTTATAGAATAACAGAGTTGGAAGGGATTTTGGAGGTCATCTAGCCCAACCCCCTGCTTACACAGGAGACCTGCACCAGGGATTCGAACCGTCGAACTGCCGACCTTTCTAATCGACAAGCTCAGTGTCTTAGCCACTGCCCTTAATATGCTCATCGTTACAGCCAGTCCTTGACTTACGTTTGTTCGAAATGGCATAGGATTTCCTGCTTGAGCAAGGGGTTGGACTAGAAGACCTCCAAGGTCCCTTCCAACTCTGTTATTCTATAAAATAAGCAGGAAATCCTATGCTATTTCGAACAAATGATTGTCCAATTTCTTCTTGAAAACCTCCAGTGTTAAAGCACCCATTCCACTTATTAATTGTTCTAACTGTCAGGAAATTTCTCCTTAGTTCTAAGTTGCTCCTCTCCTTGATTAGTTTCCACCCATTGCTTCTTGTCCTGCCCTCAGGGGCTTTGGAGAATAGCTTGACTCCCTCTTCTTTGGGGCAGCCCCTGAGATATTGGAAGACTGCTAGCATGTCTCCCCTAGTCCTTCTCTTTATTAAACTAGACATACCCAGTTCCTGCAACCGTTCTTCGTTTGTTTTATCCTCCAGTCCCCTAATCATCTTTGTTGCTCTTCTCTGCATACTTTCTAGAGTCTCCACATCTTTTTTATAACATTGTGGATTTTATAATATGGAGCACATAAAGTGTGCTCTTTTAAAGCTTTAAGCTTACTAGTCCTGTAGGTTGCTAGAGAATTCTTTTTTTTTTTTTTTAAAAAGAGCAAAACCCAGAAGTAAAGTGAACAAATAGGCAAAGACACAAGTAATCCCCGACGTAGCATTACCATTAGGATTGGAGCTTCTGTTGTTAAGCGATGTGGCCATTAAGTAAGCTGCACCTTACTGGGCAGCCATTTTTGACCTGTTGTTAAGCAAGTCACCACCGCTGTTAAGTGAGTCACATAGCTGCTAACCGAATCCAACTCCCCGCCCCCCTTGACTTTTGTTGTCGGAAGCTGGCTGGGAAGGGAAAAAATGGAGATCATGCAGGGATGCTGCAACCATCATAAATAAAAGCCTCCGAGAATTTTGATCAAGCGATTGTGGGAATGCCGGGGTAGTCAGAAAGGTGAGAACAGGTTATAAAGTCACTTTTTTTCCCATAACAACGATAACAATAAATGATTGTGATTGTAGAAAACAAAATATTTTAGGAAATATTAAAAGGGCAAAATATTTCCCCTAAAAGGGGAGGCAGAAACTCACCCCCCCCTTTGTCAATGGGCTGTTAAGGCTGGGCCAGTCTATTCTGCGTAACAAAGATCTACCTCCTTCAGGGAGAGCCATAGTAAGAATTGCCCAAACGCCCTTTCATTACATCATCACCCAGCAAGAGTCAACCAAGCCTGGGACACAGACAACCTACAAAGTTACCCCTGCATAGCCCTGTGGGAGTCTGACAACCAATCAGAATAACAAGCTCGAATTCAAAAGCCCAGAGCGGGTATAAAAAACCCAGGCACTCTCAGCATCTCTTCCCTGTTTTTTCTTCACCCAAGATCTTCAAGGCATGTGATCCTGTCCACCATTAAAAAATTATCTTTCCAAGCAACTTCCATGAATCCAGTGTCTTTTTCCCCACTTGGAACTGAACCCAGAAGGATATTTCAACGTAAGTCAAGGACTGGCTGTAATAATGAGCATATTAAGGTGACTAGATGGCTCAGTGGCTAAGACACTGAGCTTGTCGATCAGAAAGGAAGGCAGTTCGCGGCTCGAATCCCTTGTACAGGTCTCCTGTGTGAGCAGGGGGTTGGACTAGATGACCTCCAAGATCCCTTCCAACTCCGTTACTGTTACTGTTTCTTTTCCTCTACAGTAGTGGCCAAAATTGTGGAAACCTTTTGGGAAAAGTGTATTTTTGAGGTTTGATGGCTAATAACACCACTTTTTTTTTTTTTGTTGGAGTTTCAAGATCATCCTGGAATGGCCTGGGAATAGCCCAGACCTTCACCCAATGAACAGGGGGTTGGACTAGATGACCTACAAGGTCCCTTCCGGCTCTGTTACTGTTATTACTGGAAGACATTTGAACAAATCCTTTTAAGAGGTGATTCATGACTTCAGAAAACCTTTGGCAGACCCGCCCACCATTGGAATAGGTTGAGACTTGCTCAAATGATATCAGGAGAAGGTAAGAAACACCAGAGAAACAAATCCACATGTCACAATGAGCTGAGGTGGGTATCAGGGGGAAAAAAAAGAAAAAAAAAGCCATATTTCAAACACTGACTCAATATTTTGACCTAGCCAAATCTCACCGTATTTACAAAACTTGTCTTCTTGTTGCAAAACACACCATTTGAGAAACTTTGGCTGCACCTATAAAGCTATAGGGGATGCGGTGGCTCAGTGGCTAAGACGCTGAGCTTGTTGATTAGAAAGGTCAGCAGTTCAATGGTTCGAATCCCTGGTGCCGCGTAACAGGGTGAGCTCCTGTGACTTGTCTCAGCTTCTGCCAACCTAGCATTTCGAAAGCACGTAAAAAAATGCAAGTAGAAAAATAGGGACCACCTTTGGTGGGAAGGTAATAGTGTTTTCCGTGCACCTTTGGCGTTGAGTCATGCCGGCCACATGACCACGGAGACGTCTTCGGACAGCGCTGGCTCTTCGACTTGGAAACGGAGATGAGCACTGCCCCCTAGAGTCGGGAATGACTAGCACATATGTGCCAGGGGAACCTTTTTACCTTATAAAGCCATCCACCTTGTCCTGAAACTTGATCCCGAAGAATTAAAGCCGCATGGAATTCAAAAGGTCGAAAATTGGCAATACGGATAGCCCTCGACTTACAACCACAACTGAACCCCAAATTTCTGTTGTTAAGTGAAACCTGTCAAACTCGCAAAGCAGATGCCGCAGGGCATCTGTCGGGACCCTGACAAAACCTTTGTTAAGTGAGTTTTGTCCCATTTTCTGATCTTTCCCTGCCACAGTTGTTAAATTAGTTTTGGTTTTTTTAGATTAGTAACACGGTTGTTAAGTGAATCGGGCTTCCCCATTGACTTGGCTTGTTGGACGGTCGCAAACAGGGATCGTATCACCCTGAGACACTGCAAGTGTCGTAAGTACGAGTCAGCTGTCAAACGTCAAAGTTACAACACCGCTGAAAAAATGTTGTCACTGATTTATGACCGGTCCTTGCATTTACAACCAACGTAGCATCCCTGTGGTACATGATTGTGATGTGAACACTTGGCAACTGTGTTTGTGGTGTTTTCAGTATCCTTGTGGTCCCACAATCCCCATTTGTGACTTTCCCAGCCAGTTAGAAACTGACAGGGAAGGTCACAAGCCATGGTCTCACTTAATGACCCTTAACAACACATTTTCTGGTCCCTATTCTGCTCATAAGTTCAGGACCTGTATTCAGCTCCCATTTTGGAGGTAGTCCTCGAATTACAACCACTCATTCAGTGACTGGTAGGAGTTAAGACGGCGCTGAAAAATGCGACTCACATCTGTCCTCACACTTACGACGGGCGCAGCATCCTCACAGCCACACACCATCAAAATTTGGGGTGCTGGCAACATATAGAGTTAAAACCAGAAATATTCTTATTGGGAAATTTACCACAGAATTATAGTAAAGAAGATACATATTTGATTATTCATATAATAACAGCGGCTAGAATTGTATTTGCACAAAACTGGAAAGCAGGTAAAATCCCACTGGAAGGAGAAATTATAAAGATGATTTTAGAATGTGCAGAAATGAATAGATTTAACATTGAGAATAAAAGATAAAGAGGAGTCGATGTATTTCAAGACATGGGATAAATTTTATGATTGGTTGGAAAAGAAATATGAATAAGGACATAGAAATGAAGTAGATAAGAGAATAGATGGGAGAAAACAATTAGAAAAATAGATACCTAGATGATGTCAAGTAAAAGGAGAAAGGGGTGTGTGTAAAAAGGTAAAAAGTGAGAGATTATAAAAATGTACGCAAATGATGAATAAAAATAAGTAATAATTGAATAAGAAATTGAAATGAGAATAAAAATAATTAGAAAATTGGGGCTGCTCGAATACCACTTTAGATTGAATTGAAAAGGGAAACAACAGGAAAGAGGAGAAAAAGTAGAGAGAGAGGAAGGGAGAGGAGAGGAAAGGAGAAAGAAGAAAGGGAAAAGGAGAGGAAGAAAAGGGAGGGGAAAAAGGAGCAGAGGGGTAAGAAGAGAGGAGTGGGGGAAGAAGAAGGGAAGTAGGAAAGAGAAGGAGAGGAAGAACGAAGGAAGTAGGAGGAGAAACAGGAAGGAAGAGAAGGGGAGGAGAAGAATGGTTGGAGTAAAGGTAAAAGGTAAAAGAGTAGCCCCGAAAAAGTAAAAATTAAAAATGAAAGTTAAAAGAAAAGATGAATGAAAAATGATGGAAATGACTGTACATGTAAATCTGTTTATGGGAAATAAAAATAAAAAACTTTAAAAAAAAATTTGAGGTGCTTAACAACCGACCTATTCCCAGGATCCCCATCGGTGACTTTTACCAGCCAGCTTCCCGACAAGTCAAGTCAATGGGGGAAAGCTGGATGTGCTTAACAACCATGTGATTCACTTAACAACCACAGCGATCCACTTAACAACCATGGCGGTTCACGGAACAATCACGGCAGGAAAGGCATTAAAATAGCAGGTGATTCAATGACTTGCCTCACTTAGCGACAGAAATTCAGTCCCAGTTGTGGTCGTAAGTTTGAGGACCCCTTGTATTGTATTTCCTCCTAAGGCCTGGCAGGAAGTTTGTCTTTTCCACAAAGGCCCCCACGCGCCATGCCAGCCTTCCCCAAAGTTCCCCACCTCCTGGCCATGTTTCACGACGCCCTACTCTGAGTTTTGAAATGCACGGAAGCTTTTCAACTTCCTGGAAAGTTAGTCTACTCTGAGCAAGGGCTGGAGGCTCAAAACACCCAGGTTGATTTCCCTACCTGGAAGATCCAGGATGGAGCAACAAATTACTCCCTGTTTAAACATCCTGCAGGTTTTCAAGATCAAAAGGCATTGAAACCTCCTCTTGAGAAAACCCAACAAGACAGACACGGACTTCAGAGGATCATTAGAACTGCAGAAGAAACAATGGCTACCAACCTTCCTTCCATGGAGGACCTGTATACGGCACGAGTCAAAAAGAAGGTTGAGAAAATATCTACAGACTCCTCGCATCCTGGACATCAACTGTTTCAACTCCTATCCTCAAAACGACGCTATAGAGCACTGCACACCAGAACAACTAGACACAAGGACAGTTTTTTCCCGAATGCCATCACCTGCTTAACAAATAATTCCCTCAACACTCAAACTATTGACTAAGTCTGCATTACTATTACTATTAATCTTCTCATCCTTCCTATCACCCATCTCCTCCCACTTATGACTGCATGACTGTAACTTTGTTGCTTGTATCCTTACCATTTATATTGATATTGTTTCCTAATTGCTTCTTTGTACCCTATGTCTATCATTAAATGTTGTACCTTATGACGAATATATCTTGTCTTTTTATGTACACTGAGAGCATAGGCACCAAAGACAAATTCCTTGTGTGTCCAATCACATTTGGCCAATAAAGAATTCTATTCTATTCTATTCTATTCTATTCTTTTCTCTCCTCTTCTATTTTTTTTCTCTCCTCTTCTATTTTTTCTTCTCTGCTCTATTTTCTCTTCTCTTCTTTTTTCTCTCTTCTCTTCTCCTCCTCTCCTCTCCTCTCCCCTTCTCTACTCTACTCTACTCTTATTATTCTATATCCTATCCTATCCTATCCTATCCTATCCTATCCTATCCTATCCTATCCTATCCTATCCTATCCTATCCTATATTCTATCTTATCCTATCCTATTCTACATCAATGCAACCCAGTTAAACGGAAAGTAGAGGCGGAGAACCAGGATTCTACCACTTGTGTTTCCAGGAACAGCTGTAAAAATTCCCCGCTTCCAAGTTTGGGGAACAGGTAACAAATTTCTACAACCACACTCAACCACAGCAGAATGCAGAACTATCTTCGGATTTAAACCATCAGCCCCACGAGGACTAGAATCTTCACTGGATCATCCTTTCTAGAAGACAGACCCCCAGGATGCTATCAAACAGATCCAGATTTGCCTCCAGAAAGGCCTAAAGTTAAATCCCAGAACTTTCCAAACAGTCGCTGATAAAATTTTGAAAGTCACATCTATAAAAACCTGGCGGGAATGCCCAATACAGTGACTCAGTCCGCAGATATTTATATTCCTTTTTCTTTGCCTATAAAATAGGCAGGGCCCCATACAATTGTTAGATATGTATTTTTTTTTTTTAACATTTCAGCCACATCACAGGGGAAATGCGACTCAAAGCAGTGGGAAAGGAGCCCAGCAAATGCCCTCAAATGCACGGACCACAACACCCATCCGGGCAAGAGGTTGAGGGGATTGTAGTCCAGATGTAGGCCAAAAAAGACTGAGGGGAGGGCTGGAAAATCTCACAAACACTTGGCACACAACCCTTACTTTTCTGCAGCGCGTCTCTGCTGCTTTCACTCAGTTGGAAAGGGAAATCCTCCCAGGGAGAACCCCTAGCTTCTCTGCCCATGCTCATAAGTACCCTTTTTCTTCTGCATTAAAGCCACGGAGGGCCAGCGGGAGAGAGAGAGAGAGAGAGAGAGAGAATCCTGAAAGCGAACTTTGCCGCTTTCGCTCCTTAAACCGGCGCGCTTGCTTTTCCCCAAATCGCAAATTTAATAATGCTTTTTTTATTTAAAGAAACAACAAGGCCAAGTGGAACCTCTCCAGGAAGAGCGGGTTGTGTAAGAGGCAGATAACTTAAGAATATATACAATATTTTTCTCCCAAAAGGCCGATCTCAACCGGATCGCAAACTCCAGCACTTTTCCCTCTCCAATCTCACCTCCCGAAAGCAAAGCCCCGAAATCTTTACCTGCGCCCGGACTCGGCCTAGGACGGAGTATAAAAGGCCCCGATCTTTACACCGGAGGAGGGTAAGGGAAGGGTTTTTTTTTTCGGCGCAGGAACGTCGCTCGGGCACCCCCCTCCACCTCCTCGCCGCCCGTCTCCGCCCGTTCGAGGCCGAGCAACTCCTCCCTCGGTGTGCGTTAGCCAAGGGAAGCAGCCGGAGCAGGGCGCGGCGGGGAAGTCTTGCGCAAAAACGCACGGGTCGGGGAGGTGAGTTGGAGACGGAAGAGGGGTGGCCCGGGAGGGTCTCTCTCTCTCTCCGATCCCCGGTTTCTTGGGGGAGACGGAAAGGGCAAGAAGCGGGGAGGCCCATCTCCTCTTCCGCGGTTGGAAGTCTGCTTCCTTTCGTCCGCATTCTGCCCGCATTGCAACACCCGGGAGAGCAGCAGCCGCGCCCCGGGAGACAGCTTGACTGCGCCCCGGAGCGCAAAATCGGTTTGCGCGAAAAGTGGGATAGGGGGTGGGGGGTGGGAAGAGCGCATGGGATGCAGACTTTCTAATGCGCGATCCTCAAAGCGGCCGGATTTGCAACGGCGGTGCAGCCTTCTAAGCCAAAACAGCTGGTTTCCCAACTTTTTTGGTTTTTAGTTTAGCAGCCTAACGCGCGAATAAGAGGCGCGAAGCTGGACCGGCTGCATTACAGTCTTGGCTGCGGTTAGGAAACCCAATGGGGGTCTGTCCTCCCCCGCAACGGGGCGCTCTTCAGCGGCGTCCGACTACAGCGCCCATCACTCCCTCCCAGCAAGTCGATTAGTGAGTGTACAATACACAGGTCTGGCTTAGGGGAGGTTTCAGGATCAAGGGCGCTTTGTTGGGGCCGTCCCAGGTTTTCCAGTGGGGCACCCCCCTTTTTTTGATAGACGTTTCCAAGAAGTCTGACTAGGTGGCTCAGTGGTTAAGACACTGAGCTTGTTGGCGGCTCGAATCTCTAGTACAGGTCTCCTGCGTGAGCAGGGGGTTGGACTAGATGACCTCCAAGGTCCCTTCCCACTCTGCTACTGTTAAGTCCCTCTCATTATTTTTACCCGCTTTTAAATAAAACAACTCAAGGTGGCGAAGATATTTAAGGCTGCTTCCTCTATCCGTTTTCCCCACATCAACCTTGTGAGGTGGGATGGGCTGGGAGAGGAAAGGAAAGGATCGGCCCAAAGTCACCCAGCTTTCAAGGTTAAGACGGGACTAGAACTCACAACCCCCTGGTGATCGGGCCACAGTCACCTAGCTGTCTTACATGACTAAAATGGGACTGGAACTCAGAGTCTTCCTGTTTCTAGTCTAGTAGTTTCATCACTAAACTGGTCTCTGACACTACATGCAATTGTTTGGATTCAGACAACCACTGTCTGAATGATGGTTTCTCCTTTGTATGGGTTGCGGGGAAGAGATAAATGATACTTTTAAAGAGATTGAGGCTGGGACAAAGCTGAGACACTCCAGCTGTTAGATTATGGGTAGGTTTCCTCTATTATAACCTGACTTTCTGTAGTATGTTTGCCCACGGCTAACCATGGTTTAATTTTCAGGTTTTGTACACAGGCTGGCTAAAACACAAATGGAGGGGTGCAACCCAGTGCAAAAGGCAACCTTATTTTGCCAAGGTTGAGAAATCTGCCTTACTATGCCAACTCCAATTCATTCTCTACCCAATTTAAAAATGTTGCTAGGGCCTGGACAACAGAAAACCATATTCTTCCCCCGCCCCCCGCCCCCCCAAAAAATAGAGAGAGAGGTTAACTTTCCGCCCAAAATGTTCAGGGCCTTTTTTGCCTTTCAATTTTGCTCCAAATCAAAGCATATTTGTACTGGGAAAAAGAAAGATGATGGAGATGATGGATGCTTTCTGAATTTTATAAATAAGTAAGAAATAGGACATCCTTGCCAGCTATCGGTTTCAGAAATTTCTCATTCAGACTTCAGGCCCACCTGTCGTTATATTAATATAGTTAACGGGAACTTGTTAATTACCATTTTTATCCATGGCTTTCCATTTATTTGATTCTAGTTTTCTAATATTTTGTCAGCTGGCTTGAAGGGCCAACAAGGCACAAAGGTGAGTCAGAAATCTAATAAATAGCCACTGCATTAGGATATGGCTGAGGAGAGAAATGGCTTTAAATCCCACCCCTCTTCTCGCTTTCCATTCCACAAAATTTCCACCATAAACATCAACTGCAAGGACTGCACCAGTTAGCAAACTAAAAATTGTCCGAATTTTCTCTTCTTCTGTTTTGCCCTTGTATGTCTGAATACCTAAGCACAGGGAGTGCCACTATTTAATTGACTTGCAAATCGTTCCAGATTCCTTTGGGCTAAAACAGCCGTTTAAAAAGCTTGTAAATCTGCAAATAAAGGTGCTACGAATGAACCAGAGTAAAATGTGATTAAAAAGTTTGAAAATATATCCCTGTAGCCTGTTCTTCTAGATGTCTTTATTAAGAGTCATTCCAAATGGCACATTTTGGTATTGTACAAGTCACAATTCATAAGCTTTTTTTTTTAATATATATATATATTTGTGTATATTTAAAAAAAGCTTATGAATATATAAGTATTACTGAGTGTCCTCTTTACAAACAAGAAGATAAAGTGCTTATAAATAGAATGCCGCAGATGTAGATGGAAGGACATCCATGAATACTACTATTCCGGTGGGGGAAATCTGGTATGCAGAGGGGGTCTTCAGCCGTCAGACATTATGCCAAAAACTGCCAATCTTTCTCTCTTCCATCTGTCTCCATGGTGGGTCCCTGTAAGACTACCAAAGATTGATGTTGAGATTCGGTCTACGCAATGCTTCAGATTGCATGTGGAGGTTGTACTTGGAAACAGAAAAGGATGAACATAACAGCTATCTGGGGTTCATTAAAATAGCCACGTTCTTTTCCAACTTGGAAGAAACACTCTTGCTACAGCTGCACGACTCTTTCGTTGATGTCTTAATAAAATTTATTTTTTAAAAAATATTTTGTTATTATTTTGTTAATATTTCAAAAACATGAATCAAAAAGTGAAAGAAAGTTGAAAAGAGTCAGATGAAAAACAAGATCAAAGTGCAATACTGAAAAATAAAACGAATGGCTGTTGGCTTGTTTCAGTACAGATTTTAAAAAATACATTCAACTCTTACTCTAAAATTAACAATAGGAGAAGGAAGGTATGTTAAATATATTTGCCAGCTTGAGTTATTTTGTAAAAACAATAAAAATAGGATATAAATAAATAACTTTTAGAATCCGATATAATCCTAACCATCAGATCCCACGTTCACTTCTCTCTCTTTCTTACCAAAAGTGGCTATGCTTTGATGAAATTGAGATAAATCTTCAAATTTCTACGTCGTTCCAGGACTTTCAAAAGTAATCCAAAACACCACACAATAGTCAAAATTATACTGGGGGGGGGCAGTGGGCAGCTACATATATTTGGTTTGAAAAGTAATCGTGATGAATGACGAAATTCTTGTATTGGGTGGGACGACAGAATGCTGCACTTCTTAAACATGATGGAAAATTCTGAAGGATTCAAAGAGGTTTGAATCTTTGATGCCATTTTAGTTGGTGTTAGTAAAGAAATTGTCCAACTGTAGATTTCTTTCTCCACTGTACAGGTAGTCCTTGTCTTAAAACCATTCATTTAGCATTTACTCCTATAAAATCTTAACATTGGAAGGGCTAAATGATGCTGTGCTTCAATGGTTAGGTGGCCTAGGCGTTGGTATCTGAAGCAAAGTTCAAATAATACATTAATATAAATTGCTAGTCCATGTATGCTATTCCCTACGCTAAATAAATAGATGAATTGGAAGGGGTCCCCAGAGGACATCAAATTCAATTCCTGGTAGTATCTGCCTGATCTACAGGTAATCCTTGACTTACAATCATTCATTTAGTGACCATTTGAAGTTACAATGGCACTGAAAGAAGCGACTTACGATGGGTTCTTGCCTATATGACAATTGCAGCATCCGCATATGAGTCATATGATAAAATGGCTAGAGAGAAAGTCCCTGTGGATGGACTTCCAGCATGAGTCTGAAAGCTCAGAAGACAAAACCTCTGGTCCCAGATCAGATCCTGCATACAATAAAAATTCAGATGCTTGGCAACCGAAATGTATTTTTAACTGTTGAAGCGTCTGTGATTCCTATTTGTGACTTTCCCAACTGGCTTCCGGCAAGCCAAGTCAATGGGTGGGTAAATCAGATTCACTTAACAACGGCATGATCCACTTAACAATTACAGTGACTCACTAAACAACCCTGGCAAAGAAAAACCAAAAAATCAGGTGCTTTGCTTAGCAATGGAAATTCTGGTCTTGGTTGTGGCTGTAAGTCTGAACAGAAAATAAAATCCAAATTATTTATGAGCTGGAAGAAATTTCTGCGACACTTCCAACAAGGACCCTGGATTGGAATTGGAGAAATGGTAAGCTTCATTTCACCACTCAGAAGTTTTATCAAGACTGGCACCGGTTTATCTCTCTGTGAATGCCCCAACACTAAATGTTAACTTCTTCAACACAGCGATAAAAGGATAAGTTCAATTTGCTCTAGGGTGGATGAACAAACAATGAAGATAACTGTGAAATGAATAATCTTGTGGGTAGAAACAGTTATGTGTTCAGATATCTAGAACGGTTATCAGATCCACAAAAGCTAAACAGATCTTTCCGTCATTGGAAATCAGCCAAAAAAACATGCTTATTTGGCAAATGGTTTATTTCTAACTTTTAACCCTACTCTGTTTAAACCGAATGGGGAATGTGTAAGATTGATTTCAAAAGAATATACAGGTGGTTCTTGACTTACAACAGTTCATTTAGTGACCGAAGTTAAAACAGCACTGGGAAAAAAATGACTTGCGATCGTTTTTCACACTTATGACCGTTGCATCATCCCCGTGATCATGTGATCAAAATTCAGACGCTTGGCAACTGACTCATATTATTTCAGAGTGTCCTGGGATCGTGTGATCCACTTTTGCGACCTTCCAACAAGCAAAGTCAACGGGAAAAACCAAATTCACTTAACCGTGTTACTAACTTAACAACTGGAGTAACTCACCTAACAATAGTGGCAAGAAAAGTCCTAAACTGGAGCAAAATTCACTTAACAAATGTCTCAGGATAGAAATTTTGGGCTCAATTGAGGTCGTAAATCGAGGACAAGCTGTATATTTCATTCCTTTTGAAACACAGATTTCAAAAGAATGTGTTTTTCATTTTTTTTTTAAAATGTAGATTTTCGAAAGACTGCATTCATCATAGAGCGTTTAATTCAAAATGCCCCTAAAAGATGAATTGAACACGGTTAGTAGTACTTACTTTGCATCACAGTGTAGTTAGTCTCTGAATCCAACATTAGAAAAGGACAGCTTTCCAAATCTCCTTTCAACACCTCTGACGGTAACAAATCGCTGGCAGGGGGAGTGATCTGAGCCACATTTTCTTCCATATCCAAAACGCAGAGAAGGCACTCCGGGGGCGTAATACCTGGCCCTCTGGGGAAGAAGTCATTTTCATTCCTCAGATAACTCCTCAGCGCCCCGCTGTGGTGAGATGCTCGTTCACGGGACCAGGCCCAGTGAGAGGGCTCTCTCAGCATTATCTAGATAACAGGAAGCCTGATCGTTATTATGAGAGTTGGTTTCAGGAGACCGTTATGTCAATATCGGAACTAACACCTCCTTTTTCAGGGGAAGAGACCTGCTGCTTTGCTGAAGTACGTGCAGTTAGAAAGAAAAATAAATTATTATTTTTTGGGTTTAACATACACTGGAATTTAGTGGTCCACATGCAGGAATTTTTCTGTTAAACCCCATCTCTTTTTCTCAATAAATCTTTGCTAAATTTGGTGCGTGTTTTCTTTTTTTGTGCCCGGCATCTTCAACTTATTTATCAACATGTAAAGATGCCATGCCAAGTATCACTAGACTTCTAATGCAGTATGTATTAAAACGAACATTTGAATCTTGTAGTGTTTAACATGGAGTGTTACTTTTCATCTTACATGCATGGAGACAGTTGGTCCAATTCACTCATAAATCTATTGTTATTTATTAAATTTGTATGCCATCTACGTGGGCATGCCCCTGCGGTTTTCTTGGCAAGGTTTGTCTTAAGTGCTTTGCCCTTGCTTCTTTCTTTCTAGGGTTAAGAGTGGATGACTGCCCCAAGGTCACCCAGCTGCCTTTGTACCAGTGGTTGGTTGCCCCCGGTTCGGACCAGTTCTATAGAACTGGTAGTAAAACTGGAGGGAGGCTCTGTCCACCGACCCCAACCTCATCAGAACGCTTCTGCGCATGCACAGAAGAGCGTGCACGTGCTAAGTGAGCGTGCCCAGCCCCGTTGTGAACCGGTAGTAAAGGTAAGTAGAACCCACCCCTGCTTTGTACCTAAGGCAGGACTAGAACTCTTGGTCTCCCACTTTCTAACCATGGTGTCTTAACTATTATATCAAACTCATACTTGCGAAGAAAAATATTTTTGTTAGGCAACTACAAAAAACACCTGATAATAGCTAGTACAGACCTTGCAGAAACAAGGAAGCTGTCTTACACACCTAATGAGATTATTGGGCCATCGTTTTTGCAGAATATCAGGGAAGTGTCTTTTTTCTAACCCAAGGAGAATGACTTTGGACACATTATATGCATACTATGCACAACATTAAATTTCATTCCATTATTTGTTGCTTTCCCTCAGTTATCCTCCATCACTCCCCCACCCCGCTGCCAATATCTACTGTAAGGTTTCCTTTGCAGTATGGGAAATAATTCTGCCCTTCCCTCCATCAAGCCACCGGTTTTAATCAGATTAAACCGCAGCTGACCTCATCGCAACATCGCTGGCTCACGAACGCTCTGTACTTCATTTTAGCCCAAAAGCCATCTCTCATTTTTAAGAATTGTGGAAATAGTTTCCTCCAGTTGTCGCCAAGTGCCCAGGGGAAGATTTCATATTTATAGTCTTCCGTGTCTTCTTCCATGTCATTGGCTAAGTACCTATAATTAGGAAAAAGAGATGTTGGAAGCAGGGAAAGCCGCCGGGATTCCTTCGGTGACATAATATGGCATAATTTCTCAAGAAAGGCTGAGTCACTTTCTCAGTTTGAAATCCATCACTTTTTACAACTGTAAAAAGTTATAACAGTCAGAGTACAAAGTCAGATGTTGTCCACATTCAAGGACAGCTTGGAACAGGGAAATAAGGTGGTGGAAAACCTATATCTTCCACTTGTAGTGGAAAGCAAGGAAAAATTCCAAATAACAGCTTAAATAAGGAAGTACCAAGGAGAACCCCTCCCCACACTGAGGGCAAGTACTGTACATAAACAAACCCCACTTCCTTTTAGCAATGAAGATGTTATCTAGTTGGTAATGAAACATCTAAGAACAAATAACCAAGCTCAGAGAGCACCAAGGATTCCACAATTCAACTCTTAAGCTACAGATACCCTCTTCTATTAGAGCACCAAATGGCTCACGTCAATATAATAATGTAGACAAATGTTTTCCACTTCTACACTACGTCCTTTGCTCTACATCATCTAAAGATTGCTTATGAATTATTTCTGAATAATGTGAATTCAGGGGATCTTTTTCTAGATGAACTAGCCATCTCCAGCCCTAAATTCTGTCCAGATACATTAATATCTTTAAATGGCCTAAGCCAAAAATCTTGGCAGTCTTTAAAGCAAAACAAATGAATAGGACAACCATGAAGCTCAAAAGATAACTGTGCCACTTACAGAGCTATGAAGAGATTGATCCGTGTATATTCTTTTGTTTGTAGGCCAGCTCGTTTAAAGTACATCATAGTCATGGCTATAAGATACTGAATGAAAAGGTGAGTTTTAATATTTTTAAAGACCGGAATTGTAATATGGCGACAGGGAAGAAAAAAAACCATCCTAAGTACATGCATAGAAACAGAACTGAAAGAGCCAAAATACTGGTACTTGCTTTTATTAGGAAAGTTATTATTGCTCTGTGGACTTTTGAGAAGAGGCTTTAATAGTCAAATTACCCTGATACCACAGGTTATTTAAAGGAAAAACTAAGTGGCAGCTTGCCAGCTAAGCCCTTCCTAGTAGGCTGTTTTTTAAAAAATTTCCTTTACTAAAGAAATCAACCAAGAACACAAAAGTCACAGAAAAACCCAACAACACATTTGCAGTTATAGCATCAGGAGTTCTGCATTGGGAAAAACTTTTATCTTCTCTTGAATGGTTGAGTTTGGGTTGCTAAATAACATTATCACGGTAGCTTATGCTATGTGAACAATTAAGTATGCTGTTGCCGTGCTGCCTCCTGGTGCCAACGCAAAACAAGGGAAGAACTGTCATTGTGAATTTAAGTCCAAACTAATAATATCACTATGGTTAGCTGGTTTCATTCCTACAGCAGGACTAGAACTCATGATCTTTTGAATTTTAGTCTGATACCTTTACCACTAACCAACTAGCTCTAGTTTTGGGTTACCAGTGTCCAATTTAAGAACAGGTTTTATTTCTGGTATGCTTCTAACTATGATCAGTACAGCTATAAAACAATTGGCACACTATATTACAATTACTCCTTACATACTATAAACAAGGAGCATCTACATTAAAAAAGAAAATAGAATGTAATAGCCCTTCCTTGATATATTGGTAGCCCTCAACTTACAATTGCGCCCAACATTTCTGTTGATGAACAAGATAGCTAAATGAGTTTTTCCCCATTTTATGACCTTTCTTTCCACAGTTGTTAAGTGAGTCGTTGCAGCTGTTATGTTAGTAACACAGTTAAGTGTTCCCCATTGACTTCGCTTGTCAGAAGGTTGCAAGAGGTAATCACATGATCTCGGGAAACTGCAACAATCATAAATATGAGTCAGTTGCGAAGCATCTGCATTTTGATCATGTGACCATGGGGATGCTGCCACACCGTGCCAGATACTTGAATATGAAATACAGTCACAAGTCACTTTTTCAGTGCCATTGTAACTTCGGTTACTAAATTAATGGTTGTAAGTTGAGGTCCACCTGCATTTGTTTAGGTGGGGAGGTGTTTGGGGGAACAGAATGTATAAAGAAAAGAGATAACCAGTATAACCTATTTTTCTGGGAACTGGAACAATATACTCTGGAAAATGGAGGCAAAGGTCATTTTATCCACTGCCTGCTAAAAATTGTTTTGTTTTTTTAACAACAGCTGTTAAGTCTCTTATGAAAACAAATAAATAGAAGCCTATTCTGGAACATCCTGTCTATTTGTGTGAAAGGTAAGCTTCCAATATTGTCAATTAAAATTGAGCTGTAAAACTAAGAACACAATATTGATCTAATACTGGAAGTGTTGTTGCACGAACATAACAGGAAACATACCTTATCTGAGATTCTGTAACACGTGTCCATGGACAGGAAGTCTTGTACCAAGCCATCCTCTGATGAGAAATAGAGGGATCCGATGTAAGCTACATGATTCATTATTACAGACAAAGTTTAAATTCAGGTAATACAAGGCAACTTATAGTATTTTATGCTATTTTTATAGCATCTGAAAAATATTATTAAATAAACCCAACTCTTAAGCATAACACACAATGAGCATTACATCCTGTTACTATAGAATTTGCCATGCATTTAGAATCAGAAAAACGGGAATAACTGGTGAAATCATTAAAAAAGATTCGATATATTAGACTTCCCACCCCCCAAAAAACACATCACCCCATGTTTGAGTGGGAAAGAGGAGATCCAACATTTTCCTGGACATATTTTTAAATGTCATTAACCTTAATCTTTGTTAATTTCACCTATACATTCCCAGACATAGCTTTTAGTGATACCATCCCAAAGCTACCTATTCTAAAAATCTTTTGTCTTTCCCTGATCGACTTAAAATAAAACGTTTTGCCATTCTGAAGTGCAGAAGGTGTCTTAAATCAGCTAAGCCATGATTCACTGAAAAAAACATATCACACAAGACCATAAACCAGAGGTTGGACAGCAATCATTTTGGATCCTAGAAATCATGATGTGATTTGAATTAAAGATCCAACTGCCCTTCTATTAAATCCCATCACATTTAAGTGAGAGAGTGTGATTGCATTTCTTTTTTAATTGTGGGGTTGGTGGTGGTGGAAAGATTTGAAGACAAGGTTTGCAATCTGTTAGGCACTGTGCTGCCATACAGAAAATTGGGCAAATGACACAATGGTTAAACTTTGTGTGTCAATTAAGTCATTCTGCAGGCTAGCTGGGCTTTGAATGCTGTCCATCTCTGTCCCAAGGAGCGCTGAGTCCTAGCACTCCTTGAGTAGATACGACTACTAGACCTAGGAGGTTGAAGAATGCTTCTTGTTCTTCTCTGCGTAGCAGGAAAAATGGCTGCTGTGAAATTTTCAAGGTTGTCGTGGAAAGTTCCTTCTCAAGCCCCTGTGTAGAACCACCAGTAACCAAAGCACCCTGAGTGCTGCGTTGTCGTGCGCTCCCTGGCTTCACTACAGCAGTGACTGTAGGAGGAAGACAAGTGCTATGGCTGTCTCGCATTTTTCTTTGAGGTGGTTGATAGTAGAGGCCCCAAAATGGCCTTCCTGGGAGGAGAAACACATTCATGCATCAAATTTAAAGCAGCCACATTGAATATTATTCTTCCCAACACATTAAACTCCTTCAAGACTCAGCTAGCACTATAGTTAAATTACACTCCAATTTCTAACATCAGATTTACCTATTTTGTTTCTCCATGCCCCCACCAGGAGAAATGGGAAAGTCTCAAAATAGCCACTTACATGGTAGGTGACAACTATTTGCTTAACACAAGATGCATATATTGCTGAAAAGACACAATTATTCCATGTATACTACACACCAAGCATTGGGTGGGTCAAAACAGAACTCTACAGTATACTGAAACGCAATAAAATACTAAGTTATGGTCTTTAACCAGTAAAAATGCAATGAATAAAATGAGCAACACAAAACTTTCCCCTAACAACAAAAACTATTAGCAACTACAGCCCATATTCTGCCCATATTCTTCTCTATTGCCAGTTCTATAGGGACATTTGTCACCGGCTGATTGCCTGTTTTATTCAATTTCTGGGGCACCTCAATAACTTTTATCTGCATTGTTTAATAAACAAGTTAAATTTATTTCTCTAAAAGTAGCAAAATTTTGTTACATTGTGTGTACGTTTGCCCACAAATGATTGCGAATAGTTCTTGTTGTTAAAGGGATAGTTTTGTATTGCTCATTTCATTGACTGTATCTTTACTGGTCAACGGGCGAAGTTCTATCTGCAATAAAAGCAGCACTTCATTTAAAAAGATAGCCGATTTAAGGAGATTTCAAGACTCAAAAAGCAATGTTGCAGCTACTCTGAATTTCTTCAACCACAGCTTAATATTTGTGCTTGAATTAACTTTCTCCCAAAAGTAGACAAGGAGTATATATGTTGTGTACATATATTTTTGATAAACTCCCAAGACACTTAAGTAAAATGGACAGTATGGAAATTTAAATAAATAAATAGGAACACACACTGCACTAAGCAACGATTTGCCCCGATTGTGGTATAAGTTATTCAGTTTGGCTTTACCAAACACTATAGGCTACAAACCACAATTTAAACTACAATGGTTACATTGATGGGCTAATCTAATTATATTACAGATTATCTAGGAAAGAGGAGTATTATTCCTATTTCATAACTCAATGCACATGGACAATACAGCATTCAAAAACAGCTCTGAGTTCGTTTTGAATTCTAAGCTTTAAAATCCCATCTGATTGTAGCCCTTAACATGCTGTTCGGTGGAAATAAATTCAAAACTTTGAAAAAAAATCAAAACTTCATCCTAAACTCAATGACATACTTCATTATCATGCGAATTATAATACAAGAAGGATCCATTATGTAAGGGATCCTGTAATACACAGAGCAAATAGTTTGCTACCAAAAAAATAAATAAAAAATAAATACCACAGAAGTGGTATTGGGGCTTGGGGTTAAATAAACTCATCTGAAATGATTCCCAATTAAGATTTACATTTTATTTAACATATTTTTATTTATTTGTCGTTTCTAACACCAGCAGATACAAATTAAGCATCGCATGGAGATAAATCAATTTTAAAGATTATTCATATAATCTTTAAATATAATAGTAATTTCATTACTATTTCCAAACACTAAACCTGTCAGGACTGGGATGATTATCTTCTAAATCTTCAAACCTGCCCCCAAATTGCATCCCTGCCATTTTTTTCTCCTCTTCCATATTTTTTTTTTATGGGCTAGCCACTTTTTTTTTTTAATCCACAAATGCAAAAAACATTATTTTGCAACACTTGCATTCCTAATTATATTTTCTAAAAAAAACATCCTTTGAGTTGCATTTCTCCCCCTTCTGAATAAAACCACAGCAGGTACATTTCCTTTGATGGGGGGGACTTGTTTTACCATCCTGACAGGACTGCAGGATGAAGTTTTAGGGTGAGGGGGAAAACCCCCCTCAAAAATGCCTTATTTTGCTTGGTTAAATGGAGCTTCAATTGCGCACTAGACAAACACACACCCTCAAATGGGAGCAGAGTTTTTTTTTCATGCAAAAAAGAGATTAATGGCAGTCTCTGTGGAGAGCCGTGAAAGACACCAATAGAAATAAATGAAGGGAAAAAAATGGCCACGCTTCTTCTTCTTCTTCTTACACCATTGCCCACTAAGCCGCTTCCCGCCAAAATTTTCCCGCCCTTTTTTTTACACAATTCCCCCCCCCCCCCCCACCTGAGCACAGCGACAACCACCCAAAGAACAGAGAAGCGAAGGGGGCACCGCTAAGCCTCGCCCACTTCTCCTCAGCCGCTACCGTTTATAGGCTCGACCGCCGTTCCGGCTGCACCAATCCCCGCTCAGAGGAGGCGGGGAGAATTGGGATAATACAGATTAACAGAGTTGGAAGGGACCTTGTAGGTCATCTAGTCCAACCCCCCGACAGATGGCAGGCCAATCTGTCAAGCGTTGCTGACGTAGCTACTTCTTGCCTGGGAATTTTTTAAAGAAGTTTTTAAAGTTTTTTTTTTAAATGTCAAATTGTGCTTTGTTTTAAGAGAGGGTTTGCTTGCTAAAGAGCTTGTAAATATTTTTCTTAATAGCGATAACACTTATCTAACACTTAAGCTTATATACCACTTCATTAATAATGTGGTGCTTATTATGGGCTACCATCCATGCAACCGGATGGCAAAGCTTATCATTCAGAATAGAATTTTTTTTATTGGCCAAGTGTGATTGGACACACAAGGAATTTCTCTTTGGTTTTTTTTTTTTTAAAAAAAACAGCGTACCTGTTCGAATTGCAACCTTTGGCTAGCAATGGATATTAAATTGCAAAAAACCACCAAACTTGGCCAACTCTGGCCATTAGACTGCAAACCCCATTATCCCCTGCCAGAGGGAACTTGGCATGGGTTTTTTTTAGATTGCAAGTAATTTAGATTGTAAGTAATCCTTCAGCATGATTGTTGAAAAGTCTCTTTGCTCATCCAGTTCAGCCGGTTAGTAAGGGGGATAGGGTATAGGGTAGTTCTCGGGTGAAATCCAGCAGATAGCGGAAATTTTGAGCAGTTCGGAGAACCGGTAGTGGAAATTTTGAGAAGTTTGGAGAACTGGCAAATACCACTTTTGGCTTGCCCTAGAGTGGGGTGGGAATGGAGATTTTGCAATATCCTTCCTCCAGGAGTGGGGTGGGAATGGAGATTTTGCAGTATCCTTCCCCTGGAGTGAGAAGGGAATGGGGATTTTACCGTATCCTTCCCCTGGAGTGGGATGGGAATGGAGATTTTGCAGTATCCTTCCCCTGGAGTGGGGACGGAATGGGGATTTTGCAGTATCTTTCCCTTGGAGTGGGATGGGAATGGAGATTTTGCAGTATCCTTCCCCTGGAGTGGGGACGGAATGGGGATTTTGCAGTATCTTTCCCTTGGAGTGGGATGGGAATGGAGATTTTGCAATATCCTTCCTCTGGAGTGGGATGGGAAAGGAGATTTTGCAGTATCCTTCGTCTGGAGTGGGATGGGAAAGGAGATTTTGCAGTATCCTTCCCCTGGAGTGGGGACGGAATGGGGATTTTGCAGTAACCTTCCCCTGGAGTGGGGTGGGAGTGGAGATTTTGCAGTATCCTGCCCCTGGAGTGGGAGGGGATTTTGCAGTATCCTTCCCCTGGAGTGGGATGGGAATGGAGATTTTGCAGTATCCTTCCCCTGCCACGCCCACCAAGGCACACCCACCAAGACACACCACGCCCACCAAGCCACGCCCACAGAACCGGTAGTAAAAAAAATTGGATTTCACCACTGGTAGTTCTTGACTTATGACCGCAATTGAGCCCAAATGTCAGTGGAGATTCTCAGTCATCTAGGTCATGGATGTCCCAAACCATGCTTTTTTTCAAGAGGCAACTGGATTCCCTGGATTTTCTTTGAAGACGTTTCGCTTCTCATCCAAGAAGCTTCTTCAGCTCTGACTGGATGGAGGGGAATGGAAGGAGCTGAAGAAGCTTCAGAGCCAAAGAAGCTTCTTGGGTGAGAAGGGAAGCGTCTTCAAAGAAAAACAGGAAAGTCCAATTACCTCTTGAATTCTTGAATTTTCAGAACTGAACTAAAGAAGCTTCTTGGATGAGAAGCGAAACGTCTTCAAAGAAAAAAACCACAAAGTCCAGATGCCTCTTGAAAAAAAGCACTGTTGGGAGAATTGAGTCCCAAATATTTTTGTTGCTAAGCAAGACATTTGTCAGCACTTCAAGCTGCATTTACTCTAGTGCTGACATGAGAAGGAGAAGCGGAGGCGTCTGGAAAGGGACGTTTGACTTTTCGCCTACTTATTTTCCCTGGAGAGAATATCCCCTAGGAGATGGGTGGGAGGGGGGAAATTCCTTTGAGCTGGAGCAGTAGATTAGGGGGTAGAGTGACTTGGAAGATGGCCAATGAGTGCAGAGGAGTGGGGAACGGAAAGGGAGGATTTTGGGTCTGGAAGTCAGTGTTGGCTGCAATGGAGTCGGAGTTAGGATGTCGTGCTTAATAAATGAGAGTTTTTCATCAAAGATTTTGTTTTAAATGCAATTTATTTGAGACGACTTCGAAACCTGACAACATTTATGAAGTGAATTTTGCCCCAATATTACGACCTTTCTTGCCACAGTTGCTAACAGAAACCCTGCTGTTGTTAAGTTAGTAACCCGGTTGTTAAGTGAATCTGGCTTCCCCATTGCTTGTCAGAAGGTCGCAAAAGGGAATCATATGATCCCGGGAACATTGCAAGTGTCATAAGTATGAGTCAGTTGACCAAGGGTCTGCGTTTTGATCATGTGGCCATATGGGAGATGCTGCAACAGTTGTGTGAAAAATGGTCCTGTTGGAAGTTAGCCCCCACCCCTCTCCTAGGAAAATGAGATATTTTAGGAACTATTCAAAAGGGCAGAATATTTCCCCTAAAAGGGAGGCAGAAATTCAGCCCCCACCCACCCCACCTTTGTCAATGGGCCATTAAGGCCTGGGCCAGTCTATTCTATGTAACAAAGATCTACCTCCTTCAGGGAGAGCCATAATAGGAATTGCCCAAACGTCCTTTCATTACATCATTACCCAGCAAGAGTCAACCAAGCCTGGGACACAGACAACTTACAAAGTTACCCCTGCATGGCCCCGTGGGAATCTGACAACCAATCAGAATGACAAGCTCAAATTCAAAAGGCCAAGAGAGGGTCTAAAAAAAACCCCAGGCACTCTCAGCATTTCTTCCCCTTTTTTTTTCTCTTCAAGGCATGTGATCCTGTCCACCATTAAAAACCATATTTCCAAGCAATCTCCATTGTTTCCAGTATCTTTCTCCCTACTTGGAATTGAACCCATAAGGGCATTTCTTCCAACGTCCCACATCCCCTTTTAGTTAACTTTGAACAGTCACTAAATAAAACTGTTGTAAATCAAGGACGTATCTGTATTTTTAAGCATGGCTTTAAGCCTATCTGCAGCTCAGGATCGAACTGGGGTTTTTGGGGGGGCTCCTGGTGATATTTCCTTGAAGCCAACAACAGCAGTAAAGCGTTTATTTATTAAATGCATCGCGTTTATTTATTTATATTAAATGTTCGCTGGAGGTTTTCAGAAACAGGACAACCGTTTGACTGGGATTGGATAATAAGGTCTCCTCCTGCCCTGAGCATTTGGGGTTGGACTAGAAGACCTCCGGGGTCCCTTCCAGCATGTTCTAGAATGCAATGCAAATGGATATAAACACAGCGATGAAGATGGAAATCAGTGCCCACTAATGCATAAAGTTGCATATATTTTTTTGTAACTGGGCTGGCTTCCCTCCTGAGTAATCTCTGCTCCAGCGTAAAAATAAAAGCTGCAAGACAGAACGACGCGTCGGCGCACGCGCGACATCCCCGTTCGAATTCGAACCCAGAACCCCCAAGCCTTCCCTGCTATCTTCCCAGCCCGTCTTTCTTCGCCTAGCAACAGTCAGTCTTGTCCCAGTCGCCCTAACTCGGCAACCATTTTCCCATTGGAGGAGAGGCCAGACTTTGGTCCAATCAGCGGGAGCCACGGGACCCTCTTTTTTTTTTTTTCCTTCCGCTGTCCCGCTCGGGGAGGACAACACTGTATGGGCCGTACCATTAGCAAGCTCTAGAGAGGGGTGGAAAAGGCGAAGAGAAATCCAAAGACCCGGGAGGGAGTTCAAAAGGATTTTGTTAGAAACCATCCTTCCGAGACGCTTCCAGGACGATCCAAAGAAGGGAGGAAAAAAGCGGGAGAGAAAGAGCAAAAATAAAATAAAATAAAAGGGGTCGACCCCATACGCTTGGTACATCCCGGACGGAAGTGAGGTGTCTTCTGAGCGTCGGGACTTCCGGTTGGGCAGAGGAGAAGAGTTGGTGCTTCAGGCTGAGGGGGCACAGAGTCTTCCGAGGCTGGGTGAGTGGGGGGCCCAGCTTTGTCAGCGGGGAAGGGGAGGCGGGCCTGGCTGTGGCCGCCCCTGAAGACCCTCCGCAGCGACTGTCATGGCTGTGGGGGGCGAGGTTTCAGCTGTCTTCCCTCTTTCCCTTATAAACCCCCTCCCCCCCCACCTATGAGTAGGTAATAATTGAGACAGGTAATAATGGGTGGGTAATAATCTTCATACTTGTCTGTTATGGGCAGCCTTTTTAATTTGCAGCTAGGAAGTGCCAGCCAGCAGGTGAGCTCCCATTCCCAGGTATCCATTTCTATAGCTTGGAAGTGCCAGCCAGCCAGATAAGCCCCCATTCCTAGGTACCATTTCTAGCTAGGAAGTGCCAGCCAACCACATATGTCCTCGTTCCTAGGTACCATTTCTGCAGCTAGGAAATAAATGCCAGCCAGCCACATATGTCCTCATTCCTAGGTATCATTTCTGCAGCTAGGAAGTGCCAGCCAGCCAGGTACACCCCCGTTCATAGGTACTATTTCTAGCTAGGAAATAAATGCCAGCTAGCCACATATGTCCTCATTCCTGCAACTAGGAAGTGCCAGGCAGCCAGATACGCCCCTATTCCTAGGTATCATTTCTGCACCTAGGAAGTGCCAGCCAGTGGATACGCCCCCATTCCTAGGTACCATTTCTATAGCTAGAAAGTGCCAGCCAGCAGGTATGCCCCCATTCCTAGGTATCATTTCTGCAGCTAGGAAGTGCTAGCCAGTGGGTACGCCCCCATTTCGGTATCATTTCTACAGCTAGGAAGTGCCAGCCAATCATTTCTATAACTAGGAAGTGCCAGCCAGCAGGTATACCCCCATTCCTAGGTACCATTTCTATAGTTAGGAAGTGCCAGCCAGCAGGTACCTCCCCCCCCCCATTCCTAGATATCATTTCTGCAGCTAGGAAGTGCCAGCCAGTGGGTACGCCCCCATTCCTAGGTACCATTTCTATAGGTAGGAAGTGCTAGCCAGTGGGTATGCCCCCATTCCTAGGTACTATTTCTATAGCTAGAAAGTGCCAGCCAGCAGGTACGCCCCCATTCCTAGGTACCATTTCTAGTTAGGAAATAAATGCCTGCCAGCCAGTTACACCGGGGGTCACTTAACCCCAGGATACTGAAACTGTCATAAATATATAACCAGTTGCCAAGCATCCGAATTTTGATCACGTGATCATGGGGATGCTGCAATGGTCATAAATGTGAAAAATGTGGTCACTTTTTTTCAGAGCTGCTGTAACTTTGAACGGTCACTAAATGAACTGTTGTAAATCGAGGACTACTTGTAATGTGTTGGTCCTTTCTGAATGGTGTTGGGTTGGTGCATGGCTTTATCCCTGCTTTTGAGCATACCCATTTTTTTAAACTGGAAAAACTGACTAGAAATATGTTGTCACTAAGCACCCCAAAGAAATTACAGTGACAGTTTAATACTGTTGCAACATATTTTTCTTCTTTCTGTGTTCAAAATAAGCCCTTGTACAGATTCTGACACTGTTTGTAAACCACTTTCATCATTCCCATATGTCATGTAACTATGCAATTCTGTAAATCATATGTCCAGAGTGGGTTAAATAAATCAGTGTTGTTATTGGTGGGCGTGAAAGCAGGTAGATCTCTCAGCTCCTGGTTCCAAACTGACAGTGATTAATATTGATCACTTTTTTAAAAAATGTAGTAATGAAGCAACTCAAGATTGCCATATGTTACTAACAGAACACAACCTATCTATCTTATACATCAAATATATTGAGAACAAATGTAAAAACAGTAACAGGAGTTTAAAATTGCCATAGTCTGCTTCCTTGATACATAGAGGCTTGTTTTTTTGCCCGGAAATTAAGATTTATTGAGCTTAACTTTAGCCTGTCTACCTTTCTAAGCATCCAATGTGTCTTATAATATGCTATCAAACAATTTTAAATAAATATAAACACGCTAAGGTACCAGTCGCTACAGATTACATAGCCAGGTTTATAAGATCTTTGATAAATGTAAATACAGTTATAATAAGCATGGAAGCTGGCTGTGTGGCTTTGTCCAATCACTGGGAGACAGGGAGTTCTAGTCCTACCTTAAACAGAACTGACTTGCCTGACTTTGGGCTAATCACCAGGAGATGGGGAGTTCTAGTTCCACCTTGGGTGACTTTGGACCAGTCACTCTCAATCAGCCCAAGCCACCTCACAAGGTTGTTGTTGTGGGAAAAGGAGGAATATCAGACATGTTTGCATCATCTTGATTTATTTTTAAAGATAATAAAAGTGGAAAAATAAATAAATACCAGAAAAATTGGATCAGGATGTAAAAGTCAAGTTTTTGAAAATAAGGATGAGCATTGTGGGCGTGATCCAGAATCATATCATGCCTTTTGGGTTGATAGAAAGTTTAGGAGGTTCAGGCATTTTTCTGTGCTTTGAAATTGTCTTTTCTTATTCAACAGTCACGGGTTGTGCTAGTTACAGGTAGTCCTCGAGTTATGACCACATAGGAGGCCAACATTTCTGTGGCTGAGCGGGACAGTTGTTAAGTGAGTTTTGCCCCATTTTACAACCTTTCTTGCCGCCGTTGTTAAGTGAATCGCTGCGGTTGTTAAATTAGTAACATAGTTGTTACGTGAATCTGGCTTCCCCAATGAGGTTGCTCGTCGGAAAGTTGCACAAAGGGGACACCGCGATACGTCATAAAGACATGCCAAACATCTGTATTTTGGTCACGTGTCCACAGGGACGCTGCAACAGTCGTGAGTGTGAAAAACGGTCCTTAAGTAAGTCCCTTTTGCCAGTGCCGTTGTATCTTTGAACCGTCACTAAACGAAAGGTTGTAAGTCGGGGTGGTCTTTTGCACGCTGCACATTGAAGGGACGATAACTGTGCCTCTCTTAAAAATAGATCGTATACTTCTCCCCGAATGAAACCGGTTATCTTATTTATAGGGGCCGTGTGTGTGTGTTGTGTTGTGTTGTGTTGTGTGGGTGTGGCTCAAGCACATTCCCCAGCATTAAGCGCATCTATTTCAAGATTAACACGCATAGATGCTGTCATTGCATCTTCCTGCAGTTCCTAGTGTGAACTCTTGATATATATATATTGGAGTTTCACATTACATCTCATTTCTCTGCTGGTTTGACGCTTGTATTTTATCTTTTTCTTGTTCCCGGATCAACACAAGTCACAAAGCTTGTGCAGAGACCTGTGAATCCACCGTATCTGTTTTACGACTCCTTGGCCCATTGGAAAGTAGGAAAACAGGATGTCCCACGTTTCAGTCTAGTGTAGCATTTCTTTCTTTTTTTTAACATTTTTTTATTTTATAGACAAACAAACATATAATACATAATCATTCAGTGAATCCATCTGAGTGCATCTTTTGTGTCTTCTTATTCCTCCAATGTTTATCATATCTTAATATTTTCATTACATTTATTATAGCATTTCTCCCACATTTATTACTTTTCTATTAATACATTTATCTATCTTCTCTTCATTCATTTCATTACAACATTTCCGTATATATATATATATATATATATATATATATATATATATCTAGCCAATAATAAAATTGCCCCCATATCTTATAATATTCCGATTCCTCTCTTTCTTTAATTGTCAAAGTCAGTCTCTTCATTTCTGCACGATCCAATATTTTCTAAATTACTTCTCCCTCTGTAGCGATTTTCTCTGCTTTCCATCTTTGCGCAAATACTATCCTCGCCGCAGTTATTACATGTATAATCCAATATATGTTTTCTTTACTGATTTTCTCTGGTAGGATACCCAGTAGGAACAGCTCAGGTTTTAAATCTATATGTTGTTGTAGCATTTCTTCTAACCATGTTTTAATTTTAATCCAATAATTTCAAGTGTAGGGTTTCTCAGCAGCTTTAAGAGGCATGGACTTCAACTCCCCAAAATTCCACAGTTGTGAATTGCGAACCCACAATTGTCTGGTGGGTTTATAAACAAATCCAGATATTTAACCCAGATACTTTTCCCTGTGTTTGATAGCAAATTTTGGGAGGCTGATGTGGGACGACTTGCTAAATCTCCAATCATGAATTTTCTGAGCTCTTGTGCAAAGAACCTTCTTAACAGATGTGTGTGCCTCACCTTATCCCTGGAATGTCAGTTTCTGGATCGGGAATAGGTTACTTCATCTGTAAGCTTTTAATTGCCACGTACAGCTTGGCTCACTTGTGTTAAGATACATAATATCTCTCTCATGTTTGCTGCAAACGTTTCTGAGCAGAACTTTACCTGGTTGGGTTTTTGGGGGAACTCAAGGTTGCTGTAGAAGTTTTGCCTAAGCAACCAAACTCTCTAGATACACCTTGTCACTCATTCGGGAAGTAGGATATCACAGGTTCTGTCTTTCAGCTGCTGAGTTTCTTGTAAGCTCTTTGAGATATAGTAAAGGTAAGGGTTCCCCTCGCACTTATGTGTTAGTCGTTCCCGACTCTAGGGGGCGGTGCTCATCTCCGTTTCAAAGCCGAAGAGCCAGCGCTGTCCGAAGACGTCTCTGTGGTCATGTGGCCGGCATGACTCAACGCCAAAGGCGCACGGAAAATGCTGTTCCCTTCCCACCAACGGTGGTTCCTATTTTTCTATTGGCATTTTTTTCTACTTGCTTTCGAACTGCTAGGTTGGCAGAAGCTGGGACAAGTCACGGGAGCTCACCCCATTACACGGCACTAGGGATTCGAACCGCTGCACTGCCGACCTTTTAATCGACAAGCTCAGTGTCTTAGCCACTGAGCCACCATGTCCCATTTGAGATATAGTAGTATAGCCTTTATTGTCATTGTACATTATGTATATAATGAAATTGGTTAGATAGGCCAGATGAGATGCACAAATGAGAGAGAGAGAGGGAGGGAGAGAGAGGGAGATGATAGATAGATAGATAGATAGATAGATAGATAGATAGATAGATAGATAGAATTCTTTATTGGCCAAGTGTGTTTGGACACACAAGGAATTTGTCTTGGTGCATACGCTCTCCGTGTACATAAAAGAAAAGATACGTTCATCTAGAATCATAAGGTACAACACTTAATGATAGTCATAGGGTACAAATAAGCAATTGAATCCTACTAGGAAACAATATAAATTGTAGGATACGGCAACGTTACAGTCATACAGTCATAAGCGGGAGGAGATGGGTGATGGGAACGATGAGAAGATTAATAGTACTAGTAATGCAGACTTAGTGAATAGTTTGACAGTGTTGAGGGAATTATTTGTTTAGCAGAGTGATGGCGTTCGGGAAAAAACTGTCCTTGTGTCTAGTTGTTCTGGTGTGCAGTGCTCTATAGCATCGTTTTGAGGGTAGGAGTTGAAACAGTTGATGTCCAGGATGCGAGGGGTCTGTAGATATTTTCACAGTTATTGTCCCAAGACGCTTTTTCCAAACGAAAACTGAACTTTGATTTTCCTTGAAGACATTTTGCTTCTCATCCAAGAAGCTTCTTCAGCTTCTCGTTCTTGGAAAAAGCACATTTGGAACAGCCATGACCTGGATGACTGAGAAACTCCATAGACAATATCTTTATTTTAAGGTCCCAATAACAGAAACAGTTAGCACCTCAGATACAATCCCAATTAGCAGAGTTTTGTCTGTCTGTCTGTCTCTGTGTGTGTGACATGGGTCATTCCAGGTCAAGTGATCTGATTTCAGAAAAGTGCCCTGCTCGACCATCACGGATTTCGATGAAATTTTGTGTGAACATGCACACGTGTCCCCCCAATAAACATTGATAAAGTGTTACGTGTGCCGATGCAAATACTTGCGGAGATATAGTCATTTGTGTGACCCCCATATCTCAGCCTTCTACAGTATGACTGAGGTTCCACCAACTTTGAGACATAATATCTCCGGCAATATTTTGTTGAGAGAAAGAAAACTTGGCCATCGTGTACGACTTTTTTGTGCACAACACGCTGTCAGCGTTGCAACGCTGGCATAGAGAGAGCAGAGGAGAGCGAAAGATAAACTCTCAACCTTTTGCCTGCAAAATCCCTTTGAAGCTTGGTTGTCGTGGAAATCAGGGGAGGGGGCACATTCCTGAGAAATGACGAGGAGAAGAAGTCTGAAGAATGACTTGGAAGATAGCCAATGAGAAGCAGAGACTTGGGGATTGGAAAGGGAGGGATTGGGAGGCAAAAGGTCAGTCTTGTCCGCGCGGAGTCATGATCCGGTGGCTGAGTTCAAAGAAAAGAAATTCATTTACTTTTGAGATAGTACCGCAGTCTGACACACACATGCTATGGAGAACCGAGTTAAACATTAAAAATTGTGATGCTAGTCATACGTTATATTCCCGTTTGACTTAAAGTTTCTGTAGCTCTTAAGATAAACTTCGAAATATGTAGGTAATAACTTATTGTTATGAGCAAGATTTGGGCTTCAGGGTTTTTAACCAGCAGCATTTTCTCCCAGCCAAGGGAGACTTATAATTTATAAGATAAACTTCGACAACACATAGGTCGTATTTTACTGAATTTTATGAGCAAGGTATAAGATTCGGGGATTTGAACAGTAGCGTTTCCCCCCCCCCACTCACCCCCACAATGACTGTCATGTCAGTTAAAGAAAGCGGCTGTTTTAATTTAATTTAAGCCCTGCTTGTTTCTCAGAGTTCGGCTTTTGTTATGGCTGCAGTTTTAATAAATTCCAGCACTTGCAATGATAGCCACAGAAGTGGCTAACACAGGAAGAAAAAATGTCCTCTTCCACCTCTGGAGTTGATAGGATATGAGGAGAAAGAGGATTGGGGTTGTTTGCCATACAGACCCTCGTTTTCCATAGGTGAGAGACGCCGAAGCACATAAATGTCCCACCAAGACATGCTTGTACAATAACAGCGCCGTCCGTCAGAGGTTGAGAATAGCAACCCCAGGTGCACTGAGGCGTAGCCATGCAAATCCAGCAGCCAGCTCTTGTTTTTATTTTTCACTCACCGCAGCGAGTGCAATTCAGGCGTGTCCCGTCATTTACCTCCTGTCTCTTCCTTGCAGTGCGCCGGACCTTAGGGAGATGTTCCGGACCGCCATCATGATGGCTGCCAGCCTGGCCTTAACCTCCGCCGTGATAGCTCATGCCTATTACCTGAAGCACCAGTTCTACCCCACCGTGGTGTACCTTACCAAGTCGAGTCCCAGCATGGCGGTGAGTCTGCCCCTCCCCAGTCGGTCCTGGGAGTAGCAATAGCACTTAGACTTATATACCACTTTACAGGGCTTTACAGCCTTCTCTAAGCGGTTTACAGAGTCAGCCTCTTGCCCCCAACAATCTGGGTCCTCATTTTACCCACCTTGGAAGGACAGAAGGCTGAGTCAACCTTGAGCTGGTCAGGATTGAACTGCTGGTGATGGGCAGAGTTAGCCTGCAATACTGCATTGTAATCACTGGGAAGGGAGGGAGGGAGAGAGGAAGGAAGGAAGGAAGGAAAAAAGGGGAAGAGAAAGAGGAAGAAGTCAAAAAGAAAGGGAAAGAGAGGGAGGGACCGAGGAAAGAAAAGTAGGGGACAGAAGGAAGGAAGGTCAATAGCACTTAGACTTATATACTGCGTCACAGTGCTTTACAGCCCTCTCTAAGCAGTTTACAGAGTCAGCATGTTGCCCCCAACACTCTTATTTTACCCACCTCGGAAGGATGGAAAGATGGATGGAGTCAACCTTGAGCCTGGTGAGATTTGAACTGCCAAATTGCAGGCAGCCGGCAGGCAGCAGAAGTAGCCCACAGTACTGCACTCTTAACCACTGCGCCATCGTGGCTCAGCGTAGCCTTGAAAAGGGCTTTTTAGCTGTGGCTTTTCTCCAGTTCCTTGCCTTTCAGACATGCTATGGCTCCTAAGCAAAGATTTCTAGTCAATGTAGTCAATTGCTTAACGCATTGTCAGCCACCCTGAGTCTCCGGAGAAGGGCGGCATATAAATCAAATTATTTTTTTTTTAAAAAAAAGTAGGCAGTGGAGTTGTAGTTTCAGCCAGGTTGAAATATTGATTCTTTATTTATTTACCTTTATATTTTTATTTATTTAACCAGCTAACTAACTAAAGAGCTGTGGTGGCTCAGTGGTTAGAATGCAGCATTGCAGGGTAATTCTGCTGCCTTAGGCCCAGAAACGAACTGGATGACTTTGGGCCAATCACCAGGAGACCGTGAGTTCTAGTCCCACCTTGGCATGAAAGCCAGCTGAGTGACTTCGGGCCAGTCACCAGGAGACAGTGAGTTCTAGTCCTGCCTTAGGTACAAAAGCTGGCTGGATGACTTTGGGCCAATTACCAGGAGATAGTGAGTTAGTCTTGCAGGAAAGCCAGTTGGATAACTTTGGGCCGATCACCAGGAGATGGTGAGTTCTAGTCCCACCTTAGGCCTGAAAGCTGACTAGGTGAATTTGGGCCAGTCCCTCTCACCTCACAGGGTTGTTGTTGTGGGGATAATAGGAGGAAGAAAGTATGTAGGATATGTGCGTCGCCTTGAGTTATTTGGGAAAATAATAAAAGCAAAGTACAAATAAAATTGTTTCCTGTTAGAAATGTCACCTCGCTAACTAGAGAAAGGAACTTTTTTTGTGACCAGAAAAAAGAGAAGGGTTAAAAAACCGTACAGAATTCCTTGCAAATTTTACTTCTCTTTACAGATGGTTATCTAAACCACTTTTTTTTTTTTTTTTTTGTCTTTTGCTCTCTTGCGATGCCAGGTCCTGTACATTCAGGCTTTTGTCTTGGTGTTCCTGCTAGGCAAATTCATGGGCAAAGTGTTTTTCGGACAACTCCGAGCAGCAGAAATGGAGGTGAGTCATTGCCAGAGCCCGGTAGCGTTAGTCTCGGGGAGAGGAGGCCGCGCTTAAATGGGCTTTTGCAAACTTCGATCCCCTTTTGCAAAGAAGCATCTATTTGAAGCTCAGAGCACCAATTATTAAGACATCCCTCTCTCTGTTCCCCCCAAATCATGAGTCTTTGCTTGTGAACTTCAAAAAGAGCCAATTGTACAAAGTTAAGTGTTTATTCTCTTCGGCTAAATTTCTGCATGGTGTAATTAACACAAACACACCAGTGGTGGGTTTCAAAATTTTTTTACTACTGGTTCTGTGGGTGTGGCTTGGTGGGCGTAGCAGGGGAAGGATACTGTAAAATCTCCATTCCCACCCCACTATAGGGGAAGGATACTGTAAAATCTCCATTCCCTCCTGAATCCTGAGGAAAGTTACTGCAAAATCCCCATTTCCTTCTGATCAGCTGGGACTCGGGAGGCAGAGAATAAATGGGGGCAGGGCCAGTCATAATTTTTACTACCGGTTCTCCGAACTACTCAAAATTTCCACTACCGGTTCTCCAGAACTGGTCAGAACCTGCTAAAACCTACCTCTGAAACACACACCAATAATTTGGAGCTAATTTTGATTATAGAATACTAAAAAGCAGAGATATCACCCTGCCAACAAAAGTGCATATAATCAAGGGTGTGGTTTTCCCAGTTGCAATGGATGGCTGTGAAAGTTGGACCATAAGGAAGGCTGAGAAGGCCAAAGAATGGAGGTCTTTGAACTCTGGTGCTGGAGAAGACTCCTGCGAGTCCCTTGGACTGCAAGGCCATCCAACCGGTCAGTCCTAGAGAAGATCAACCCCGACTGCTCTCTAGAAGGCCAGATCCTGAAGAGGAAACTCAAATCCTTTGGCCACCTAATGAAAAGGAAAGACTCCCTGGAGAAGAGCCGAATGCTGGGAACGATGGAGGGCAAAAGAAGAACGGGACGGCAGAGAACCAGGTGGCTGGATGGAGTCATGGAAGCTGTAGGCGTGAGCTTTAGTGGACTCCGGAGAATGGTAGAGGACAGGAAGGCCTGGAGGAACATTGTCCATGGGGTCGCGATGGGTCGGACACGCAACTAACAACAATTTTGATTGTAACTATTTTGACGCTGGAAATGAGAGATGTGAAGGCATCAAACAGAAAAATATCCATTTGCAGAATTATGGAATACAGGTAGTCCTCGACTTAAACAGTTCATTTAGTGATCGTTCAGAGTTATAACGGCACTGAAAAAAAAGACTTAACGATTGTTTTTCACACTTAAGACCATTGCAGCCTCCCCATGATCACGGGATTAAAATTCAGACATTGGCAACTGGCTCATATTTATGACGGTTGTAGAGTCCCGGGGTCACGTGATCCCCCTTTTGTGACTTTCTGACAAGCAAAGCCAATGAGGAAGCCAGGTTCACTTAACGATGTGTGACTAGTTTAAGAACTGCAATCATTCACTTAAGAACCGTGGCAGGAAAAGTCATAAAAATTGGGCCAAATTCACTTAACAAATGCCTTGCTTAGCAACAGTTTGGGCTCAGTAGTGGTCGTAAGTCGAGGACTCCCTGTATTCAGGATCTCTTGGTGTCCAGTTTTTAAATTCATTTGTTCACTTCGGAGCCAGAATGACAAAAGAGTATATTTTTAATCATAGAAAACTAAGGTGGGTGACTGCTTCAGCATATGGCTTCTCACTCGGCTGGATTTCCTTTGTCAAAACCATTTATTTAGCTGTTAACCAATTCAGGTTTCACTTCCCTTCTCAATAGACCACCTGGAAGGAGACTGAGAGAAAGACAAAAAAAAAAAAAAAAGCACAGCCATTAAAAGCATTTCACATTTACATTTACAGCAGCAGTTTAAAAAACAACAGATTCATACACAAACCTTGTAAGAAAGGGGTGGGGAAAGAGAGGAGATTGTAGTAGATATTTAGGGATAGAAGAAGAATCCTGTGTGATCCAGTGGCTGGCCAACAGAGTCCAGCGATCTGAGCCACACAGTCGCCAAATTCGGCATCTCCTTATAGCAATAACAATAGCCCTTATGCTTATATACCGCTTCACAGTGCTTTTACAGCCCTCTCTAAGCGGTTTACAAAGTCAGCCTCTTGCCCCCCAACAATCTGGGTCCTCATTTTTACAGACCTCGGAAGGATGGAAGGCTGAGTCAGCTTTGAGTCGGTCAGGATCGAACTGCTGGCAGTCGGCAGAGTCAGCCTGTAATACTACATTCTAACCACTGCACTACCAGGGCTGTATCCTATAGGGCAGGGCTATCAAATTCCCAGCCCGTGGGCCGGATGCATTACACGCCGCCCATGCCCGGTTTAGCGAAGGGAAAAAGTCTCTTTTTTTACCTGCTTTCGAACTGCTAGGTTGGCAGAAGCTGGGACAAGTCACGGGAGCTCAGCCCGTTACGCGGCACTAGGGATTCGAACTGCTGAACTGCCGACCTTTCGATCGACAAGCTCAGCGTCTTAGCCACCGCGTCCCTCAGTTTGGGTTTAACCATGTCTTACTGTATATCCCATCTTTTCGCACCCAGCATCTGCTCGAACGCTCGTGGTACGCCGTGACTGAGACCTGCCTGGCCTTTACCGTCTTCAGGGACGACTTCAGTCCTCGTTTTGTAGCGCTCTTCACCCTCCTCCTCTTCCTCAAGTGCTTCCATTGGCTGGCTGAAGACCGGGTGGATTTCGTAAGTACGATCCCTAACTCGTGTTTGTGGGTGCAAAACACGAGACACTAAACCAGGTCAAGGGAGAACTGGTTTTACCGGTTGAACTCTTAAAGCCGTGTTTCTCTATTCATGTAGTTTTTTATTGATTTATAATATGACACGCAAAGAAAACACAAAAACAAATATTGGGGAAATTAGGAAAGGAAAAAGGGAAGTAGTTAGTGGGGGAAAAGCAAGGGAAAAAGGGGGGAAAAAAGGCATTGACTTCCGACTCCTTTGGTGCAGTAAAATAAGGCAATTAAGAACTACCCTTAATATTTTACTTTTTCATAATAGAAACTACCGCATTTTTCGGAGTATAAGACACTTTTCCCCACCTAAAAGGGGGTGAAAATTTGGGTGTGTCTTATACACTGGGATCTCCCTAGAGATCCCATCCCCTAGAGCCCCTCCCATCCCCTAGGGCCCCACCCACCCTCTGGCCCCCACCCTTTGGCCTCTGCCGCCCAGCAATTTACCTCCTAGCAGCAAGTAGAAACATTCTGTTTCAGCTTCAGCACAGCCTGATTAGCACAAGCAGCTGATTGTCGGTTGGCTTGGCCTCCCGACTCTTAGCTGTTTCAGGCTGTAGGGATTGCTACTGCCTATTGTTGTACGGGCCTCTGCTATTTGCTGCAAGGAAGTAAATTGCTGGGAGCAGATTTTTTTTCCTTGTGCTAATCAAACTCTGCTGAAAACGAAAATGAAAGCAAAGCAGGCTGTTTGCTGCAAAGAGGCAGAATTGCTGGGAGGCAGAGGCAGATTTCTTTTTCTTGATTTTTCTCACCAAAAAAAGGTAGGTGCGTCTTATAGTCCGGAGCGTCTTATATTCCGAAAAATACGGGTAGCCGTTTCTATAACAAAGCCGTATGTTTCTCAACCTTGGCCACTTGAAGAGGCGTGGACTTCAACTCCCAGAATTCCCCAGCCCCTTAAACTTGATGTTTCTTCCTTCTAGATGGAGAGAAGCCCCAACATATCTTGGCTGTTTCATTTCCGCATTGTCTGTAAGTAACATTTATATTTATTCTATTAAATTTCTTATCACTTTTCTTTTCTTTTTCTTTTTTTTTTCTTTTTTTTTTTTGGACTGTTCCCGTGATCCCTTTGGCCTTGTTTTCGTTCGCTCCATTTGATTGGTTGTGCCTTGAGACTGGATCCCAGTTTGGCTTCAGATGAACAGAGTTGGAAGGGACCTTGCAGGTCATCTAGTCCAACCCATCCGCCTAAGCAGGAGGCCCTGCGCCATTTCTGACAAATGGCAGTCCAATCTTTTCTTGAAAGTCTCAAGTGATGAAAGTCTCACAACTTCCGAAGGCAAATTCTTGAGAATTCAGCCATAAAATCTACCTGAAAATAAATTTCCCCAGGGTAGATTCTCACCTGGCTCCAGGGCCTCTCTAGGAGTCTGGGAAGGGCGAAAACAGTCTTCCCCACCCCCCTGGAGGTCCGCCGGAGGCCGAAAATGGCCTGCTTAACAACTTCCGGTGGGACCACAAGGGCCTTCCCCACCCCACCCGGAGGCCGAAAACGGCCTGTTTAATAACTTCCGGTCCCACAGGAAGTAGTCAAATTGGCCATTTTCGGCCTCCGGGGGTGGGGTGGGGTGGGGAAGGCCGTTTTCGCCCTCCCCAGACTCCTAGAGAGGCCCTGGAGTCAGGTGAGAAAGAAAAACGGGCCTACCAGGACATCGTGTGCCAGGAGGGAGGGGTCACATGCACGGGGGCAGGACGCATAGAATTATGGGTGAGGGCACGCGCGCATGCGACCCCCCCCCCCCCCCGATTCCCCCCTCCTGGCATGCGATGGCAAAATGGTTAGCCATCACTGCCTTAGGATGTTGTGAATTTCTGGTGTGTTGTGTGTTTTCTCCACTCCGTTTTTGCTTTTCCAGTGACAAAATGGCCTCTCTTCTTCCCTAGCTCTCATGGTGCTTCTGGCCATCCTAGATTTCCTGTTTGTCAGCCACGCTTACCATAGCATCCTGACCCGGGGGGCTTCCGTCCAGCTGGTCTTTGGCTTTGAGGTGAGTAAATATTATAATAAATAATAATAATAAATAATAATTGGATGTATACCCGTATTTTTCGGAGTATAAAACGCTCCGGAGTATAAGACGCACCTTTGTTTTGGGGGAGGAAAATAAGGGGAAAAAAATTATGTCTCTGCCTACCAGCATCCATCGGGATTCGTCTGGCTAGCATCTTGTCAGTGTGTGAGAGAGTTGAGGGCTGTTTGGAAACTGAAACAGTATTTGCTGTGTGAGCAACAAGGAAGGAGACAGCAAGGAGCTTGGGCATGGCTCAGCTCAACTGTTCTAAAGGTGCATGCTGTGCTGATCTCTGAAACTGCAACCGAAACTCCTCTCCTCTGCTTGTGTTTTGCTTGTATTTACATTGGAAAACCTGCTTTTGATATTGCATATTTGCTTCATATTTACTTAACTTGGTCATTAAGGGACACTCTCACTGTCGCTAAGTGAAACTGGACCGGGCTTACGATCTAAACTCCAGTGTTAGAAGGAAGCCAAGCCTGTCGGCGCCTTGTTCTACTAAGTTCTGGTTTGTAATCCTTTTCCTCTTGCCTCTCCACAGTACGCCATCCTCATGACGATGGTGCTGACCGTCTTCATCAAATACCTGCTGCACTCCATCGACCTCCAGAGTGAAAATCCCTGGGACAACAAGGCCGTCTTCATGCTCTACACAGAACTCTTCACGGGTAAATAGATCTGGGGATGAAGTAAAAAGACCCTCCCCAAACCCAACCCATCTATCCCAAGAAAGTAGCACGACTGAGGCCACACAGGTTGTCCTTGACGTACAACCGTTCGCTCAAGGACCGTTTCAAAGTTTAAAAAGCGACTTAGAACCATTTTTCACACTTGAAGCATCCCCGTGGTCAAAATCCGGATGCTTGGCAACTGGCATGTACTTTACGACAGTTGCACTGGCCCAGGGTCATGTGATCACTATTTGCAACCTTGCTAGCCGGCTTCCAACAAGCAAAGTCAATCGGGGAAGGCAGATTTGTTTAACGACCAAGTGATTCACTTAATTACTGTATTTTTCGGAGTATAAGACGCACCTCCCCCCCCCCCCCCCCCCAAAAAAAAAAAAGAGGGTGAAAATCTGGGTGCGTTTTATAATCCGAATGTAGCCCTGCCCGGCTTCTCACACGGAGGTTTCGGAGGCTGAAAGAAGCATCAGAAAAGAAGCCCTCAAACAGAGCTTCAGAGGCTTTTTTTCTGAAGCTGTTTCGGAGGCTTTCAGAGGCAGGAAAAAAAGTTTTTTTCTGAAACAGAGTTTCAGAAGTTTCAGAAGCAGGAAAAAAAAAGCAAAAAAATGCACCACCAAAAGCAAAAAAATGCAACAACCAAGGAACCTGTTGCTAAAATTCCCCTCTGGAAACAGCTGATTGGGGGTATTCCGGGAGGCTGATCCACCTGCCAATCAGCTTTGAATTATTTATCCTTTCCTCCTCAGGTTTCATCAAGGTCCTTCTCTACATGGCTTTTATGACGATCATGATCAAAGTTCACACCTTCCCTCTTTTCGCCATCCGGCCGATGTACCTGGCAATGAGGTGAGTTCAATGCAGGAAAATTGGGAGGATGCATACCTGCAGTTCTGCACCTCTCTGCAGGTGAAGGGTATTTCCAACCCCCCTCCCCACTCCCTCCCCCCGAGATTGTCTTGCCTGCCAGTTCATCCCCTGAGGACTAACACTTTTTTTTTAATAAAAAGTTTTTTATTTTATAAAACAAACATTACATCATTTATCATTCAGTGTGTCATCTGTATGCAAATTTGTGTGTCATAATATATATATATATATATATATATATATATATATATATATATATATATATATATATATATATATTTCTTTGCATTTACATTTCAAATTTAATATATCTCCCGTTAGAACATTTCTCTTCTGGGTTTATTTAATTTTACACCGCTTTTTATCCATATTCATTTTCTATCCAATAATAAAATTGCCCCCATATGTTGCAATATTCCGATTCTTCCTTCCCTTTCATTGCTGATGTTAATCTATTTATTTCTGCACATTCTAATATTTTCTTAACGACCTCTCCCTCTGTAGGGATTTTTTCTCCTTTCCAATTTTGTGCAAATACAATTCTCGCTGCAGTTATTACATGAATAATCAAATATACATTTTTTTTTTTTTTACTAATTTCCTCAGGTAAAATACCCAACAGAAACAGCTCCGGTTTTAAGTCAAAATGTTGCTGAGTCATTTTCTCTAACCAAATCCGAATTTTTGCCCAATAATTTCTCACTTCCGCACATGTCCACCAGATATGGTCATACCATCCCGGTGTCTGGTGACATTTCCAACACTTAGTTGATCTACCTTTAAACATTTTTGCCAATCTTTCCGGTGACATATGCCGTCTATAAAACATTTTATACAAATTCTCTTTGTAAGCTGTTGCCATTGTTAACTTAATCGTTTCTTTCCCGTAGTTGCTCCCATTGATCTAACTCTATTGTGTATCCAAAGTTTTCCTGAGGACTAACTCTTGCTATCTCCATCCTAGGCAGTTCAAAAAGGCAGTCACGGATGCGATCATGTCTCGTCGGGCAATCCGCAACATGAATACACTGTGAGTATTTTCAGGGACGCCTGGTCTTCTTTCCTAGTTGAAGGTCCCTTATGCAGGCAGCAAGATTTTTACGTTGAGTTTAATCTGTTTCCTAATGGAAGATCCTTACGTATACATTAACAGCCCTAGGGCCTAAATATATAGGCACAGTGGTGAAATCTAAAATTTGTTACTACCGGTTCTGTGGGCGTGGCTTGGGGGGAAGGTAATGTGACTGGGTGGGCGTGGCCAATTTTTTTTTTTTAACTTTTAAAACCATTTTTTCCACAACCTCTTTGGTGAAGAGGTTGTAAAAAAATGCTTTCAAAAGGCTCTTTTGGGGGAGAGGCAGGGATTTTTGCTATGGGTTCTCCGAACCACCCGCAGCCATCGCTACCGGATCGGGTGATCCGGTCCGAATCGGGAGCATTTCACCCCCTATATAGGCAGCAAATGTTTATGGAGATTCTCAGTCATCGAGGTCACAGTTGTCCCAAATTCAAGGAATATAAATTCCTTGAAGATGTTTTCCTTGAAGACGTTTCACTTCTCACCCAAGAAGATTCTTCGGTTCTGATTGAACGGTGGAGGATAGAAGGATTTATATTCCTTACAGTCCTCTGGTCATTAGTACTCTCTCTGAGAGTCATTCTCCTGTTTACAACACAGTCCTTTTCAGCAGTTGCAAGAAAGTTCCACACCATTTGCACTATTCAGGTGATCCTGAAGCCACATATAGATATAGGTATAGAAATAATAATAATAATAATAATAATAATAATAATAATAATAATAATAATAATAATAATATAAAACCTCCCGAGTGGCCTTCACGACTCTCAGAAAGAGTACTAATGACCAGATGACTGCAAGGAATATAATTGCTTTCGTCCTTCACCGTTGAGTCAGAACTGAAGAAACTTGGATGAGAAGTGAAACATCTTAAAGGAAAAGCAAAGGAAGTCTGGTTACCTTTTGAAAAAGCACCATTGGTAGATACAGGCAGCAAGATTTTTATATTAATTAATCTGTTTCCTTGTTGAACCCCATGCACAAACATATCTATCCATCTCTCTCTCTCTCTCTCTCTCATCTATCCATCCAAAACAAATCTTGATTGATTGGCACAGCTGTTGAGTTCACAATGTCAGCTTTGGGCTGTTCTTGGGAGAAGGGAAGGAACTTAGGTGTCTGACCTTATTCTCCTCAGGTATCCCGATGCCACCCCAGAAGAGCTGCAGGCCATGGACAATGTTTGCATCATCTGCCGGGAGGAGATGGTGATGGGAGCAAAACGCCTGCCATGCAATCACATATTCCATACCAGGTGGGGATGGGGGGGAAGTGGTGTGTTTTTTTTTAAAATAGAAAACCCGAGTGAATCTGGGTGTACTTGAAAGCTTGATTTGTCTGCAGGAGTGTGTGTGTGTGAGAGAGAGAGAGAGAGGAGAGGGAGGGAGGGAGGTAGAAGAGGGAGAGAGAGAGAGAAAATGAGAGATGGGGAGGGAGGGAGAGAAGGAGAGGAGAGAAAAGGAGAGAAAAAAGGAAATAGAATGAGGGAGAGAAAAGGAGAAAGACAGAAGGAGAGAAAAAGAAAGAGAAGGAGAGGGAGGGGGAGGGGGAGGGAGAGAGGAGAGATAAAATGATAGAGGGGAAGGAGAGAAGGAGAAGAGAAAAGGAGAAAGAAAAGGAAATAGAACAAGAGAGAGAAAAGGAGAAAGGAGAGAAAAGGAGAAAGACAGAAAGAGGAAAGAGAAGAGGGGGAGGGAGGAGAGAAAAGAAGAGGGAGGGAGGGGGAGGGAGGGAGAGAAGGAGGAGAGAGAAAAAGAGAAAGAAAGAATGAGGGAGAGAAAAGGAGAAAGACAAAGACAGAGGAGAGAGAAGAGGGAGGGAGGAGAGAAAATGAGAGGGAGGGGAGGGAGGGAGAGAAGGAGGAGAGAGAAAAGGAGAAAGAAGGAGAGAGAAGAGGGGGAGGGAGGGAGGAGGGAAAATGAGAGGGAGGGGAAGGGAGGGAGAGAAGGAGGAGAGAGAAAAGGAGAAAGGAGAATGAGAGAGGAGAGAAAAGGAGGAAGACAAAAGGAGAGAAAGAGAAGAAGGGGAGGAAGGGAGAGAAGGAGAAGAGAGAGAAAAGGAGAAAGAAAAGGAAACAGAATGAGAGAGAGGAGAGAAAAGAAGAAAGACAGAAGGAGAGAGAATGACCTGGAAGGCAGTTTTGAATCCACCCATTAGAACTGCAAGGGCTTCTCATCTTCTTCAGTTGCCTCCGATCCTGGTTTCAGCGCCAGCAGACCTGCCCCACCTGCCGGATGGACGTCCTGCGTGCCTCCCTGCCCACCCAGTCGCAGCCGCCCCCCGAGCAGCCGGAAGGAGGGCAGCATCCGCCCCCCCATCAGGCCCCCTTGATGCCTCAGCCGCCCAACTGTGAGTCCCACTTTGGGAGCTGCTATGCTAATTAACCTTTCTCACCTTTAACCTCTTTAAACGAGGGGGGGGGGGGACGGACTTTAACTCTCAACATTTCCCAGCCAGTCCCCTACAACAACTCTGTGAGGTAGGCTGGGATGTGAGAGAGGGACTGGCCCAAAGTCACCCAGCCTAAGGCGGGACTAGAACTCACCGTCTCCTGGTGATTGGCCCAAAGTCACCCAGCCAGCTTTCCAATCTAAGGCGGGACTAGAACTCACCGTCTCCTGGTGATTGGCCCAAAGTCACACAGCTGGCTTTCCTGCCTAAGGCGGGACTAGAACTCTGTGTCTCCTAATGATTGGCCTAAAGTCATCTATCCGCCTTCCATGCCTAGTGTGGAACTAGAACTCACCGCCTCCTGGTGATTGGCCCCCAGTCAGTCCAGGTGCCTTTCATGCCTAATGTGAGACTAGAACTCACCCACCTGTAGCCTGGTTCTTCATCTTTTCGCCTGCATTGTGTCTTCTCCTGTCTTGCAGGTACGCTTGGGATCGGGCTTTTCTGAATCAGATACCGTATTTTTCGGAGTATAAGACACACCTTTTCCCCCCCCCAAAAAGAGAGTATAAATCTGGGTGCATCTTATACTCCGAATGTAGCCCCGCCCAGCCTCGCAAACGGAGATTTCAGAGGCTGAAAGAAGCCTCTGAAAGGAGCTTCAGAAACAAAGCCTCTGAAAGGCTTTTATCTAAAATAATATGGCAAGCAACAAAAGAAGAATCAGTAAAGGTTCTAACCAAACTATGCTAACAAATCTGGAGAATGGCACAATAACCAACAGGTCAGAAGAGGTTAATCTACATACCAAAGCCAAAGAAAGGAGACTGAACAGAGTACAGATAGTCCTTCAGAATAAAAGCCTCTGAAGGAGGCTTTAGAAAAAAAAGCCTCGAAACAGCTTTAGAAAAAAAAGCCTCCAAACAGAGTTCCAGAAAAAAAGCCTTTTTTTCTGAAGCTCTGTTTCGGAGGCTTTCAGAGGCAGAAAAAAAAGCAAGGCACAGAGCTCACAACCAAGGAACCTGTTGCTAAAATTCACCTCTGGGAACAGCTGATTGGGGGTATTCCGGGAGGCCGATCCACCCGCCAATCAGCTTTTTTCTTATTTTCCTCCCCAAAAACTAAGGTGCGTCTTATACTCTGAAAAAGACGGTAATTTTAAATAACGGCCAATTGAAATTCTTGGCTGGCTGGGATAAATCCAGTCCTTCTTAGAACCAAGGTGGGGGAAAGGATGGCCCCTTTAATGATGGGTGGACTTCAACTCCCAGAATTCCTGAGCCAGCATAGCTGGCTCAGGAATTCTGGGAGTTGCAGTCCACCCGTCATAAACGGGCCATTGTTCTCCAACCCTCTCTTAGAAGCAGAGTTGATGCCCTTCTTCTCTTCCTCCAGTCCCTCAAGGCCTCCTGCCTCCGTTTCCTCCCGGGATGTTCCCTCTTTGGCCACCCATGGCTCCTTTCCCTCCAGTGCCGGGCGTCCAGCCCCCCAATAATACCGACGGTGCCTCCGCGGCTGCGTCCTCCCCACCAGGATCCCAAGGAGCAGGTGAGACACACCCTCGCACAGCCGGCTGTTCCGCTGGGGAAGCCCCGCAAAGGGGGACGGTCTTTTAACAGGGCTGCGTTTCCTCAACAGGCACCGCCAGGCCCACCGGGGATTCGGCCAGCACGTCGGACACCGCAACCTCCGCAGGGGCCGTGCCAGGTTTCCCCTTTCCTCCGCCTTGGATGGGGATGCCGTTCCCCCCTCTGTTTGGTACGTTCCGGGGAGGGCCTGGGTGTGGCTTCCCGCAAAGGGGCGGAGGGAGATCGGCACTCGTTTTCCGTTGACGGGTTCTGACTTTGACGGCTTCTGATCGCCCGGTTTTGCTGCCCTCCGGGGGACTTAAGGGGCTGGTTCTTTTTTGCGGGGCGGGTGGGCGAGTCCTCCTGTCCCATGTGACTCCCTCCTCTCCTTTGCTTTAGGCTTCCCTCCGATGCCGGTTCCCCCCTCGGGATTCGCAGGGCTGACGGAGGAGGAGCTGCGGGCCATGGAAGGCCACGAGCGGCAACATTTGGAAGCTCGGCTGCAGTGCCTGCAAAACATCCACACTCTCCTGGACGCGGCCATGCTCCAGATCAACCAGTATCTCACTGTGCTGGCAACGATCGGGTGAGTTTCCCTCTCCCTCTGCTCTCCCTCTCCCTTTGTCTCTTTCTCTGTTTTCTCCCCTCCCTTCCCTTCCCTCTCACACATGTCCTTCCTTCCTTTCCTTTCCTTTCCTTTCTTCCTTCCTTCCTTTCCTTTCTTTCTTTCTCATTCTCTTTCTTTTTCTTTCTTTCTCCCTTCCTTCCTTTTATTCTTTCTTTCTCTCTCTCCCTTCCTTCCTTCCTTCCTTCCTTTTATTCTCTCTCTCTCTCTTTCTCTTTCTCCCTTCCTTCCTTTTATTCTTTCTTTCTCTCTCTCTCTTCCTTCCTTCCTTTTATTCTCTCTCTTTCTCTTTCTCTTTCTCCCTTCCTTCCTTTTATTCTTTCTTTCTCTCTCTCTCCCTTCCTTCCTTTTATTCTCTCTCTTTCTCTTTCTCTTTCTCTTTCTCTTTCTCCCTTCCTTCCTTTTATTCTTTCTTTCTCTCTCTCTCTCTTCCTTCCTTCCTTTTATTCTCTTCTTTCTCTTTCTCTTTCTCTTTCTCCCTTCCTTTTATTCTTTCTTTCTTTCTCTCTTTCTCTTTCTTTTTCTCTTTTTCTTTCTCCCTTTTATTCTTTCTCTCTCTCTCTTTCTGTTTCTTCCTTCCTTCTTTTTATTCTTTCTCTCTCTCTCTTTCTTTTTCCCTTCCTTCCTTCCTCCCTCCCCCTCTCTTTCTTTCTTTCTTTCTTTCTTTCTTTCTCTCTCTTTCCCTCTTTCTCTCTTTTTCGGTTAAGATTTACTTTCTTGTCATTGCACCTCATACAACGAAATTAAATGCCATCTTCAGTGTACATTATAACTATAAAAATAAAACACATATCCTTCACATTCTATACAATTGAATTGAAAACCCGATCTTTCTTTCTTTCTTTCTTTCTTTCTTTCTTTCTTTCTTTCTTTCTTTCTTTCTTTCTTTCTTTCTTTCTTTCTTTCTTTCTTTCTCCCTCCCTCTTCTCCCCAACCACCCACCCTCTTTCTTTCTTTTTTCCTTCCTTCCTTCCTTTTTCTCTTTCTCTGTTTCTCTCTCCCTTCCTTCCTCTTTCTTTCTTTCTTTCTTTCTCTCTCTTTCTCTCTCCCTCCCTTTTTTCTTTTTTCTTCATTCCTTCCTTTCCTCCCTCCTTAAATTCCTATTCTGCCTTATCACACTTATGCGATTCTGAGTTGCTGCCTCTTTTGTACAGGATGCCTCGAGCTGCCCCAACACCCCCCAGTGCTTCAGCCCCTTCGATGGCCCCTCCTGAGACCCCGACTAGCCCTGAATCCAATTCCAGTGAAGCCACCACCTCCACCTCCCAGCCACCGGACAGCACCTCTTCACCAGGTAACCTCACCTGAACCTCAGGCAGGCGGTGGTGACAAGAGGGGTGGCTTGAAGAGGGGAGGGGTCTGGAGTCGAGGCCCCAGCGTTGCTCCCAGAATAGGGAGTCCTCGACTTGCGACCAGTATGAGCAGTATTTCCCTTGCTAAAACAAGACGGTTATTAAGCGAGTTTTGCCTCATTTTACGACCTTTCTTGTTAAGTAAATCACTGCAAGTTGATAAGTTAGTCACACGGTCATTAAGTGTGAAAAACGGTCTTTTTTCAGTGCCGTTGTAACGTAGGTCACTAAAGCAAACAGTTGTAAGTCGAGGACTACCTGTAGACCGGCATTTCCCAACCTTTGCCAACCTTTTAAGATGTGTGGACTTCAACTCCCAGAATTCCAGCCTGCATTTGCAAGACAATGGCAGCATCCAGGGGTCACATGATCGCCATTCGCGACTTGCCAAGCCAGCTTCCAACAAGCAGTGTCAATGGCGGAGTGGGGAGGGGGAGCCGGGTTCATTTAACGACCACAGTAAAAAAATGGTTGGAAAATCAGATCTGGTGCAATGACGACTCGCTCAGCAACTCCATCATTTGCAATATTGTTGTATGGCCAAAATTGTTGGAAACCTTTTTGGGGAAAGTGTATTTTCTAAAACTAGCTAATAACACCACTGTATCAATGGAAAGATAATTTAATCCAGAATGTAATGCAATAATTTTTATGAAGGATTTGCTATTAGAATAGCAGTTATGGTATAAAGAAGGAAAGTAAAACATGTAGAAAAAAACGAGATATACAAAAATGATCCCCATGTTAGTTAATCCTTACTTGGGTAACCTTTAGCATGAATGACGGCCTTACAACGTCTTCCCATGGAGGGAACCAAGTCTTTGAGTTCTGCAGCTGTTAATCATGTGAAACCAAGATTGAAGGATGGCTTCTATTAACTGGGTTTGATTGCTGGGTCCCTTCTGACTAACCGGTTTCTTTAGTCGGCTCCATAGATTTTCCATTGGGTGAAGGTCTGGGCTATTCCCAGGCATTTCCATTCCAGCAGTGGAATAGGATTATCTTGAAACTCCCCCCAAAAAGTGGTGTTATTAGCCATCAAACCTCAAAAAATACACTTTCCCCAAAAGATTTCCACAATTTTGGCCACTACTGTAGGGACTCCAGTCCCATTGTGGTCGTAAATCAAGGACTGCCTGCCGCGCCAAAAATAATTTGAACAAATGCAACCCAGTTTAAAATAAAAAGGGGGCAAAAACCAGGCACTTTTTAAACCCCTTTATCAGAGCCAATTAAACCCCTGTTGAATTATTCTTTCTTTGGTTGTTTCCAGATACATCTCCAGACAAAGCAGAGGGGTCCACGCAGCCCTCCAGCCACGACGGGGACCCTTCCTCTCCGGAAGAGCCCAACGCAGCCGAACTGCGCAGACGCCGACTTCAAAAACTAGAACTGCCTTCTTCTGCCTCCCATTGAGCGAGCCGTGCTCCCTTGCCTGACCCCGATGGACTTTTTTTCCCCCTCCTCTTCTCTTTCCCCCATCCCAAATAAAATGGAAAAAAAAAAACGGATTTAAGAAGACCCAGGCCCCCTCCTCCTCCTCATTGTGATGGCAGAAATCAGTGGGGAGGTGGGGGCCCAAAGAAGAAAAGCCGGATGTCTTAACTCGGGCTGCCAAACGCTGACAGTGACCAGTTTCTACAGGACTTGCAGCGGTGTGGACAACAAGCCATGTTTTAACCTTGGCTTAACACCTTTTTCGGAGGAATCATTAGCCGTGTCTTCAACTGGAACAAGAGACAACGCAGACTTGTCCCGTTGCACCAGCCGTAGCCCCTGGTTTCAAATCTGTGTCGACCCGGGACGGAGCATCAGCCTGTCGAAAAACCAGGGTTGGAGGGCAAGGGTCCCTTGTTTCATTTGGGGGGAAGAGAGAGAGTGTGTGAGAGAAAGAGAAAGAGAGAGAGAGGCGATGTTTTTACTAACCGAGGCGGTTCTTAGCTTTGAGAATTTCTCTTTTCATTTGACGAGGGTAGAGCTTTTTTTTTTTTTTTTTCTACACACTTATTTTTTGTCCTTCGGTTTTTTTTCCCTCCCTTCTTCCCTCGGCTGGACACGAGAGTGTGTGTGTGCATTCGTGCACACCTGTAAATGTTTTTGGCTTGGCCCTTCCTAAGGAAAAGCAAGAAACGATCCTTTTGCAAGGACGGAACGAGCGGAAATGGAAAATTTCTATTTTTGTAAGGTGGGTGGGTAGATGGGGATAGCCCAGCCGGATGTCTCTGGATCTGCTTTTCTCTTGCAAAAGTTTTAGCCCTGTTCTCTCTTCCCCCCCCCTCGCCCCTCTCCCCAAGTGCAGCCAGCTTGGGGGTGGGAAAACGGGGCAGAATAGGGATTGTTGCACAGCTTTTGAACCAATGGCCCGGTAATAACGGATCTCTTTTTCTCTCTCTCTCTCTTTCGAGCTGAGCAGTTTTGCACCGCAGTAAACCTGTGACTTGAATCTTCTTTTTCCCCACCGTGCTTCGTTCTTTGGCTCTCACTCAAAAAAAAAAGATGTTTAGAAAAAAAGGAACATTTCTCAAAGAAACAGGAATAAGGAAGAACCTGATGCGTTGCAGCGAGCTCTGGGGGCTTCACCCTCGTTCAGGAAAAACGCTGCCCACCCCCTCCTGCATTGATAGGTCTTGGGAATTTGATTTTCACTGGTTTCAGCCGTGTGGGTTTTGTCGCCCCGAATTGTGAGCTCGGATATCTGGCCAAGCAAGGAGAGAAGTTTGGGGTCTTGGGGAGCTGGGTGGCAGGGAAACCACCCACCAATCCTAGAGAGATTCGGGAGCATTGTCCCGGCAGGTTTCCACCCCAATTTTTATTTTATTTTAATTTTTTGACCGAATGGGCTCAACCTGCCGTTTCTGGTTTTGCTGCTGTCTTTTATTTTATTTTATTTTATTTTTTGCAAATCTTTTTTGGCTTCTGCTGCTCTGCCTTGATATTGCTGAGATGATGTGATTTGGGTCTTATGCCCGTTTTAGTTTTGGTTTCTGGACAAGAAAGAGGCCTTTCCCAGGGTGTTTTTTTAGTGGGGGGAAGAGGGAAGCATTTTCCAATGAGGGGATGGAAGGAAAAAATCTTTGAGAACAGAGGTATGCAAGGCATCCATCCCTAATTCTTATAAGATGCTCCCCTTTGGGTTTTAGCCATGAAAGGGCCTGGAAGGATAGAATAGGATAGAACGGGATGGGATGGGAAGGGAAAGGGAGGAAGGAAAGTAGGACTAAGGGAAAGGAAAGAATGGGAGGAAGGGAAGGAAAAGAATGGGAGGGAGGATGAAGGGAAAGGAAAGAATGGGAAGAAGGAAGGATAAAAATGGAAGGAAAGGAAAGAATAGGAAGGAAGGACTAAGGGAAGGGGAAAGGAAAGGGAGGGAGGGAGGAAGGATGAAGGGAAAGGAAAGTGGGAAGAAAAGGACAAAAATGGAAGGAAAGGAAAGAATGGGAGGGAGGATGAAGGGAAAGGAAAGAATGGGAAGAAGGAAGGATAAAAATGGAAAGGAAAGAATAGGAAGGAAGGACTAAGGGAAGGGGAAAGGAAAGGGAGGGAGTGAGGAAAGATGAAGGGAAAGGAAAGTGGGAAGAAAAGGACAAAAATGGAAGGAAAGGAAAGAATGGGAGGAAGGATGAAGGGAAGGGAAAGGGAAGAATGGGAAGAAGGAAGGACTAAGGGAAGGGAAGGGAAAGAGAATGGGAGGGCAGAGGGAAAGGAAAGGATCAGAGGTAGTATTCAACTGGTTCGCACCGGTTCATGCGAACCGGTGGTGGGATTTTGGCTCCGGTTGCCGAACCGGTAGCGATAGCCGGCTGGCCTTGCCCCCGAACCGGTCCTCCGGTCGCCACTCACTCGCGCTGGCTGCCATGTTAGTCACTGCCATGTTCTTCGCACATGCACATCCCATTGCCTTGCAAGTCCATGGCGGTGACGGCAGCACCTTTTTCCACCGGTACTTTTCGGCGGCCTGCGGCCAGGCCCCTCCTCTTTTGAGAGCCGCTTTCCAGCAGCAGCGGCTAGCTGAGGGCCGCCAAAAACTCCTGTCAGCTTGCCTTCCAGACTCTGGACCAGCCACCACAGAAGGTAAGCAGCCCAAACAAAGAGGCAGTGTGCTGAGGGAGGAAGCGGGGTTAGGGCTGGGGCCGCTAAAGGAGGAGAAATGGGGGCGATTGGCGAAGGGAGGGTGGGGGTTGATAGGTGGAAATTAAAATAAAAAAATCCTACCTTTTTCTGTGGGTGTGGCTAGGTGGGGGGGTGTCATGTGACTGGGCACGAGTGACATCAAGTTGGTCACGCCCACTCAGTCACATGCCTCCCCCCACCTAGCCACACCCATTGAAATTTTTGAAACCCACCACTGGAAAGGATGCAATAAGGGAATAGAGTGGGATTAGAACGGAAGAGACTTGAGATGAAGAGAGGACAGTGGGATAGAATAGAAAAAACGAGAGATACAAAAATTATCCCCAATGAAAAAATGAGAGATACAAAAATCATCCCCATCGAAAAAATAAGAGATACAAAAATTATCCCCATCGAAAAAATAAGAGATACAAAAATTATCCCCATCGAAAAAATGATGCAAAAGTTATCCCCATCGAAAAAACGAGAGATACCATGTCAATTAATCCTTAGTTGGGTAACCTTTATAGCATGAATGACGGCCTTACAACGTCTTCCCATGGAGGGAACCAAGCCTTTGAGTTCTGCAGCTGTTCTCATGTGAAACCAAGATTGAATCATGGCTTCTATTAACTGGGTTTTATTGCTGGGTCGCTTCTGACTAACCAGTTCCTTTGTTCAGCTCCATAGATTTTCCATTGAGTGAAGATCTGGGCTATTCCCAGGCGTTTCCATTCCAGCAGTGGAATAGAATTACCTTGAAACTCCAAGTAAAAAAAGTGGTGTTATTAGTCATCAAACCTCAAAAATACACTTTTCCCAAAAGGTTTCTACAATAACTCTCCGGGGGGAAAGCTTAAACGACTGTAATTCCCTTAACAATCGTGGCAAGAAAAGAGGTAAAACAGGGCATGAGTTGCTTAGCAGCTGCTTTGCTTAGCAACGAAAATTCTGGTCTCAATTCTGGTTGTAAATGGAGAACTTGGGGGTCCGATACTTAGGAGTTCCTAAATGAAAGGATAACTTTCTTTAAAAAAAAAAAAAAAAAGAATTTGCAAATTCCTTATTTAAAGCCAGTAGATGGTGCTGTTTGCAACAAGAAAATGAAACTTTTTTAAAAAAGAAAAAATAAAAGGACAACAACGGTGGGTTTATTTGACCTTTGGAAATAAACGTGAATATTGCAGAACTCAAAAGTGAAACTGGAGCGCGTGCTCGGACAATCCTCTATTTCCTTTTGCAAAAGTCTCACGGTTGGGGATCTTAAAGGAATTTCCCCAGCCAGCTTCCCAGGAAAAGAGAGAAAGAAAAAGAGACAGAGACAGAGAGAGACAAAGAGATGAGAGAGAGAGAGAGAAAAGAGACAGATGAAAGACAGAAAAACAGAGATGAGAGACAAACACACAGAGACAGCAAGAGAGACAGACAGAGTGAAAGAGACAGGGACTGAGAGAGAGACAGAAAAAAGGGAGACAGAGAGACAGAGAAAAAGAGAGAGACAGAGAGATGAGAGAGATCCATATTTATTCCTTTTAAAAATAGACATTTATTTGCCTTATTGCTGATTAAAACAAAATAGGGACTGCTGGAGTTTTGGCTCAGAAATTAAAAGGTAGCGTGTGGCCTGTTGACAGATTTGAAGGGCAGTCTCCAGCTCCCAAAATTCTCAGCAGCGGCTGTGCTGGTTGGGGAAACTTGGGAGTTGTAGTTTACAATATGCTGGTCTATGACTATAATCAAGATTTGATTGATTGTCATTCACAGACCTGTAGGACAATCTTTGGTTCCTCAGAAATTCTCAAAAGTGCTTGTCTTGGCTTTGGCTCCCAGAATTCTCAGTGGTTGCTGTGGAGGGTGCCTGAGGAACTCTGAGAATTGTAGTATCGAGACCCAGAGGACAATCTTCAGCTCCCAGAATTCTTGGTGGTTGCTGTGGTGCCTGGGAAACTCTGGGAGTTGTAGTACTCAGACCCAGAGGACAATCTTCAGCTCCCAGAATTCTTGGTGGTTGCTGTGGTGCCTGGGAAACTCTGGGAGTTGTAGTACTCAGACCCAGATGACAATCTTCAGCTCCCAGAATTCTTGGTGGTTGCTGTGGTGCCTGGGAAACTCTGGGAGTTGTAGTACCCAGACCCAGATGACAATCTTCGGCTCCCAGAATTCTCGGTGGTTGCTGTGGTGCCTGGGAAACTCTGGGAGTTGTAGTACTCAGACCCAGATGACAATCTTCGGCTCCCAGAATTCTTGGTGGTTGCTGTGGTGCCTGGGAAACTCTGGGAGTTGTAGTACCCAGACCCAGATGACAATCTTCGGCTCCCAGAATTCTCGGTGGTTGCTGTGGTGCCTGGGAAACTCTGGGAGTTATAGTACCCAGACCCAGATGACAATCTTTGGCTCCCAGAATTCTTGGTGGTTGCTGTGGTGCCTGGGAAACTCTGGGAGTTGTAGTACCCAGACCCAGATGACAATCTTTGGCTCCCAGAATTCTTGGTGGTTGCTGTGGTGCCTGGGAAACTCTGGGAGTTGTAGTACCCAGACCCAGAGGACAATCTTCAGCTCCCAGAATTCTTGGTGGTTGCTGTGGTGCCTGGGAAACTCTGGGAGTTGTAGTATCGAGACTCAGAGGACAATCTTCAGTTCCCACAATTCTTGGTGGATGCTGTGGCGCCTGAGGAACTCTGGGAGTTGTAGTATCGAGACCCAGAGGACAATGTTCAGTTCTCTGGGGGGTTAGAAGGGAAGTCTCTTTCCGCCAAACACAACTTCTTCCCACTTCTCATTTTTTCCCCCCACAAAACGCCTTCCACCTTCTCAGCCGGAGTAACCCAAGGAAGATCTGCATTTCCCGTCTGCTAAAGCTGGATCGACTCATTTCCGGGAACTTTGTAGAACATTTTCTTCCCTATAAAGAGATATTAACATTTGTTGAACAAGAAGTTTATGCGTGAAATGTTTGTACGGCATTACTGAAGCCACATATGGAATACTGTGTCCAGTTTTGGTCACCACAATTAAAAAAAAATGTTGAGACTAGAAAGAGTGCTGAGAAGAGCAAGAAAGCTAAAACATACAATGAACGGTTGCAGAAGCTGGATATGTCTAATCTAATGAAGGATTTGGGGTGATATTAGAGCAGCCTTCCAATATTTGTGGGGCTGTCACAGAGAAGAGAGTGTCAATCTATTCTCCAAAGCAGTGATGAAATCCCAATTTTTTTTTACTACCAGTTCTGTGGGTGTGGCTTGGTGGGCGTGGTGTGGCTTGGGCGTGGCAGGGGAAGGATACTGTAAAATCTCCATTCCCACCCCACTCCAGGGGAAGGATACTGCAAAATCCCCCTTCTCTCCCCACTCCTGGGGGAAGGATATTGCAAAATCTCCCTTCCCACCCCACTCGGGGGCCAGCCAGAGGTGGTATTCGCCAGTTCTCCGAACTACTCAAAATTTCTGCTACCGGTTCTCCAGAACCTGTCAGAACCTGCTGGATTTCATCCCTGCTCCAAAGCACCCGAGGGCAGGACAAGAAGTATGTCAAGGTGATAATTTAAGAACTCACTAGCTGATGCAATGAAGAGTATGAGTCAACAGGGTCTTTGGCTGTTATCCCTTTAAGAGCCTGTGTAGTAAGAGGAGGCCCTCCTAGAGTGTTCGTTTGTTCGTTGGAAGTTATCAAAAAGAGATGCAATCTAGAATTGAGCCTTGGTAGTACAGTGGTCTAAAGCACCCTATTATTAAGACCAGCTGCCTGCAATTACTGCAGGTTCGAATCTCGCCAGGCTCAAGGTTGACTCAGCCTTCCATCCTTTCTAAGGTAGGTAAAATGAGGACCCAGTTGTGGGGGCAATAAGCTGACTTTGTATAAATATACAAAAGGATGAAGGCTATTGCTTAACGCATTGTAAGCCGCCCTGAGTCTCCGGAGAAGAGCGGCATATAAATCAAATTAAAAAAAAAAAAAAAAAATTGAGAAATTTCCTGAAGGTGAGAACAATTAATCAAAGTAGCTATACTTACCGGAATGCTGTTTGTAGCACACGCACAAAAGGACTGCCAGCAAGAAGAAGAAGGAGACCACTGGGATGACGATCAAGAGAAGCTCCCTGAGACTGTGTGCGGTCTTCTTCTCACCTTCTGGAGAACATAGAAGAACAGAGTTGGAAGGGACCTTGGAGGTCTTCTAGTCCAGCCCCTTGGTCAAGCAGGAGACTCTAGTCTATACCGTTTCAAACAAATGGATGTCCAGTCTCTTCTTAAAGTGCTCCAGTGATGGAGCACTCACAACGTCTGGTAGCAAGTCGTTCCACTGGTTAATTGTCCCCACTGTTAGGAAACGTCTCCTTAGTTCTAGGTTGCTTCTCTCTTTGATTAATTTCCATCCATTGCTTCTTGTCTGGCCTTCTGGTGCTTTGGAAAATACCGTATTTTTTGGAGTATAAGATGCACTTCCCCATCCTAAAAGAGGGTGAAAATTTGGGTACGTCTTATACACCGAATGTAGCCCTGCCCACGAGGTCAAAAACACGAGGCATGGAGGCGGCGATGGTCTGTGGCAATCCCTGCAACTTGGAACAGCTGATTGGGGATATTCCGGGAGGCCGATCCACCCACCAATCAGCTGCTCGTGCTGAATCAGGCTGCAATAATGTGCTGAAGCTGACCTGGCTTTTCGCTATTTGCTGCGAGGACTGTCAGAGTTTCCAGCAGCAATCACATCCAGAAAGCACACACAAGTAACTGATTCAGCAGGATTCAGTAACTTCTCATTACATGTAATATAACACATGAAGTAAATACCCAATACCAAAAGCAGGTTTTCCAACGTGGTAGTAAATACAAGCAAAACCCAAGCAGAGGAGAGGAGTTTCAGTTTCAGTTTCAGAGCAGCATGCAGCTTTAGCACAGAACAGTTGAGCTAAGTCACACTCAGGCTCCTTGCTGTCTCCTTCTTTGTTGCTCACACAGCAAATACTGTTTCAGTTTCCAAACAGCCCTTAACTCACTCACACACTGACAGGACGCTAGCCAGATCAATACCGATGGATGCTGGTAGGCAGAGGCAGATTCTTTTTTCTTCTTATTTTCCTCCCCAAAAACTAAGGTGCGTCTTATACTCCAGAGCATCTTATACTCCGAAAAATATGGTAGTTTGACCCCCTTTTCTTTGTGGCAGCCCCTCAAATATTGGAAGACTACTATCACGTCTCCCCTGGTCCTTCTTTTTAATAAATTAGACATAACCAATTCCAGCAACTGTTCTTTGTATGTTTTAGCCTCCAATCATCCCCTAATCCTCTTTGTTGCTCTTCTCTGCACTCTTTCCAGAGTCTCAACCTCTTTTTCGTGTTGTGGTGACCAAAACTGCAATATTCCAAAGTGCGGTCTTAACGACACGATACTTTAGTAGAATAAAAATAAGGCATATTCTTACTAAGCAGAATACAAACTATTATGGAAGCTCAACTTGTCTAGCATGTTAAACACTGCGACTCACTTCACACACATCACTCTTAACGGAGAGGCTTAGAGGCCTTGTTTGGAAAACCTCCGCTCCCCCCATGCTGAAGGATAAGGAGAGGAGGCCCTTTGCGCATGCTCAGAGCAACTCTTTCCAAATGCATTCTTCCCCATCTCCACCTCGGAGAGCAAATGCTGTAGGGGAGATTTTTAAATTCAATGATAATCAAATGAAAAAGCGGGGGGGGGGAGGAACCAGTGGTGGGATTGAGCCGGTTCGTGCTGGTTCGTGCGAACCAGTGGTTAAATTGCTGGCTGGCCCCGCCCCTTGCTGCTCCGCCCTTCCAGGGGTCCCCACGTGCCCTATTTTGGCTCCAAAGGCAAGTGCAGAGAGGCTTCCTAGGCCCAAAACGGGGTGCAGGTAGGCGGTTTGTCCCCCCGTGGCCCGTTTTCTTTCCCAGGGGGTAAAGGAGGTCGAGTGCTGCCTGTCACACTCCCTGGCCCCGCCCAGCATGGCCACACCCACTCATCCGGTCATTAACGCAGAGAACTGGTTGTTAAATTATTTGAATCCCACCACTGGAAAAAAACCCCAGAGATTCCAGTTTGGGTGTCCCTGTAGATCATCTTGGGCATGAAGAGATAGAGCTAGTCCTCGACTTACAACAGTTCATTTAGTGACCGCTTGAAGTTACAACGGCACTGAAAAAAGCGACTTTTGACCGTTTTTCAGACTTGCGACTGAAAAGCATCCTCGTGATCACGTGATCAAATTGGGGTGCTTGGCAACTGACCCACCTTTATGACGGTGGCAGTGTCCAGGGGTCATGTGATCCCCTTTTGCGACCAGATTCACTGAACGACGGCGTCATGAAGATGACAACTGCGTTGATCCACTTAGCAACCCGGGGCAAGAAAGTTCGTAAAAGGGGGTGAAACTCACTGAATTATCTCCCTTAGCAAAATTAAAGTTTTTTGGGGGTTGATTGAGGTCATAAGTCAAGGACTACCTCATAGTCCCAATATCTTGAGAATGGGCCAGTTGGGGAAATGGGATTCAGGTTAAGCCCCAAATTGGCGACTTACCTGAAGATTGTTGGCAGGAGTCACGGAGCTCGACGGTGGCTGATTTGTGGATGATGGCATTAGAAGCCGTACAGGTGTAGCTCACTTGGAAAGGTTCCTTGGGATCTAGTTTGATCCGTAGCAGCTGGCCCTCCTCCATGTGCCAATGTTTCAGTCTTGGGCTAGTCTTACCCCCCAGCCCTGCCCACTCGTAAGTGACATTAGTCCTACTGGCTGCATGGCAGCTCAAAAACAGTAGACACGATTCGGAGGAGCCATTTATGTCCTTTTCTTCGGTGAACAGCCGGATGACTGGGGTCGAAATCGTATCTGGAAGAAGAGAGAGGCCAAAAAATCAGGAGAGGGGACAACGTGGGGTAGGGATCAAAGCACCCAAGGTTTCCATCCAGCCTCCCAATTTAACATCCCTACTAAAGTGGTGGGATTCAGACAGTTTGCACCTATTCAGGAGAACTGGTTGTTAACTTTCTAAGCAGTTCGGAGAACCGGTTGTTGGAAGAAATCTTATTTTGTTTTTTTCCCACTTTACAGGGCTAATCTTGTAAGGAACTGAAACATTCTGGTATTGTTTCTAGCCTAATCTTTATTGCCCTGCTTACAGAAACTGCCTCTCGGGTTAACCCTTATTACATTGTAACAGCTAAGGCGAAGCGCCCATCAACCTGAGTGACGTTAAGTTGGCCAGGCCCACATGGTCACATGACCACCAAGCCACGCCTACCCAGCTGGTCATTAGGACAGAGAACCGGTTGTTAAATTATTTGAATCCCACCACTGCCTACTAATTAGGGTCAGCGACTAGACACCCTAGCGAGTGGTCCAGAGTCTGTAAGGCAAGCTGACCGGCCCCCAGCCACAGGCTGTCGAAAAGTATCGGAGGTCGCGGAAAAAGCTGCAGCCGTCGCTGCCATGTTCTTCGCGCAGGCGCATCCCATTGGACTTGCAAGGGAATGGGATGCGCCTGTGCGAAGAACATAGTGGCGATGAACATGGTAGGCGGGGCGAGAGTGGCGACCAGGGGACCGGTTCAGGGGCGTGGCCAGCCAGCTATCACTACCGGTTCAGCGTCCTTGGCCAAATTTCTGCCAAAGGTTTGCGTGAACCGGTACGAACACCGGTTTCAGTGCACGGCGAATCGGTGGTAAAATTATGTTAAACCCACCTCTGTTCTAGATGGGAAGGGATCAAAACAGGTCCTTATTTCAGCCAACCCCCCCAAAACAAATTAATAAACGGGTTCTGACACGCCTTTTTTTTTTTTGTGATAGCGCAGCGTACCGTAAACCTTCAGCTGAAAAGCTTGTTGTTTCATCTGTCCTGTGGTGTCCACCAGCAGAACGGAGAAAATCCCAGCGTCTTCTAAATCCACTGGATTGATCTCTAAGGTGAAGTTGTGGAGCCGAGTCCTTCCGTAGTAACGGGACCGGTACTGGATCTCTGGGGTTCCCTTGAACGAGGTGGCCACCAACTCTTCCGAAGGTGTGAAGGAACGCCAGATGAACTCCCGGATGTGAAAATTGGGAGGGGGGGCTGCTTTGAATAAAACAGAGCTCCCCGCTACTCCTAACACCTGCGTTGGTGTGTAGGCCCTCGACATGCATAGAGCTACAAGAAAAAAAATATATCTACATGTAAAAGTATATATAATTGAGTGTATACTTAAGTATAATTGAATTTGGTTTTAATTGGGTTGTTTTAAACTTGGGCCAAAATTATTTAATTGTTTTTTAAAGTGTTTTTTAAATTTTATATGCTATGTTTTATCTTGGCTGTACACCGCCCTGAGTACCCGCAGAAGAAGGGCGGTATAGAAATAAAATAAAATAAATAAAAAATAAAATAAATAAATATATAATTCTTCTTTTTTTTTCTATTAATACAAAACATTCCATCATTCATTAAACAGAGTGTCATCTGGGTACACATTTTTTGTGTAAAGCTTACCACCATATTCATTATTTATATCTACTCTTAGTTTCATATGAATATTTAATACTTAGCATATCTATTATCATAACATTTCTTAACTTATTTAACTTTACTATACGTTACTTTCATATTTATTCTCTAACCATGGATAAAATAAATCCCATCTAGTATAATAATCAGATTCTTCCTTCCCTCTAATTGCAAGTGTTAATCTATTCATTTCTGCACATTCCAATATTTTCTTAATCACATTTTCATCTGCACTTATATATAATTCTATTCTACATTGCGAAGACCTCATCTTGAATCAAATCTCCAACCCGAGCTCAAATATGTCCCGTGAAGAAAGGTAGAATTATAGGTCTGGAAGGGACTTCAGAAGTCTTCTAGTCCAACCCAAACAAAACATACGATGAACGGTTGCAGGAACTGGACATGGGTAGTCTAGTGAAGAGAAGGACCAGGGGAGACAGGATAACAAGTCTTCCAATATTTGAGGGGCTGCCAGACAGAGGAAGGGGGTCAAACTATTTTCCAAGGCACCTGAAGGCCAGACAAGGAATAATGGGTGAAAACTGATCAAGGAGAGATTCAACCTGGAAATAAGGAGGAATTTTCTGACAGTGAGAACAATTAACCAGTGGAACAGAAGTTACTTCGGAAATTGTGGGAGCTTCATCACTGGAAGCTTTCAAGAAGAAACCGGACTGCCATCTGTCAGAAATGGTGTAAGGTCTCCTGCTTCGGAAGGGGGTTGGACTAGAAGACCTCCAAAGTCCCTTCCAGCTCTGTTAAATTATGATCGTCATCCCAGCGGCCTCCTTATTCTATATTCTACAGTAGTGGCCAAAATTCTGGAAACTTTTTGGGAAAAGTGCATTTTCTAAAACTAGCTAATAACACCACTTTTTACTTTTTTGGGGAGTAGTACCATAAAATGATATATCAATGGAAAGATAATTTAATCCAGAATGTAACGCAATAACTTTTATGAAGGACTTGCTATTAGAAGAGCCGTTACGGTATAAAGAAGAAAAGTGAAACACGTAGAAAAACGAGATATACTATACAAAAATGATCACCATAGAAAAAATGAGGTATTCAAAAATGATCACCGTAGAAAAAATGAGGTATTCAAAAATGATACCCATATCAGTTAATCCTTCGTTGGGTAACCTTTAGCATGAATTACAGCCTTACAACGTCTTCCCATGGAGGGAACCAAGCCTTTGAGTTCTGCAGCTGTTCTAATGTGAAACCAAGATTGAATGATGGCTTCTATTAACTGGGTTTGATTGCTGGGTCGCTTCTGACTAACAAAGTTTCTTGAGTCGGGTCCATAGATTTCCAATTGGGTGAAGGTCTGGGCTATTCCCAGGTCATTCCAGCAGTGGAATAAGATTATTTTGGTATAGGTGGCTGGGAAATAAATGTAAATGTTAATCTGAATTAAGGGAAACGGTATCAAACTATTTATGCAACATATATAGGTAAAGTAATAAGATCTACTATAACTGACAATGTATAAATACTGAATATTTAAATTTTAAATTATATAAACTTTATTCGATACTATTTACATAATGTATATAACATAATTGCACGTAGCCAAACCGAAAACGTTGAATTGTTATAATCTTGTTTATTCAATAAAAACTCTTATATATATGGATTATCTTGAAACTCCCCCCAAAAAGTGGTGTTATTAGCCATCAAACCTCAGAAATACACTTTTCCCCAAAAGGTTTTTCACAATTTTGGCCACTACTGGATCTTCAAACAAGCTGCAGTTCACAGGAGTCACTCCCCACCTTCCTAAATCCTACCCAAATGGGGCAGCCCTTTTGCTTTCCTCCTCTGTGTGTTTTTTGGGTGAATGTAAGAGATTCCTCTTACCTGAAGCGAGCATCCATGCCAGGAGGACCGACCCCATTTTAGCTCTGTCCTGGAAGGCAGCAGGAAGAGAAAAGAAATCAGCAAAGGGAAAGTAAATCTCACATGATGGAATCTGTTTTTCTCCTGCAGGAAATCCCCTTTTTATCACTTAAGGAAGAATTAGGGACTCCCATGATATGTTTGGCGTCCGTCCTCTTGCAGAAAGCAGAACTGAAAAATCAAAAAGTCCCAGAAACCTGGAGGAGGCTGAACTTTCAAGAAAACTTTGCAAATTCTGATAATTGGTGGGTTTTCTTTTGGTTTTTTTTTTTGGCCTGGTAATTCTGTGGAAAAGGGAATCGAGTGAGTTCAAGAAATCACCCTTTTTTTGGCCTGGAAAGATTTAGCCTTGTGACCGGAAAGATTTCTGCTTGGTAGGACAGTGAAATCTAACTGAAATAAAACCCCAGGAAAAAAAAAAAAGAAAAACGAAGAAAATCAATCCAAATAACAGTAAACAAAGAGGGAACAATGTTACTAAAATCCGGTTTAAAAAATAAATACAGGCAGCCCTTGATTTATGACCACAATTAAGCCCAGACTTTTTATTGCTAAGCAAGACAGTTGTTAAGCGAGTTTTGCTCCCTTTTACAACCTTGCTCTCTACAGTTGTTAAGTAAATTAGAATAGTATAAGAATAGAATAGAAGAATAGAATAGAGTAGAATAGAATAGAATAGAGTAGAGTAGAGTAGAGTAGAGTGGAATGGAATGGAATGGAATAGAAGAATAGAGTAGAGTAGAGTAGAATAGAGTAGAATAGAATAAGAATAAGAATAAGAATAAGAATAGAATAGAAGAATAGAATAGAGTAGAATAGAATAGAATAGAATAGAATAGAATAGAATAGAATAAAAGAATAGAGTAGAGTAGAACAGAATAAGAATAGAAGAATAGAATAGAGTAGAGTAGAGTAGAATAGAATAGAATAGGAATAAGAATAGGATAGAAGAATAGAGTAGAGTAGAATAGAATAGAATAGAATAAGAAGAATAGAGTAGAGTAGAGTAGAGTAGAATAAGAATAGAATAGAAGAATAGAGTAGAGTAGAGTAGAGTAAAGTAGAATAGAATAGAATAGAATAGAATAGAATAGAATAGAATAGAATAGAATAATGAAGAATGGAATGAAATAGAATAGAATAGAATAGAATAGAATAGAATAGAGGAATGAAGAATGGAATGGAATAGAATAGAATAGAATAATGAAGAATGGAATGGAATAGAATAGAATAGAATAATGAAGAATAGAATAGAATAGAATAGAATAGAATAGAATAGAATAGAATAGAATAGAATAGAATAGAATAGCAGCACCCTGCTTAGGCAGGAAACCCTACATCACTTCAGATAAATGGTTATCCAACATTTATTTTATTTATTTATTTATTTGTCAAGCATATATAAGATAACAGGTAAAAGTATAAACATAATTTACATGAAAAGAGTAAGAGTAAAAAGGAATATTAGGACAGGGACGGAAGGCACGCTGGTGCGCTTATGCACGCCCCTTACAGACCTCTTAGGAATGGGGTGAGGTCAACAGTCGACAGTTTAATGTTAAAATTTTGGGGGTTTTGGGATGAAACCACAGAGTCAGGTAGTGCATTCCAGGCATTGACCACTCTGTTGCTGAAGTCGTATTTTCTGCAATCGAGTTTGGAGCGGTTCACTTCAAGTTTATATCTATTGTGTGCTCGTGTATTGTTGTGGTTGAAGCTGAAGTAGTCATTGACAGGAAGGACATTGTGGCAGATAATTTTATGTACTATGCTTAGGTCAGACTGAAGTCGGCGTAGTTCTAAGTTGTCTAAGCCCAAAATTTGGAGTCTGGTGGCATAAGGTATTTTATTGCAGTTAGAGTAGGGATCTGCAACCTTAAACACTCCAAAGAGCCCTTTGGACCCGTTTCCCACAGAAAAGAAAACACCGGGAGCTACAAAAACCCTTCCCGTGTCTGACTAATTCTTGAGCGGCCACAAAACTAGCATATGTAGTTGAATGAAACTACGTTCTGTTTTCTTCTGAAACTTTTCTTTTCTTGGATTTATCCATAGTTGGCCTACCGGAGGTTGAAAAGCTCAATAAATCACGTGTGACACATATTTTGAGTGACAGGGAGCCGCAGCAGAGGGGTGAAAGAGCCACATGTGGCTCCAGAGCCGCAGGTTGCTGACCCCTGGGTTAGAGGAATGGAGGACTCTTCTCGTAAAATATCTCTGGACTCTCTCAATTGTATTTATGTCCGATGTGCAGTGTGGGTTCCAGACAGATGAGCTGTATTCAAGAATTGGTCTAGCAAATGTTTTGTACGCTCTAGTTAGTAGTACAACATTACCTCTTCTTAAAAACTTCACGTTGGAGCATCCGCAATTTCTGGAAGCAAGTTGTTCCACTGATAAATTTTTCTCACTGTCAGGAGATTTCTCCTTAGTTCTAAGCGAATCACTGCAGTTGTCTCACTCAGCAACAGGACTTTTGGGCTCAACTATGGTCGTAAGTCGAGGACCACCTGTGCGTGCAGTTTTGACTGAGGGGACAGTCCCTAAATCTGTTCGGGTCTGCCTGAATAGGTTCAGAACGATGGTTATCGGAGTACCTCGATCCCCCATAATTTGGAATTTTAACGGGACTCAGAACCTTGTTTCGGTCTGATTGTCTGTCGGATGATTTTATGCAAAGCTTCTTTTGTGCCAGGTTTTGGCAACTCTTAACGGTGACCTCAAAGCCGAATTCGAGTCCTCAGCCGGGCTAGGAGCGAGATCAAGTTGGGACAGGAAAATCTGGCAGCGCTGCCAACTTTTCATCAACACTTGCCAAGTCACTTCCTTTTGGCAGGACGCATAGCTGTGTAATACACTTTTGTCGCATGTGAATTCGTTGCATACTGCCAGCCAGGAAGGAAGAAAAAAAATCAACGAAGGCAAGAACGAGATCCAGTAAAAAACGGTTTGCACTCAGAGGAAATGGTTTGTGGAACTCCCTTGGCCTGGTGCAGTCGACCTTAGCTGCAGAAAAAGGGGGGGACGTATGAGGAAAGGAACGCTGGATCTTGGAAGACGGGGAAGGAGGGATTAACCTCCCTTTCACATGTCCCCTGCTTCTTATTATATGAATCTCTTCATCCGTGTCTTTCAATCAAGTGTACTGTACATGTGTCCACACATGGAAAAGATGAATAAAGGCGTGCGATGAATAAAATAAACATGATGGCTGGGGAATTCTGGGAGTTGAAGTCCACCCATCTTAAAGCATGCTGGCTGGGGGATTCTGGGAGTCGAAGCCCACCCATCTTAAAGGATGCTGGCTGGGGGATTCTGGGAGTTGAAGTCCATCCATCTTAAAGCATGCTGGCTGGGGGATTCTGGGAGTGGAAGTCCACCCCACTTAAAGGATGCTGGCTGGGGGATTCTGGGAATTGAAGTCTACTCCTCTTAAAGCATGCTGACTGGGGGATTCTGGGAGTGGAAGTCCACCCCTCTTAAAGGATGCTGGCTGGGGGATTCTGGGAGTTGAAGTCCATCCATCTTAAAGCATGCTGGCTGGGGGATTCTGGGAGTGGAAGTCCACCCCTCTTAAAGGATGCTGGCTGGGGGATTCTGGGAGTGGAAGTCCACCCATCTTAAAGCAAGCTGGCTGGGGGATTCTGGGAGTTGAAGTTCCCCCATCTTAAAGCATGCTGGCTGGGGGATTCTGGGAGTTGAAGTTCCCCCATCTTAAAGCATGCTGGCTGGGGGATTCTGGGAGTAGAAGTCCACCCCTCTTAAAGGATGCTGGCTGGGGGATTCTGGGAGTGGAAGTCCACCCATATTAAAGCATTTCTGGCTGGGGAATTCTGGGAGTCGAAGCCCACCCCTCTTGAAGCATCTGTGCTAAATCAACAGACCATCATCCCCTCATCCTGAGGAATAAAGAATACAGCCATTCCGCAGCAGCCAGTTAAACAGCATGAAAATTTAGGCTGTTTATTTTAATAAAAACAATCAAATGAACATAATAACAGGTCCCGGTGAGCCAAAACCAACAGCAAAAGCGAATATAACAACTAACCCAAATTGAAAAGGGCCGTTGTGTTGATTTCTAAGTAGTGCATTTCGTTCGCATCCTGTTTATATACAGGTAGCCCTCGACGTACGACTGTATTTGGAGCCGAAATTGCAGTCGTTAAGCGGGTCACCAGATCACCGCACCCAAGTTTGCAACCTTTTTCTGCAGCAGTCATTAAATGAACCCCTCATTCTGGAACGAACCCCTTATTTTCTTTAACGGGTGGGAGGTTTTTTTGCTGGAAACAAGACATAAATGCCGAAAACACACACATACAAATCCACCCAATATCTCAAATCCGGTGACTGCAGGATGTTGCAAACGGTCATAAATGTGGGTCAGAGCGTGGTCGTTGAGCAGGATTTTCCTCAGTGCTGTAATAAAAGTCCTTTGGGGAAATGCGGCAACCGACATCTTTTGCGTTTTTAAAAATTATTTTGCTGCCAACTTTTGTGCCGAAGTTTGCCGAGCGATGCCAAGGTTTGAGGAGGAAGCGAATGGTTTGCCAGGGGAAAAAATACGGTTTCCTTTTCTGCCAATTCCTCAGCGGTCCCCACCCCGCCTGCTCAGCCCATCTCCTGGAGCAGCGCCCGAGCTGGGTTGTTACAAGCCAGGAATTAATTGTGGGTTTTCGAACCGATGGCAGGGATCATATCCTGCCTGCTGTAGACACTAGGATAGTCATGGCCTCTCCCTGGTGAGCCCGAAGTGAGACTCTGGAGAGGTTGGGAGGTCACAGCCACCTGTCAGCAGGTGCCAGCTCACCTCTTTCCTTTTCTTCTTCTTCTTCTTCTTCTTCTTCTTCTTCTTCTTCTTCTTCTTCTTCTTCTTCTTCTTCTTCTTCTTCTTCTTCTTCTTCTTCTTCTTCTTCTTCTTCTTCTTCTTCCCCATCCCCCCTTCCCACTTTCTCCTCTTCTTCTGCTTCTGTTTCTCCTTTTTATTATTTCTCTTTTTTGTCATTCTTCCTCTCTCTCTTCCCTTTCTTCTTCTTCCTTTCCTTCCCTCCCTCCCTCCCTTTTGTGACTTCTTTTTTCCTCTCTTTTCCTTCTTGCCTTCCTTCTATCCATCCAACCTTTTCTCCTTCCTCCTTTCCTTCCTTCTCTTTCTCTTGACCGCTTGGCTTCCTTTTTGTCATTCTTCCTCTCTCTCTCTCTTCCCTTTCTTCTTTTTCTCCCTCCCTCAGTTCACCCCTCCCTCCCTCCCTGCCTCCCTCCCTCCTTTCCTTCCTTCAATTTCTCTCCTTCCTTCCTTCCTTCCTTCCTTCCTTCCTTCCTTCTTCTCTTTCTCTCCTTCCTTCCCTCCTTCCTTCCCTTTCTCTCCTCCCTTCCCCCCTTCCCTCCTTCCTTCCATTTCTCTTCTTCCTTCCTTCCTTCTTTCCTTCCTTCCTTCCTTCCCTCCTTCCTTCCTTCCTTCCTTCCCTCCTTCCTTCCATTTCTCTCATTCCTTCCTTCTCTTTCTCTCTTTCCTTCCCTCCTTCCCTCCCTCCCTCTCTTTCCCTCCCTCCTTCCTTCCATTTGTCTCCTTCCTTCTCTTTCTCTCCTTCCTTCCCTCCCTTCCTTCCATTTCTGTCATTCCTTCCTTCCTTCTTTCCTTCCTTCCATTTCTCTCATTCCTTCCTTCCTTCCCTCTCTCTCCTTCCTTCCTCTTCCCCTTCTCACTCACCCTTCTCCTCTCCTCCTTCCTCTTCTCCTCCATCCTCCTTTTCCTCTCTCTTCTTCTCCCTTCCCCCTCCCTTCCTCGTCTTCCTCCTCCTCCTCAAGTTCACGTCATCTTAGCTGGGATCTTCCTTCCTTTTATCTATACACACACCATCCCTGTGAGGTAGGCTAGGCAGAGAGAGGGAGACAGGCCTGACCGCTGACCTTTTATAACTGAGGGGAGAGACTACAAGCTCCCTGGCTTATGACTTCCCCTTTGACCAGCACCCCACATTCTCATTGCTCCCCCTGCCCCTATTTGCAGGTAATGCCTCTCACTGCACGTGCCCAGCTACCCACCCCTCTCACTTCCCTCCACCCCCACCCCACAAGTGGGGTTGCCTAGAATAGTAGCTTTGCTTGTGGGGGGCATAGAAGTAGGGTTGCCAGGTCTGCTTCCAAAAAATAGCAGACAAGCGGGCGGGGGGTGGGGGGTTAAGTAGTAAAAAAAATAAAAAAAATTACAATTAAATTATATATACGTGTTGGAACATGGCGCAAAACTTCATGGAATTCTGACTCGCAAAACTCAAAAAATGATTTCAACTCTTCTCGTTTTCTTCGCACAATTCGAACATTCGGCAAAAACCTTCAGCGCCACATTTTCGATCTCCAAAGAGAACTGCTTTAATGCGTTTTTTGCGCTGTTGTGTAAAAATGTGATTTATTGCAACGAGCGTTCGATCTTTGTCTCATTCTAACTTACGAAAAAAAAAAAGAAGACAAAACGCGATTCTCCTATCCTTATTCTCTTCGACTTTAGATTACGTACCATTTCATCATAAAGCTTTTGAATAAAAAAAAAAAAAAAAAAGGTCCACTATTTTGTGGAAAAAAAAAATAGTGAACATAATGTGAAAAAAGTGGACTGTCCGCAACCCTAAATTTTATTGGGACTGGCTGGGCATGAGAGGAACTGTAGTCCTCTTTAAGTTCAGGAAGCGTGGACGAAGCCTTCTCCTTCCAGAGGCTTCAGCCTCATGTGTATTATTTGGGGATGGGCTGGATGACCTCTAAGGTCCCTTCTCTTCTTTGGAATCTAAAGCAAAGCTGAACCGAAGCGTAAAACAGTCCTCTTTCCTCAGCCTCTGGGGGCATCCATGGTGAAAGGACACCCGCTTGTCCTTTGACGGCTGAGTAAGAACGTGACTGGAAGGGCGAGCGGGTGGTGGCTGTGCCAATTCACTCTTGGGGAGTGGCATGGCAGCTCCTCAATTCACCCCAAAGGCATCCAAAGGGGCAGGGAGAAGCCAGGCCCGCGGCATCAAAAGCTCGGCTGCTCCAGCTTCTCCCCAGTCTGGGACAAAGACGCTCTCTCTCTCTCTGTGTGTCTCTCGAGCCTGCCAAGTCCAGTGCCAAGTGGAGCATGACTGGAATTCGAGCCCTGAGGATCTTCTTCCTTCTCTGCCTGGCACCGGGTAAGGCTGGCATCGTCTGGTTCTTGGCAAGTGGCAAAAATAGGCATCCCCATCCCAGGTGGCTTTTCCCTGGCTGGGGAGAAGTTCGGAGAAGCCGGCGGTTGGGAAATGGGGACGGGGGTGCTTCTGAACTGTAACACACTTTGGAAAGTGGCAGACAGACAAGTTTCTAGTTCTCTTTGTTGTTGTTGTTGTTTTTTGAGATTAGATTTTGTAAAGGCAAGAGGGAGAAATATGAACCAAAACTAAGTACTAAGGTAGGAAAGAGAGGAATGGGAAGAAAGGAAGAGAGAAAGAAAGAGAAAGAAAGAAAGAAAGAAAGAAAGAAAGAAAGAAAGAAAGAAAGAGCAAAGACAAAAGTGAGGAGAAAAGAAAGAAAGAAAGAAAGAAAGAAAGAAAGAAAGAAAGAAAGAAAGAAAGAGCAAAGACAAAAGTGAGGAGAAAAGAAAGAAAGAAAGAAAAACGGACAGAAGGAAGACAGAAAGAATAAGATGAAAGAAGGAAGGAAGGGAAAGCAAAGACAAAAATGAGGAGAAAAAAGAAAAGAAAGAAAGACAGGCAAACAGACAGAAAGAAGATAGAAAGAAAAAAGAAAAAGAAGGAAGGAAGGAAGGAAGGCAGAAAGAAGGAAGGCAGAAAGAAAAAAATGACAGAAAGAAAGAGAGAAAGAAAGAAAGAGCAAAGACAAAAGTGAGGAGAAAAGAAAGAAAGAAAGAGAAAGAAAGAAAGAAAGAAAGAAAGAGCAAAGACAAAAGTGAGGAGAAAAGAAAGAAAGAAAGAGAAAGAAAGAAAGAAAGAGCAAAGACAAAAGTGAGGAGAAAAGAAAGAAAGAAAGAAAAACGGACAGAAGGAAGACAGAAAGAATAAGATGAAAGAAGGAAGGAAGGGAAAGCAAAGACAAAAATGAGGAGAAAAAAGAAAAGAAAGAAAGACAGGCAAACAGACAGAAAGAAGATAGAAAGAAAAAAGAAAAAGAAGGAAGAAAGGAAGGAAGGCAGAAAGAACAAAATGACAGAAAGAAAGAGAGAAAGAAGGAAGAAAGGAAAAAGAAAAAAGGAAGGAAGGAAGAAAAGAGAGAAAGAAGGAAGAAAGGAAAAAAGAAAAAAGGAAGGAAGGAAGAAAAGAGAGAAAGAAGGATGGAAAGGAAAGGAAAGGAGCTTTCTGGGTGTAAATATTCATCTTTCTGCTGGAATATTTTTGGGGAAAGTCTCTAAATTATTTTGTGCAGTAAGTTAGTCTCCGGTGTTGGACCAGCAAGTTAAGACACCTCTCCCTTTGTTTTGACAAACAGCTCTTTCACCTGCTGTGAAGATAAAGGCCAAAGGCCGAGAGATAATCTACCTGGCCAAGGGGGAGTCGGTGAAGTTGGGGTGTCCGTTTGAGCTGGAACCCCAAGATGATGGCCCCAATGACTTGGATATTGAATGGACACAGATGAATGCTGACCCCACCAATTTGGACAATGTGGTGAGTTTGTTGAGGTTATCAATATTTATTCCAATGTTTCTTAACTTTACCAACTTTAAGATGGATGGCTTTTAACTCCCAGAATCCCCCAGCCAGCATGCTTTAAGACGGGCGGACTTCAACTCCCAGAATTCCCCAGCCAACATGTTTTAAAATGAGTGGATTTCAGCTCCCAGAATCCCCCAGCCAGCATGCTTTAAGACGGGTGGACTTCCACTCCCAGAATCCCCCAGCCAGCATGCTTTAAGACGGGTGGACTTCCACTCCCAGAATTCCCCAGCCAGCATGGTTTAAGATGGATGGCTTTTAACTCCCAGAATCCCCCAGCCAGCATGGTTTAAGATGGATGGACTTCAACTCCCAGAATCCCCCAGCCAGCATGCTTTAAGACGGGTGGACTTCCACTCCCAGAATCCCCCAGCCAGCATGCTTTAAGACGGGTGGACTTCCACTCCCAGAATCCCCCAGCCAGCATGGTTTAAGATGGATGGCTTTTAACTCCCAGAATCCCCCAGCCAGCAGGCTTTTAGATGGATGGACTTCCACTCCCAGAATCCCCCAGCCAGCATGCTTTAAGATGGATGGACTTCCACTCCCAGAATCCCCCAGCCAGCATGCTTTAAGATGGATGGACTTCAACTCCCAGAATCCCCCAGCCAGCAGGCTTTTAGATGGATGGACTTCCACTCCCAGAATCCCCCAGCCAGCATGCTTTAAGATGGATGGACTTCAACTCCCAGAATCCCCCAGCCAGCATGCTTTAAGATGGATGGACTTCAACTCCCAGAATCCCCCAGCCAGCATGCTTTAAGACGGGTGGACTTCCACTCCCAGAATCCCCCAGCCAGCATGCTTTAAGACGGGTGGACTTCCACTCCCAGAATCCCCCAGCCAGCATGCTTTAAGACGGGTGGACTTCCACTCCCAGAATCCCCCAGCCAGCATGCTTTAAGATGGGTGGGCTTCAACTCCCAGAATCCCCCACCCATCTTGAAGTTGTCAAGCTTGAGAAACAATATTCAAACTTTCAAACTCATGTCTTAAAGATGGAACCTTCTTAAAGCTGGTTACACCACTGCCATTTAATGGATATTATTTTTATAAAACAGGAGTATTAACCAAGAATCCAGGGAACAATTATATCATAATTAATATCTATTCATTGATCTTATTGGTAACTTGTAAGCTGCTGATTTGTAAGCTGGTAACTTGTAAGGGACGCAGTGGCTCAGTGGCTAAGACACTGAGCTTGTCGATCGAAAAGGTCAGCAGTTCAGCGGTTCGAATCCCTTGTGGTTCTCCGAACTGCTCAAAATTTCCGCTACCGGTTCTCCAGAACCTGCTGAATAGCACCCCTGGTCATAAGTCGAGGACTACCCATGTACCCCTTTTTCAAGACTTCATCATCCTAATAAGTTACCTTTCCCAAGTCTAATTAATCGGGAAAATTAGTTAGATTAATTTGTGCATAATTTTGGGTGCTGTGTTTTAAGATTATTATTAGCGTTTGCAAAGTCGAGAGAGAGAAAAATGAATCAAAGCTAATAATTAAAAAAAATGACTTTATTTCTGCAATTTTGGATCGGAGAACGATAGTACCATGATATTTGGAGACTTGCAAAAATGAAAGGATATATGACATGGGGTCCAATTTTTCAGATCAAAATGGAGAGATTGAATTCGGCAAAAATGCAGCCGACAGATCCCATTTCTCCTGAAGCCAATCAGAAACCTCTCTCTCTTTTTTTTTTTGATTCAGCAGTGTTGTTCTTTGCTTCCTGCCCACCAGATCTTGAGCTATCAAGCCCAACAAGTGATCCATCCCGGATACCCATATTTGCACCCCAGGGGAGGGTCCGGAAACCAAGATGCCGCCCGTTTTAGTAACCAGGGATTTCAGCAAAGCGAAGGTGGTCAGCGGTTTGGGTCAGTCAATGATTGCTGCAATGGCTTACAACAGCGAGTCAATTTCGCGGCCCCGGATCCAAGCAAGTACGACGCGTCCATCAATCTCCAAAATGTTCAGATTTCCGACTCGGCCACCTACGAGTGCAAAGTGAAGAAGACTTCGGTGGCCACTCGTAAAGTGACCGTCAAGGTGCTCGGTGAGTGAGTGTGAACGCTGGACAGGAGCCGAGCTCAGGCTCTCTAGACGATAGCAATAGCACTTAGATTTATATACCGCTTTACGGTGCTTTACAGCCCTCTCTAAGCGGTTTACAGAGTCGGCCTGTTGCCCCTCAACAATCTGGGTCCTCATTTTACCCACCTGGGAAGGACGGGAGGCTGAGTCAACCTTGAGCCGGTCAGGATCAAACTGCTGGCAATGGGCAGAATTAGCCTACAATACTGCATTCTAACCACTGGGAAGGAAGGAAGGAAGGAAGGAAGGAAGGAAGGAAGGAAGGAAGGAAGGAAGGAAGGAAGGAAGGAAGGACTAGCAATAGCACTTAGACTTATACACTGCTTCACAGTGTTTTCCAGCCCTCTGTAAGTGGTTTACAGAATCAGTCTGTTGCCCTCAACAACGTGTATAGCACGTTGAGTTTTGCCCCATTCTACAACTTTCCTTGCCACTATCGTTAAGTGAATCACTGCGGTTGTTAAATGAGTAACACAGTTGTTAAGTGAACCTTTTTCCAGTGCTGTTGTAACTTTGAATGGTCACTAAATGAACTGTTGTAAGTCGAGAACTACCTGTAATGCATATAAAAGGAGACTCAGACATTTCTCAATCCGTAACGGAGACGGCAGAAGAATTGTACTTTCAGACTTTACCAGATTCCGTCAATCTAGTTTTACCACAAATTAGAATTAGCTCAAGTCCCGTTGTGATTCCTGTCTGGTTATCCGGCGAGGCTGACAATACTTTTGCTAAGTGACACCCCGTTTTCATCCTTCTTCCAGAGAAACCCTCGATTCCACATTGCTCCATCTCAGGCAAGGTTTTCCTCGGCAACGAAATTACCCTCCGTTGTGACTCCCAAACAGGCACCCCTCCCCTCATGTATCGCTGGGCCAAAATGGCAGATTACCCCATAGAGAGTGGACTGCCCGCAAATACCATGGCAGGTAAGATAAACCGCAAGTTGGCATGATGGGGGTGCAGGAAGTCTCGTTGGAAAGGGAAGGGGAGGGAGAAAGCCCAAGGACGAGAAAAACATGATGAAACTGATTTGTTGAAAAGTCTTCATGCGTGACTTAAAAATCCCTGGGTGCTCTGGGATGTGCTGGACTCCAATTCCCATCTGCCCCAGCCTGAAAATGAAACTGTGCTTTAGCACATCGAAAGGGTATCACCTTAGAGAGCATTGGGTTGAGGAGAGCCAATTGGTTATTAAAGAGGGAAATAATATTTGCCATCAGTTCCGGTTCTTTATTCCTTTTCCTTCATCGTTTTATTATATGTTGTTTGGTTTTTATTGTGTACCACACGGAGTCAGTTTGGAGTTGGGTGGTGTCTAAAATTAAATCAATAACATTTAGAAAAGGAGGGACAAAATATAAAGGAAACCTCTGGGGTAGATGGATGGAGAGAGGAATGAGTGGATGGATGGATGGATGGACAAATTGTTGATGGATGAATGGATGGACTGATATGTGGATGAATAAGTGGACGATGATATAGATATATGGTAGCTAGATAGATGATAGACAGATAGATGATGGGTAGATGATAGATGATAGACAGACAGACAGACAGACAGATAGATAGATAGATAGATAGATAGATGATGTAGACAGATAGATGATGGGTAGATGATAGATAGATAGATAGATGATAGACAGATAGAAAGATGATGGATAGATGATAGATAGATAGATAGATAGATAGATAGATAGATAGATAGATGATAGATAGATCGATAGATGATGGGTAAATGATAGATATAGATAGATAGATAGATAGATAGATAGATAGATAGATAGATGATAGATAGATGATGGGTAGATGATAGATATAGATAGATAGATAGATAGATAGATAGATGATGGGTAAATGATAGCTATAGATAGATAGATAGATAGATAGATGATAGATAGATAGATGATGGGTAAAAGATATAGATAGATAGATAGATAGATAGATTGATAGATAGATAGATAGATGATAGATAGATAGATAGATGATGGGTAGATGATAGATATAGATAGATAGATAGATAGATAGATAGATAGATAGATGATGGGTAGATGATAGAGATAGATAGATAGATAGATAGATAGATAGATAGATAGATAGATAGATAGATGATGGGTAAATGATAGATATAGATAGATAAATAGATAGATGATGGGTAGACGATACCGGTAGGTAGGTAGATAGATAGATAGATAGATAGATAGATAGATAGATAGATAGATAGTAGATGGATGGATGGATGGATGGATGGATACTGGTAGATAGATGATAGATAGATAGATGATAGATAGATAGATAGATAGATAGATAGATAGATAGATAGTAGATGGATGGATGGATGGATGGATGGAAGATGGATGGATGGATGAATAGATGGATAGAGAGATAAAACAAAGAAACAGATATCCCCTCCTTTCATAGATGGAAGGATGGATGGGTAGAGGAATAGACGGAGACAGACAGACAGATATACTCTTACACCTTTCTTGGCCTTTCTCTCCTCCGAAGGTTCCAGTCCTGGGGATCTTGTCATTCACAAAGTATCACCTAACCACCTTGGCGTTTACCAGTGTGTCGTCTCCAACAAAGTTGGGTCAGCTCGGTGCACGCTGGAGGTCTCGCATGGTAAGGGAAAAGTCATTTGCTATCTATTTCTCAAGCCCCAGGCTTGAGCGAGGAAGGAAGGAAGGAAAGAAGGAAAGAAAAGAGAGAAGGGAGGAAAAGAGAAATGGAAGGAAAGGAAAAAGAAGGTAAAGAGAAAAGGAAGGAAGGAAGGAGAGAGGTGAAGAGGGAGGAGGGAGGGGAGGGAGGAAGGAAGGGGAAGGAAGAAAAGAAAGGAAGGAAGGAAGAAGAAAAGAGAGGAAAGGAAAACTGAAATGGAAGGAAGGAAGGAAAGGAAAAGAAGGAAAAGAGAAAAGGAAGGAAGGAAGGAAGGAAGTGGAGGGGGGAGGAGAGAGGGGAGGGAGGAAGGGGAAGGAAGGAAAGAAAGGAAGGAAGGAAGAAGAAAAGAAAAGAGAGAAGGAAGGAAAAGCGAAATGGAAGAAAGGAAGGAAAGGAAAAGAGAAGGAAAAGAGAAAAGGAAGGAAAGAAGGAAGGAAAGAGGGAAGGAGAGAGGAAGGAAGAAGAAAAGAAAAGAGAGAAGGAAGGAAAAGTGAAATGGAAGAAAGGAAGGAAAGGAAAAGAGAATGGAAAGAGAAAAGGAAGGAAAGAAGGAAGGAAGGAAGGAAGGAGAGAGGAAGGAAGAAGAAAAGAAAAGAGAGAAGGAAGGAAGGAAAAGCGAAATGGAAGAAAGGAAGGAAAGGAAAAGAGAAGGGAAAGAGAAAAGGAAGGAAGGAAGGAGGGAAGGAGAGAGGAAGGAAGAAGAAAAGAAAAGAGAGAAGGAAGGAAAAGCGAAATGGAAGAAAGGAAGGAAAGGAAAAGAGAAGGGAAAGAGAAAAGGAAGGAAAGAAGGAAGGAAGGAGGGAAGGAGAGAGGGAGAGACGTGAAAAGGGAGAGAGGGAAGGAAGGGAGTGGAAGTCTTCAGACACGAGGAAAACAAGATCACATTCTCGCGAAAGACACCCAGATCACAGCCAAATTAGGAAACGTAGCCAGCATCTCTCACTATCAAGCCAGCATCAAGAAGATCCTTGGCACAAGATCCAAACCCCCCTCCCCCCACCCCGTTCCAGCCAATGGTGTCCTCAGCATCCTCCTTCTTCCTCCTCCTCCAGATTCCCCCCTTCTGACCATCATCGTGGGAGCCGTGCTGGGCTCGCTCCTTTTCCTGGTGCTCCTCATCTGTCTCATCGTCTGTCTTGTCCGCTGTTGCAAGAAGAAGAAGAAGGAGGGTAGCAAGAAGGAATCCAACCAGATCAGGTGAGAGGGGGGAGGGAGGGAGGGAGGGAGGGGTTTGGGGGAGATCTCAGCCGTGTCCGTTGTCCTGAATTTGTCCCGGGACCAGTTTTGAGCATCTCAAGGTTCCTTCTCAGAGCCCTGGAAGACTAAAGGAATGAGGTGGTCATCGTGGTGCCATTAAGTCCATCCAGAAAGTTGGGGCGATTTGTAGCATCTCCTCTTGAGAATCTTTTGATTTATTTTTATAAAATGAATGAAAGCTGCTGGGGTCTCGAACTTCTGGTCTCTACTGGGTTTTGACTTCTCTTCCAAGGGTTCAAAACTTTCTTTCTTTCTTTCTTTCTTTCTTTCTTTCTCTCTCTTTCTTTCTTTCTTTCTTCCTTTCTTTTTATTTGATTTCTATGCCGCCCTTCTCCGGAGACTCAGGGCGGCTTACAATGCGTTAAGCAATAGCCTTCATCCTTTTGTATATTTATACAAAGTCAGCTTATTGCCCCCACAAACTTTCCTTCCTTCCTTCCTTCCTTCCTTCCTTCCTTCCTTCCTTCCTTCCTTCCTTCCTTCCTTCCTTTCCTCCCTCCCTCCCTCTCTTTCTCCTTTCCTTTCCCTTCCCGTCACAAAAATTCCTTCCTTCTTTCCTTCTTTTCTTCTCCTTTCCTTTTTCCCCTCCTTTTCTTTCACACAGAAATGTTCCTCTTCCTTCCTTCTTGCCTTCCTTCTCTTTTCTTTCACACACAAATTTCCTTCCTTCTTTCCTCCCTCCCTCCCTCTTTCTCCTTTCCTTTCCCTTCCCTCGCAAAGTCCCTTCCTTCTTTCCTTCTTCTTTCTCCTTTCCTTCTTTCCTTTCTTCTCTTTCACACATAAATTTTCCTCGTCGTTCCTTCCGTCTTGCCTTATGTTATGTTATGTTTATGTGTGAAAGAGACACAAATTTCCTTCCTTCCTTCTTTCTTTCCTCCCACCCTCCCTCTCTCCCCTCTCCTTTCCCTTCCCAAAATTCCTTCCTTTTTTCCTTCTTGTCTTCTCCTTTCCTTCTTTCCCTTCTTCTCTTTCACACAGAAATTTCCCTCTTCTTTTCCTTCTTGCCTTCCTTCTCTCTTTTCTTTCACACATACATTTCCTTCCTTCCTGCCTCTGCAGGAGGCATTAATTTAAATTCTTGCAGCAAGCAGAAGTCAGACTGGATAGCCTCAAGGATTCCTGATGGCTTCCAACTCCAGGGTTCTAAGAGTGCCCAAAAACGTCTTTTAAGGCTGCTCTTTGCTGTTTTTTTTTTTTTTGCTTTTTTTAAAAATTTATATTCCAAGGATAGGATAGGATAGGATAGGATAGGATAGGATAGGATAGGATAGGATAGAAGAGAAGAGAAGAGAAGAGAAGAGAAGAGAAGAGAAGAGAAGAGAAGAGAAGAGAAGAGAAGAGAAGAGTTGGAAGGGACCTTGGAGGTCTTCTAGTCCAACCCCCTTCTTAGGCAGGAAACCTTACACCATCTTACAGAGAGTAAGATTTTTGTTTCCTCTTCCAGAGTAGATACTGCTGCTCCCAGGCCCAGACCGGAGAGTCGTAACAGCAGCTTACGATCCGTCTTGGGGTACATCCCCCATAACATCAACTTCATGCAACGTCGGAAATACGAATCCCCTCGGGACCAAGAAGGGGTCGAGATGGTTTCCGCAAATCAAGACCCAGAGCTGAGTTTGAATTCCTGTACCTCACCCCCCACCAGCGGCCATCCTTCCGTGGTCACCACCAAGGCCCGCGTTCACTACGACCTCAGCGGGCCTTCCTACAGTCACGGAAAATCTTCTGCCTCGGCTTCTTCTAACCCTCCGTGCCACGAGAGTCCGAATTCAGATTCTCCCACTTGCGAGCGGGATGCAACCCATGGAAAACGGAGCCACCCGGGACAATTTGGGGGGGTTCCCGTAATGATGCAGGCGAAAACCCGTGAAGGACTTGTTATTTAAGCCTCCTGCTGTTGATTTTTTCCCCCCCTGAACATTTGCAAACAGTGGGGTCACAGTTCCAAAATGCCAGGGAATAGGATCTAATCTTGCAGCCGATTATTATTATTATTATTATTATTTTGAAAAAAATGCAATAATTTGCTGTTTTCCAACCCGCTGCCTGGAGTCTACAATTCCACACAGACAAAGCCTACATACACGGTGAAATATATATATATATATATATCACCAAAAGCTGAATGGAGCCGTATCCAAACATCAAATTCGCAAAAGGCGGGACCCAATTCTTGCAATTTATTATACGTTTTATTTTTTTCCCCCCCAGGCATAGTAGGAACATTTATGGGTTTTTTTTTTGGTTTTTTCCCCCTTTATTCCCTTTTATTTGAACTGGCCCTGCCACCTTTTAAAAGGAAAATGCAAATCAGCGGTGAAATGCTCCCGGTTCAGCCCGGTTCGGCTGAGCCGGTAACGATGACAGCTGGCGGTTCAGAGAACTGGTAGCGATGGCGGCTCGAGGCTCCGCCGTTGTAACTTCCTGGTTTTAACCAGGAGTAGAAGGGTTTGCGCCAGAGGTGGGTTTCAGCAGGTTCTGACCAGTTCTGGAGAACCGGTAGCGGAAATTTTGAGTAGTTCGGAGAACCGGTAGTAAAAATTCTAACTGGCCCCACCCCCATCTATTCTCTGCCTCCCAAGTCCCAGCTGATCAGGAGGAAATGGGGATTTTGCAGTATCCTTCTCCCGGATTGGGGTGGGAATGGAGATTTTACAGTATCCTTCCCCTGCCACGCCCACCAAGCCACACCCACAGAACCCACCCCTCATGCAAATCGAATCCACCCGTCAGCCAGAGGTTCAGAGTCCAGATTTTGATATATTTTTTTTGTCTGCCTATCAAGTTCTTCCCACGGATTTATAATTATGAGATGACGATGAGGATGGTGATGATTTGGTTCTCCTGAATTTTGAGAATTTTGAGTTCTTGAATTTGAGAAAAGTTAGGTGGTTGGTTTTTTTGGGTTTTTTTGGGGGGGGTTTGTTTTCAAAATGTGGACACTTTTAACTCCGCCTTCGGTCTCGCTGCGAGATTATTTATTTAATTATACACGGCACACTCCAGCCTGTGATTGACGGGCTGACGGTAGGATGAGTTTTCATCTTCTTGAACGCAAAATAAGTCATTCGTTAACACTTTGCCACCGGAAGGAAAAAAGGCGTAGAAATTCTCTTAATAAACAAGTTATTCTTACCAAAATGACTCAGGTCCTGTTTTTACAAATGGCCAATGAAAGATCCGCCGAAGGGCAACAGAGTGTAAAGTTTCTTCCTGGCTTGATTGTGTGTAAGCTGTCCTTGACTTACGACCGCAATTGAGCTGTTGCTAAGCAACAAGACAGTAATTAGCTGAAATTTGCCCCATGCTACGACTATTCTTGCCACGGTTGTTAAGTGAATCACTGCAGTTCTTAAGTTAGTGACCCCGTTGTTAAGCAAATCTGGCTTCCCCATTGCTTGTCCGAAGGTTGTGACCCCGGGACATTGCGACAGTCGTAAATATGAGTCAGTGGCCAAGCGGCTGAATTTTGATCGCCTGATCACAAGGATGCTGCCAATGTCGTAACTGTGAAAAACTGTCATTTTTTCAGTGCCATTGTAACTTAGAACGGTCACTAAATGAATTGTTATAAATCGAGGACCACCTGTACTGAAAAAAAGTGACTTATGACCCTGGGACATTAGAACCGTCATTAATAATGAGTCAGCTGCTAAATGTCTGAATTCTGATCATGTGAACGGCAGGGATCCGCTGTGGTCATAAGTGTAAAACACGGTCCTTTAGGAAGTCACATTTTTGGGGGGCGCCGTCGTAACTTTGAATGGCTGCTAAACAAACTGTTGTAAATCGAGGACTATTTATACACCGTGATAGTCTGGATTTTATTTCCTTCAGGAAATGCTCAACGAATGAGCTGGCCTGCAAGAGAACCTCCCAAAATTTAATGTGACAACCGACTGAATTCTCAAAACAGAACTGACCCATTTTCTGACTCACATAAACCGGAATTGCAAGGCGTCTTGAGAGATTCGCTCGTTTTGTCACCAAACAAACAAACCCTTCCACGTTCAGTTCCGACCACGTTTAAGGGATGCCATGGCTCAGTGGCTAAGAAGCTGAGTTTGTCAATTAAAAGATTGGCAGTTCGGCGGTTCGAATCCCTAGCGCCACGTAACGGGGTGAGCTCCCATTCCTTGTCCCAGCTTCTGCCAACCTAGCAGTTCGAAACCACGTAAAAAATGCAAGTAGAAAAACAGGGACCACCTTTGGAGGGAAGGGAACAGCGTTTTCCGTGCGCCTTTGGCGTTGAGTCATGCCGGCCACATGACCACGGAGGCGTCTTCGGACAGCGCTGGCTCTTCGGCTTTGAAACGGAGATGAGCACCGCCCCCTAGAGTCGGGAACGACTAGCACATATGTGCGAGGGGAACTTTTACCTTTATCTTTTTAAGAGACCATGCAAAAGCAAATGTTGGGGTTTCTTTTACTTTGAAGAAACCATCTTAATGGTTAATTTCTTGGGCGGTCAAAACGATGGGGAAGAGATGGACTTTCCCACCCGCGAAATCCTGTTAATCCAACCCCACAATCAAATACGAATAACCCTCGACTTGTGACCAGAATTGAGCCCAAAACGTCTCGTTGGTAAACAAGACAATTGTCAGGTGAGTTTCGCCTCATGGGATGACTTTTCTTGCCGGGAGTGAAATCCCTGCAGCTGTTAAGTGAGTCACACAGTTGTTAAATGAATCTGGCTTCCCCATTGACTTGGCTTGACGGAAGGGTCGCAAAAGGGGATCACGTAACCCGGGGACACTGCGATCGTCGTAAATACGAACCGGTTGCCAAGCATCTGAATTTTGATCATATGACCATGAAGGATGCCACAATGGTCATGTGATAAATCACTGTTTTCTGTGTTGTTGTTGTAACTACAGACAGTCAGTAAACAAACTGTTGTAAGTCGAAGTTAGAACGGCTCTGAAAAAAGTGACTTAGGGCCGTTTTTCGCACTTACGACATTGGCCGCATCCTCGCGATCGTGTGATCAAAATTCAGACTTCAGACTTTGATCGTGTGATCAAAATTCAAGTGGTTCCTATTTTTGACGGTCGCAGCATCCGGGCGGGGTGTGTGTCACGTGATCCCCTTTTGCGACCTTCTGACAAGCGAAGTCAATGGGGGGGGGGAAGCCGGATTCGCTTAACGACCGGGTGACTAAGTGAACAGCTGAGATTCACTTAACAACCGAAGCAAGAAAAGGTCGTAAAATGTACTCAACAAATGTCTCCCTTATCAAGGGAAATGCTGGGCTCAGTTGTGGTCATACGTCCAGGACGATCTGTACTTTTGTAACTTTGGACGGACACTGAATGAACGGTTGTAAATGGAGGATAAAACCTGTATCGGGTGGAAAAATGCTTCACAAGATTCACACTGGAAAAGTTGTTGGCCACAGTGATCGAAAACCAGAAAGAGAAACTACCAACTTCAGCAGATCATTAGATAAGGTAGAAAAGATTGGCTTGCTATGACTACTAACCACATCAGTTTCGGTGTGTTTTTACCCACAACCCGCAAACAACAGGAGCTGTTCCCACACACCTCCTTCAGACGCTAGGAAGTAAGCCAAAAGCAGATGCTTATCTAAACCGATTGACCTAATTCTTTGGATGACAACTTGCAACACAACATCAGCCGTTTGCACCTAGATAAGAACTACGCAAACTCCAGCAAAGGGAAGGAATACAACGTTGTCTTATTTGATCGAGATTGAAATACAGGTACTCCTCAATTTACGAACTTCATGGAGCCCAAAGATTCCGTGGCTGAAGCGAGATAGTTGTTTTTTATTTATTATTATTATTATCATCATCATTATTTTTAAATTTTTTATTTTTATTTCTCAGAAACACATTTACATGTACAGTCATTTCCATCATTTTTCATTCATCTTTTCTTTTAACTTTCATTTTTCATTTTTCGGGGTTGCTCTTTTACCCCTTTACCTTTATTCCAACCTTTCTTCTTCTCCTCCCCTTCTCTTCCTTCCTCTCTCTTCTCCTACTTCCTTTGTTCTTCCTTTCCTTCTCTTTCTTACTTCCCCTTCTCTTCCCCCACTCTCTTCTTTCCCCCTTCTAACCTTCTCCTCTACGCCTCTTTCCCCTCCCTTTTCTTCCTCTCCTTTTCCCTTTCTTCTTTTCCTCCCCTTCTCTTCCTTCCTCTCTTTTCTCCTACTTCCTTCGTTCTTCCTTCCCTTCTCTTTCCTACTTCCCCTTCTCTTCCCCTACTCCTCTCTTCTTTCCCCCTTCTAACCTTCTCTACGCCTCTTCCCCCTCCCTTTTCTTCCTCTCCTTTTCCCTTTCTTCTTTTCCTCCCCTTCTCTTCCTTCCTCTCTCTTCTCCTACTTCCTTCGTTCTTCCTTCCCTTCTCTTTCCTACTTCCCCTTCTCTTCCCTCACTCCTCTCTTCTTCCCCCCTTCTAACCTTCTCCTCTACTCCTCTTTCCCCTCCCTTTTCTTCCTCTCCTTTTCCCTTTCTTCTTTTCCTCCCCTTCTCTTCCTTCCTCTCTCTTCTCCTACTTCCTTCGTTCTTTCTCTCCTTCTCTTTCCTACTTCCCCTTCTCTTCCCCCACTTGTGGCAGCCCCACAGATATTGGAAGACTGCTATCCTGTCTCCCCTGGTCCTTCTCTTCACTAGACTAGCCAGGCCCAGTTCCTGCAACCGTTCATCGTATGTTTTAGCCTCCAGTCCCCTAATCATCCTTGTTGCTCTCCTCTGCACTCTTTCTAGAGTCTCCACATCGTTTTTTATAGTGTGGTGACCAAAACTGGATGCAGTACTCTAGGTGTGGCCTTACTAAGACTTTATAGAGTGGTGTTAGTACCTCTCTTGATCTTGATTGTATCCTTCTGTTAATGCAATTTAGGATTGCATTGGCTTTTTTGGCTGTCGCTGCACACCGCAGGCTCCTATTTAGCTGGTTGTCCACTAAGACTCCAAGATCCCTCTCACAGTTCCTGCTATTAAGCCTGGTTTCACCCAGTTTATACGTGTACTTTTGGTTTTTCTTACCTAAGTGTAGGACTTTACTTTTCTCTACATTGAATATTTTGTTAGATAGGGCCCAATGTTCAAGTCTGTCAAGATCAGAGATGGGTTTCAGCAGGTTCTGAACAGTTCTGGAGAACCGGTGGCGGAAAGTTTGAGTAGTTCGGAGAATCGGTTGTAAAAATTCTGACTGGCCCCGTCCCCATCTATTCTCTGCCTGCCAAGTCCCAGTTGATCGGGAGGAAATGAGGATTTTGCAGGAACCTTCCCCTAGAGTGGGGTGGGAATGAAGATTTTACAGTATCCTTCCCCTGCCACGCCCACCAAGCCATGCCACGCCCACCAAGCCACACCCACAGAACCGATAGTAACAAATTTTGAAACCCACCACTGGTTAAGATCCAACTGGATCTTGAGCCTATCTTCTAGGGTGTTAGCTATTCCTGCCAGTGTCAGCGCTTCAACACTGGCATAAACAGCAGAGGAGAGAGAGAGAGATAAGCCCTGAACTTTTGCCTGCTAAACCCCTTTGAAGCTGGGTCGTGGAAATGAAGGGAGGGGGGGACATTCCTGGGAAATGACGAGATAAGAAGCCTGAAGAATGACTTGGAAGATAGCCAATGAGAAGCAGAGATGTGGGGATCGGAAAGGGAGGGATTGGGGGGGCAAAAGGTCAGCCTTGTCCGCATCGAGTCATGATCCGGTGGCTGTGCTCAATTAAAGAAAAGATTTCCTTAAAGATTGGCAGTTTGGAAATTCATTTATTTTGAGATAGCATCGGAGTCTGACAGCCAGCTTAGTATCATCTGCAAATTTGGTAAAGTTCCCCTTTCATTTCTTCGTCTAAGTCGTTTATCTAAGTTGTTTAAGAGGGAACTTAAAACAAATAATGAAAATGCAAGAAAGACAGGAAAACGATGGATCAGTGAAAGCAGATGATTTATTGACAGAGTGCCATCCTGCAGGGTGGCACCGTATTTTAGGAAAAAGGCCCTCTTACTCGTAAAAGTCTACAAACAAAAACAACTACATTTTAAGAGTATTTTAGAGACTGCACAATTGTTTTTTTTTTAAACCACACACAAACTCAGACAGAAAGCAGACAGATGCGAAGTTATTAAAATCCCGATTTGCCAGTCCAGATAACAAAGTATTATTATTTTTTTTTAAAAAAAAAACAGACATGAGATCGCACAAGTGGAGGAATTGCGTGTTCTGTCTGGTTAAAGAGATTTTTGCCATCCCTGTACAGTATCTTATAAAAAAGAAAGAAAGAAAGAAAGAAAGAAAGAAAGAAAGAAAGAAAGAAAGAAAGAAAGAAAGAAAGAGAAATAATAAGAATAAAAAAAATTAATGTTACGCATGTAAAACAATGGGCTAAAAGCGATCCTTTATTTGTACCAGTCTATAGAAATTTGCCCATTCTTTTTTACCTTTGGAGTTTCTTTACGACAAATCTTTTTCACAAAATTACAGCTGGCGGAGATTCCAGCAGATTTGGTCCATTGGTTCTGAATATATAAATGATATGGGCCGCTAATTCTTTTCCTTCTCCATCGCTAGTGCAAAATCCAGGAATTTCCAGATAAATTAGACGGATTTTTGCAACCAACTAGCGTTTATTTTGGACTGCCCCATGCTTTTCAGAATAGGAAGAAATAATGCGGTGTAAAAAGCATCATTGGATCTTTCTATCCATCAAATGAATTTTTGACGGATTAGGAGGCCGGGAGGCAATTTTTCCCCGTTTCCAGAGGCAGCTACTCAAATAATGAGTATATATAGACAAATGAATTTTGCTCTGGGGCCATAACTGAGCTCCTGACTCTGTTTTTGCAAGGGATGATGGTGGATCATCACTCACTGATCCCCCCCACCAAAAAAAAACCTGAATCCTGAAATTGTGGGAAAATGGGGGAAAAAAAAAAACACGCAGGCAGGTATAAATTTAAAATAATCTAATTCAAGGGTTTTTCAAACAGTGTAATTTCACGAGCAGCATTTTAAAAGGAAAAAAAAATAAAGTAGCAGTACTTTCTAAAGTTGTTTTGTTTTTTTTTTAAATTTGATGATTTTCCCTTTTTTAAAAAACGAACAGATTTGAAAAAGTTTGAAAGCCAAGCTTTTGAGTGGAGCTGATTGGATAAGCCTGCTTTGCATTGCAATATATAAAACATCTTTAGCATGAAATTCTTCAAACTGCCGTGTTAGATTTGCAGGGGAATCAATACTGCTGTTTTCCACGCCTGCTACTGTTGTGTTTTTGTTTTGTTTTTTTTACAAAAAGTCTTTTTCTTTTTTCTTAAAAAAAAAAATGTTGCTAAAGAGAGCCAGCCAAATCTTGCTCTCGAACGATCGGTGCATTTAACCTATTTCTCTCGTGCTCAGATCTTCTCTGTATGCTTGTGGGTTGCCTTGAGGCAAGGAAGGTTTTCCTCACTCGGAATTTGGCTCTTTTACGAGAAAAACACAGGTTGAGCTCCAGGCCTTTTGGTTAAAAAAAGAAAATAAATGCAATTTTTCCACCCAGCTTTTGCAAGGGAAAAAACATTCTCTCCTTAGGGGTGTGTGCCAAGCAGGCAGGAATCCAACGTGAATGGGCTGTTCAAATCGGGGCTCGGATTAAGTAAATATTTCATGCAGGTTTACTGTGGAGTAAACAAGGATAAAAATCACGCCGGTTGTATTTTCACGCAAGATCCAGCTCTTGCAACCTATCCTCAATTGATTGCAAGAGCTTTAAACATCACTGCTGATTTTTCCTTCCCCCGTCCCTGACCTCAGTCTTCTGTGCATGTTTAAAGGGTTGCAAACTTGTTGGATTCCCCCCAGATCACACCGGATCAAAACGATCTGGAAGAAGAACGCAACCAATCAGTGGGACGGCTTCCCTCCAGAAGTGGTGGGATGCTCCCATCCAGGGAGTGTTTCTAAGAAGAGACTGGATGATTGTTCATCTGGAATGGTACAGGCAGGTCTCTTGCTTGAACAGAGTGGGGTTGGACTAGAAGACCTTCCGAGGTCCCTTCCAATTCTGTGATTCTATTCTAATGTTGCCAAGACTGCCCAGAAGGATCTGGTTTTTGTTTTTGTTTTGTTTTTCTTCTTTAGCAGGCTGGCACATTCCTTCGGGAGCATCGGAGTCGGGAAATAAATGGGAAAATTAGGGCGACGTTTTAAGGATTCTGGGTTCGGCAGGCCAAATCTACCGCCTTTTTGGAAGTGGAAAAAAATCCCCACCCTTAAAGAGCGAAGAGTTTGGCCTGCCTCCCGGTTCGTGGGATGGAGAAGTCTGGATGGAGAAAAACAGGTGGTCCTCCTTGCTTCCGTTCCCCTTTTTTCTCTCTCTCTCTCTCTCCCCCATCCCTAATCCATCCTACGACCACCCCCGTCTCCCGTTTCATATCAAAAGACCATCCCGGCTGGAAGAGCGCATCATAACCACTGCACCCTTATACTGACGGCTGTTTCCATCTTTCCAACGAAGCCCGGTGGGATCCGAGCAAGCCGAGGTATAATTGTGCGGATCGCAGTAGATTTGGGACCGGGAGCCTTTGACGTTATCGACTTTGATGGGTTCGCAGCAGGGGTCGGGGTCGGGGTACATGGAGCTCCCTTTGGGGGGGTAGTAAGGCTCGGAGATCTCCCCTTGTTCCGAATCAGGGGGCGAAGGGATTTCGAGAGGCAGGACCACGCTGACGTCACTGTCCGGAGGTGAGCTCATCTTGACTTGGACGATGGGAGGGGTGTACTTGCGGCCTTGAGAGTACGGGATGCCCTTCGTTTGATAGCCCAGCAAGGAGTGAAGGCTGCTGGCGCGACTGATGGCCTGGCTGCAGGGTCGGCTGTGAGGGGCTTCAGCATCCACACTGGAGCGGGAAGGAGCATGGTCAGTGCAGGGAGAGAAACGGGCAGAGAAAGGGATGATCGGTCAGTCGAGGGAGGGAAAGGACCCTGGACAATCCAGGAGGTGGAAGGCCCACGGTTACTCCAGGGAGAGAAAGGAACATGGTCAATCCAACAGGGAAGGAAAGGAATATGGTCAGTCCAGGTAGGGAAAGAACCATGGTTACTCCAGGGAGAGAAAGGACCATAGTCAATCCAGCAGGGAGAAAAAGGACCATAGTCAATCCAGCAGGGAGAAAAAGGACCATAGTCAATCCAGCAGGGAGAAAAAGGACCATAGTCAATCCAGCAGGGAGAAAAAGGACCATAGTCAATCCAGCAGGGAGAAAAAGGACCATAGTCAATCCAGCAGGGAAAAAAAGGACCATAGTCAATCCAGAGAGAAAAACAATCACGATCAATCCAGAAAGAGAAAGGACCGTGATTATTCCAAGAAGCGAAAGGAACATGGTCAGTCGAGGGAGAGCAAAGCTACAGAAAAAGGGGATAATTTTTAGTCGAGAAAGAGAGAGGAGCTGCAAAAGGAGCAGGCGCGTGCCAAGAGCATGTGGGAACTGCCACAAAACATTACCGTGTTGCCCCGAAAATAAGACCCTGACTTATATTTTTTTGAACCCCGAAATAAGCGCTCGGCCTTATTTTCGGGGAGGTCTTATTATTTTGGGGAGCGCAGACCGAGACGGGGCTCCTCTTGCTGTCTTACCTGATTTCCAGTTCTGCATTTAAATATCTTTGGGAAGGGCTTGTTTTCGGGGGGGGAGGCTTATTTTAGCGCATGCACTCAAAAGCCTGATTGGGCTTATTATCAGGGGAGGTCTTATTTTCGGGGAAACAGGGTATAAATCTAGAATATCCTCCAGTTCCAACCAGGGGCTCATGCCTCTTTTCAGGGTGCTCCATTACATACCTGGGTCTCCCTGTCTCTCTCCCACCCCATCCTCTAACTGCTATTTGGTCTCTCTATACCCACCGATTTTTCTCTTGGAGGTTATTTCTGGGACCCCCTAAGGGTTACTTCCCCAAAACGTCTGGGGTTTTGGGGTGGGGCTGATGGGGTGTGGGGGAAAGGCTAGCTCAGCATTTGCTGGCTGCTAGCTATTTTGCAGGTGCCAGAACTGGCTTTGTGCCCCACCTGTCTGGGATGGAGAAGACGGAAATAATTTTTGGAACTAGCAACGAAATCAACAAATCTCTACCTTTTCCTCTTTTTGTAACAGGGTGCAAAGCTTTCTATAATAGTTATGGACTGAATTAGGATCAGGGAGACACAGATTCCTTCCTTCCTTCCTTCCTTCCTTCCTTCCTTCCTTCCTTCCTTCCTTTCTTCCGTCCCTCCCTCCCTCAGTTTTCTTTCTTTCTTTCTTTCTTTCTTTCTTTCTTTCTTTCTTTCTTTCTTTCTTTCTTTCTCTCTCTCTCTCTCTCTTTCTTTCTTTCTTTCTTTCTCTCTCTCTCTCTCTTTCTTTCTTTCTTTCTTTCTTTCTTTCTCTCTCTCTCTCTCTCTCTTTCTTTCTTTCTTTCTTTCTTTTCCCCCCCTTCCCCTGCCCTCCCCTTTTCTCTCCTACCTCATGGCAGGAGAAAAGTGGTGCTGGAACCAATTTATTTCCAGGTTTCCTGCCTAGGCAGGGGGTTGGACTAGAAGTCCTCCAAGGTCCCTTCCAACTCTGTTATTCTATTCTATTTGTTCTTCGAAAAGAAGTTCAGGATATAAACTGAACTAACGAAGTCAGCGTGAGTCATTTAGAATATAAAAAGCACCCTATTTGGATCAAATTTTGATTCCATCTAGCTGGTCTCCCAGGCTTTTTCACCGCCTCATGAGGCAGTGAGTTCCACAGCTCCTCCTTAATCCTCACCTTTTCTCCGAAGCAACCTCCTTCGTTACCTTCTGGTGCTGGAAGTGACACAACTTTAAAGGCAGGGGAAAGGTCGTTCCCCAGGTCAACCTACGCATTTGTGCAGTGATCACTTCCATCACTGCGGGAAGAAAAGTAATTATCTTGCCAAGTAGCCATTATAGCCTCTCGGGAGAAGGAAATTTAATTTCGCTAATGGTTCCCTTTCTGGAGCCTACAAGAGTTTGGAGGAAACTGTGAAACACGAATCGTGATTTAAGAATATACGTTTTGCTCTCTTCCGTGCCTGCAGGCCACGTCAAGTTAATGGCTTTTATTATTCACCTGTTTATTCTACCCTCTCCTAGTTAGACTATTTGCACACGTGCATCCCTCATTCCTTTCACGCCAATCACCAGGGATGTTTTTCCTTATTTATTTTTTTTTAAACAAAAGTCTCTCTGGATAATTCATATTATTCATTCCTGTTGTTAATTTCTCCCAGGGACTGTAATATTTCTCCATTCCTTTATGGCTTTGGAAGTTCTCCTCCTAACAGAAAAGTTGGGAGCCGGGCTGGTGTTAAAAAGCAGGGGAAAAAGGAATGTTTTGTCCAAGCTGGACACGTTGTGGAAATATGCTCGACTCGATCGAAGTGGGTCCTTAAAAAAGATTTCCCATCTTGGCTTGGGATCTGAGTGAGTTCCTTTGTTAAGCCAGAGCAGGATGTCTCTCTGCTTGGAGGCTTTGTGCTTGGTTAAGACCGGTGTGAGGCTGTAGCTCACACTGGGGTTGACTCTTAAGTCGTTTTCAGCCTGCCCCCCCATAAATGAGGACTACAACTCCCATCGGCAAGGCACCCAGAAAGTGAACTCCGAAAGGCTTCCCAAAGGGAATTGAGTTGATGGAGAGGAGAAAAAAATGGAGGTGGGGGGAGAGAGAGAGGAAGGAAGAAAAGAGGGAAGAGGAAGGGAGGGAGGGAGGGACGAAGGAAGGAATTGGGAAGGAAGGAGGAAATGAGGGAGGAAGGGACAAAGGAAGGAAAAAGAAGGAAGGATGGAAGGAGGAATTGGGAAGGAAGCAGCATGAGGGAAGAAAGAAGGAAGGAAATAAGGAAGGGAGGAGAAAATGAAGGAAGGGGGAAGGAGAGAAAGAGAAGGAATTGGGAAGGAAGGAAAGGAGGAAATGAGGGAGGAAGGAAAGAAGGAAGAAATAAAATAAGGAAGGGAAGAGAAAAAGAAGGAAGGAGGGGAAGGAGAGAAAGAGAAGGGAGGAATTGGGAAGGAAGGAGGAAATGAGGGACGAAGGGACGAAGGAAGGAAAAAGAAGGAAGGATGGAAGGAGGAATTGGGAAGGAAGAGGAAATGAGGGAAGAAAGAAGGAAGGAAATAAGGAAGGGAGGAGAAAAAGAAGGAAGGATGGGAAGGAGAGAAAGAGAAGGAATTGGGAAGGAAGGGAAGGAGGAAACGAGGGAGGGAGGAAAGAAGGAAGAAAAGAAGGAAGGGAGGAGAAAAAGAAGGAAGGAGGGGAAGGAGAGAAAGAGAAGGGAGGAGTTGGGAAGGAAGAGAAAGAGGAAATGAGGGAGGGAAGAAAGAAAGAAGAAAAGAAGGAAGGGAGGAGAAAAAGAAGGAAGGGGGAAGGAGAGAAAGAGAAGGAAGGAGTTGGGAAGGAAGAGAAAGAGGAAATGAGGGAGGAAAGAAGGAAGGAAGGAAGGAAGAGGAAGGAAGAGAAAGAAGGAAGGACAAGAAGGAAAGAAAAAAGGAAGAAAAGAAAGAAGGAGGGAAGGAAGGAAGGAAAGAGAAGGAAGGAAGGAGAGAAAGAGAAGGAAGGATCTGGACCCTTGGAAGAGAGCTTTCGGTCCAGTGTAGACTAGAAGACGAGATCTCTGCCGGCCCCCGGGGGCTCTTGGGTGCCCCCCGTGCCCCTCCCCCCTTCCCCGGGGGTCGAGGGGCTCACCAGATGTCGCTGGCCTTGGTCTGGGAGTACTGCTGATGCTTCTCGGGGGTCTCGGAGCCGTAGCTACAGCAACAGTCCCAGCAATACTCCTTCCCGCAGTAGCAACTGGGGCACTGGTCCCCACAACAGCCTCCGCCGCCTTTGCCCCAACAGCACCAGCAACACCAAATCACGCCCCCGATGATGATGGCCATGGTCAGCAGGGCGATGATGATGGAGCCCGCAATGATCCAGCCTCTGCTCCAACCTGCGACAAAAGGCAAGCAGTGCAACATAGGCTTCGGAAGCGCCGGATGTGGCCCCCTTGGCGGCCACAGCCACCCTGCGACGTAGGACAACTTACAGGGACTTTGCGACCAACGACCGGTTGCTTAGGGAAGGGGGGTGTCGTTCGAAGCCGCAGCGGCCTTGAAAAAAGGGGGAACTTAGGACCGGTTTTCACGCTTAACGACCGTTGCAGGCATCCAATTCAAAACCCTGGCAAGTGAACTCGTATTTATGACGGCTCGGGGGTCCTGGGATCCGAGACCAGCAAAAGTCCGTGGGGAAGCCAGACTCACTTCACAACTCACTTCACAACCCTGAACCGCAGCGGGTGATTTGCTTAACGTCTGTGGCCAAAAAAGTCATAAAATGGGGCAAACAACCTCCCTTCACCGTCTCTCACTTAACGACAGATATTTATGGGCTCAATTGTGGTCAAAAACTCATGAGAAGCCAGATTTTAATCAGGCTGTACACCGCCCTGAGTCCTTCGGGAGAAGGGCGGTATAGAAATAAAATAAATAAATAAATAAATAAATAAATTTATTATTCAGCTTCAAAATGTTGGGGGGACTTCAGTTATAGAACTGGCTGGGGAATTCTGGGAGTTAAAAGTCCTCGACTTACGACCACAACAGAGCCCCGAATTTCCATGCAAAGGCAATTGTTAAGTGCCCTTTCCTCCTCCCCCTAAGCAAACCGCACCCGTCGTTAAACGAATCCTGCGATCCTTACGCCAATCTGGCTTTTCCCTATCGACTTGGCTCATCAGGAGGTTAAAAAGGCTGAACCCCGGCACGCTTTCAATCGTCATAAATACGCGTCAGTTCTCCAGCGTTCCAAATTTTGACCACTTTTGACCAAGGGGAAGGCTGCAAAACGGTCGTATGTGTGAAAACCCCTGTCCTAAGTCACTTATTTTTTCCGGGCCGCCGCGGCGTAACTTCCAACGGTCACTAAACGAAGGGTTGTAAATGGAGGAACTTTTGAGCAGGTTGTGCCTCCCATCTCCAATCTCCAACTGCTTTGAATTTGCCAGTTTTCCGCATCCGGATTTCGCCTTACCTCCTCCAAACTGAATTTCCACCGAGCAATAAGCCACGCCCACGTTGTTGCCCACGCTGCATTGGTAGGTCCCCACGTGGTCATCGCACAAATCGCGGATCTGGAGATCCCCTGGAATGACACCTGTAGGAGAGAGAGAGACACACGAGTTTTACAAGGTTGCGGGAACCACAAGAGGTTGGATCTGGTTTTTTTTTTTTTTAAAAAAAAATATCTTGGCATTAAAGCACAGACCGATAGATTTCCATCCATGCGCAGAGTGTTTGTGCTGGCTGGGGGATTCTGGGAGATGAAGCCTGCCCATTTTATAGCATGCCGGCTGGGGGATTCTGGGAGTTGAAGTTCACTCCTCTTAAAGCATGCGGGCTGGGGGATTCTGGGAGTTGAAGTTCACTCCTCTTAAAGCATGCTGGCTGGGGGATTCTGGGAGATGAAGTCTCCCCATCTTAAAGCATGCTGACTGGGGGATTCTGGGAGTTGAAGCCCACTCATCTTAAAGCATGGCTGGGGAATTCTGGGAGTTGAAATACACCCATCTTAAAGCAGGTTGGCTGGGTATTCTGGGAGTTGAAGTCGACCCCTCTTAAAGCTGCCACAGTTGAGAAACACTCTCCTAGAGCCAGCTTTGACATCTTTTTTGTAATGTGATGATCAAAAGTGGATGCCGTATTCCAGCTGTCCTAAGGTTTTTCTATCTAGTGGCCGGGAGTTCCATAAGCTGGATGTCTATCTTCCCACCGTATTTCTCCTTCTTTTTTTTCCAACCACCCCAAGGTGCAGCTGCAGCTGCAGGAAGGCTGATACTCACTGGCTGAGGGCATCCAATCGTGGTAATTGCCACTGGCCATGGACCAGTGGTAGCTGAGCGGCGGGGTCCCCGTGGAAGTGAAGCAACGAAGAGTGATATCTTCCCCGTAGGCAATCTCGCCAATGACCCAACAGCGAGGAAGGGCTGGTTTTTCTGGGTAGGTCAAGCAGACAAAATAAATCAGTATTTTTCCCCCCCCTAATTTGGGGTTTTAGGACCCCTTAATAAATATGGCTGCCATCCAGGGGTGGTCTGCTGGGGGTTCGCAGGGGTTCGGGAGAACCTCTAGCAAAGATTCTGTGCAGTTTGGAGAACCCCCAAATCCCACTCCTGGCTGTCCCCCCACCCCCACCCTGCCCCTCCCAGGAGTCCCCACGCGGCCCATTTTGGATGCAGGTAAGTGCAGGACGTGTATGGAGGCTCGGGGAGGGTGAAAAACAAGCCTACCGGAAGTTTGGGAAGGCTGGAAAAGTGCCCGTTTCTGGCCACCAGAGGGCCTCCGGAGCCTGGGGAGGCCGTTTTCGCCTTCCCGCAGGCTCAAGAAAAGCCTCTGGAACCCGGGGAGGGCAAAGAGGTGCAGGAGGCTGACTAGGCCATATTCCAACTAGGCCACATTCTGTTTCATATTCTATTCTATTCTATTCTGTTCTGTTCTATTCTATTCCTATTCCTTCTATTTCTTCTATTTCTATTTCTAATTCTATTCTATTCTATTCTATTCTATTCTATTCTATTCTATTCTATTCTATTCTATTCCTATTCTATTCTATTCCTATTCTATTCCTTCTATTTCTATTCTATTCTATTCTATTCTATTCTATTCTATTCTATTCTATTCTATTCTATTCTATTCCTATTCCTATTCCTATTCCTATTCCTTTTCCTATTCCTATTTCTTCTATTTCTATTTCTATTCTATTCTATTCTATTCTATTCTATTCTATTCTATTCTATTCTATTCTATTCCTATTCCTTCTATTCCTTCTATTTCTATTCTATTCTATTCTATTCTATTCTATTCTATTCTATTCTTATTCCTATTCCTATTCCTATTCCTATTTCTTCCATTTCTATTCTATTCTATTCTATTCTATTCTATTCTATTCTATTCTATTCTATTCTATTCTATTCCATTCCATTCCATTCCATTCCATTCCATTCCATTCCATTCCAATTCCAATTCCTATTCTATTCTATTCTATTCTATTCTATTCTATTCTATTCTATTCTATTCCTATTCTATTCTATTCCTATTCTATTCCTTCTATTTCTATTCTATTCTATTCTATTCTATTCTATTCTATTCCTATTCCTATTCCTATTCCTATTCCTATTCCTTTTCCTATTCCTATTTCTTCTATTTCTATTTCTATTCTATTCTATTCTATTCTATTCTATTCTATTCTATTCTATTCTATTCTATTCTATTCTATTCTATTCTATTCTATTCCTATTCCTTCTATTCCTTCTATTTCTATTCTATTCTATTCTATTCTATTCTATTCTATTCTATTCTATTCTATTCTATTCTATTCTATTCCTATTCCTATTCCTATTCCTATTCCTATTTCTTCCATTTCTATTCTATTCTATTCTATTCTATTCTATTCTATTCTATTCTATTCTTATTCCTATTCCTATTCCTATTCCTATTTCTTCCATTTCTATTCTATTCTATTCTATTCTATTCTATTCTATTCTATTCCATTCCATTCCATTCCATTCCATTCCATTCCATTCCATTCCATTCCATTCCAATTCCAATTCCTATTCTATTCTATTCTATTCTATTCTATTCTATTCTATTCTATTCTATTCTATTCTATTCTATTCTATTCCTATTCTATTCTATTCCTATTCTATTCCTTCTATTTCTATTCTATTCTATTCTATTCTATTCTATTCTATTCTATTCCTATTCCTATTCCTATTCCTATTCCTATTCCTTTTCCTATTCCTATTTCTTCTATTTCTATTTCTATTCTATTCTATTCTATTCTATTCTATTCTATTCTATTCTATTCTATTCTATTCTATTCCTATTCCTTCTATTCCTTCTATTTCTATTCTATTCTATTCTATTCTATTCTATTCTATTCTATTCTATTCTATTCCTATTCCTATTCCTATTCCTATTCCTATTTCTTCCATTTCTATTCTATTCTATTCTATTCTATTCTATTCTATTCTATTCTATTCTTATTCCTATTCCTATTCCTATTCCTATTTCTTCCATTTCTATTCTATTCTATTCTATTCTATTCTATTCTATTCTATTCTATTCTATTCTATTCCATTCCATTCCATTCCATTCCATTCCATTCCATTCCATTCCAATTCCAATTCCAATTCTATTCTATTCTATTCTATTCTATTCTATTCTATTCTATTCTATTCTATTCTATTCTATTCTATTCCTATTCCTTCTATTCCTTCTATTTCTATTCTATTCTATTCTATTCTATTCTATTCTATTCTATTCTATTCTTATTCCTATTCCTATTCCTATTCCTATTTCTTCCATTTCTATTCTATTCTATTCTATTCTATTCTATTCTATTCTATTCTATTCTATTCTATTCCATTCCATTCCATTCCATTCCATTCCATTCCATTCCAATTCCAATTCCTATTCTATTCTATTCTATTCTATTCTATTCTATTCTATTCTATTCTATTCTATTCTATTCCTATTCTATTCTATTCCTATTCTATTCCTTCTATTTCTATTCTATTCTATTCTATTCTATTCTATTCTATTCTATTCCTATTCCTATTCCTATTCCTATTCCTATTCCTTTTCCTATTCCTATTTCTTCTATTTCTATTTCTATTCTATTCTATTCTATTCTATTCTATTCTATTCTATTCTATTCTATTCTATTCTATTCTATTCTATTCTATTCTATTCCTATTCCTTCTATTCCTTCTATTTCTATTCTATTCTATTCTATTCTATTCTATTCTATTCTATTCTATTCTATTCTATTCCTATTCCTATTCCTATTCCTATTTCTTCCATTTCTATTCTATTCTATTCTATTCTATTCTATTCTATTCTATTCTATTCTATTCTATTCTTATTCCTATTCCTATTCCTATTCCTATTTCTTCCATTTCTATTCTATTCTATTCTATTCTATTCTATTCTATTCCATTCCATTCCATTCCATTCCATTCCATTCCATTCCATTCCAATTCCAATTCCTATTCTATTCTATTCTATTCTATTCTATTCTATTCTATTCTATTCTATTCCTATTCTATTCTATTCCTATTCTATTCCTTCTATTTCTATTCTATTCTATTCTATTCTATTCTATTCTATTCTATTCCTATTCCTATTCCTATTCCTATTCCTTTTCCTATTCCTATTTCTTCTATTTCTATTTCTATTCTATTCTATTCTATTCTATTCTATTCTATTCTATTCTATTCTATTCTATTCTATTCTATTCCTATTCCTATTCCTATTCCTATTCCTATTCCTATTTCTTCCATTTCTATTCTATTCTATTCTATTCTATTCTATTCTATTCTATTCTATTCTATTCTATTCTTATTCCTATTCCTATTCCTATTCCTATTTCTTCCATTTCTATTCTATTCTATTCTATTCTATTCTATTCTATTCTATTCTATTCTATTCCATTCCATTCCATTCCATTCCATTCCATTCCAATTCCAATTCCAATTCCTATTCTATTCTATTCTATTCTATTCTATTCTATTCTATTCTATTCTATTCTATTCTATTCTATTCTATTCTATTCTATTCTTATTCCTATTCCTATTCCTATTCCTTTTCCTTTTCCTTTTCCTTTTCCTATTCCTATTTCTTCTATTTCTTCTATTTCTTCTATTTCTTCTATTTCTATTCTATTCTTCTATTCTCTTCTTACCTTGAACCGTGATGGTAACTTTGCGTGTTGCTTCCGTGGTCTTCTTCACCGTGCATTCGTACGTGGCGGAATCGCTCATCTGCAGATCCCGGAGTTGCATGGAGGCGTCGTAGAGGCTGGGGTCGGAGGAGATGAACCCCACACGTTTCTGGAGATCAGGGGGTCCCGGGTAGACGATTCGGTGGCCATGATAACCCAGGAGCTGGCGATAAAACCAGAGGGGAGAATAGAACAATAGAATTCTTCATTGGCCACATGTGATTGGACACACAAGGAATTTGTCTTCGGTGCATAGGCTCTCAGTGTACATAAAAAATACATTCATCAAGAATCATAAAATACAACACTGAGCGATAGTCGTAGGATACTAAATAAGCAATCAAAATCACACTAGGAAACTAAATAAATACAATATAATCATAAAGATACAAGCAACAAGGTTATAATCATAAGTAGAAAAGGAGATAGGTAATAGGAAGGATGAGAAGAATAATAGTAATACAGTCGTAGTAAATAGCTTGACAGTGTTGCGGGAATTAGTTGTTTAGCAGAGTGATGGCAGAGAAGAAGGAAGGAAGGAAAGAAAGAAAAATGGAGAGAGAATAGAGTAGAGTAGAGTAGAGTAGAATAGAATAGAATAGAATAGAATAGAAAATAGAATAGAATAATAGAATAGAGTAGGGTAGGGTAGAATAGAATAGAATAGAATAGAATAGAATAGAATAGAATTCTTTATTGGTCAAGTGTGATTGGACACACAAGGAATTTGTCTTCGGTGCATACGCTCTCAGTGTACATAAAAAATACATTCATCAAGGATCATACGATACAACACTTAGTGATAGTCATAGGATACTAAATAAGCAATCAAAATCATACTAGGAAACTAAATAAAACAATATAACCGTAAAGATAAAAGCAACATAATTATAGCCATAAGAAGGAAGGAAGGAGGGAAGGAAGGAAGGAAGGAAGGAAGGAAGGAAGGGGAAATGAGGGAGGGAGGAAAGGCAATAGAAAGGATGAGAAGAATAATAGTAATACGGTCTTAGTAAATAGCTTGACAGTGTTGTGGGAATTAGTTGTTTAGCAGAGTGATGGCATGTGGGGAAAAAAACTGTCCTTGTGTCTAGTTGTTCTGGTGTTCCGGTGTACGGCAAAAGGAAAGCCAGAGTGCTGGATGCGTTTGGTGCCGAGGCGCGCAAGAACCAAGTCCCTAGTCCTCATGAGTCAAAAAAGAAATTCCAGGCAACTGGTAATGCCTGATTAAGCTTTCAGCAGCTAAGGTGTTTCCAGACGAATTCCCCAGGATTGAGACAGCTCGTAGTCCACCCCTGTTTATCGCAAACCCCGAAATGATAATTATCTAATTGAAATTGCAGATTGCCAGATGCCAAGGAGAAGAGGCTGGAAATGTTACATTTTCCTATCTTCCCTATCTTTGCACTTCTTTTTTTTTTATTTTTTAAAAAGAGGACACGGGTGTGTAGACTCTTCGCCTCGATCTCTTGCTTATCTCACCCAAACCAGAGAATCACCATATTTCCGAATCGTTAGCAGGAACAATTCAAAGCCTGTGGGACATTTTTATTTTTCCTTTTTTGGAACAAGAGATACGAAGCCTGGCGTGGCCTATAATTTTATTTTATTTTATGTATTAAATTGTGCCATCCATCGCTCTATCCAACGACTCTGGATGGCTTAGTTATGAGTCCATATTATTTTATACAGATAGTCCCCGGCTTACGACCGCAGCCAACTCCAAAATTTCCATCGCCAAGCAAGACAGTCATTAAATAAGTTTTGCCAGGTTTATGATAAGCGAGTAACACGGTTGTGAAGTGAAACTAGCTTCCCCATTGACTGGACTGCCATCTGTCAGAAGTGGTGTAGGGCAGGAGTCCTACACCACTTCTAATTAAATCTAATTAAAAAAAAAATAGCAACTGATTGGTTTGCGAAAGTAGCGAGCGAAATACCATCTGTGCAATCCCGAGATTTGCAAAGATCGCAAGTTGCAATGCCCACCAGACAGTCATGCGGAGGAAAGAAAGGGAGAATTTTTTTAAAAAAATGAACAAAAACCAGATATCCTCCCCTCAACCCAGGAGTCAGCAACCTGCAGCTCTGGAGCCGCATGTGGCTCTTTCTCCCCTCTGCTGTGGCTCCCTGTCACTCAAAATATGCATCGCAACTGCCAATTTGCGACACCCGCCGGCACGCAATTTATTGAGCTTTTCGACCCCCGGTAGGCCAACCATGGATAAATCCCAAGAAAAGAAAAGTTTCAGAAGAAAACGGAACATTTTATTCAACTACATATACTAGTTTTGTGGCCGCTCAAGAAATAGGCACAGGAAGGGGTTTTGTGGCTCCCGGTGTTTTCTTTTCTGTGGGAAACGGGTCCAAATGGCTCTTTTGAGTGTTTAAGGTTGCAGACTCCTGCACTAAACGAATGGTGGTAAGAGAAGGATTACCTGTATTCTATTAATAATGATATGGATTACAATTAGAATAATAGAATGATAACAGAGTTAGAAGGGACCTTGGAGGTCTTCTAGTCCAACCCCCTGCTTAGGCCTACACCACTACACTGCTACACCACAATTACGGAAGGACTTTTAAAAAGGATAAAATCTCCGACTTACCGGGTTGTACTGGGGATGTGATCCAGGTTTCACCTGCTTCCACTGAATGTCCCAGTCATTATCCGGGGTGTTATCTTCAGGGTCTGAAGAAAAGGGGCACCCCAATTTCACCGACTCCCCTTTAGGCAAATAGATGATTTTATGTCCATCTTCGTTAATCCTCACAGTAAGACCTGCCCCTGGAGGAAAAAAAAAAAAGGAAGACGCCCAATGTTGCAAATCTCACCTCGCTACGAAATCCCTTCCAAAAATCAAGTTGTGTCCCCAACACGACTGCCTTCACTTGATCCGATTCGACTTACGACCGTCATTGTCTATGGGACTACGGTTGAAAGTGGAGATCTACATCCCGACTTTGGGTTTGGGGGCATCCAACTGCACATCAGAATACTCAAAAAAGGAACAAACCCGCCTAAACAACCCTGTTTCCCCCAAAATAAGATATTCCGCTGATAATAAGCCCAATCGGGCTTTTGAGCGCATGGCAATAAGGCCAAGCGCTTATTTCAGCATTCAAAAAAAAATATAAGACCGGGTCTTATTTTTGGGGAAACACGGTAGGTTGCATTCCTGTTTACTGGGTGAGGCTGAGAATGTCGCTACCTTGTCTGAATGAAGCGTCAATTTTTTATTTTATTTTATTTTTTGCTCCTGGTGTGTCTATAAAGGTCATCACACATTCCACTGCAGCATTGTGGGTTGTGTGAAGCCATTTGAGTTGGTGTGTTGCTCAGCAAGCTGTGTGAACGCTTATCACAAATGATCAGACTTTGGAGCTACCACAAACAGGAGGGGGGGTCAAGCTATTCTCCAAAGCAGGGGTCTCCAACCTTGGCAACTTTAAACTTGGAGGACTTCAACTCAGGGGTGAAATGCTCCCGGTTCGGACCGGATCGTCCAATCCGGTAGCAATGGTGGCTGGTTCGGAAAACCGGTAGCAAAAATCCCTGCATCCCCCTCCTTCCTCCTGATGGTGTGCTGAATGGACGGGCTCTTTTTTTCTCACCGACAAACTGCTGATTTTGCTGCCAAAGCTGGTTATTTATATGTATATTTTCAATGAATGTTCCTTCAAGCCCCAGCCAGGTATACTTGAAGCTGTACAGATCTGATTTATTTAAAGTCAGACATTGTAAAGTCCATCATCATCATCATCGTTGGAAGGGACCTTGGAGGTTTTCTAGTCCAACCTCCTGCTCAACCATTTCCATTTCAAACAAGCGGTTGCCCAGTCTCTTCTTAAAAACCTCCAGTGATGGAGCACCCACAACTTCTAGAGGCAAGTTGTTCCGCTGGTTAATTGTTCTCACTGTTAAGAAGTTACTCCTTAGATTTAGGTTGCTTCTCTCCTTGATTAGTTTCCACAGTCTTTGGACGATCCAGCAGTGATGGAGAAGAAGGCGTCCGGATGGCTGCAATTCTTGGCAAGGAGCAATCGGGAAGTCTGGTTTCTTCCATCTTTTCCCTTCAGCTGCTCTTTTTCTTAAGCATGCCTTGGTTTTATAATTGCACTTTGCTTTACAATCTCTTGATTTGACTTCTTACCTATTTTATAACCCTTTGCTGGACATCTCCAAAAGTTCCCTAAAAAATTGATTGGTGTTTGTTTGTGTGTGAGAGATTCTCTTCTATTTGGAGAGGGTCAAATTTTGCCAGCTGTTTACGCATCGCTTTTAAGAGTCTCCCTTTTTTCCCCCCTTCTCTCTCTCCCCCAAATATTCCTTCCTTTTGCTCGATAAAAAGATGGCTCTTCTCACCATCCATACAATCTTGATCAAATACCTTCAAGGCTTTTGAAACGAGGGCAGGTTGGTTATTTATTATTCTTTTTTAATCCCGTCTTTCCGTTAAAAGCCATAATCGCTTGTGGGCTTGCCAAGCAAAATTAAAACCTCATCCCACATATGCCAATTATCTTGCTGCTCCAAAAAAAAATTAAAAAAGAAAAAAAACAATCCAAGGGATAAAACTCCACGCCTGTCGAGATTGTGGTTTCAGCTTGTCAGCGTGACGGATCTGTTTGTTTTCCTCAGCTTAGTCATTCCTGACTTCAACAAGTGAGATCTCGGCAGAGGATAAAGATAATGCCAGGCTTACAACCGTCATTAGCCATTGCTCCGTAACTCGTTCCTCTGCCGTGTCTAATAATTAAGATGATGATGGCAGGGTATCTCCCCTTCCAAAGCCTTTGTTTACAGGAATTCGGTCATTTTCTCCTTTGTGGCGGGTGAGGAAGCTGTGCGGCTTCCCAGAGGGCCTAGCCGTACGCGGAAAACTACGCTTGTTCTTTGTGGTTTGTTTATTCGGCTTTATCTAGGTATCACAGTAGAATATTTGCAGCTCGGGATTGAAAGGAGGGGTCCTTGTGGAGAGGAGGAGGAGGAGGAGGAGGAGGAGGAAAACGAGAAGATGGAGGAAGAGAATTGTGGGGTTCTTAATGCTCTCTGAGTTTTCTTGTTTTCTTGCCGATGTTTCATGACCCAACTAGGTAACATCATCTAGAAGGGGATGGAGTTAAGAGGAGGAGGAGGAGGATTGTGGGGTCCTTGGTGCCCTCTGACCTCCTTGTTTTCTTGCCGATGTTTCATGACCCAACTAGGTAATATCATCTAGAAGGGGATGGAGTTAAGAGGAGGAGGAGGAGGATTGTGGGGTCCTTGGTGCCCTCTGACCTCCTTGTTTTCTTGCAGATGTTTCAACCAGGTAACATCCTCAGTGCTAGAAGGGAATGGGGAGAAGGAGGACGAGGAATATTGCAGGGTCTTTAATGTTCTCCAACCTTGGTTGTTTTCTTCCAAACGTTTCACGACCCAACTAGGTAACATTATCAGTGCAAACCCACTCCCTTCTAGCACGGATGATGTTAACCGAGTTGGATCATGAAACATCTGCCAAAAAAAAAAAAAAAAGCGAGCCTAGATTGCACCCATTTCACAAAAATCACGGAGGCAAATTTGGAGGCAGCAGCAGCAACAACAACAACAGCAAGATTTGATGTCACACACACACACACACACACACACACACACACACACACACACACACAAGGACGGGAATAAAATCCACCCGAACGGATGGTTGCAAACAGATCGTAGTTCTTACGATCGTGATTCTTAAAAACCTCAATTTAAGGGATTTACACACGGCGAGGTGGAATCTCAGCCGGACCTGGTAGCTTTGACTTTAGGATAAACCTCTGACAGATTCGAGAGGGAGAAAAAACACGAGTAGGTAAGTATTTCCATATCTGATCGCGAAATTGAAAGCTGTTGAAATGAGGCAACATTCTAGCTAACCTCGGCTGACCTTGGGAAGGTAAATGGGGACAAAGTTGGGAAGCTGCAAGAGAGCCTGAAAACAAAGCCAAGACTGAGGGCACTTGCCAAGAAAACAAGAGGAACTAGCAGGATAATTAGAATAAGAATAAGAATAACAATAAGAATAAGAATAGAATGGAATGGAATGGAACAGAAATTAGAATAGAATAGAATAAATATAAGAATAGGAATAGAAATCAGAATAACAATAGAATAGAATAGTAAAATGTATAGAATAGAGGAGAGGAGAGGAGAGGAGAGGAGAGGAGAGGAGAGGAGAAGAGAAGAGAAGAGAAGAGAAGAGAAGAGAAGACAAAATGGAATGGAATGGAATAAAGTAGAATTTACAATTTACAAGAATAGAATAGAATAGAATAGAATTAGAATTAGAATTAGAATTAGAATTAGAATTAGAATTAGAATTAGAATGGAATGGAATGGAATGGATCGGAATGGAATGGAATGGAATGGAATGGGATAGAATAGAATAGAATAGAATAGAATAGAATAGAATAGAATAGAATAGAATAGACTTTATTGGCCAAGTACCGTGTTTTCCCCAAAATAAGACCGGGTGTTATATTAATTTTTGCTCCAAAAGACGCATTAGGGCTTATTTTCTGGTTAGGGCTTATTTTGGTCGGGGGGGATACTTTATTTTGGCTTTATTATTTACTACTAATTAATTATTTGGATTAAATTATAATTTTATTGTACTTGTTTCTTAACTTGTGTTCGCCGCCCTGAGACCTTCGGGAGAATGGCGGCATATAAATAAAATAAATAAATAAATAAATAAATAAATAAATAAATAAATAAATAAATACGGTATTAAATGCATCCTTCTGGCTGACAATCTTAACTGGGGCTTATTTTGGGGGGTAGGGCTTATATTACGAGCATTCTGAAAAATCATGCTAGGCCTTATTTTCCGATTGGGTCTTATTTTCGGGGAAACAGGGTATGATCAGACACATAAAGGTTCTGACTTAAGGCAAGCCTAACTTTTCAAAAAAAGAAGAAAAGAGGGTTCGAAAATTGCTTTTCTTTTCTTTTTTTCCACCTACCCAAGGACAAAAGAAATCAAGAAAAGAAACGGCTGTGCCAGAGAAAATTATGATATAGAATCCCAGCAGATTCAAGTAAAATGCTGAAGGTTGAATATAACTAATCCCTTAAAACAGGGGCAGCTATCAATTATTATTCCTCAATTAATTTCTCTGTCTAAAAACGTTCTCCGTATTTTATCCGTGTCTCAGCTCACAGTGAGAAAAAGCATCAAAATTAATCGTGATATGCACACAATTGTTCTGGAATAACAATAACAATATTCACCATAATAGTCCTTTTGAGGGAGATTAAAGGGAAACGGAATGAAATCTTTCTAATCTACCACTCTAATCACTACTCCACACTGCCTCTTTCTCCCATAATATAGCATTGCTTGTCCTAAAACAGGAATTTGGGGGTGTTGGCCCCATTCCGTTCCAATCTTCTGCTCCTCTTTCCAGGTTTTGTTTGCAAACAAATAAGGGAATCAAAGAATTATTAAACCAGTGTTTTTCAAACTTCGCCATTTTAAGATGGGAGGGTGTGGGGAGGACTTCAACTCCCAGGATTCCCCAGCCAGGATGCTGGATGAAGAATTCTGGGAGTTGAGTCCACCCATTTTAAAGCATACTAGTTGGGGTTGCGTGGGAGTTTGAAGCCCACCCATCTCGAATCAAACTGAGTGGAGGATTCTGGGAGATGAAGTCCACCCATCTCAAAGCATGCTGACAGGGGGGATTCTGGGAACTGAAGTCAATCCATCTCAAAGCAAGCTGGATGGAGGATTCTGGGAGTTGAAGTCCACCCATCTTGAACCATGCTGGCTGGGGGATTCTGGGAGTTGAAGTCCACCCGTCTTAAAGTGTGCTTACTGGGGGATTCTGGGAGCTGAAGTCCACCCATCTTGAACCATACTGGCTGGGGGATTCTGGGAGTTGAAGTCCACCCGTCTTAAAGTGTGCTTACTGGGGGATTCTGGGAGCTGAAGTCCACCCATCTTAAAGCGTGCTTGCTGGGAGATTCTGGGAGTTGAAGTCCACCCATCTTGAACCATGCTGGCTGGGGGATTCTGGGAGCTGAAGTCCACCCATCTTAAAGCATGCTTACTGGGGGATTCTGGGAGTTGAAATCCACCCATCTTAAAATGTGGTGGCTGGAGGATTCTGGGAATTGAAGTCCACCCATCTTAAAGAAACTGGATGGAGGATTCTGGGAGTCGAAGCCCACCCATCTTTTAAGCAAGCTGGGCAGAGGATTCTGGGAATTGAAGTCCACCCATCTCAAAGCTGCCATGTTCTGAAAAGCCTGGGCTTCAAAAAATGGAGACATCACGAAGACATAAATCCAGAATGTGCGACTTACCTAAAAGCATGCAGGAAATGAAAACCTGTAATCCTTTGTTGCTTCCCATGCCCAAAAACTAGACGGTTGCTGGATCCAAGGCAGGTACGTTTCTTGGCACAGAGACCTGGAGCCCCACGACGTTTCTACTCCCCCAGTTCGGTCCCTTACGAGCTGGTTTCGAACAGGTAAGGGAGGCACCTCCAAACTGCAAAAACTAAGCCACAGAGATCATCCTCAGTTTCCTTTGATGTCCTTGACACACTCGGCAATTAAGCAAGACTTTTTTTCCCAACGTTTTTTTTTTTTTCCACCCACAGCCAATCCGGTCCCCGAGATTTCACACAGAGGAAAGACCAAACTTGTCAATTCCCTTTGGGTGAGTCAGTCAATTTCCTTGGCTGTCAGTCAATTCCCTTGGCCCATCAGTCAATTTCAGTTTCTCATTACTTTTTTTTTAAGAATACGGTTAAGGCAGAAGTCTGCAACCTTAAACACTCAAAAGAGCCATTTGGACCCGTTTCCCACAGAAAAGAAAACTCTGGGAGCCACAAAACCCTTCCTGTGCCTATTTCTTGAGCGGCCACAAAACTAGTATATGTAGTTAAATTTGTTCATTTTTTAAAAAAATTCTTCCTTTCTTTCCTCCGCATGACTGTCTGGTGGGCATTGCAACTTGCGAACTTTGCAGATCTCTGGATTGAACAGATCGTATCTGGCTCGCTACTTTCGCGAACCAATCAGTTGCTTTTTTTTTTTTTTAATTAGATTTTTATACTGCCCTTTTCCTACTGGACTCAGGGCAGTGAACAGCCAAGAATAAAAACTTCACATGCAAAATTTAAGATTAATTTTGAAAGAATGAAACAAGTTTTGGCCCAATATAAGATTTAAAACACCCCAGCTAAAATCAATTTATAATTAAAAATATCTAAAAATATCTAATATTTCTACAGAGATCTGAACCGAACGGTATGGCTTCGATTTTTTGGGGGGAAAAAGTGGGCGGTGTGGCAATGCCTCGCCAAGCCCCGGTTTGGGAACATAATTTCCGTCACCGTACCGCCGGGATAAAAATGCGAGATGAAGTCAGATTGCATTTAAATGCAAATGACACAGAGGTTTCTCAGCCCACACCTAGGTGAGAGAGAGAGAACTTGGCTCACAGATTTTTGAGGTAGTTTCATTTCGGAAGTTTAGGCTAAATTCATGAAGAGATCCTGGCTTGTTTTAAGAAGGTTGTGATTTCACACCAGTCAGTGGCATTTCAAGGCAAATCTGCAACCAGGATGATATTGGGCCAGTCCTGACTCCCTCTCTGTCTCTCTCTCTCTCTCTCTCCATCCCTCCCCTCCCTCTCCCTCTCTCCATCTCCCTCTCTCTCTCTCCCTCTCTTTTCTTCTCCCTCCCTCCTTCTCTCTCTTTCCCTCTCTCCCTCTCTCTTTCCTTCCCGCTCTGTCCCCTTCTGCATCTCCCACCCTGTCTCTCTCTCTCCCTCCCTCCCTCCCTCTCTTTGGGTCTCTCTCTCTCTCTCTCTCTTTCCTTCTCTCCCACTGTCTCTCTCTCCTTCCGTCTCCTTCTCTATCTCCTCCTCCCTCTGCCTCTCCCTCTCTCTCTCCCTCCCTCCCTTTGCTTCTCCCTCTCTCCTTCCCTCTCTCCCCTTCCTCTGCCTCTCCCTCCTTCTCCCTCCCTCTCTTCCTCTTTCCTTCCCTCTCCCCCTCTCTCTTTTCTTCCCACTCAGTCCCTCTCTGCCTCTCTCCCTCTGGCTCTCTCTCCTTCCCTCCCTCCGTTTGCTTCTCCCTCTCTCTTTCCTTCTCTCCCACTGTCTCTCTCCTTCCCTCTCCCCCCTCCCTCTGCCTCTCTCTCCTCCTCTCTCCCTCCTTCTCTCTCCCTCTCTCCTTCCCACTCTCTCCTCCACTCCCCCTCCCTCCTTCTCTCCCTCCCTCTGCCCCTCTCCTCTCTCTTTCCCTCCCTCCCTCTCTTTTTATCCCTCTCTCTCTCCCTCTCTCTCCTTCCCTCTCTCCCTCTCTCTTTTCTTCCCACTCTGTCCCCCTCTGCCTCTCTCCCTCTCTTTCTCCTTCCCTCCCTTTGCTTCTCCCTCTCTCCTTCCCTCTCTCCCCTCCCTCTGCCTCTCCCTCTCTCCCTCCTTCTCCCTCCCTCTCTTCCTCTTTCCTTCCCTCTCCCCCTCTCTTTTCTTCCCACTCTGTCCCTCTCTGCCTCTCTCCCTCTGCCTCTCTCTCCTTCCCTCCCTCCGTTTGCTTCTCCCTCTCTCTTTCCTTCTCTCCCACTGTCTCTCTCCTTCCCTCTCCCCCCTCCCTCTGCCTCTCTCTCCTCCTCTCTCCCTCCTTCTCTCTCCCTCTCTCCTTCCCACTCTCTCTTCCACTCCCCCTCCCTCCTTCTCTCCCTCCCTCTGCCCCTCTCCTCTCTCTTTCTCTCCTTCCCTCTCTTTTTATCCCTCTCTCTCTCCCCCTCTCTCTTTCCCTCCCTCCCTCTCTTTTTATCCCTCTCTCTCTCCCTCTCTCTCACACACGGCCCAGCCTATCTTGCAGGATTGTCCTGTTAGCAAAAAATCTAGGAGGAAGGCATATTATTTATGCTGCCTCGATTTCCGAAAAGGAAATGAGCTATAAAACTAATGAATAATTATAACGGGCATGGGCAATGATCTTTTCAATATGCATTTTCTCTTCCGTCACAGCCACAATTTGGCCCTTCTCAATTCCTTCTATTTAGTTTCACCTCATTTAGGCATCTTAGCCACTGAGCCTGTCGATCAGAAAGGTTGGCAGTTCGAATTCCTAGTACAGGCGTGAGCAGAGGGTTGAACTAGATGACCTCTATTATTAATGGGGGTGCAATAAAAGAATTGCACTGGACCCCAAGAATACCTCCTGTTGATGTCTTTATTCCATTTATATAAATATATAGATAGTCCTGGACTTACAACCATTTGTTTAGTGACTGTTTGAAGTTACCACAGCCTGAAAAAAAGTGACTTATTCATTTATTAAATTTCTATGAAGTCCTAAGCATTTCTTAATTCCTATGACTCAGGACCGGGTCTTCGCACTTAACGACCGCCACAGCATTCCCAAGATCACCGGATCAAAACTGAGCAAACATCCCGTACGGTATTTATGACGGGTCTCAGCCTCCCGAGGTCACCTGGTCGCTATTTGCGAACTTTCCCAGCCGGCTTCCAACCAACAAAGTCAATGTAATGTCTCATGCATTACATGAATTACATTTCTGTAATGTAATGTAATCGCTGTAGCGATTCGCTTAGTGACGGCAGCAGAAAAGGGTTGCAAAATCGCGTGCGGTCCCAAGAGGCCTCGTTTTAACGACTGATTTAACAACGCTTTCCCCGATCCCGGTGGTGGTCATAAGTCGAGGACTACCTCAGTCTATCCAGCTATCGATTGATTGATTGGCTGGGCAAATAGATTTATCCCCAAACCGTCAAAACGTGGGGGAAAAAATAGAACTAAAAATTAATCAGTTTTTGTTCCTTAGGACATTAGCACATCGGAATCTGGGTCCCTAAAACAAAAAAGACCCCCCACCATTACAGCTTTATATCACAACCTTGGTGATGTAAAGGAGCCTTGGTGGCGCAGCGGACTAAACTGCTGTTAAAGTAGCACTTAGCTGCCAGCTGCCTGCAATGACTGCGAGTTCAATTCTCACCAGGCTCAAGGTTGACTCAGCCTTCCATCCTTCCGAGGTAGGTAAAATGAGGACCCAGATTGTAGGGGGCAATAAACTGACTTTGTATAAAAAAAAGAACACCGCTGGGGGGGGGGGGCGAAAGCCCTACTAAGCAGGTATATACAAAAAGTATGAAGGCTATTGCTTAATGCATTGTAAGTCTCCGGAGAAGGGCGGCATATATAAATCGAACCAATAAATAAATAAATAAATAAATAAATAAATAAATAAATAAATAAATAAACAAACCCCGAAACATTTGTGCCATTGTGACAAAAAGTGGTGTCCGCCGCAGAGACCATTTCTGATCAACCAAAATAAGTAAATAAGCAAAAACCGCCATAAAAATAACTCAATAAAACCGGAAAGGGAATCCCATCGGTTTAAATTTAGGCTTCCTGCTGAATGCCCAGATCGAATTTCAGGATCAAATTACATGAATGCCCGAAATCGAATTCTCCCTACGCCTCCTTCCACGTACACACACAGACAGACAGATAAATGCACACCCTATTTTAAAGAACTGGATTGCAGAGAATTAATTTGACTCTATTTGGAAGCCGTTTGCCACTAGCGCCCATCATTAAATAGGACTAATAAATCTCACTGATTTGTTTTTTTTTTTTAACTGACGGCTCCTAAATAATATCATCATCCCAGCCTGTTTGGGCTCAGCAAGTCAACTCTTCCCCCCTCTCCACACACACACCCTTATTCAGAATTAATATCCAAAATCCTTGCAAGCAGAAATGTAGAGTGTCAAGGAAAAAAAAAAGGCTGGTCTTGACTTGCTGGATTTCTACATCTCTTGCTTGCAAGGGGATTTTTCTGCAGCCCCGTCTCTTTGCTTGCGCCCAATGTGCCTTGCCACCAAGATTTGGAGCGGGTACCTCGTTCCACGCCGGCGATGCGGTGCTCAGCTTTCAGCCTTGCCAGGACGGATGCCACCGGCCTTCTAAGATGCTCATCAGGAAGGAAGAGAGGAAAAACACACCTGCACCTTGCAATTACCTCGACACCCCGGAGCAAAGAAGGCGGTGCCTTTTTTTTTTAAAAAAAAAACACCAAATCAAGATATGATTTATGGAGCAGCAAAGGAAACACCGGGCGTTTTGGGATGCTGGGCGAGCGGGGTAAGGCGTGAGGTAGGTTTTTTTTTCTTCTCCAAGCCTTCCCCGTCATGTCACAAAACTGCACGCCAAATTTTAGCAGGCGTGCGACATCGGGCACCTCAGCCAAGCTGCCCTGCCCTACCGCTTGCAAATTAGGCCGTGCCCTCCATCAGCCTCTCTCTCTCTTTCTCTCTCTCTCTTTCTGCTTACAACTGCCCTAACAGGTAGGCACGAAATACAGGGTGTCACCGTTTCCTTGGCTGTGTTTATGAAATGATGCCAGCTTCGGTGGGCAAACCTAGGAGAGTGCAGGAAAACGCATGAGGTGATTAAATTATCCGCCTTGTCAAATGCACCCCCCTCATCCCGGTTCCCCGTTTAGAACTTCACACATCTGCATTCTTTTTTTTTCCTCCTTCTTCTTCTTGAGGACTAGTAACTTGCTTTTTTAAAACATTATTATTAAAGAGCCTTGTCATGCGCATATTAAATGCGCACGTTTCTCAGCTTGCTAAATTCCAGGGCTCGGGCTGCATGACTTGCTCTGTGCAATTGGAGGGAGGAAGGAAGTTAGCATGAATAAAAAATTGGTAGCCCAGGTGAAGCGATCCAGGATGCTGTCGAAAGAGGAAAACAACTGTCCGCGCAAAGGCTTGCGACGGTAAATTAACGTGGTAGCCGAGTTTGCCTCTGATGCCTACAATTGTCCAACAGGATGCAGTCGGCAAACTCAGGAAGAGACGCTGAAGGGAAACGTTTATTAAAAGTCGCTCCCAACTTGCAACCGTTCATTTAGCATCCGTAAGAAGTTATTCGTGGTGTTGAAAACAACGGCTTGTGACCGGTCCTCGCATTTACGACCGTCCCAGACAGGGGTTGTATTCACTTACCTTCACTACCAGTTCACAAATGTGAACGTGTGCGCCTCCTCGTTAAAAACGTGACGAGTGGGTGGGCGGAGTGGGCGGAGCCTCCCGTACCCGCCGCTACCAGTTCGCACAAGCTGGATAGAACCAGCTGAATATCACCACGGGTCCCCGGGTCCCCGTGGACATGCGATTACGACTGGCGTGTATTTATGACGGTTGTAGCATCCTGGGAGTCATGTGACGTGATTCCCGTTTGCGGCTTCCGGCAAGCGGAGTCAACGGGGGACGCCGTGTTTCGCTGAATGACCACAACTGCAGGATTGGTTTAACAAGCTCCTGCCCCCAATCGTGGCCATAAGCCGAGGACTAGCTGCACCCCCTTTATCCAAATCAAAGTCCTCAAATGCCCGATGAAACTAGCGTTGTTATTATCGGCGTACGTTTGTGGCGCAACGAAGACATCCATTTCATTTATTTAATTTGGTCCCGATTGCTCCCTTCTCCCTTCGCTCGCTCAAAAGCCTTAACCAAACCGAAAGTTAATTGCTTCATGGTTGCAGGTTGTTTACACAATTGCACAACCGCTCCAGCATTGTTTCTAGGCCCGGATTTTCATGTGGTTCCCTTCTGCTTAAGATTTACATATGAATGTTGCTACACGTATGGTATGGCCTCACCAGAGCATAAATCTTTTGGGCTCTCTTCATATCTGTGGCACATCCGATGTTTTTCTGCCGCTGAGTTTTTACACACACGGGGACTCCAGTGGGAGGACAAATTTGAAGGTCCCGCTCAAACAAACTGGGGGTGAGGTGTGTACGTCGAAGAACTCAAAACACACACAAAAATTGCAAAGGTGCTTTATTATACATTCCTATTTAATTTATTTATTGATATGCCACCCCATCTCCCTGTTGACTGACTATGACAGTGATGGCTAACCTTTTTGCTGTCGCGGGCCAAAAGCGGGGGGAGTGTGTGGGGTCACACGCGTGCGTACCCACACCCACAATTCAATGCGCCCCACCCCCCTGCGCATGCACAGCCGACCCCCCCCCCCCATGCTTCTCCTATTTTTGGCATGTGATGGCCTGGTGGGCCCGATAGGCCCGTTTTTTCGCCCTCCCCAGGCTCCAGGGGCTTTCTAGGAGTGAAAACGACCTTCTCCACCCTCCTGGAGGCCCTCTGGAGGCCGGAAACGGCCTGTTTGCCAACTTCCGGAAGGCCTGAAAATCAGTTGGCCTGTGCGCTTATGTGCGGGGCAGCTGAGCTACGGCAAAGTTCGCGTGCCCACCGATATGCCCGTTTTTTTCTCTCCCCAGGCTCCAGAGCCTTTCTAGGAGTCTGAGGAGGGTAAAAATGGCCTTCCCTCCTCCCCAGAGGCCCTCCGGAAGCTGAAAACAGCCCGTTTGCCAACTTCCGGTGTGCCCACTGATATGGCTCCGTGTGCCACCTGTGGCACGCATGGCATAGGTTCGCCATCACGGGACTATGATGTAAGAAGATCATGGCCTGACTGAAGATCGTGTATTAATTTTGAACGTAGAATCCAAGGGCTGGCCTGGAAGGGACTTTAGAGGTCTTCTAGTCCAACTCCCTTTTCAAGCAGGAGACCCTATACCCATGATGGTGATCCTATACAGGTGGCACATGTAACCATATCGGTGGACACACTGGAAGTTGGCAAACAGGCTGTTTTTGGCCTCCGGAGGGCCTCCGGGGAGGGGGGAAGGCTGTTTTCACCCTCCCCAGACTCCTAGAAAGGCTCTGGAGCCTGGGGAGAGAGAAAAACAGGCCCATGGGGTCATTGCATGCCAGGAGCATAGGGGACCCTGGGAGGAGTTGCTCGTGCATTCACGGGGGTGGGGCGCATACAATTATGAGTGTGGGCATGTGGACGCGTGACCCCCCCCACCGCACTCCTCCCCACTCCTGGCACACAATGGTAAAAAGGTTAGGCATCACTGCTCTATACCTTTCCAGTCAAATGGTTGTCCAAATGTTTCTGGAAAATCTCCAGTGTTGGAGCATTCACAACTTCTAGTGGCAAGCAGTTCCATGGATTCATTGTTCTGACTGTCAGAAAATTTCTCCTTAGTTCTAGGTTGCTTCTCTCCTTGGTTCGTTTCCATCCGTTGCTTCTTGTCCTGTCCTCAGGTGCTTTGGAGAATAGCTTGACTGCCTCTTCTTTGGGGCAGCCCCTGAGATATTGGAAGACTGCTATCATGTCTCCCCTACTCCTTCTTTTCATTAAAGTAGACCTACTCAATTCCAGCAACCGTTCTTCATATGTTTTATCCTCCAATCCCCTGATTATCTTGGTTGCTCTTCTCTGCACTCTTTCCAGAGTCTCGACATCTTTTTTAATATCGTGGGGACCAAAACTGGACGCCGTATTTTCCAAGTTAGGTCTTATAAAGTTGGTATTAATCCTTCACGTGATCTCGATTCTATCCCTCTGTTGATGCAGCCGAGGATTGCGTTGACTTTTTTGGCAACTGCCGCACACGGCTGGCTCATACATAAATGATCGTCCAATAATAAGACAGCTAGAGAGAATAATCTCCAGCTCATTGAATATTAGTTTGCTGAGTAGGCAGAATTTATGCAATCCATGTAGCTGACTGGAACAGGAAATGGGATAGATGTAAGATTTGGGCTGAGTTGCCATTGACTTTGCATTTATACGATGCAAAGAGGACCTTGTTAGCTGGTGGAACTCATTGCCACAAGAGGCGGTGAGGGTGCCGCTGATTTGGAAGGATCGGCATGAGAATTTATGTGCGTAAAGATTCCCACAAGGAAAGAACGGACGGCAAAAAGGGTGGATTTGGCAAAATTCATTAAAGTGAAGAATTTATCTACTTTGGATTCTATGTTCAAAGTAGATAAATTCTTCACTTTAATTAATTAAAGCGCTTCTGGATTTAATTAATCGCTTCTGGATTTTTGTACTCGAAACTGAGGGGGGAAAAAAATTAAAACTCTGATTTTAGATTTGGATGATTAAAATGATCTTTTTAACTGCATGGGGCTTGAAATGCAGATATTCCTCGACTTGCGACCGTAATTGAAACTAGATATTTCCCGATGCTAAGCAAGGCGGATGGTTAAGGAAGTTGCTGTGCCCAATTTTATAACCTTTCTCGACATGATGGTTAACCGAATCGCTGCAGTCGTTAAGCAGATCCCGCGGTCCTTAAGCAAATCCAGCCTCTCCCATTCACGTGACCCCGGGATGGTGCAAATACTGTCATAAATACATGCCAGTTGCCAAGCAACAAAATTTTGACCATGTGACTGTGAGGATGCTATGGGGTACGTACAAGGACTCGTCCAAAGTCCCTTTGTTCAGTGCTGTTGTAAATCCAAACGGTCACTAAACGAATCATCGTAAGTGGAGGGCTTTCTGTATTTAGAAATGTAAAGCAAAAGGTTGAGGCTGTGATTTTTTTGGTATTCTATTATGCAAAAAAAGTTGAATGTCCCTTCCTTCCCTCCTTTTCTCCTCCAATCTTCCTTCCTGCACATTCTTTTAACTTTGCTAAATTTTCTTTTTCTCTCTTTCTCTCTCTCTCTCTTTCTTTCTCTTTCTTTCTCTTTCTTTCTTTCTTTCTTTCTCTTTCTTGCTCAAAATCCTTCCTTCCTTCTTTCCTCCAATCTTTCTTCCTGCACATTCTTTTAACTTTGCTAAATTTTCTTTTTCTCTCTTTCTCTCTCTCTCTCTTTCTTTCTCTTTCTTTCTCTTTCTTTCTTTCTTTCTTTCTTTCTCTTTCTTTCTCAAAATCCTTCCTTCCTTCTCTCCTCCAATCTTCCTTCCTTCCCTCCTTTTCCCCTCCAATCTTCCTTCCTTCCTTTTGCACCTTTCTCCTTTTAACTTTGCTAAAATTTCTTTCTTTCTTTCTTTTTTCTTTCCCTTCCTTCCTTCCTTCCTTCCTTCCTTCCTTCCTTCCTTCCTTCCTCATTTTGCACCTCTCCTTCTCTCCCTTTAACTTCCCTAAACTTTGTTCATACTGTCATTTTACCTTTCCATAAACTTGACTAAAACTTTTCTGGGTGGGAAAAGAAGAAAAACCAAACAAGGATTGGTCCAACGAAAAAAGGACCATCTCTATCAAGAGCTCGTGATCTTGAAGATCCAGAATTATTACCAGGTGGCAGAGAGCCAACGACAGACAGACGAGGCAACTCCAGCCCTTGTGGATGGGCACCTCAGAGGGAGCAAAGACTGACCTGGAGAACATCAGCCTGATCTATTTCGGGCTGCTTTTTTGTTTTGTTTTGTTCCTGGCGGAAATCCTAAAATGATTTTTTTGTGTGTGTGTGTGTTGTTGTACTGCCTTGGGGATCAACAGCTAGCCGTTTACGTTGCTCCCCTTGCCTTCTGGGGTGCATTTTTCTAAATTGGGGTGAAGCAACCTTGAAAACAATGGGTCCCGCTGCATTCATCACGGTCCGTGCAAAAAAAAAAAGAGAGAGAGAGAAATATCAGGTGTGAGGTGTCTTTCAGCCTCCTTAAAAACTTGCTGCATTTAGCTTTCCAGGAAGACTGCATTCCATACATTTGAGCAGCAGTAGGAAGGGCTGGGCTGAAGGATGGCGTTGCCAATTGCAACCTCGTTAAAGAGTTCATTTTAATTAAACCTCCAGCTCTAATTAGAGCTTAGAAACGAGCGAGTCAGATAGCTACAAGCTTGGGTGAGGGCCTCAAACACGCACTTCCCAAAATAAACCGGGGGTGAGGAGTCAAAAAACACCCTCCTGTCGCAGAAATAGCTTTAATTTTTTTAAAAAAATTATTATTATTTTTATTTTGGGAACTACTCACCTGAGGTTCCCTTCAGCCTGTTTCTGGAAAAGGGGTTTAAAAATAAATAAATAAATAAATAAATAAATAAATAAATAAATAAATAAAGAAAGAAAGAAAGAAAGAAAGAAAGAAGAAGAAAAATGTTTAAAAATGAGATTACAAAATGAGGAATGAGGAAATTCCCACAGATGAAAATACAATTAGAAAAATACTACACTGTGTAGAAATGGATAGTAGGCTAACACTAAAGATAAAGGACAAAGAAAAGACACGGAATATTTTTTTTTTAAACATGGGCTTTCTTTTATCGATGGTTAGACAATAGAGGTAGAAATGAGATGTTGGAAGATTACTAGTAGATATTGGGGAATATTATTATTATTATTATTATTCTTTTATTCATTAAACATGAAACTCAGCCAACTGAACATTCAAAAATGCATCACAAATACCATTGACTGGTGCTAGTTTTTGATATGAGTTGCTGCCAGTGTCCCAGGTATCAACCAAGGACCTTCTTAAGATGTACGATATTCCAAGTAGCGCAGTTTTTTGCAGTTCCGCTGATGTTATTGCAGGAAGCTGCAATTTGCTGATGTATCTTATAAAATTCTTGGACATGGTACCAAGTGCCCCGATGACAATGGGTATCACTGTTACATGTTTCATCCATAGGTTTGATGGCCAGGTTGCGATATTTCATGATTTTTTTCCAGTTCTTTTTCTTCGACTCTGGCATCGCCTGGTACCGCCATGTCAATAAATATTATTGTTATTGTTACGATTATTACTATTATTATTTACAAGTGAACTGACCCATAAAATACAGTTTATTAAGCACTTATGTATGTTAAAGAAAAATGTATAAATAAAATTAAAAAAAATAAATACACGGCTGGGTAATCTCGGGTCAACACAGTGGGGCGGAAAGAGAGAGAGAGAGAAAGAGAGAGACAGAAAGAGAAAGAGAGAGAGAGACAGTGAGAGAACGAGAGAGAGAAAGAGGGAGAGAGAGAAAGAGAAAGAGAGAGAGAAAGAGAGAGAGACAGAAACAGAGACAGAGAAAGAGAGGCAGAGAGAAAGAAAGAAAGAAAGAAAGGAGAGAGTAAGAGAGAGAGAGAAAAAGAGGGAGAGAAAGAGGGAAAGAAAGAGAGAGAGAAAGAGAGAGAAAAAGAGAGACAGAGAAAAAGAGAGAAAGAGAGAAAGCAAGCAAGAAAGGGAGCGAGAGAGAGAGAAAGAGAGAGAAAGAGAGAGAGAGAAAGAGAAAGATAGAGAGAAAGAGAGACAAAGAGAGAGAAAGAAAGCAAAAAAGGGAGAGAGTAAGAGAGAGAGAGAGAAAGAGGGAGAGAAAGAGGGAAAGAAAGAGAGAGAGAAAGAGAGCGACAGGGAAAGAGAGACAGAGAAAGAGAGAGAAAGAAAGAAAGCAAGAAAGGGAGAGAGAGAAAGAGACAGAGAGAGACAGAGAAAGAGAGACAGAGAGAAAGAGAAAGAGAGAGAAAGAAAGAAAGCAAGAAAGGGAGAGAGAGAAAGAGACAGAGAGAAAGAGAGAAAGAAAGAAAGAAAGAAAGAAAGAAAGAAAGGGAGAGAGAGAAAGAGAGAGAGAGAAAGAGAGAGAAAAAGAAAGATAGAGAGATATTTTAATTCCATCATCCTTGGCACTCCTGCAGATTGCTAGGCGGAACCTCTGAGATTGGGTGGCAAAAATTGGTAATGCCATGGGTTTTTTTGGCAAACCGCATTTTCCTAAGAACTTAATTACAGCTGGATGGATCAGGCCATATTTCCTTGACTCAGTTGGCCGGTTCTCCCAAAAAAAACCCCAACCATGACTTCTCGAGAAAACCCAACCAGGACAGAAGTGAATCAGTATTGTTTACCGCCCGTTTTTTTTGGGTTCTGGCAGCTTGGTTGGCAATTAAGATTAATTGGCTGATGGCTGAGGAGTGGATTTAACGCATCCTGGCTGCCCACTCCTCTTTGAAGCATTAAGGAGGGTGTGTGTTTTTACAGTACACCAATAGTGTAGTGTAGACACCTTTTAAAGTGGGCATTTGATTATAATCACTAGCGATAAAGGGGGGGGGGTCACAGTCGGTTAGGTGGAGTTTCCAGCTAAAGTATTAGTTAGCTTCTGTTTCGTCCAATATCCGGAGTTGATAAATCAGGAGACGATTAAAAAAAAATGCAATTAAATCAACCCTGCACTTGGGAGGGAGTTCCCGGATGCAAAAGCTGTATTGAATTTCAGAATTCAGATGAAAGCATAATTAAAAAAATATATATATATTAGATCGTGAATGATAAAGGATAAAGAGGATCAAAGGATATTTTTTAACACGGGATTTGTTTTACCGATGGTTAGACAGAACGGAGGTAGAAATTAGAAGTTGGGCGAATACTACTATAGACAAGTTAATATTATTATTATTATTATTGACGTTGTTGTTTGTTGCGAAGTTGTGTCCGACCCATTGTGACCCCATGGATGACGTTCTTCCAGGCCTTCCTGTCCTGTACCATCCTCCGGAGTCCATTTAAGCTCACGCCGACTGCTTCAGTGACTCCATCCAGCCACCTCCTTCTCTGCCATCCCCTTCTTCTTTTGCCCTCCATCGTTCCCAGCATTGGGCTCTTCTCCAGGGAGTCCTTCCTTCTCCTTAGGTGGCCAAAGGATTTGAGTTTCCTCTTCAGGATCTGGCCTTCTAGAGAGCAGCCAGGGTTGATCTCCTCTAGGACTGACCGGTTGGATGGCCTTGCAGTCCAAGGGACTCTTAGGAGTCTTTTCCAGCACCAGAGTTCAAAGGCCTCCATCCTTTGGCCTTCTCAGCCTTCCTTATGGTCCAACTTTCCCAGCCGTCCATTGCAACTGGGAAAACCAGAGCCTTGGCAATACGCACTTTTGTTGGCAGGGTGATGTCTCTGCTTTTTAGGATGCTATCTAGCTTTGCCATGGCTTTCCTCCCCAGGAGCAAGCGTCTTGAAATTTCTTGGCTGCCGTCCCCATCTGCGGTGATCTTGGAGCCCGGGAAGATAAAATCTGTCACTCCCTCCATTTCTTCCCCATCGATTTGCCAGGAATTGAAAAGCCCGGATGCCATGGTCTTAGCTTTCTTAATGTTGAGTTTCAAGCCAACTTTTGCGCTCTCCTCCTTCACCCGCATCAAGAAGCCCTTTAGTTCCTCTTCGCTTTCTTATTGACATTATGTATGGGTAAATTGAGCCAGGCGTTACACTCTTTATTAAACCCTGACGCACGTTAAAGAAAAATTGTTCCAATAAAATTTATAGAATTAATAACTATAATAGAAATTTATACCGGAAGAAGAGAGAACATCAAATAAAGAAGGAAAAGAAGAAAATGAAAAGAATTCCACTTGCGTTGTTCATCTTTAAAGTCGCGCTTTACCCAAAGGTGAAGTCACTGAACACAGAACATTCTTACAATGATTCATTTAGTGACCACTGCAAGGTGCCACGGCACTGAAGAAAGGGACTTATGGCCGTTTTTCACACTTAACGTCCGTGGTGGCGTCCCCACGGTTGTGTGATCAAAATTCAGATGTGTGGCAACTGACTCATATTTATGATGGTTGCAGAGTCCCGGAGGCGTGTGATCCCCTTCTGACAAGCAAAGTCGATGGGGAAGCCAGATTCATTTAACAACCGGGTTGCCAACTTGACCGCAGCAATGGTTCACTTAAGGACCATGGCAAGAGAGGTGATAAAACAGGGGTAGAATTCACTTCACAACCACCTCGCTTGGGAAATGTTAGGCTCAACTGCGGTCGTTTAAGTCGAGGACTAGCTGTAGAGTCCTAAGGCTGGAAGGGACCTCGGAGGTCTTCTAGTCCAACCCCCTGCTCAGGGTACGGACAAGAAAGAAAGAAAAGAAAGGAAGGAAGGAAAGAAATTAAGAAATTAAGAGGAAAGAAAGAAAAAAAGAAATTAAGAGGAAAGAAAGAGGAAAGAAATTAAGGGGAAAGAAAGAGGAAAGAAAGAAAGAGAAAAGAAAGAAAGAAATTAAGGGGAAAGAAAGAGGAAAGAAAGAAATTAAGGGGAAAGAAAGAGGAAAGAAAGAAAGAGAAAAGAAAGAAAGAAATTAAGAGGAAAGAAAGAGGAAAGAAAGAAATTAAGGGGAAAGAAAGAGGAAAGAAAGAAATTAAGGGGAAAGAAAGAGGAAAGAAAGAAAGAGAAAAGAAAGAAAGAAATTAAGAGGAAAGAAAGAAAGAGGAATGGAAAGAAGGAAGAAAGAAAGGAAAGAAAGAAGTAGGAAAGAAAGAAATTAAGAGGAAAGAAAGAGAAAGATGAAAGAAAGGAAGGAAGAAAGAAATTAAGAGGAAAGAGAAAGAAATTAAGAGGAAAGAAAGAGAAAGAGGAAAGAAAGGAAGGAAGAAAGAAATTAAGAGGCAAGAAAGAAAGGAAAGAAAGAAATTAAGTGAAAAGAAAGAAAGGAAAGAAAGAAAGAAATTAAGGGGAAAGAAAGAAAAAGAAATAAATTAAGAGGAAAGAAAGGAAGAGGAAAGAAAGGAAGGAAGAAAGAAATTAAGAGGAAAGGAAGGAAGGAAGAAATAAATTAAGGAAAGAAAGAGGAAAGGAAGGAAGAAAGAAGGAAATTAAGGAAAGAAAGAAAGAGGAAAGAAAGGAAGGAAGGAAGGAATCCTTCCCACTCTTCCTTTACAGCTCTCCTCTCTCTTCCTCCCTCCTTCCTAGAGGTGTTTTCTCATGCCTCGCACAACTCAAGGCGCCAACAACTGCTTCAATGTCACACGTGTTGCACGCTTCCTCCCGTTTCTTGACTTTGGGTCAATGGGAGACACAGGTTTCCTCTTGTTTCTTCAGCTATTCTGGGGTCTTCAAATAATATTTCGGAACCTCTCGAGAACATTTTCAGACCTAATCCAAATTAATCCGGGCTAATCCTTTTAACAACCCTCGGGAGCTTGTCAGTATTGCCATGCGTGTTAGTAACATCCCGATACGGTGAATGGAAAGTCAAAAAGAGCCACGTTCTGTTTTTATATGGTTCTTTTCATACGCCTCTGTTTTGGAGATCGTTCTTCTTTACAAAAGGAAAAAGAAGCTACGAAAGGGGTGGAGAAAATGGAGGAGAAATTCCCGGTTTTCCCAGATGTTGTTGAACTCTGGATGCCAGCAAGGCTAAACCACAGGGTAAATGTTGGAAGGATGATGGGTTTGCAAACCCCTGAGGTCGCGTCTTGGTTACTCATAGTTAATAGGTCTTCAGGGTTTCCACTCATGTCTGATCTAAGGTAGTACCAGTTTGAAGACTCATCTAGTTAGTTGAGTCCGATGTGATAATATTTGTTTGTGTGTGTGTGTAAGGAGAGGATGTGCAGGGGGAAAAAAAAACCTCCTGTAGGAAGTTGGGATTATTCAACTTCCTATCTTTGATCCTCTTCCCCCGAGAAAAGAAAGAAGCTGTACCAGAATTATGGGATGAGAAAGACACGTTGTAAAATCTTATCAGGAGTATATTTTGGGGCTTCGTGTAGCCAACTTGGTTTAGTGGTTAAAGGTGTAAGCTAGAAACTGGGAGGCGGTGAGTTCTAGTCCCGCCTTAGGCATGAAAGCCAACTGGGTGATTTTGCGCCAATCACCAGGAGACGGTGAGTTCTAGTCCCGCCTTAGGCATGAAAGCCAGATGGGTGATTTTGCGCCAATCACCAGGAGACGGTGAGTTCTAGTCCCTCCTTAGGCATGAAAGCCAGATGGGTGATTTTGGGCCAATCACCAGGAGACGGTGAGTTCTAGTCCCGCCTTAGGCATGAAAGCCAGATGGGTGATTTTGGGCCAATCACCAGGAGACGGTGAGTTCTAGTCCCGCCTTAGACATGAAAGCCAACTGGGTGATTTTGCGCCAATCACCAGGAGACGGTGAGTTCTAGTCCCTCCTTAGGCATGAAAGCCAACTGGGTGATTTTGGGCCAATCACCAGGAGACGGTGAGTTCTAGTCCTGCCTTAGGCATGAAAGCCAGCTAGGTGATTTTGGGCCAATCACCAGGAGACGGTGAGTTCTAGTCCCTCCTTAGGTATGAAGCCGGCTGGGTGATTTTGGGCCAATCACCAGGAGACGGTGAGTTCTAGTCCTGCCTCAGGCATGAAAGTCAATTGGATGATTTTGCGCCAATCACCAGGAGACTGTGAGTTCTAGTCCTGCCTTAGGCATGAAAGTCAATTGGGTGATTTTGGGCCAATCACCAGGAGACTGTGAGTTCTAGTCCTGCCTTAGGCATGAAAGCTGGCTGGGTGACTATGGGCCAAACACCAGGAGACTGTGAGTTCTAGTCCCTTTTTAGGCATGAAAGCCAGCTGGGTAACTTTGGGCTAGTCCCTCTCTCTCTCAGTCTGACCCACCTCATAGGGTGGTTGTTGTGGGGAAAATAGAAGGAGGAAGGAGTATTTGATAGGTTCGCCGCCACTGAGTTATTTGTAAAAATAATAAAAAGCGGGATATTAAAAAATGTAAAATATAATAAAATAAAAATATAAAACTTAACAAAATAAAATAATAATAAAACAATAAATAAAACAAAACACTAGAATAATAATAAAAGCAAAATAATAAAATAAACAAAATAATAATAAAATAAACAATAAACAAAATAATCATAAACAAAATAATCATAAAATAAAATAAAATAATAAAATAAAATAAAATAAGCAAAATAATAATAAAATAAAATAAAATAATAAAGATAAACACCTGGCATTTCCGTGCAGCTTAAACTTTTGTAAAGAACCGAAATAATGAATTCCACACCGATACATCCAGAAATAGATCTATTCAATTAAGGATAAGAAAATAGAAATCTAGGCTACACGTTGAGAGTTAACTAGTGAAAAAGCATCTCTGCGGCTCAGTGGACGGACTGAACAAAAGCTTTGCGTTCCACCTGCACACAATATTTCTCAGGGAGCCCGGCAGCCCTGCGGAGAGAGAGAGAGAGAAAGAAATTTCATCAACGCTTGAAAAAAGAGCCTAGTCCTCATGGAGGGACAACATGCAGGTAAGGCCGCTATTTAAGGCTGGCCGCTTAGCGACCGTTGAAATGTAGGGTGGACCCAAAAAAAGGTCCACATATCCTTCCAGACAGGCGCCATCCTTAAGTAGCAGCCGCCGATTGGCCGGGGTCTGGTTGGGCGCAGAGGGTTGGAATAGATGACCTACATGGTCCCTTCCAACTGTGTTTAAATCTGAACTTTTCAATTCAGTCTCCGGGAGTCGGTCGCTTACCGCAGCTCGTCCAGCTTCCTCCTCTTGATCTCGTTCAGGCGATCGCTGCGCCGGCGGGCTTCCTCCTTGAGGCGCTTGCCCTCTTCAAAGATGGCGATGCGTTCCTGCACCTGCTGCTGCTGGTGTTCTCGCACCTGGCGCCGGAGCTCGTCCGCGTGGGTCATCTGGAGGGCCAGCCGGCGCTCGTGTTCCTTTCGCTCCTTCTCGATCTGCTCCCGCTGGATCCTGGGAGGAGGGGGGGGAGGCGGGAGGGAGGAAGAGAAGGCGGCGGGGGCTGGAGGTCAGCTCGACAGCAAGTGAGGACTTAAGAGATGGTCTGCCCAGGGCAGGGGTCTGCGACCTTAAATACTCAAAAGAGCCATTGGGACCCGTTTCCCACAGAAAAGAAAACACCGGGAGCCTCAAAACCTGGGTGGGCGTGGCCAACGCGATGTCACTCACTTCCACCAGTCACATGACACCCCCCCAGCCACGCCTATCCAGCCGGTCATTAGGGCAGAGAACCAGTTGTTAAAAAACACCGGGAACCATAAAATCCTTTTGACATCTCTCTTTCTCTCCCCTCCCTCCCTCTCTCTCCCTCTCTCTGTATCTCTTTGTCCCCTCTCTCTCTATCTCTCAATGTCGCTCTCTCCCTCTCTCTATATATCTGTCTTTCTCTCTCCCTTCTCTCTCTGTATCTCTCTATCTCTCCCCCTTTCTATCGCTCCCTCTGCCCCCTCTCTGTATCTATGTCTCTCTCTCCTCTCTCTGTATCTCTCTATGTCTCTCTCTCCCGCCTCTATCTCTCTATGTCTCTCTCTCTCCCCCCTCTATCTCTCTATGTCTCTCTCCCCTCTGTATCTCTCTATGTCTCTTCTCTCTCCCCTCTCTCTCTGTATCTTTCTATGTCTCTCTCTCCCCCCTCTCTCTGTATCTCTCTATCTCTCCCCCTTTCTATCGCTCCCTCTCTGCCCCCTCTCTGTATCTATGTCTCTCTCTCCTCTCTCTGTATCTCTCTATGTCTCTCTCTCCCGCCTCTATCTCTCTATGTCTCTCTCTCTCCCCCCTCTATCTCTCTATGTCTCTCTCCCCTCTGTATCTCTCTATGTCTCTCTCTCTCCCCTCTCTCTCTGTATCTTTCTATGTCTCTCTCTCCCCCCTCTCTCTGTATCTCTCTATGTCTCTCTCCCCTCTCTCTGTATCTCTCTCTCCCGTCTCTCTGTATCTTTCTATGTCTCTCTCTCCCCCCCCTCTCTCTGAATCTCTCTATGTCTCTCTCTCCCCTCTCTCTCTGTATCTTTCTATGTCTCTCTCTCTCCCCTCTCTCTGTATCTTTCTATGTCTCTCTCCCCCCTCTCTCTGTATCTCTCTATGTCTCTCTCTCTCCCCTCTCTCTCTGTATCTCTCTATGTCTCTCTCTCTCCCCTCTCTCTCTGTATCTCTATGTCTCTCTCTCTCTCTCTGCAGCAACACAAACGTTAATTGCACGTATCCGGCCCAGGGGCCATACTTTGAGGACCCCTGATTTAGTGCAGTATAAAAAATGCAAATAATTTTTCTGCGGACCACCAAAATTTGGTGACCGCTGCTCTAGTCCAGCCCCGTGCTCGAGCGGGACAAAACGCTTCTGGACAAATGGGATATGGTGGTTCAGCCGTCCTCACAGCTTCGGAAGACGTTCAAATGCTTCATCTGTGATGATGAAAACTCCAAATTTCTCAGAGGGGGTGGGAGACCTTCTCTTCCCCCCACCCCTCCGGTGGGTTGAACTCAATGCCCTGGGAAGATCCATGGGCTCCCTTTTCCGACGTGTCATCGTATGGGGAAAACGTCAATCTTATTCAACCCGTTGATTAGACGCCTTGTCATCCAGTCTACCTGGTTTGAGGATCGGTTTTAACTGAATTCCCCCCCCCCGCCCCCACCAATCCGAAACCGATGCGTGATAAATAATTCATCAGCTTCTTGAGTGATGCCAATGGGTGGGAACCAAATATTTGCATAGGGTAAATTTTGTTCCCGAGGCAGTGCCACCGGTGGCGGGAAAGGGGAACTGCAGCTCATAGGATTTAGTCCAAAATTAAAGGTAAAGGTTCCCCTTGCACGTATGTGCTAGTCATTCCCGCCTCTAGGGGGCGGTGCTCCTCTCCGTTTCAAAGCCAAAGAGCCAGCGCTGTCCGGAGACGTCTCCGTGGTCATGTGGCCGGCATGATTCAATGCCAAAGGCACCCAGAACGCTGTTCCCTTCCCACCAAAGGTGGTCCCTATTTTTCCACTTGCATTTTTTTTAATGCTTTCTAACTGCTAGGTTGGCAGAAGCTGGGACAAGTCACGGGAGCTCACCCCGTTACGCGGGACTAGGGATTCAAACTGCTGAACTGGTCACATGAACACCCCCCCCCCAAAAGCCACGCCTGCCCAGCCGGTCATTAGGGCAGAGAACCAGTTGTTAAAAAACACCAGGAACCACAAAATCCTTTTGACATATTTCTCTCTCCACTCCCTCCCTCCCTCTCTCCTCCCCCTCTCCTTCTCTCTCTGTCTCTCTCTATCTCTCCCCCTCTCTCTGTCTCTCTCCACTCTCTCTCTCTCTCTCTCTATGTCTCTCCCTCTCTCTGTATCTCTGTATCTCTCCCTCTCTCCCCCTCTCTCTGTCTCTCTCCACTCTCTCTCTCTCTCTGTCTCTCCCTCTCTCTGTATCTCTCCCTCTCTCCCCCTCTCTCTCCTTCTCTCTCTGTATTTCTCTATCTCTCCCCCTCTCTGTCTCTCTCCACTCTCTCTCTCTATGTCTCTCTCTCTCTCCTCCCTCCCTCTCCTTCTCTCTCTGTATCTCTCTGTCTCTGCCCTGGCTGCTTCTCCATCCCCCGCTGTCGCCCTTACCTTCTCAGGTCAGGCAAGGAATGACTGGGAGGGGAGGGCGAGGGGTGGGGCCAGCCAGTGGTGAGATCACCTGACAGGGAGCCACAGCAGAGGGCCCAAAGAGCCGCATGTGGCTCCGGAGTCGTAGGTTGCTGACCCCTGTGCTAGTCCAATTCTTCCCACCTCTTCAGGGTTTATTCCCCACCAGGACCAACGGAAAAAAATTACAGGAAGGTAGGTGACCCAGTGCCCCACCTGACGATCCTTTCGAATTCAGCCCGGTCGCGCTGCACTTGGACGGCCAAATTGTGCTCCTTCTGCGCCACCTGCTCCAACCGGCTCTGTTTCAACATGGCTTCCGTCTGCAGCTTCTTCTGCACGGCGTCCTTCTCTTTCCGTCGCCACTCGCGCTCGGTGGCCTCCTGGTTGCGCTTGGCCCTCAGGGCGTGCTGGAGGGGCAGAAGAAGAACCGAAGGACAGGGTCGGAAGGGACCTTGGAGGTCTTCTAGTCCAACCCCCTGCTCAAGCAGGAGACCGTCTACCATTTCAGACCAAGGAAGGTTTTCCAGTCTCTTCTTAAAAACTTCCAGTGATGGAGCTTTCACAACTTCTGGAGGCAAGCAGTTCCATTGGTTAATTGTTCTCACTGTGAGGAAATTTCTCCTGAGTTCTAGGTTGCTTCTCTCCTTGGTTAGTTTCCACCCATTGCTTCTTGTCCTGACCTCAGGGGCATTGGAGAATAACTTCTTTTTATTTATTTATTTATATTTTTAATTTGATTTATAGGCCGCCCTTCTCCGGAGACTCAGGACGGCTTACAGTGCATTAAGCAATAGCCTTCATACTTTTGTATATTTTATACAAAGTCAGCTTATTGCCCCCCACAATCTGGGTCCTCAATTTACCCACCTTAGAAAGGATGGAAGGCTGAGTCGACCTTGAGCCTTGGCGAGATTTGAACTCGCAATAATTGCAGGCAGCTGGAGGTTAAATGCTGCCTTAGTAGGAGGCATTAGCCTCCTACGTCACTCAGGCGCCGCTTGACCCCCTCCTCTTTGGGGCAGCCCCTGAGATATTGGATCACTGCCATCATGTCTTGGTGGCGCAGCAGACTAAAGTGCTGTTAAGTAACACCAGCTGCCTGCAATTACTGCGAGTTCAAATCTCACCAGGCTCAAGGTTGACTCAGCCTTCCATCCTTCCGAGGTAGGTAAAATGAGGACCCGGATTGTGGGGGCAATAAGCTGACTTTGTATAAAACAAAGAACACCGCTAAGCGGGTATATACAAAAGTATGAAGGCTATTGCTTAACGCATTGTAAGCCCCCCTGAGTCTCCGGAGAAGGGCGGCATATAAATCGACAGACAGACAGACAGACAGATAGATAGATAGATAGATAGATAGATAGATAGATAAATAATAAATAAATAAATGTCACCCCTAGTCCATTGGTGAAATCCAAATTTTTTTTTACTACTGGTTCTGTGGGCGTGGCTTGGTGGGTGTGGCTTGGTGGGCGTGGCAGGGGAAGGATACTACAAAACTGGGCGGGGCCAGCCAGGAGTGGGATTTGGCAGTTCTCCGAACTGCACAGAATCTTAGCTAGAGATTCTCCCCAACCCCTGCGAACCTCCCCCCCCTCAGCCGCCCACCCCCCGCCCACAAGGTTTCCCTGCCCCCTTTTTGGGTGGGCAATTGAGGTGAAAGACCCCCGATACCGGACCCCACCTGTTCTGCTTGGTGATCCTGGGCTTTTTCTTGCAAGGCCCGCAGACGGGCTGTCTCCATTTCCTTCTCCTTACGGATCTTCTCCTGCTCGGCCTCAAATTCGGCTTCCCGTGCCTGCGTTCAGGAAGAAACGGACAACAGTGTTGGAAGGGATCTTGGAGGTCTTCTAGTCCAACCCCGCTGCCTGAGCAGAAGAAACCCCATGAGATTTTTTTTTCACCTCGGCAACTTCGGGGGACTAACTCTCACCCTTTGTGGGAAGGGAATTCCGCCCTCTGGGGGAGCCACTCCACAAAAGGCCCCCGTCGAGCTTTCCCAACAACGGGGGTCACTTTTTGGGGAGATGGTTCCTCGGGAGAAGCCGTTGATGGGTAGGAGGGCTTGGGCGGCTTCCCTGCGACCCACACACTGTACCATTTTCTGCCGCTGGTACTCCAGGACACGCATGTCGGCCATTCTCTCTTGATTCAGCTTCTCCTCTTTGCGCCTCTGGTTTTCGTCGTTGATGTTCCGGATCTCGGCTTGGATCCTCAAGCGCTCCAATCTACGGCGTTCCATTTCCTACGCAAGATCCAAGAAAGGAAGAAAGAAAGAGAGAAGGAAAGAAAGTAAAAAAGAAAAGAGAGAGAGAGAGAGAGAGAGAGAGAGAGAAGGGAAAGAAGGATGAAAAGAAAGAGAGAGAAACAAAGAAAGAAAGAGAAGGAAGAGAAAGAAAGAAAAAGAAGGAAGGAAGGAAGAGAAAGAAGGAAGGAAGGAAGGAAGAAAGGGAGAGAGAGAAAGAAAGAGAAAGGAGGGAAGGAAGAGAAAGAAGGAAGGAAGGAAGAAAGAAAGAGAAAGAAAGAGAGAAAGAGAGAAAGAGAGAGAGAAGGGAAAGAAGGATGAAAAGAAAGAGAGAGAGAAACAAACAAACAAAGAGAGAGAAGGAAGGAAGAGAAAGAAGAGAGGAAGCGAAAGAAGGAAGGAAGAGAAAGAAAGAAAAAGAAGGAAGCAAAAGAAGGAAGGAAGAAACAAAGAGAAAGAAAGAGAGAGAGAAGGAAATAGAGAAAGGAGGGAAGAAAGAGGCAGAAGGAAGAAACAAAGAAGGAAGAAAAGGAAGGAAGGAAGAAACAAAGAGAAAGAAAAAGAGAGAGAGAGGGAAATAGAGAAGAGGGAAATAGAGAAGAGGGAAGAAAGAGAAAGAAGTCAGTCAGCTTTCATGCCTAAAGCAGAACTAGAACTCACCGTCTCCGGGTGATGGGCCCAAAGTCACCCAGCCGGCTTTCATAGCAGGACTAGAACTCATTCCCCCTGCCCCTCTGCTTCTGGGCCTCACCCTCTCATCTTCAAACTGCAGCCGTTCGAGGTAGTCCAGCATGTCCTGGGCCTCTTGGTCACGTTGCTCAGCTTTCATCGCTCGCATTTCCTCGTTTTTCTCAATCTGCTCGATGAGGTGGCGCCTCCCCCTAGAAAAGACGAGAGGGAGAGAGAGAAGGGGGCTTCAGGGGAGCCGCTTGCCAGTTCCCAGAATCCCCCAGCCAGCATGCTTTAAGATGGGTGGACTTTGACTCCCAGAATCCCCCAGCCACCTTGCTTTAAAAATGTCTGCACTAAGCAAGCTGGCTGGGGAATTCTGGGAGTGGAAGCCCACCCATCTTAAAGTTGCCAACTTCGAGACCCCTCCCGCTGAGGGACTGCAGTCATCTTGACGTTCTTTGCGAGACCCTGAGAGATTTCATCTCAACCTTCTTGAGATGTTGCCCTGTTGCCCGACATCTTCCCTACCCCCACCCCCGTCCTTGTAATACAACATGGCGGGACGTGGAGCTATTTTGTTGTTGTTGAAATGTTGGATTGAATAAAGTCTTATTTAATCAGAAAACCGCTTAGAGAGCACTCTAAAGCGGTATATAAGTCTACGTGCTATTGCAATTGCCCTTCCTTCCTTCCTTCCTTCCTTCCTTCCTTCCCTACGCTGACTTTGTAAACCGCTTAGAGAAGGCTATAAAGCGGTATATAAGTCTAAATGCTATTGCTATAGCTTATAGCTATTGCTATTGCCTTTCCTTCCTTCCTTCCTTCCTTCCTTCCTTCCTTCCTTCCTTCCTTCCCTACGCTGACTTTGTAAACCGCTTAGAGAAGATTGTAAAGCGGTATATAAGTCTACGTGCTATTGCTATTGAGTTTCCTTCCTTCCTTCCTTCCCTACGCTGACTTTGTAAACCGCTTAGAGAAGGTTGTAAAGTGGTATATAAGTCTACGTGCTATTGCTATTGCCCTTCCTTCCTTCCTTCCTTCCTTCCTTCCCTACGCTGACTTTATAAACTGCTTAGAGAAGGTTGTAAAGCGGTATATAAGCCTACATGCTATTCCTATTGCTATTGAGTTTCCTTCCTTCCTTCCTTCCTTCCCTACGCTGACTTTGTAAACCGTTCAGAGAAGGTTGTAAAGCGGTATATAAGTCTACGTGCTATTGCTATTGCTATTGAGTTTCCTTCCTTCCTTCCTTCCCTACGCTGACTTTGTAAACCGCTTAGAGAAGGTTGTAAAGCGGTATATAAGCCTACATGCTATTGCTATTGCTATTGAGTTTCCTTCCTTCCTTCCTTCCTTCCCTACGCTGACTTTGTAAACCGCTTAGAGAAGGTTGTAAAGCGGTATATAAGCCTACATGCTATTGCTATTGCTATTGAGTTTCCTTCCTTCCTTCCTTCCTTCCTTCCTTCCCTACGCTGACTTTGTAAACCGCTTAGAGAAGGTTGTAAAGCGGTAATTAAGTCTACGTGCTATTGCTATTGCCCTTCCTTCCTTCCTTCCTTCCTTCCTTCCTGCCTTCCTTCCCTACGCTGACTTTGTAAACCGCTTAGAGAAGGTTGTAAAGTGGTATATAAGCCTACATGCTATTGCTATTGCTATTGAGTTTCCTTCCTTCCTTCCTTCCTTCCTTCCTTCCTTCCTTCCTTCCTTCCTTCCTTCCTTCCCTACGCTGACTTTGTAAACCGCTTAGAGAAGGTTGTAAAGCGGTATATAAGTCTACGTGCTATTGCTATTGCTATTGAGTTTCCTTCCTTCCTTCCTTCCCTACGCTGACTTTGTAAACCGCTTAGAGAAGGTTGTAAAGCGGTATATAAGTCTACGTGCTATTGCTATTGCCCTTCCTTCCTTCCTTCCTTCCTTCCTTCCTTCCTTCCTTCCTTCCCTACGCTGACTTTGTAAACCGCTTAGAGAAGGTTGTAAAGCGGTATATAAGTCTACATGCTATTGCTATTGCTATTGAGTTTCCTTCCTTCCTTCCTTCCTTCCTTCCTTCCTTCCCTACGCTGACTTTGTAAACCGCTTAGAGAAGGTTGTAAAGCGGTATATAAGTCTATGTGCTATTGCTATTGCTATTGAGTTTCCTTCCTTCCTTCCTTCCCTACGCTGACTTTGTAAACCGCTTAGAGAAGGTTGTAAAGCGGTATATAAGTCTACGTGCTATTGCTATTGCCCTTCCTTCCTTCCTTCCTTCCTTCCTTCCTTCCCTATGCTGACTTTGTAAACCGCTTAGAGAAGGTTGTAAAGCGGTATATAAGTCTACATGCTATTGCTATTGCTATTGAGTTTCCTTCCTTCCTTCCTTCCTTCCTTCCTTCCTTCCCTACGCTGACTTTGTAAACCGCTTAGAGAAGGTTGTAAAGCGGTATATAAGTCTACGTGCTATTGCTATTGCTATTGAGTTTCCTTCCTTCCTTCCTTCCCTACGCTGACTTTGTAAACCGCTTAGAGAAAGTTGTAAAGCGGTATATAAGTCTACGTGCTATTGCTATTGCCCTTCCTTCCTTCCTTCCTTCCTTCCCTACGCTGACTTTGTAAACCGCTTAGAGAAGGTTGTAAAGCGGTATATAAGTCTACATGCTATTGCTATTGCTATTGAGTTTCCTTCCTTCCTTCCTTCCTTCCTTCCTTCCTTCCTTCCTTCCTTCCTTCCTTCCCTACGCTGACTTTGTAAACCGCTTAGAGAAGGTTGTAAAGCGGTATATAAGTCTACGTGCTATTGCTATTGCCCTTCCTTCCTTCCTTCCTTCCTTCCCTACGCTGACTTTGTAAACCGCTTAGAGAAGGTTGTAAAGCGGTATATAAGTCTACATGCTATTGCTATTGCGTTTCCTTCCTTCCTTCCTTCCTTCCTTCCTTCCTTCCTTCCTTCCTTCCCTATGCTGACTTTGTAAACCGCTTAGAGAAGGTTGTAAAGCGGTATATAAGTCTACGTGCTATTGCTATTGCCCTTCCTTCCTTCCTTCCTTCCCTACGCTGACTTTGTAAACCGCTTAGAGAAGGTTGTAAAGCGGTATATAAGTCTACATGCTATTGCTATTGCTATTGAGTTTCCTTCCTTCCTTCCTTCCTTCCTTCCTTCCTTCCCTACGCTGACTTTGTAAACCGCTTAGAGAAGGTTGTAAAGCGGTATATAAGTCTACGTGCTATTGCTATTGCCCTTCCTTCCTTCCTTCCTTCCTTCCCTACGCTGACTTTGTAAACCGCTTAGAGAAGGCTGTAAAGCGGTATATAAGTCTAAATGCTACTGCTATAGCTTATAGCTATTGCTATTGCCTTTCCTTCCTTCCTTCCTTCCTTCCTTCCTTCCTTCCTTCCTTCCTTCCCTCCCTACACTGACTTTGTAAACCGCTTAGAGAAGGCTGTAAAGCAGTATATAAGTCTACATGCTATTGCTATTGCCTTTCCTTCCTTCCTTCCTTCCGCTGACTCTGTAAACCGCTTAGAGAGGGCTATAAAGCGGTATATAAGTCTACATAGTATTACTATAGCTATTGATTGGCAGGCTTCCCCCCTGCCAGGCCCTGGCTAGAGAGAAGAGCGGCGTCAGTCAGTTCCTTCACCTGTAGAGCTGCTCCTTCCGCTTCCGTTCCAGCTCGTCCTGCATCTGATTGGCCTTCTGCCTCTCGACCTCCATCAGGTGGGCCACTCTCCTCTCCTCTCCGCTCATCTCCTTGTCAATCTGCTTCTTCTCCAGGATCTGAGCATCCCGAATGGCATGGCACTTGGCTTCTAGGATAATCTGCCGAGAGACGACAGCCCTCCACTTACGACGGTTCGCTTAGTGACCACTCACAGTTACGACGATGCTGAAAAAAAAGGGATTTAGGACCCTTTCCTCACACTAACGACCGCAGCAGCCGTCCCTGTGGTCACATGATCAAAATTCAGAGACTGGGCAACTGACTCGTATTTATGACGGGCCCCTTTGGCGACCGACAGGCAAGCAAAGTTCGTGGGGAAGCCAGATTCACTTAACAACCAGGTTACTAATTGAACAACCGCAAGGATTCACTTAACAACCGTGGCCAGAAAGGTCGTAAAATGGACAACATTCATTTAGGAAAAGTAATTCTGGGCTCCCTTGACTCATATTTATGACAGTTGCGGTGTCCCGGGGCTCATGTGATCCCCGTTTTGCGACCTTCTGACAAGCAAAGTCAATGGGAAAGTCGGATTCGTTTAACAACCATGTTTCTAATTTAAGAACTTCAGTGATTCACTTGACAACCGAGGCGAGAAAGATCTTAAAATGGGGAAAAACTCCCTTAACAAACGTCTCGCTTAACGACAGGTTTTGGGCTCTATTGTGGTCATAAGTAGAGGATGACCTGTACATTATTCAATGGGATCTTACAAAAGGCAGAAAGGGGGAGGGGGAGAATTAAAAACTGCTTTATTCATTTCAAAACACCGTATGAAATGGGGGTTCCCGTTTCCCATCTATCAGCATAAATATTTATACCGGTAGTCCCCGACTTACAACAACAGTTCATTTAGTGACCATCCCAAGTCACAACGGCATTGAGAAAAGTGATTTATGGCTGTTATGACTTATGACTTATTCACACTTATGACCGTTACAGCACCCCCAGGGTCAGGCGCATCAAAATTCAGATGCTTGGCCGCTGGTTCATATTTATGATGGCCGCTGTGTCCCAGGTTCACATGATCCCCTTTTGCGACCAGCAAAACCAATGGGAAAGCCAGATTCACTTAACAACCGTGTGACTCACTTAACGACTGCAGAAAGCAAGGCCTTTCAATGGGGCTAAATTCACTGAACAAAATCTCTCGCTTAGTAAGTCGACATTTGGGGCTTCGCTGTGTCCGTCAGTCTAAGGCTGGTGTCTAAATTTTTCCGTCCTTCGCCCCTTCAGCCTGATTTTGCCCACCTCGCCGAGTGTTTTGATCTCGTCTTCCTGCTCCATCCGGAGATTGTTCGCCCGCTCCAAGAGGTATTGGGCCCGCTCCTTGGCTTCCTCTTCCAGGTCGTTGAGCTTCTCGTTTTTCTTCCGTAGGATCTCCTTGAGCTTCATGGATTTCTTGCGCTCGTTCACGGCCACCTGGGGTGAGGGAGACGAGGAAGAAAGATGTTTTGGGTGCGTCCCCCGCCACTCGGGTTCCCAAGCCTGGAACTCATACCAGGAAAAGAAAAACACCTCCCACTTCCTTTTGGGTGGAGGGACCAGCCCTGTTCCAAGGAAATGCTTCTAGCCGGCATCACAATCGATCAGGCTGACAATGAAGTCAGTTGGAGAGCCAGAAGCGGCATTAAATAGATGTGCCGAAATTGATTAGAGGGGGAAAAAAAAGCCTGGGAAAATTATGTTCCTTTCTTTATTTGGCACCTACCTTATCTTGGATTCCCCAAATTCACCCAAGAGAGGCTTTGAGAGGGATGGATGGATGGATGGATGGATAGAGATGGATTAAGAGATAGATTAAAAGATAGATGAGGAGATAGATAGATAGATAGATAGATAGATAGATAGATAGATAGATAGATGGATGATAGGTAGGTAGGTACTGTGTTTCCCCCAAATAAGACCAGGTCTTATATTAATTTTTGGCTTATTTTCCGGTTAGGTTTTATTTTGTGGGAAATACACTATTAAACGCCTCCGTCTACTGACAATCTTAACTGGGGCTTATTTTTGGGGTAGGGCTTATATTACGAGCATCCTGAAAAATCATGCTACGGCTTATTTTCCGGTTGGGTCTTATTTTCAGGGAAACAGGATAGATAATGAGAGATAGGTAGATAGGTAGGTAGAGATAGATAGATAGATAGATAGATAGATAGATAGATAGATAGATAGATACCCTGTTTCCCCCAAAATAAGACATCCCCTGATAATAAACCCATTTGGGCTTTTGAGTGTATGGCAATAAGGCCAAGCGCTTATTTCAGGGTTCAAAAAAATGTAAGACAGGGTCTTATTTTCGGGGAAACACGGTAGATAGATAGATAGATAAATAGATAAATAGATAGATAGATAGATAGATAGATAGATAGATAGGCAGGCAGGCAGGCAGGCAGCCAAGCAGATGTATAAGTAAAGAGAAGAGAAGAGAAGAGAAGAGAAGAGAAGAGAAGAGAAGAGAAGAGAAGAGAAGAGAAGAGAGGAGAGGAGAATACAATGCAACAAATCTAATTTAGATGTGACGTATTTGAAACTCAATCAGCGTGAAATATTATTCATCTGCCAAATTAGCATATTGGTGGCAGGGCACTATGCCTGCAGTTTATTTTAATCGCTGCCTCATTTAAACGTATGATAATCGCCACCCTCTTTCTTCTTTTCCTTGCCGTTGAAGTTTGTTTCCACTTTGCTACAGTCTGGAATAAACATTGGCAGGAACGCTACCAATGATTGAGTGATGATGGAGTACGGCTTGAGCAGCGATGATTGAGCATGGAGGAATGTGACGGAGAGCTTCGGGAATAACCTGCCAATTAGCTTCCTGACAACTCAGAGAAGGTTTATAAAATGGGAAATGGGAGAGGCCCCAAAGCAAGCTTTGCTCCTTGGCTAAAAAATAAAAGAAAGAATAAGCTTCTTTCAAAAAAAATAAATAAATTCAGGGTTTTGGGAAGTGGAGGAATAGGTGGTTAGGGTCATTAAACAGCTCAGAGTGACTGACTCCAGATGACGATGATAAAATATGAGCCAGCAGCCCAAAAATAAGCTAATACGATCCTTGGTTGCATCAACAGAGGCATAGAATCAACGGTTGCAGGATCTGGGCATGGCTGGTCTAGTGAAGAGAAGGACCAGGGGAGACAGGAGAGCAGATTTCCAATATTTGAAGGGCTGCCCCAGAGAGGAGGAAGGGGGTCAAGCTATTCTCCAAAGCACCCGAAGGCCAGACAAGGAATTATGGATGGAATCTGATCCTTGATCAGAGTGTCAGCACTTCAAGCTGCATTTACTCTAGTGCTGACATAAGAAGGAGAAGCGGAGGCGTCTGGAAAGGGACGTTTGACTTTTCACCTACTTATTTTCCCTGGAGATAATATCCCCTAGGAGATGGGATGGGAGGGGGAAAATTCCTTTGAGCTGGAGCAGTAGATTAGGGGTAGAGTGACTTGGAAGATGGCCAATGAGTGCAGGGGAGCGGGGAACGGAAAGGGAGGGTTTTGGGTCTGGAAGTCAGTGTTGGCTTCGATGAAGTCAGATTTAGAATGTCGTGCTTAATAAATAGGAGCTTTTCTTCAAAGACTTTGTTTGAAATGCAATTTATTTGAGATGATCTCGAAACCTGACAGAGAGATTCAACCTGGAAATAAGGAGGAATTAACAGACTTACAATGGTGGCTTCTCGCTCTGCCCTGGCGGCCGCTTGCTGGCTGTCACGCTCCTCCTTCGTCAGGACGCGAGAGGATTCTTTAATCCGTTGAAAATCCTCAGGGCTGATGATCAGAGATTCTCCTGAGGGATCCACCGTGGGGACACTGGGGAGGGGTGGGGAGGAGGGGAGGGGAGGGAGTGGGGAAAGAAAGTCAGTATCAGCCAAGCATTGCAACCAGCAGGGACAAAATCCATCCAACACAGGTAGTCCTCCACTTATGACCACAACTGAGCCCCAAAATTTACGTTGCTGAGTGAGAAATCTGTTAAGCAAGTTCTGCCCCGTTTTACGACTTCTCTCGATGCGTTCGTTAAGCAGTTGTTCAATTCACAACGCGGTTGTTAAGCGAATCTGGCTTTCCCCCATCGACTTTGCTTGTCGGACGGTCGTAAAAAGGGGATCGTGTCACATGACCCCGGGATCTCACATATATGTGAGGCGGCTGTTTGAGCATCCGAACATAAATCACATGACCGCGGGGGATGCTGCAACAGTCGTAAGTGTGGGGAAAAAAATGGTCGTAGTTCACTTTTCTCAGCGACGTTGTAACTTTGAACCATCACTAAGCGAACTGTCGCAAGTCAAGGACTCCCTGTATTTTCACCCATGTGGGTCTTCTCATTTAACATCCGTCCCCAGCATCTCTCAACCCAGAGTCGCTCCAGGTTGAACAGTTAGACCTATAGGTAGTCCTCGACTTACGGCCGTTTGTTAAAAGGCCATTCGAAATTGCTGAAAAACGGGAGATACGGGTAATCGGGGCGATTAATTTTCCCAAGGAGCCGTAGGAGAAACTGGGGGCTGTTGTGTAGAGCTGAGCCCATAAGGTAAAGGTAAAGGTTCCCCTCGCACGTACGTGCTAGTCGTTCCTGAGTCTAGGGGGCGGGGCTCATCTCTGTTTCAAAGCCGAAGAGCCAGTGCTGTCCGAAGACGTCTCCGTGGTCATGTGGCCGGCATGACTCAACGCCAAAGGCGCACGGAAAACGCTGTTCCCTTCCCACCAAAGGTGGTCCCTATTTTTTACGTGCATTTTTTACCTGCTTTCGAACTGCTAGGTTGGCAGAAGCTGGGACAAGTCACGGGAGCTCACACCGTTACGCGGCACTCGGGATTCGAACCGCTGAACTGCCGACCTTTCGATCTCAGTGTCTTAGCCCCTGAGCCACCCCATCCCAAGTCTCCTGCTGGTGTCCAGGTGTTGAGGGAGGAGGCCTCACCTGGCGGCCGTTTTTTCTGCCACAGGTGTGCAAAAAACCTCTTCTTCTTGCCTCAAGCTACACATTTGGCTTCTTCCCCTGTGGCACATTTATTTACATTTTATTTCCTAACTGCCAATTGACTTCACGCGGGCCAGACACGGATAGCCGAAGGGCCGGATGTGGCCGGAGGCTGTGAAACAACCCTGGTCTGTTACATTTTCTTCCTTTTTTGTTTTTGTAAGCCACTCAGGGTAGCCTCACAGCGAGACAAGTGGCAAATAAATTCAGCAAATAAATAAACATCCATGGTGGTCGGGGCCCTCCCGACTGCTTCCTAGAGGGAGCTGTGGAAAAGAGAGTCCCAAAGATGCTTTTTTCACAAGGCAACCGGACTTTTCTTGGTTTTTTTTTTCTTTTGAAGACATTTCGCTTCTCGTCCAAGAAGCTTCTTCAGTTCTGACTGGACGGTGGGGAACGGAAGGATTGATACTCCTTGCAGACAGCTGGTCATTTGCATCCTTTTAGAAGGTCGCTGAGGCTGCTTGGAGGTTTTACCTGTGTCCTCGGAGGGGTCACCTGAGTGGTGTAAACGGTTCCTGTAGTTTGCCATTTTTTTCCCTGCAATAAACCGGGAGTAAAACCGGGAGGAAGCTCCGCCCACCCACCCAGATGTCGTCATAGACGATCTGCACATGGGCAGAAGTTCGGCGTGTGTGCGTGTGATCCCGTTGCGAACTGGTAGTAAAGATAAGTAGAACCCAGCCCTGTCCTACTCCCACACCGTTCAAAGAGTGTTTATCCCAAATGGTATAGCTAAAAGTCCGTAGAGATTCTCAGTCATCTTTTTAGCTATACAATCCCGGAGGAAAAATTGCAGACTACTGTCTGCAAGGAGTATCAATCCTTCCATTCCCCACCATTCTGTCAGAGCGGAAGAAGCTTCTTGGATGAGAAGCGAAATGTCTTCAAAAGAAAAAAAAAACAAACAGAAAGTCCAGATGCCTCCTGAAAAATCACCTTTGGGACAACCAGGACCTGGATGACTGAGAATCTCTACAGAGTTGTAGAAAGGAGGAGTAAAGCCGGAATTGGGGTACAAGACCCCGGTGGACTTACACCAGGTCCCGAATGAGGTCTCGAGTAATAAGCCGGATCGTCTCGGGTTTGCGGCCCCATCCCAGAGGCTTCCCTCTTGCCGAACCCACATCCTGGAGGAGCACGACGGGGCTGCCGGGACGGGAGAGCTGCACATTCTGTAAAGGAGGAAGGAGAGATGCTCAGAACGGCTTCGGAAATTCACGGGGAGGGATTTCAAAATGTGTTTAATTATATTTTTTATTAGACTTAGAAATAACTTGAGGCGGCAAACATATCCAACGCGGCTTCCTCCTCCTATTTTCCCCACAACAACCCTGTGAGGTGTGGCGGGGCTCAGAAAAAGGGAGTGGCCCACCCTTTTATGCCTAAAAGAGTACTAGAACTCGCTGTCTCCTGGTGATTGGCCCCAAGTCACCCAATCAGCTTTAATGCCTAAAAGAGTACTAAAACTCACTGCCTCCTGGTGATTGGCCCAAGGTCACCCAATCAGCTTTCATGCCTAAAGCGGTACTAGAACCCACCGTCTCTTGGTTGATTGGCCCAAAGTCACCCAATCACCCAACAGTACTAGAACTCACTGTCTCCTGGTGATTGGCCCAAAGTCACCCAATCAGCTTTCCTGCGTAAAAATGTACTAGAACTCACCATCTCCTGGTGATTGGCCCAAAGTCACCCAATCAGCTTTCATGCCTAAAAGAGTACTAGAACTCACCGTCTCCTGGTGATTGGTCCAAAGCCACCCAATCAGCTTTCATGCCTAAAAGAGTACTAGAACTCACCGTCTCCTGGTGATTGGTCCAAAGCCACCCAATCAGCTTTCATGCCTAAAAGAGTACTAGAACTCACCGTCTCCTGGTGATTGGCCCAAAGTCACCCAATCAGCTTTCATGCCTAAAAGAGTACTAGAACTCACCGTCTCCTGGTGATTGGTCCAAAGCCACCCAATCAGCTTTCATGCCTAAAAGAGTACTAGAACTCACCGTCTCCTGGTGATTGGCCCAAAGTCACCCAATCAGCTTTTATGCCTAAAAGAGTACTAGAACTCACCGTCTCCTGGTGATTGGTCCAAAGCCACCCAATCAGCTTTCATGCCTAAAGCAGTACTAGAACTCACCATCTCCTGGTGATTGGCCCAAAGTCACCCAATCAGCTTTCGTGCCTAAAACAGTACTAGAACTCACTGTCTCCGGGTGATTGGCCCAAAGTCACCCAATCAGCTTTTGTGCCTAAAGCAGTACTAGAACTCACTGTCTCCTGGTGATTGGCCCAAAGCCACCCAATCAGCTTTCATGCCTAAAGCAGTACTAGAACTCACCGTCTTGCCATTGGAAATCGTGGGGTGCTGCTTCATCACTGGAGGTTTTTAAGAAGAAACTGGACAGCCGCTTGTCTGAGGCGGTATAGTTTCTCCTGTTTAAGCTGGAGACTAGAAGACCTCCAAGGTCCCTTCCAGCTTCTATTCTATTCTATGATTTCTTGCCCTCACCTTGGAAACCCCGAAGAGGCTCTCGTCAACTTCTGAACTCGCAGCCTTGGTCCGGTAACGGGTGCGAGAATGAGACCGGGATCTGGCTGAGGAAGCGTTAGACGAGCTGCCCAGCGAACACACGCTGCTCGGCTGCAGGGAAGGAAGAACGAAAAGTGTGAATACAAAGAAACGTGTTCGAAAGACGCTCGGCAAGCTTTCCCCGATTAGTTCCTAAGACTTCTTAAAAGCCAGGATGGCTAATATACAAGCGGCCCGCGATTGAGACCGGAATTTCCATTGCTAAGCACGGCAGGTTGTTAAGGGAGTCGCGCCCAATTTTTTTTTTTTTTTTGCCACGGTTGTTAAGTGATTCACCGCAGTTGTTAACTGAGCCATGACAGGCATTAAGCAAATCCGGCTTCTCCCATTCCGGCTGGGAAGGTCCCAAACGGTGATCAATCACATAACTTCAGGATGCGGCAATCGTCATTAAATACATGTTAATTGCTAAGCGCCCGAATTTGGATTGTGTGATCGTGGGAATGCTGCAACAGTCGTAAGTGTGAGGACTGGTTGTAAATCACTTTCGCCCCCACCCCCCACCCCGGTAGTATTATTATTAATAATATTTGTGATCTGTTCCAGTGGTGGGTTTCAAATTTTTTTTACTACCGGTTCTCTGGGTGTGGCTTGGTGGGCGTGGCAGGGGAAGGATACTGTAAAATCTCCATTCCCACCCCACTCCAGGGGAAGGATACTGCAAAATCCCCATTTCCTCCCAATCAGCTGGGACTAGAAAGGCAGAGAATAGATGGGGGCGAGGCCAGTCAGAATGTTTTACTACCAGTTCTCCAAACTACTCAAAATTTCCGCTACCGGTTCTCCAGAAACTGGTCAGAACCTGCTGGAACCCACCTCTGGACTGTTCCCAACCCAGGGAAATCACAACTGCAAGTTCTTTAGATGTTGCCTTCATTTGCATCCCCTTCTTCTCAAGGATCAAAGGTGTTGTGTAACGTATTAGCAGAAGTAGCATATCAGTGGATCTAAGCAGTGTCAACTTTTGCAACTGGCAGATGGAAATCTTGTCCATCCTACAGATTTTCTAAGGGCCATTCAAGGTTTATTTATTTTAATATGGTCCTTTAGTGTGCCGATAACTTTATCGACATACTAAAGTTATCGGTTTATGAAATTGGTGAATTGTGGATAGGGGTTTGGGTGAATGCAACCCCTTAAATCTTTTATTAAGCAAATGGGATTTTCTTTTCCTTTCTTTCTTTTTTTGCAGATCGGCTGTGCCAACCAAGGAATAAACCAAGGTTATCCTTCATTCATCTTGTTATCTTTCTTATGAAGGCAACAACTAGCCAGCGTTGGGTTGCTTTGGTTACCCCTGTGGTTCGCCACAGCAGATCTGCAAAGCGTTTAAAACATCAAAGTTCAATTCAATTCAATTATTAAATTAAATTAAGTTAAATTAAATTACATTATTAAATTAAATTAAATTAAAATCACCCAGAGTTACCTTGTGGTAGGATGGGTGGCTAATAAAATGAAGGAAGGAAGGATGAAAGAAAATAAAGAAAAAAGGAAGGAACGAAGGAAGGAAGAAAGGAAAAGGGAGGGAGAGAGAAAGAGAGAAAAAAGAAAGAAAAAGGAACAAAGGAAGGAAAAAGGAGGGAGGGAGGGAGAGAGAATGAGAGAAAAAGAAAGAAAGAAGGAAGGAAGGAAGGAAAAGAGAGGGAGGGAGGAAGGAATGAAGGAAAGAAGGAAGGAAAAGGGAGGGAGGGAGAGGAAATGAAAGAAAGAGGAAGAGAGAAAGAAAGAAAAAAGGAAGGAAGGAACAAAGGAAGGAAGGAAGGAAGGAAAAGGGAGGGAGGAAGAAAGAAAGAGAGAGAGAGAGAGGGAAAGGAAGGAAGGAAAGAAGAGGAAGAGGAAGCAGGAAGGAAGGAAGGAAGGAAAGAGAAAGAAAGAAAGAAAAATTATCTGACATATGGAAGAATTAAAGTACCCTTATAGTAAACAACCTATATATATTCATTTCTAATTCATGATATTTACCCAGACCAAAACTTTGAGGCTAAGATAGGAGTTTGCTTTTTCTTTTTTTAAACATACGTTCATTCCAAAATAATAATAATAATAATAATAATAATAATACAATAATGATGATAATGATAATAATAATATGATAATGATAATAATAATAATAACAATAAAACAATAATAATGATAATGATAATAATAATGTTAATAATATTATAATAATGATGATGATGATAATGATGATGATAATAATAATAGTAATAATATAATGATGATAATAATAATAATAATAATACAATAATGATAATAATGATGATAATAATAATAATATAATGATGATGATAATGATAATAATAATAATGATAATAACAATAAAACGATAATAATAATGATAATGATAATGTTAATAATATTATAATAATGATGATGATAATGATGATAATAATAGTAATAATAATATAATGATGATGATGATAATAATAATAATAATAATAATAATAATAATAATAATAATAATAATAATAATAATAATAATAATAATAATAATAATAATAATCCCCAATGATTTTGTACTTAAGGAAAGGGGGGTGTCTCTGAGCATGCGCAGAGGGCTTGGGGGGGGCTTCTCTAACAACGGCCCTGCCTCCTGGGATAGTAGGCACGGGTTTAACGATACCCCTCACCCCAACCCCGGCTTCGGATGAAGCCGATCAGGCCGGTTTTTCGGGCGAAGAGAGGGGGGGAAATAAAGCCCCCGGCGGGTCTCACCATCTCCGCCACTGCCGTCTCCGCCGCCGCCTGACTCCGCGTGTTTACCGGTCGCCATGGCAACGGCGCTCTCGGCTGTACGTCTCGCCATGACGACGGGCGAGGCGCGCGGCGGAAGTGACGTAATCCCCCTCTCTTTCTCTTTATTTTCCCCCCACAGACACACACACACTCTTCCCTTAGGCCTTGTTTGCCTCAGCCGCGGCTTCGCTCCCGCTCCCGCTCCCGCTCCTGCTCCGAACGGGACCGGGAGGGAAAAGCGAGCGCCCGGGGGTCGCTCGAGAGTGGTTTAAAATCCTGCCCGTTTCTCCCTCGGGAGGGAAATTCGCCTTTTAACGGCACTTCCGGCTTTTTCGAGTCCGCATAGATCTACTAATGGTCGAGAGGCGTATCCCTCCTGGTCGGGAGGCGGAGTTTCCGAGATGTTTTGCTTTGATTTCCAAAGCCACGTGGGAGTGTTTACATTGGAGGCGCCTAATAGGTGAGTGAGCGTATATGCAGAGCTCGCCTCTTTTGCATTGCATATTAATTGCACGTCTTAAAAAATGCTCCTATAAATGCGTGTAAGGATAATAAGCGGCTGAGGATGAGCTAATGGGGATTCATCACTTTTTTTTAATGATTTCTGTATAATGTGGGTATACGTTTACATGAAATGTTAATTCGATTTAATCCAATTAAAATCTAGGTGTGTGTATATTTTAACACTTTGGACACATAGAAAACACACTGTTCCAACATAGAAATGGAGTTTGTTGATTAAGTAGGAATATGTGGGAATAGATGAAGAAGGTTAAGAATTAAGTACTGTCAGAAAGACGTTGAATTGTATAATTATTACGGATGTGTTTTTTTGTTATAGAGGTATTTTAACTTGCATTTTTGGATTTTAAGTGTTAATAAAGGTTTTTCAAAAAAAAAGAGGTTGTGATACAAAACAATAAAATAAATAAATAAATAAATAAATAAATAAATAAATAAAATATATTTTAATTTTATATATATATAATAAATAATTTATATATATAAAATTAAAATCTTCAGTTCCGGAGTTCACAGTATGTCTGCTTCTTTTTTTACTAATATACCTGGAACTCATATTTTTAGAATAGTTTATAATATAATATATATATTATATATATTATATATATATGGATTGGATATATATATTATATATTATATATATTATATTATATTATTTTATATATATATATATATATATATATATATATATATATATATATATATATATATCAATTTTCTTACTTCTTCGTAGGGTCTATGTGTGTTTTTCTTCTAGCCAGGTTTTCCCTACGTAGCCAAGGTTTTTTTTGTAGCTCCAGCTCAGTAGAATCTCAACCGAGTAGATGAGATTCTACTGAGCTGGAGCTACAAAAAAACCTTGGCTACGTAGGGAAAACCTGGCTAGAAGAAAAACACACACACACACACACACACACACACACATATATATATATATAATATATATTATATATATAATATATATATTATATATATAATAATATACTATAATATATATATATATAAAATAATATATATATTATATATATAATAATATATTATATAATATATATATATATATATATTATATTATATATATATATATTATATATATATGGATATATCTTGGATTGGAGCTGAAAGGCGAAAGGGAGCAGAATGCCCCCTCCCACATGTTGGGATAGACCATGTGTCTTGATAGAAAAACACTTAATATATATATTAAGTGTTTATATAATATATATATACACACCATGTTTTCCCAAAAATAAGACCCTGCCTTATATTTTTTTGAACCCGAAAATAAGTGCTTGGCCTTATTTTCAGGGAGGTCTTATTATTTTGGGGTGCATGGAGGAAACCAGAGGAAATGGGGGGGGACTGGCTGTGAATGCATTTAAATATTTTCGGGAGAACTTATTTTCAAGGGGGGGGGGACTTATTTTAGCGCATGCACTCAAAAACCTGATTGGGCTTATTATCAGGGGATGTCTTATTTTCGGGAAAACAGGTTAGTTTTCATTCCCCTTCTTTTTCTCTTTTTTTTTTCTTAGTTTCTACCTTTTACTGGTTTATATGATTTCAGTGTATTGAAAAATTGATATTGAGAGATTGATACTTATACATATATATGTATCACCTGGACTCCACCCCGAATTAAGGGATTATAAGGGTGGTAACAGGGGAGTTATGTCTGTGGGTGTGTAATATTGTTATATATAAATATATATTGTAAATACAGACACACACACACACACACATATATACACACACACATGTGTATAATAAATATAATTTATTAGATTTGTGTACAACCCACCTCTAGAAGCGAGTGTGTGTTTTTGTGTGCAGACACACAGAGACTATGGCAAATCTAGACAGCGTACTAAAAAGCAGAGACATCACCCTGCCAACAAAAGTGTGTCTAGTCAAGGCTATGATTTTCCCAGTTGCAATGGATTTGCTGTGAAAGTTGGACCATAAGGAAGGCTGAGAAGGCCAAAGAATGAAGAACTCTGGGGCTGGAGAAGACTCCTAAGAGTCCCTTGGACTGCAAGGCCATCCAACCGGTCGGTCCTAGAGGAGATCAACCCTGACTGCTCTTTAAAAGCCCAGATCCTGAAGAGGAAACTCAAATCCTTTGGCCACCTAAGGAGAAGGAAGGACTCCCTGGAGAAGAGCCCAATGCTGGAAACGATGGAGGGCAAAAGAAGAAGGGGATGGCAGAGAAGGAGGTGGATCGATGGAGTCACTGAAGCAATCGGCATGAGCTTAAATGGACTCCAGAGGATGGTAGAGGACAGGAAGGCCTGGAGGGGTGATGGGTTGGACACAACTTTGCAACTAATAACAACAACTTTCTACCTCTTTTTTTCTAACCCCTAATCCAACAATTCCCATATTGAGAAGTATTATGCATCTTACCCTTTACTGTTTAAGCACATATAGTACCCTGTTTCCCCAAAAATAAGACATCCCCTGATAATAAGCCCAATCATAGAGCCCAATCATAGAGCCTTGGTAGTACAGTGGTTTAAAGCACCCTGTTATTAACACAGCTGCCTGCAATTACTGCAGGTTCGAATCTTACCAGGCTCAAGGTTGACTCAGCCTTCCATCCTTTCTAAGGTAGGTTAAATGAGGACCCAGTTTGTGGGGGCCATAAGCTGACTTTGTATAAAATATACAAAAGTATGAAGGCTATTGCTTAACGCATTGTAAGCCGCCCTGAGCCTCCGGAGAAGGACGGCATATAAATCAAATAAAAAAAAAAAATCAGGCTTTTAGCCAGAAATCCGGCCAGAAAATGGCCCGAGAACGGCCCGAAACACGGCCAGAAAACAGCTCCCAAATTGGCCCAAAATGGCCAAAAAACAGGCATGTGCGCACCAGCCAGCTGGTTTTCAGGTTTCTGGCGCTCCGCACGCATTCACGGGGGTTCCTGTTTGGGCACTCGGTGCCCAAAAAGGTTGGTCATCACCGGTCTATAATATATTGGAGTGGCTTGAGAAGCTGTGATTGAAAACAAAACCAAGCATTATCTTAAAAGTTTGTGCGCTGTCGCTTCCAGTGGCAGGAATTTTTTACTGCAGTTCAGCCCGCCAGGCTCTTCTTGTTATTATCAACATTACAAAATGTGCCTTGTGTCGGTTAGGAGTGAATCACACGGCGAAGAAGTGTTTGTGCTTTGTGCAAGCGCTGCGTTTAGTTGCGTGCCTAATGCCACTCGGCTTCATGTCTTTTTAACTACCGCTTGTATTTTTGCAAACACGTCCGATGCTTCGGTTTGAGGACGTTGGAAGGGGAAGTGAGGTACAGGTGGAGGATTTTAATTTGAGGACAGCACAGGTAACGCTACTTGTACTGATTACAAGCCCACGAATGAATGATAATGAACAAGGAACAAAAAAAAAAAATAAAAATAAAAAAAAAATCACAGTGTAGAGAGAAAGGAAATGACCTCGCGGGAAATAAAGAAAGATTTGATTTCACAAATAAATGTCAGGTGGTCGGATTGGAGACAGCGATGGTGAAATTCAGGAAAACATTTTCGGCTGCAAAAAACCCCCCAAATCTGTTTAATGTTTTGTCTTCGTGCCTTCTTGCAGGTAATCCTCCTTACTTAACAACCATTCATTTAGTGACCGTTCGAAGTTACAAGGGTACTGAAAAAAAGCGACTTATGGCCATTTTTCACACATCCCACATGGTCGCGGGATCAAAAGCCAGATGCTTAGCAACCCGGCGTGTACAGGTAGTCCTCGACTTACGACGGTTCGTTTAGTGACCGTTCAAAGTTACAAGGGCACTGAAAAAAAGCGACTTACGGCCATTTTTCGCACATCCCACGTGGTCACGGGATCAAAATCCAGACACTTGGCAACTCATTCTAACACTAATTTTAGAACTAATAAAAGTTGTAGCTCAGGTTTGAACTGGGAAGTCCTTGTCTCTCTCTGAGCTTCCACAATACGTGGCCAGACCAACAGTAACTGTAGTTTCACCTGGAAAACTGAGCATCCTAGACTGAGCAAGCAAGCTAAATCCAAAACTGCTAGTAAATTGTGTAAAAATCTATATTATACTGTGCACCGGAGATAAATTCTTTTGTGTGTCCAATCACACTTGACCAATAAAGAATCCTATTCCGTTCCGTTCCACGTGGCACTCAGACAGATCTGCTGTCCACAGGTACATAGAGAGAAACAACGTTTCCTCCATCCTTCGTTAGAGACAATAAACAAGCTGAAAAGGAAACGAAAACACCGGGAAGGATGCATCCATCAGCAATCAACAGCCAGATAAGCAGGGCTTAATACCAGACAAATAATCGAGCAGTTATAACAATACCCTAATCAAGGAACTATCAACTCTGACAAACAAACAAGCAGTAAATGACAGTCTAATCAAGGAACTACCAAGGAAAAACACCACACCTCCCACCAACACATGAAGCTATTGTATATAAACAGAGAGCAACCCCCCCTTCCTTTTAGCATTGATGACGTTACCTAGTTGGGTCATGAAACGTTTACAACAAAGCCACCAAGTGCTCAGAGAGCACCAAGGGCCCCACAGTTTTAAATACTAATAAACGAACTCGTACTTAGTCCAACGAAGGATGCAATTTAGTTAAAACAGCACAGAACAGATAAGTCACGATGAATCATATAGATAACACTTATTATCTGCTGGGCCCAAGGTTCATTTTAGTCACATCTCACTATGAATCGGCTGATGTTGATACACCTTATAGGACGTTGCTATGGAAAGGTAAACTTTGAGGGGAATTTTTCCACTTTTGTAGAAAAAGCCACAAAACAATTGTGCGAAGTTGACTTCAGGTCGTCCTTGACTTTATTCTGTTATTTTATTTTATTTCTTTTAATTTTCAGTCCTCCTCCAATCATTTCAGGCCAGCCTTGTTTTCTTACGGCAAAGAATACTTAAGCGAATTTTTTTTCCCCGGCGTTCACCCACCACAAAACCTTCTGGCTGGAATAAATGTTTTGACGGCTGACTTAAATCCCTCTTCACTTTTGGTCAGAAACGTCCTTTTCAACAAAACTTTGAAGTTCTCGAAAGTCGAAGAAATATCTCGAGCGTTGTTTTCTAATTTAAGACGAAGCCTCCTCCTTCTCTTCCTCCTCCTCCTCCTCTCTGCAGAGCCCTGCAGTCAAATATTTTCTTTTTTTCCCTTTTTTTTCCTCTCTCCTCATATTCTCCAGCGCCTTAACTCTACAAGGAAGCTCCCTAATCTTATCTAGTGTGTCTAATCCAAGACCAATCTTGGAATGCATGAAACAGCTGCAGGAAGGGGCATTGGCTGGCTGGGCCGGTGTTTTGGTGCCCTTCCCTTCCGAATGGGTTGAAAGATCTCCTAGCTACAGATGAAATATTATTTGTGTTATTGTTCTTCGGTCGCTAAGTTGGGTTTGACTCCCCGCGATCTGCTGGTCCCAGATTCATATCCCTCGCCTCGATGACGCTATCTGCCCATCTCATCCTCCGCCGTCCCCTTCTCCTGTTGCCTTCCATCTTTCTAAACATCGGGATCTTTTCCAACAACTTCTCGTTTAGGTGCCCAAAGTATTTGAGCTTCGGCTTTTGGGATCTCTTCTTCCGAAGGACCCGCCAGGGTTTGATTTCCTTTCGGGATGATCGACTGCTCGGATCTCCTCGCGGTGCCAAGGGACTTCCCGAAGTCTTCTCCGGCAACCCTGGCCTAACTCTCCCTTTTAAAATTTTAAATCGTTTGATTTGTTTTATAAATTGGGTGTTTTAAATTTGTTTTTCGGCCAAAATATTTAATAATCTTAATGGACTTTTAATGTTTGTATTTATCTGTATTTTACCTTGGCTGTTCACCACCCTGAGTCCTCCGGGAGTAGGGCGGTATAGAAATTTGATAATAGATAAATAAAAATAAACCCGAATTCGAAAGCAGTTGCAGGCTGCCCTCGAAGGACGGCCACAGTTCAGCCCCCCAAATTTCTGTTGCTAAGCGAGAACGGTTGTGAAGTGAGCTTGGTCCCATTTTTACGACCTTGCTTGCCATCGTCATTCAGCGAAACGCTGCAGTTGTTCAATTGGTCACGCGCAGAGGTGGGATTAAAATGATTTAACAATCGGTTCTCTGCCCTAATGACTGGCTGGGTGGGCGTGGCCATGGTGGGCATGGCCATGGGTGTGACAGGCAGCACTCAGCTTCCTGCAACCCCCCCTGGGAGCAAAAATGGGCAGCGGGGGGGATGCACCCCCTCCCACACCCTATATTGGGCCTAGTAGTGTTCCCTGCAGCCTCCTGGGAGCAAAAACGGGCTGCGGGGATGGGGTGGGGTGGAGGAGCCAGCCAGCAATTTTAACTACCGGTTTTCCCGAACCGGCTGAATCACACTGTTGTGAAGTCACTCTGGCTTCTGCATTGACCTTGCTTGTCAGAAGGTTGTATAACAATGTTATACCCAGATGATACATGGATTGATTAAAAAATGTACAGGAATACTAGAGGAATAATAGTAAAGTAAAAAAATGAAATTGGAAATGAAGGCGTATGTAAATAGAAATCGGGTCTGCTGGAAATACCATCTCTGATTGAATTAAAAAAGGAAGCAACAAAGGAATGGAAAAGAGGGGAGGAGTAGAGAGGGGAAAGTAGAGGAGTTGGGAGGTGAGAAGAAGAGAAAGGAAGAATGGGAAAAGGAGAGGAAGAGGGAAGGGGAAAGAAGAGCAGGAGAGGAGAAAGAGGAAAGGAAGTAGGAAAGGAAAGGAAAGGAGAGGAGAGGAGGAATGAGGAAAGAAGAAAGAAAGGAGGAGAAAGAAGGGAAGGGAAAAAGGAAAGGCTGTAGTAAAACAAAAGAAAGTAATGGTAAAAGAGCAGACCCGAACAAATAATTAATTAATTACTTAATGGGAGTTAAAGAAGAAGATGAAGGAACAATGGATAAGGATGGATAAAAGACTGTACATTTAAACATGTTGATGAAAAATAAAAATAAAAAACTTTTTTTCAAAAAAAAAAAAAAAAAAGGTCGCAAAAGGGGATCGCGTGACCCCGGGACACTGCCACTGTCATAAATGCGAGTCGATTGCCAAGCATCTGAATTTTGATCCCCCAGGTCGTGGGGATGCCGCAAGAGTTGTAGGTGTGAAAAATGGCCGTTAAGTCATTTTTTCCCCACACATTTCATTTTTTTTTTTCTTCTTCCTTTGCCTTTGTTTTTTTTTCTTCTTCTTCTTCTCTTTTCCTGCCTAACTCTTAGCCACTGAGGAATTGCTTCCGGATTAACCTTGGTTTTCTGAATTGGTGTTCTTGGTGGAGCTGGCATCACCCGATGGAAATGTTCTTGCGTGGCACTTTTGGTAGCCTCCCCTTCGCCCCGCCTGGGTTTTCTGCAACCTGCCCAACCAGATCTTTTCAGACTTAAGGAGCTGCTGAGTAGGAATAGTATTGACTTTGCTGGCTTGTTAAGGTGTAAACTTAGAAATGCTTTAATTCAGTAACCAGGTAGAAATGTACTGCATTAAGCAAACCCAGTCATTCGTTTTCAAACCAGTAATAAAGCCCTGATATTTTTGTTACGATATCAATACCGTGTTTCCCCGAAAATAAGACCCTGTCTTATATTTTTATGAACCCTGAAATAAGCGCTTGGCCTTATTGCCATGCGCTCAAAACTCCGACTGGGCTTATTATCAGGGGGTGTCTTATTTTTGGGGGGAAACAGGGTATCTGTATCTATTTATCATCACTCTCTCATCTCTCCCTCTACCTATCTATCATCTTTCTTTCATCTATATCTATCTATCTATCTATCTATCTATCATCTATCAATCTATCTATCTATCATCTATCTATCTATCATTTATCATCTATCATCTATCAATCTATCTATCATCTATGATCTATCAATTTATCTATCATCTATCTATCTATCTATCATCTATCAATCTATCTATCTATCATCTATCATCTATCTATCTATCTATCATCTATGATCTATCAATTTATCTATCATCTATCTATCTATCTATCATCTATCAATCTATCTATCATCTATCATCTATCAATCTATCTATCATCTATCAATCTATCATCTGTCTATCAATCTATCATCTGTCTATCAATCTATCTATCAATCTATCTATCTATCTATCAATCTATCTATCTATCATCTATCATCTTTCTATCTATCATCTATCATCTATCAATCTATCTATCTATCATCTATCTATCTATCTATCATCTATCTATCTATCATCTATCAATCTATCTATCTATCATCTATCTATCTATCTATCTATCTATCTATCTATCTATCTATATCTATCATCTACCCATCATCTATCTATCTATCATCTATCTATCTATCTATCTATCTATCTATCTATCTATCTATCATCTATCATCTATCAATCAATCTATCTATCTATCATCTATCAATCTATCTAGCTATCGTCTATCATCTCTCTCTCTCTCTCTCTATCATCTATCTATCTATCTATCTATCTATCTATCTATCTATCTATCTATCTATCTACCGTGTTTCCCCGAAAATAAAATCCTGTCTCATATTTTTTTTTAACCCCGAAATAGGCGCTTGGCCTTATTGCCACGCGCTCAAAAGCCCATTTGGGCTTATTATCAGGGGAATGTCTTATTTTGGGGGAAACAGGGTATTATGATACAATGTTTTTTGTTATGTTACTGAGCCTGACTGGGTGGCTCAGTGGTTAAGACGCTGAGCTCGTCGATCAGAAAGTCCGGCAGTTCGGCGATTCGAATCCCTACTACAGGTTTGTGCGAGCAGGGGGTTGGATTAGATGACCTCGAAGGTCCCTTCCCACTCTGTTACTGTTCTAACTCTGTTACTGTTACTATTACTGTTATCGTGGGCTAACTTGGAAGACAACCTGAAATACTAAAAAATAGTTTTCCACCCTATTCTGGAGGGATTGGGACTCTTGGTAGAAGAAAGCTGGTTTAAAAACTAGGTTAAAAGCTGGTTAAAAGCAAGAATCAGACCCACCCCTGCCTCTCTATCTCCGAGTCATGCCCAAATCAAAGTGCCCCCGTCTATTGCAGTTTTCTCGGGGATGTTCTTTTAAATGTCCAAATATCCTGGGATTTCCCAGTGGTGTCTCATCCAGGACTAACCCTTTCTTCATTCTGACTATACTTCCATGCATAGCAAAGCTGCCCTCTCAATTGGAGAATTAATTTTGGCCTGGCCATCTCCAACTCTGATGCCTCTTCTTCCTGCTGCCTCCGTCATCCAAGACCTTTCCTGAAGCAGCTGCAAAGACGTCCAGCAAAATCTCGCCTAGCCAGGATCAGTGCAGAGTTTGTGAAACCATCATAGCCTGTCTTGGGAAAAGCTGCCTGCTACATTCCACGCGTCTTCTCACAGCAGTTAAGTCACAGCCATTCTGTTTCCAAAGAGTTGAGATTTCAACTCTTTGGAAACAGAGTCTATTTCTTCATTTAACGACCCCATCTTCCCTCGCTGGATGGGCAACTGAATGGAGCTGAGTGTTTACTGGCCGGATGCCCTTCTTGTTGCCAATGCGGAGTTATATTCAGCAGATATATTCTCATTGTGTCCAGAGAGAGAAATATCTGCCTCTATTTATTTATTTTATTTTATTAGTCACATTTCTATGACGCCCACTCTCCGAGGATTCTGGGCGTCTTACACCAAAGACAGTATACTAAATAGCATCTTGCCCCCCCCCAACAATCTGGGTCCTCATTTGACCCACCTCGGAAGGATGGAAGGCTGAGTCAACCTTGAGCCGGTGAGATTCGATCCGCTGATCTGCTGAACTAGCAGTCAGCTGAAGTAGCTGCAGTACTGCACTCTAACCACTGCGCCACCTCGGCTACCTAGGATCGTATTCCTGGCCTATCCCATCTCCTAAAGATGCTGGCTCATAGGACGGGGAAATAAAATGTATTATTATTATTATGTTTTGTTGTACGATCAACAAAATCTGGGCCTGGCATTTTTGTCCAGCTATCGAGTCTTTCTCAAAGACTTGGGATAGGCCGATGTGACTGTCTGATGAGGTTAGAGATATCATCGCAGGATGTCAGCTATCTGAGTCAAGCTGCCTTTTGCAATTGACCGATGGGGATTTTGTCAATGCCGATGGTGTGCAATTATTATTATTATTATTATTATGGTTGGTTGCACAGTCAGCGAGATGGTTAGACTGGGTTAGGCATTTTTGTCCGGGTGTGAAGTCTTTCCCAAGGATCTGGAGTCGGCAGATATCGTTGGACAATGTTAAAATTTCTCTTTGCGTGATGTAAACTAAGTCAAAGCTTGGTTGCAATTGACCGATTGGGGATTTTGTCAATGCCGATAAAATTCCTATATGCTGGGCTGAATTTGGCTGGGGAACAGGGGCACGAGAATGCAAGGATCTATCTGCAGAGCCCTGCTGAACATGGAACGTAGGATCATAGGCCCGGAAGGGGCATCAGAGGACATCTAGTCCAACCTCTGCTCAAGACTTTACACAGTCCCGATCAAAAGATCGTGTAGTCCGTTTTTTTTTAAAGCCTCCAGCGATGGAGCACCCACAATTCTGGGAGTTGAGCTATTTCGCCGATCAGTTGTTTTAAATTAAATACTAATTGAAATGGCTAAACAGACAGGCGGGTCCTTGACTTATGACAGCTCATTTAGTGACTGTTCAAAGTTGCAACGGCACTGAAAAAAAAAAGCGACTTACACTGTCGCGGCATCCCCCACGGTCAGGCGATCAAAATTCAGGCCGTTGACATGTATGACTCACATTTATGACGGTTGCCAATGTCCTGGGGGGCTGTCACGTGATCCCCTTTGGCGACCTCCTGACAAGCAAAAGTTCACTTTCCTGTGACTAACTGCAGCAATTTGCTTAACGGCGGTGTCGAGAAAGGTCGTAATATGGGGCCAAACTCCTTTCAGCGTCTCGCTTAGCGATGGAAACCCGGGGAATCAATTGTGGTCGAGGACTACCTGCCTCCTGCATGTAAGCTGCTGGCAGGAAGGATGTTTTACAGATGTTTACAGATTAATAGAGTTGGAAGGGACCCCATAGGGTCATCTAGTCCAACCCCCCCGCCCAAGCAGGAGACCCTTTCTGACAGTTGGCAGTCCAATCTCTTCTTGAAGGTCTCAAGTGATGAACAGCCTAGATATAAAGCAAGATTAGCCCCCTCCCTCCTTCCCTCCTTCCCTTCCCCAAACACAAACACACAAACAGACTTCTCTTTATTTAATGAACCACAAATGTGGGTTAATTCCTTCTCCTTCCTCCTCCCTCAAATTGGAAAAAAAACTGCAAATAAAAGAAGAAAAGGTGGGGGGGAAAGGGGGGGGGGCTTCAGCAAACATTGTTCTTTAATCTTCTCGGTTTATTTGCCAACTTTTGCAACGGCTTGAAATCGAGGCGAGGCGAGTCCGGCTCGATAACCGGCTTGGGCAGTTAGAAGACTGAGCTTCCATTATTTTATTTTATTTTTATTTTTATTTTTTTTAAAAAAACGTTTTTTAAATTATTTTGGCAGCCAGAAACATCAAGCAGCATGCTTGGCCTCGGTGCAGAATAACGCAAGGTGGCGCTTGGAGAAGGATCCAGGTACGAACTGTAAACAGGGCGGCACGGGTCAGCTCCAAGACAAGCCTCCCTGTTTTTCTCAAAAGCATTTGGAGTCCAGGCTGCCCTCTGCCATGTCTTTTTTTTTTTAAAAAAAAAAATATATACTTTTATGGTTTACATATAAATACATGGAATACAGCGTAATTGTCCTGGCGTTCCACTTGCCATGAAACAAAGGTAAAAACAAAATAACGTATACACTGTTTTAACTATCATTAAAGTGTTGTACCTTATGATTCGAGATGAACGTATCTTTTCTTTTATGTACACTGAGAGCGTATGCACCAAAGACAAATTCCTTGTGTGTCCAATCACACCTGGCCAATAAAGAATTCTATTCTATTCTATTCCCTATTCTATTCTATTCTATTCTATTCTATTCTATTCCATTTTATTCTAAATCTTATTCTATTCTATTCTATTCCATTCCTAATTTCTGTTCTATTCTATACCATTCCATATTTCTATTCTATTCTATTCTATTCTATTCTATTCTATTCTATTCTATTCTATTCTATTCTGTTCTGTTCTGTTCTGTTCTGTTCTGTTCTGTTCTGTTCTGTTCTGTTCCATTCCATTCCATTCCATTCCATTCCATTCCATTCCATTCCAAATCTTATTCTATTCTATTCTATTCAGAATCCTATCCTATCCTATATTCTCTTCTCTTCTCTTCTCTTCTCTTCTCTTCTCTTCTCTTCTCTTCTCTTCTCTTCTCTTCTCTTCTCTTCTCTTCTCTTCTCTTCTCTGATTCAATTGCTTATTTGTACCCTATGACTATCACTAAGTGTTGTACCTTAATATTCTTGATGTAAGTATCTTTTCTTTTATGTACACTGAGAGCGTATGCACCAAAGACAAATTCCTTGTGTGTCCAATCACACTTGGCCAATAAAGAAATCTATTCTATTCTATTCTATTCCCTATTCTATTCTTCTATTCTATTCTATTCTATTCTATTCTATTCTATTCTATTCTATTCTATTCCATTCCATTCCATTCCATTTTATTCTAAATCTTATTCTGTTCTATTCTATTCCATTCCTAATTTCTGTTCTATTCTATACCATTCCATATTTCTATTCTATTCTATTCTATTCTATTCTATTCTATTCTATTCTATTCTATTCTATTCTATTCTATTCTATTCTATTCTATTCTATTCTATTCCATTCCATTCCATTCCATTCCATTCCATTTTATTCTATTCAGAATTCTATCCTATCCTACATTCTCTTCTCTTCTCTTCTCTTCTCTTCTCTTCTCTTCTCTTCTCTTCTCTTCTCTTCTCTTCTCTTCTCTTCTCTGATTCAATTGCTTATTTGTACCCGAGGACTATCATTAAAGTGTTGTACCTTATGATTCTTGATGAACGTATCTTTTCTTTTATGTACACTGAGAGCCTATGCACCAAAGACAAATTCCTTGTGTGTCCAATCACACTTGGCCAATAAAGAATTCCAATTCCAATTCCAATTCTAAACAGTGCTACTATTGTATAAGGGATGCCATGGCTCAGTGGCTAAGAAGCTGAGCTTGTCGATCGAAAAGGCCGGCAGTTCAGCGGTTCGAATCCCTAGTGCCACATAATGGGGTGAGCTCCCGTTAACTTGTCCCAGCTTCTGCCAACCTAGCAGTTCGAAAGCAGGTAAAAAAATGCAAGTAGAAAAATAGGGACCCACTTTGGTGGGAAGGGAACGGCGTTCCGTGTGCCTTTGGCATTGAATCATGCCAGCCACATGACCACGGAGACGTCTTCGGACAGCGCTGGCTCTTCGGCTTTGAAACGGAGAGGAGCACCGCCCCCTAGAGTCGGGAACGACTAGCACATACGTGCTTTACCTTTAGTGTTGGACAGTAATTTCTGACCATCATATTCCACTATGTCAACTTATCTATCATTCTAATACCTACATAATGCCTCTTTCCATGTCCACCTAACCTCATTCTTTCGCATTCCAACTTCTACCTCGTGTGTCTAACCATCGATGGAAACCATCTCCTGTAGCAGCATATTCTGTATCTCCTTTATCTTTTATTCGTAGCGTTAGCCTGTCCATTTCCGGACAGAAATTTCTGCAATTTCTGACCCCTTGCCAGTACAATGCCCCCCGCCCCCAAAAAAGGAAGTTTGTACTCTTTCTTGCTACAGATATCCACACTTTAGGAAATTCAAAGAGGGCCCAAGGACTAGGGGTGACGTGATAAGCGCCTTCCAATATTTGAGGGGCTGTCACAGAGAAGAGGAGGGGTTCGACCTGTTCTCCAAAGCACCTGAGGGCAGGACAAGAAGCAACGGGTGGAAACTCATCAAGGAGAGAAGCAAGCTAGAACTAAGGAGAAATTTCCTGACAGTTAGAACAATTAACCAGTGGAACAGCTTGCTACCAGAAGTAGCAAGCTTTTAAGAAGAGACTGGACATCCATTTGTCTGAAATGGTATAGGGCCTCTGGCTTGAGCAAGGGGTTGGACTAGAAGACCTCTAAGCTCCCTCCCGACTCCATTTTTCTGTTAGCCTGTTAAATTCAAAGAGGGCCAAATAACTAGGGGGAGGTGACTTGATAGCAGTGTTCCAATATTTAAGGGGCTGTCACAAAAAAAGAGTTTTTTTTTTTTTTTGTCAAGCTATTCTCCAAAGCACCTGAAGGCAGGACAAGAAGCAACGGATGGAAACTAACCAAGGAGAGAAGCAACTTAGAACGAAGGAGAAATTTCAGGACAATTAGAACAATTAACCAGTGGAACAACTTGCCACCAGAAGTTGTGAATGCTCCAACACTGGAAGTTTTTAAGATGTTAGATAACCATTTGTCTGAAGTGGTGTAGGGCCTGACAGTGGGGAATGATTAACCAGCGGAACAGCTTGCCACCAGAAGTTGTGTGTGCTCCAACGCTGAAAGTTTCCAAACAGATATTAGATAATCCTTTGTCCGGAACGGAATTAAGTCTCCCTCTCGAGCAGGAGGTTGGACTAGATGACTTCCAAGGCCCCTTTCAAGACTTGCGACTCGACGTGAAAAAGTGGAAAAACTCAAAACTTTTCGAACAGCGTCTGAAGTCACCCTGCTTGGAAAGGACAATTAGTTCTTTCTTAAGCACCCGGATTAAAGGCCCAGCTATCCTGTTTTGTTTTGTTCCTACTCCTTCATCCAGACAGGTCCCCCCCCCCCCGTCTACTCAGCCCCTACTACTACCCTCTTACAAATGTCCACTATATGAATAGCCGGAAGTGACTCATGAAGTCTGCAGCTTTGCTCTTTGTCCTGGTTTTTCTGTCTCGGATCCGACAGGGCTGCCTTCTCTCGTCAGCTGTTGGTCCCTTCCCGAGATTAATTAGTCAGGTGCGATTGATTTTTAAACGAGTTTTTTTAAAATTGGAAAGCTAAGCAGTACGCTAAATGCATTTAAAATTCCGACCTGAAATAAGAACAATTTTCCTGTGTAAGGATCAAGCCTTTTGGTCATGCAGGATATGCCTTCAGGACTACATCACTAGCCACAAGTGCGTGCACCCCGTGTTTTAAACGGAGGAAACTTGGATCCGAGTGCGAGGTCCGGCCCAGTCAAAACGCACACATTCACACACCCCAAAGCATAAACAAAGGCACGCCTTCCTTCGCGGGACAAACACGTCCCAAATTATGATAATCGCCCCCACCAAACACCTGGGTGTAACCTTCCACATAACTGTTTGCTCACCGGGGATCGTGCCTTCTCACATCCCCACCCGGTTTAATTCCTCCGCCGCCTTCTCTTTCTTCTTCTTCGGAAGAGGAATTTTGCAAAGCATGCGGGCGAGGAGAGGATCAAAAGCAAGGAAGGTTCCCATCCAGTCCTCCCAATTTAATATCCCTAGTAATTAGGGTCAGCGGCCAGACATCGACCGTCCTAGCAAGCATTGTGCTGAGTGGGAGACATAGCTAAGGTGGAACTCATGGCAACTTGAGGCCGGCCCTGTTGACAGCAATCCAATTAGAAGAAAAGTTGTGGTTAGGAGAACACTGTTCCTTCCATCTTGACAGTTTTATAAAAAAACAAAAAAACAAGGCATTTTTATTTAAGTTTTATTTCGAGGTGCCTAGGTAGAGAAAAGAAAAGTTAGAAAAATAGAAAAAAGAAAGGAAAAACAGCAGAGAAGGGAGGAAGAAAAGAAAGACAATAGCTGCTAAGCAGATCACGAAAGAGCCTATTGGTGCGGGTGAAGGAAGAAAGTGCAAAAGCTGGCTTGAAACTCCACATTACTAAGATCATGGCATCCGGCCCTCTCAATTTGGTCAACAAATATAGAAGTCAAACCGGAGTTTTTCTTATTGGGAATTATAGAAAGAAAATTAATAAGGAAGATAGAAATGATCTATTACTGCATATACTCATGGCAGCACGGATAGCCTTCTCTCAAAAATGGGAAGAGAAAGATATTCCAACTGAAGAGGAAATATTACTGAAAATCTTTTAACTGCGCAGAAATGGACAGATTCACTTTGGAACTCAAGGATAAAAGCGAAACGAAGTACTACAAAATCCGGGAACAATTTTATGATTGGATAGATAACAAGAGGGCAGCCAAGACAAATGTACAGTGTTAGAATAAAACTATAGATGTTATTATAGATAAATGTATGTTTAGAGATGAATAAATATATAGAAATAAGGGAAAAATTATTAATATTATATTATGTTTAAATAATGAACAAAGTTTAAGAACTATATGTTTATAGGAGTACTAATATTATTGCAAAGTGACGGAAAATGTTTGGGACCAGTGACGTCGTATCTATGTCCAATGTTTTTTTAATTTTGTACTATTAATAAAAAACTTTTTTAAAAAAAAGAAAGCTAAGATGACGGCATCCGGCCCTCTCAATTCCTGGCAAATTGATGGGGAAGAAATGGAGGTACTGACAGATTTTATCTTCCTGGGCTCCAAGATCACTGCACATGGGGACTGCAGCCAAGTTATCAAAAGACGCTTGCTCCTGGGGAGGAAAGCCATGGCAAAGCTAGATAGCATCCTAAAAAGCAGAGACATCACCCTGCCAACAAAAGTGCGTATAGCCAAGGCTTATGGTTTTCCCAGTTGCAACGGTTGGCTGGGAAAGTTGGACCATAAGGAAGGCTGAGAAGGCCAAAGAATGGAGGCCTTTGAACTCTGGGGCTGGAGAAGACTCCTAAGAGTCCCTTGGACTGCAAGGCCATCCAACCGGTCGGTCCTAGAGGAGATCAACCCTGACTGCTCTTTAAAAGGCCAGATCCTGAAGAGGAAACTCAAATACTTTGGCCACCTAAGGAGAAGGAAGGACTCCCTGGAGAAGAGCCCAATGCTGGGAACGATGGAGGGCAAAAGAAGAAGGGGATGGCAGAGAAGGAGGTGGCTGGATGGAGTCACTGAAGCAGCCGGCGTGAGCTTAAATGGACCCCGGAGGATGGTGGAGGACAGGAAGGCCTGGAGGGAACGTTGTCCATGGGGTCACGATGGGTCGGACACGACTTCGCAACTAACAAAGCAGATCATGGTTTCACTTCCAGCCAACATGGCCAGTGGTAAGAAATTCTGGGAAGGATATCCCAAAAGTGTTCCCCCCCTCCCCCCCTCAAGAGGCAACTGGACTTTCTGGCTTTTTTTTTTTCTTCTTCTTTGAAGACGTTTCGCTTCTCATCCAAGAAGCTTCTTCAGCTCTGGCTGGACTGAGAATCTCCATAGACATCTGGGAAGGATAGTTCAACCATCTGCGGATTACCAAGGCTCGTCCCTGGATGTTTTTTTTTTTTTTTTTGGATTCACCGATCGGACAACCATTTGTCCGGAATGATACAGGTCTCCTCGAGCCTGGGGGGTTGGACTAGATGACCTCCAGGGTTCCGTCCTACCAGGGGTGGGTTCTAAATTTTTTTACTACCGGTTCTGTGGACGTGGCTTATTTTGTGGGCGTGGTATGATGATCATGTGACAATTCTTTAGGATTTAGCAGAAATACTGGTCTACCAGGCTTTTAACTGCTTGCAGAGCTGTACCAGTCTACTCATTTGTTTTTGGAGGCACCAGTCTACTTATTTGTTTTTTGGAGGCACTGGTCTACCAGGCACCGGTCTACCCATTTGCTTTTGGAGGCATCAGTCTACCCATTTGTTTTTTGGAGGCACCGGTCTACCAGGCACCGGTCTACCCATTTACTTTTGGAGGCACTAGTCTACTCATTTGTTTTTTGGAGGCACCAGTCTCCTCATTTGTTTTTTGGAGGCACTGGTCTACGCATTTGTTTTTTGGAGGCACCAGTCTACTCATTTGTTTTTTGGAGGCACTGGTCTACCCATTTGTTTTTTGGAGGCACCAGTCTACTCATTTGTTTTTTGGAGGCACTGGTCTACCCATTTGCTTTTGGAGGCACTAGTCTACTCATTTGTTTTTTGGAGGCACCAGTCTCCTCATTTGTTTTTTGGAGGCACTGGTCTACCCATTTGTTTTTTGGAGGCACCAGTCTACTCATTTGTTTTTTGGAGGCACTGGTCTACCCATTTGCTTTTGGAGGCACCAGTCTACTCATTTGTTTTTTGGAGGCACCAGTCTACCAGGCACTGGTCTACTCATTTATTTTTTGGAGGCATCGGTCTACTCATTTGTTTTTTGGAGGCACTTGTCTACTCATTTGTTTTTTGGAGGCATTGGTCTACTCATTTGTTTTTTGGAGGCACCAGTCTACCAGGCACTGGTCTACTCATTTGTTTTTTGGAGGCATCGGTCTACTTATTTGTTTTTTGGAGGCACCAGTCTACCAGGCACTGGTCTACTCATTTGTTTTTTGGAGGCACGAGTCTACTCATTTGTTTTTTGGAGGCACCAGTCTACCAGGCATTGGTCTACTCATTTGTTTTTTGGAGGCACCAGTCTACCAGGCACTGGTCTACTCATTTGTTTTTTTGAGGCACCAGTCTACTCATTTGTTTTTTGGAGGCACCAGTCTACCAGGCACTGGTCTACTCATTTGTTTTTTGGAGGCATTGGTCTACTCATTTGTTTTTTGGAGGCACCAGTCTACCAGGCACTGGTCTACTCATTTGTTTTTTGGAGGCATCGGTCTACTCATTTGTTTTTTGGTGGCACCAGTCTACCAAGCACTGGTCTACTCATTTGTTTTTTGGAGGCACTGGTCTACCCATTTGTTTTTTGGAGGCACCAGTCTACTCATTTGTTTTTTGGAGGCACTGGTCTACCCATTTGCTTTTGGAGGCACCAGTCTACTTATTTGTTTTTTGGAGGCACCAGTCTACCAGGCACTGGTCTACTCATTTGTTTTTTGGAGGCACCAGTCTACTCATTTGTTTTTTGGAGGCACCAGTCTACCAGGCACTGGTCTACTCATTTGTTTTTTGGAGGCACGAGTCTACTCATTTGTTTTTTGGAGGCACCAGTCTACCAGGCATTGGTCTACTCATTTGTTTTTTGGAGGCACCAGTCTACCAGGCACTGGTCTACTCATTTGTTTTTTTGAGGCACCAGTCTACTCATTTGTTTTTTGGAGGCACCAGTCTACCAGGCACTGGTCTACTCATTTGTTTTTTGGAGGCATTGGTCTACTCATTTGTTTTTTGGAGGCACCAGTCTACCAGGCACTGGTCTACTCATTTGTTTTTTGGAGGCATCGGTCTACTCATTTGTTTTTTGGTGGCACCAGTCTACCAAGCACTGGTCTACTCATTTGTTTTTTGGAGGCACCAGTCTACTCATTTGTTTTTTGGAGGCACCAGTCTACCAGGCACTGGTCCACTCATTTGTTTTTTGGAGGCACTGGTCTACTCATTTGTTTTTTGGAGGCACCAGTCTACCAGGCACTGGTCTACTCATTTGTTTTTTGGAGGCATCGGTCTACTCATTTGTTTTTTGGTGGCACCAGTCTACCAAGCACTGGTCTACTCATTTGTTTTTTGGAGGCACCAGTCTACTCATTTGTTTTTTGGAGGCACCAGTCTACCAGGCACTGGTCCACTCATTTGTTTTTTGGAGGCACTGGTTTACTCATTTGTTTTTGGAGGCCCCGGTCTACCACCACAATGCCTTTAAACACTGATCAGCTGTAGGGCAGCCCTTTGAAGCCCCACGGCAAGAGTTTAAACAGTTTTTTTCCTTGTAGCCGATCAGCTGGGGCTCGCGTGGCAGCGAATAGATTGGGGGAGGGGCCAAATAAAAGGTAAGAATAACGTGGTGGTGGGCAGCTCCCGAACAAAGAGAACCGGTTTGGTGACGTCATATCGTCACCGCTACCGGTTCGGCCGAACCAGGAGGAACCCACCACTGCTTCCAACCTTGATACACCTCCTCTTTGTGACCTGTTTTTTTTCCCCCCTTGCTTCGTGGTATCCGAAGCGGAACAACTCTGAAGCGGAGGGTTTTTTTTCCCCCCCAACCTTGTGAACTCTCAAAACTTCCTCTTTCCGCTATGTATTCTAGATGGATAGTGATTAATATTTATGTGTATTTACATGTTAGGGTGTAGATATACCCATAAGTGTGCATAAAGCTTATCTATATTTGTGGTATGTATGAGTGCATTTTTGAGAGCAGGCAGGTGGAATTACGTTTTTAAGGGGTTGCCAAGAGTTTCCACAAGGGGAAACAAACAAACAAACAAACAAACGACAATAAAGAATAAAATGACGCATTTTGTTCTGTGTTCTGTGAGACATACCTGAGGTGGTTTCCCAGCATCCTTTGCAAGGCTTTCTCCCAGAGGTGGAAAGACCGGATCCAAATCCCCAAATGAGCCCCAAGAGAAGGTCACGCAAGAGAAGATTGTATTTTCCAAGAACCAAAGTTCACAAGCTGGATGCAAGTGCCAATTAATTAATCTTGGCCTCAGCTGCCCGGAGTTGCCTTGCGATAAGATGGGCGGCCAATAAATTCGATAAAACAAATTTTTTAAAAAAACTCCTTCACTTCCTGGTTGAGGACAATGGGCATAGATGTCCAAATATGGAACAGCCGAGAGAACTCAAAAATGGTGTAAAGTCTCCTGCTTGGGGTGGAGTGGGGGGGTTGGACTAGATGACCTAACGGGTCCCTTCCAACTCTGTTCATCTGTTAAAAACCTTGGGCTGAAGACAACACCCCCTACCTCCCCTCTTCCCAGTGACTCCAGAGGGGAGGCTTTACACGCACACGTATGCGTGCATGTTACTTCACACATGTTCGTTCAGTTGTTCTACCTGAACTGCCTGCCACCTAGGCAGCTGCATTGCATTGAATTTTAACAACCAGCTTTGGTTCGGTGGTTCAGGCTAGAAACCAGGTGACTGGGAGTTCTAGTCCTGCCTTAGTCATGAAAGCTGACTGGGTGACTTTGGGCCAATCACCAGGCGATGGGGAGTTCCAGTCCCATCTTAGTCATGAAAGCCAATTGAGTGACTTTTGACCAATCACCAGGAGATGGGGAGTTCTAGTCCCATCTTAGGCATGAAAGCCAATTGGATGACTTTGGGCCAATCAGCAGGTGATGGGGAGTTCCAGTCCTACCCTAGGCATGAAAGCTGACTGGGTGACTTTGGGCCAATCACCAGGCGATGGAGAGTTCTAGTCCCATCTTAGGCATGAAAGCCAATTGGATGACTTTGGGCCAATCAGCAGGTGATGGGGAGTTCTAGTCCCACCTTAGGCATGAAAGCCAACTGAGTGACTTTGGGCCAATCACCAGGAGATGGGGAGTTCCAGTCCTACCCTAGGCATGAAAGCTGACTGGGTGACTTTGGGCCAATCACCAGGCGATGGAGAGTTCTAGTCCCATCTTAGGCATGAAAGCCAATTGGATGACTTTGGGCCAATCAGCAGGTGATGGGGAGTTCTAGTCCCACCTTAGGCATGAAAGCCAACTGAGTGACTTTGGGCCAATCACCAGGAGATGGGGAGTTCCAGTCCTACCCTAGGCATGAAAGCTGACTGGGTGACTTTGGGCCAATCACCAGGAGACGGTGAGTTCTAGTCCAGTCCTTCTCTCTCTCTCTCTCTCTCTCTCTCTTTGAGCCCAACCCACTTCACAGGGTTATTGTTGTAGGGAAAAATAGCAGGAGAAAAATAAGTATTTAGATACCTTCACCGCCTTGAGCTGCTCATAAAGTAAGACAGCCAGGATCAAATTCTAATCATTCATCCCCAAACAGGCTGGGTTTGTAGATTCACCCCCCCCCAACAATCCACCCTCAAAGATGACCAGAAAAGCAGCTTATATTCGAAACAGACTTTTGCATGCATTTGTAGGTGAACAAGCTTGAGAGTTCTTTAACCTGGTTATGCAAATATAGCCATCGTAGGCTTATTGCAACAGGTTGGCCGAGCGCGATGGGAACAGAAATAAATTGGCAAGCGGGAGCCTTCAGATTAAGCGCCGGGGTGGGTGGGTGGGAGTTTTGATGGCGCCTTTATTAAACAAGTATTATGCATGGCTAATAAATATATCAGGCCGGTGATTGATTGGGTTCCTGCTGAGAAGACTTCTGGGTCAAAAGCAGGGCTGAATCACGCCAGCTAGCTAGAATAGAAGCACAAGAGTTGGAAAGGGACGTTGGAGGTCTTTTAGTCCAGCCCCCTGCTGAAGCAGGAGATGCCATTTCAGACAAGTGACTGCCTAGTTTTCTTCTTAAAAACAAGTTTGCGCAGGCATGTCAAAAGACAAGACACACGTGTTTAAACTTGGGTCATTTTGTGAATAAAGGTAAAGGTTCCCCTCGCACATCTGTGCCAGTCGTTCCCGACTCTAGGGGGCGGTGCCCGTCTCCGTTTCAAAGCCGAAGAGCCAGCGCTGTCCGAAGACGTCTCCGTGGTCATGTGGCCGGCATGACTCAATGCCAAAGGCGCACGAAACGCCATTCCCTTCCCACCAAAGGTGGTCCCTATTTTTCTACTTGCATTTTTTACCTGCTTTCGAACTGCTAGGTTGGCAGAAGCTGGGACAAGTCACGGGAGCTCACCCTGTTACGGCGACACACTAGGGATTTGAACCGCTGAACTGCCGACCTTTCTGATCGACAAGCTCGGCATCTTAGCCCCTGAGCCTCCGTTCCCTCTCTTTGTGAATTTATTTATTTGTTTGCGAATAAGGACGGTTAAAAAAAAACACCCAAATCGTCTTAGTAGATCTCAAGCTAGGATTGGGTGGATGAAACATCTACGAAGGCTTCCAAAATTCTTCCTGCAGGCATTAGGCAAAGCTCCCCCCTCACAAACACTTCCCAGAACCCCCCTCTTCCTTGCATTCCCCCCCCACCCTTGTGTATCCTGTTTTCCTATTGATTGTTCCCATAGAAGCATTTTAAAACAGGAAGCTGCTGCAGTTGCAAATCAAATTGCTAGACTTCAGCAATTGCTGGGTTGGCACAGGGACGGCAAAATTAAAGCGCCCCCCCCCAAGACTAATTTACTTTTTTCATCAGGTTCCCCCCTCCCCGTTTGCTCTTAAGCCCCCCACCCCCACCCCACCCAAGATCGCCTCTGCTTGACCCTCTTAGTAAACTGGGTTTTGCGTAGAGTCCAGAGGTTGGCAACCTTAAACACTCCAAAGAGCCATTTGGACTCGTTTCCCACAGAAAAGAAAACACCGGGAGCCACAAAAACCCTTCCCGTGCCTGACTATTTCTCAAGCGGCCACAAAACTAGCCTATGTAATCGAATTAAAAGTTCTGTTTTCTTCCGAAACTTTTCTTTTCTTGGATTTATCCACGGTTGGCCTACCGGGGTTCGAAAAGCTTAATAAATGGTGCGTTGGTGGGTGTCGCAATTTGGCAGCCGTGACGCATTATTTTGAGCGACAGGGAGCCGCAGCGGAGGGATGAAAGAGCCACATGCGGCTCCAGAGCTGCGGGTTGCTGACCCCTGAGCATAGACTTTCAGCTTTCAGGGCTCTCCTGGCTGGGAGGGGTAGTCGAAGAGACCCACGGGAAGGTTCCCAAGCTCTATCGGAGCAGCAGATCCAAAGAGGAAGGACGCAGGCCCGTCAACCAAAGAATTGAGCAATCTTTATTTCTTATCAAGAGCCTCGAGGCAGAATACTTTCCACACCACATACTTTCAAAGTTCGGGGTAGTTATCGCTTCTGGCTTTGCCCTCCTCCGGTAAAAAAGCTGCGGGACTCAACAAAAGCTCCATAATACCAAGACCAAAAGGCTGAGCCAAGCTGCGGAGGGGTGAATACAGAAAAGGCAGCACCGTGTCTACCCCATTTTTTCTTCTGGACTGTCTAATCGGATTGACCTTGGACTGGCTTGGTCTCCTCCCCAATCCTGCCTTGACTGATTTAAGGATTTTTGCAAGAGAAACAGAGTAGAGCATGGGGCCTGTCCTCTCTTAACACCATCGCTCCCTCCTCAAACTAAAAAACTGACCCCAGGAAGCGTAGATAAGGGGTCTTCCTTCCAAGAACCCCATATTCCCCAGGGGTGATTTTTTTTTTCGGGGGATTGAATCACCTGATTTTTTCCTGTCCTTTCAGATTGGGGTGGGCGTGAGTGCACGGCCATCAAAAACCCAAACCCAAAATTAAGAAATAGATAGCGCAGTTTACCACCTATTCTATAGCATCTCATCATGGGTCTTTTTTTGGGGGGATGAAGCAAAATAACCCCCTGAAACTTTTAGATAAGACATTCTGTGATTATTTTGGTCCAGAGAAGAAGTGCGAAACCTGGGTTTCGATTCCAAGGATTAGCTGCCTTAAAAGGCCTTTTTTTTTTGGGAGGTTGGGAAGGGCTAGGATCTTTTCAAAATATTTGGAGAAGAAGGTGGGGGGAAGAATGTGGAGGGGAAAACATACACCGTCTTGTCTTGCGACACGAATTGGTCCCGAGTGGATGGAAGAGGGGAGATGGGGAAAAAACATATATCAAGATTTGAGCATCCTTGGGGAAAAGAAAGGGTCGTGAGATGATGGAGAGGCAGGGGGGAAAAAAATGTAATTCTCGGCCGAGACGGGAAAAGCAGGAGCAGGGAGATACGACCGAAGAAACCCTTAGAGGGATTTTTTTTGTTTTAATATTTTTTTTTAAAAAAATGACCGAAAGGAGGAAAAATGGGAGTTCTAATCCGAAAGGATTGTTTCGTAGAGAAAAAGAAACTCGGAAAGTTCTCTGGAGGAAAAAAAAAAAAAAAAGGAAGATATTGGAGGAGGTGAAGGGGAAGGCCGGGACGGTGGGCTCAAAGGATCTGACGGGGCATCCCGTAACCCGTCATGCCCGCCTGGGAAGCCCCTCGATTCGTCCCCATCTGCAGCCCGATGACGTTCTGTCCCTCTCGGAGTTTGTCATCCGAGAAAGCTCGGCGATTCTCCTGGGATTTCCTAACGACACAAAGGAAAGAGAAAAAAAAAAGTCAGAATGAGGACGGGGAAATTTCCCAGGTTGAAAGGCGATGGTGGTTGAATGGTAGTTTAAGCAAGAAACCGCCAAGGCTGACACCTCAAGGGACAACAATACAGGTGGTCTCGATTTAACAATCATTCGTTTAGTGACTGACTGAACTTACGACGGCACTGGAAAAAGTGACTTACGGTCGTTTTTCACACTTAACGGCAGGCGTGGGCTTCAAAACTTTTAGCAAGGGGTTCTCTGCCTGGTTGCTTGGTGGGCGTGGCCTAGTCAGCCTCCTGCACCATGGCGGGGGGGGGAGCGTTTTTGCCCTCCCCAGGTTCCGGGGGCTTTTCTTGAGCCTCCAGGAGGGCGAAAACAGCCTTTCCAGGCTCCAGAGGCCGGAAACGGGCCTCCGGAGCCTTCCCAAATTTCTGGCCTTCCCAAACTTCCAGTTTTTCACCCTCCCCGAGCCTCCATGCGTGCCCTGCACTTACCTGCATCCAAAGCGGGCCGCGTGGGGACTCCTGGGAGGGGAGGGATAGGCAGGGCCAGCCAGGAGTGGGATTTGGGGGTTCTCCCAAACTCTCCCGAACCCCCAACAGCCGACGCCTGCTTAACGGCCATTGCAGCATCCCCACCCCCTGGTCACGTGATCAAAATTTGGATGCCGGGCAACAGGTAATGTACAGATCGTCCCGGACTTACGACCACAACGGAGCCCAACTTTTCTGTTGTCAAGTGAGACATTTGTTAAGCGAGTTTTTTGCCCCATTATTTTACGACTTTTCTTGCCTCCGTTGTTAAGTGAAATCGCTGCCGTTGATAACATTATTAGCATGGTCGTTAAGTGGATCCAGCTTCCCCGTGGATTTGGCTTGGCAAAAGGTCGCCAAAGGGGGAAACCCGTGGGACTGTGGGACCCCCACAGCAACGGTCGTTAAGTATGAACCCGTTGCCAAGCATCCTGAGTTTTGATCACGTGACCATGGGGGACGCTGCAACGGTCGTAAGTGTGTGAAAAAAACACTTAAGCCAGGCTGGCTTAAAATTTTTATTGGTGAATTTTATTGGTAAGGGGTTTTAAATTGGGGAAAGCCATTGGATTTAATTTTGTTTTAAATGCATTTTAATGTTTGTATTGGATGTTTCTTAATTTTGGCCGTTCACCGCCCCGAGTCCTTCGGGAGAGGGGGCGGTATAAAAATTTAAATAAATAAATAAATAAATAAAAATGGTCACTAAGTCACTCCCCCCCAGTGCCGTTGTAACTTTGAACGGCCACTAAATGAACTGTTGTAACTCAAGGACTACCTGTATTTAATTTAATTTCTTGGCTGCTGTTTTTCCCCATCTGCGGTGACCTTGGAGCCCAGGACTTAATAAAATACAAATAATCCTTGGAGCCTTGGTAGTACGGTGGTTTAATGCACCCTGTTATTAACACAGCTGCCTGCAATTTCTGCTGGTTCGAATCTCTCCAAGACTCAAGGTTGACTCAGCCTTCCATCCTTTCTAAGGTAGGTAAATTGAGGACCCAGATTGTGGAGGCAATAAGCTGATTTTGTATAAATATACAAAAGGATGAAGGCTATTGCTGAGCGCATTGTAAGCTGCCCTGAGTCTCCGGAGAAGGGCGGCATATAAATCAAATTTAAAAAAAAAAATCAATCCCCCCCCCCCCCGTCTCGGCTTTCCAATCGATTGCAAAAACCTGGTTTGCAAAAGCCCACTTACTTCGGGAACCAGTTGGGGTCTCCTGCGAAGAAGCCATCCTCTTTGGAGACGGCTAAACCTCCCAGGTTCATCAGAGTCCTCTGAACGCAAGCCATGTTCTTCCCTGCAGGGTGGAAAGAGGCCAGGAAAAAGGTTTGCAGGTTTGCAGTGAAAAGAAAAAGAAAAAAAAAATTAGTTTGTAGCCATCCCTCAAAAACAAAACATTTCATTTCCTTCCAAGCGTTGCAACATAAAAAAAAAAAAACCAAACAGTATTGTAGTTCTGGAAACATTCACTTAAATCGGATACTCTTTGAAAACAAAACAAAACAAAAAAGTGAGTATCAAAAACATTTAATGCTACAAAAATGACTTTGGGTCATTTTTGACGCATGGAAAACGCTCTTCCCTTCCCACCAAAGGTGGTCCCTATTTTTCTACTTGCATTTTGTTTGTTTTTTTTTTAACCTGCTTTCGAACTGCTAGGTTGGCAGAAGCTGGGACAAGTCACGGGAGCTCACCCCGTTCGGCGGCAGCACCAGGGATTCGAACCGCTGAACTGCCGACCCTTTCGATCCGACAAGCTCAGCGTCTTAGCCACTGAGCCACCGCGTCCCTCTTTTTTTTTTTTTTTTTTGGAAACATACCTTCCCATAAATCCACGGTTTGGAAAATATCTGACGCCAGGATGCCGTAACTCTCGGCTGCGCGTAAGAACTGAGAAATCATTTCCATTTGTTTGAAGGCCATGGTGTAAGGCTGGATCTTGGCCACAGGTCCCTTGCCTTTCGGATACAGGCTGTTGATCAGCAGGCAGAGTACCTAACAGGAACAGGAAGCACCGTGCATTTAATTTCCTCCTTCCCTTTGCCGATTGTCTTAACTTCTCTGCTCAAGGATCAAAAACCAGATGGAGTTGCTCTCCTTGAGCCCAAAAAATGTGATGCATAATATCCTGGGGGGGTGATGCAAAGCAGATTTGAGGTCTCTGCCATAAAAGCTTTACAAAACCATTGGTCAAATGGTCATTTTGTGTGTGTGTGTGTGTGTGTGTGTGTGTGTGTGTCTAAATATCAAGGAACAAGTTGCTAGTCCCTATTACAAAAACATACATCTAAAAAAAACCCCTTTTCGCTACTAAACGATCGGTCAAACGGTGATTTTGTGTGTAAATGTCAAGGAACCAATTGCTAGTCCCTATTAGAAAAACATAACATCTAAAAATCTCTTCTCTACTAAACGATCAATCAAATGGGGATTTTGTGTCTAAATGTCAAGGAACAAGTTGCTAGTCCCTATTAAGCAAAACATAGATTTAAAAATCTTTACTCGTCTCTACTAAATGATCAGTCAAATGGTGATTTTGTGTGTAAATGTCACGGAACAAATTGCTAGTCCCTATTAAGAAAAACATACATCTAAAAATCTTTTCTCTACTAAATGATCAAATTGTGATTTTGTGTGTAAATGTCAAGGAACAAGTCGCTAGTCCCTATTATAACAACATACATCTAAAAATCGCTTCTCTACTAAACGATCAATCAAATGGGGATTTTGTGTCTAAATGTCAAGGAACAAATTGCTAGTCCCTATTAAGAAAAATATAGATTTAAAAATCTTTATTTGTCTCTACTAAATGATCAATCAAATGTTGATTTTGTGCCTAAATGTCAAGGGAGGCTAATCGCTAGTAGAAAAACGTGGATCGAAGAAAAAATCTCTGCTTTTCTCTACTAAATGATCACTCAAATGGTGGTTTTGTGTCTTAAATGCCAAGGAATAAGTTGCTAGCCCCTAATAAAAAAAGCTTGGCTTTAAAAATCTGCTCTGCTTTATGGCTTCTACTAATCCTTCCGTATAATAGCCGAGCTATTTTTTTTTTAAAAAAATGATTTATTTTAAAAAGCCCACAAGAGAGTTTCAAACTTATTTATATCTGCATCAACATCTGGAGTCTTTTCTATGCCTCTCCCCTGACTTTATATAACTGATTTAACAAGAGCTGTTAGAACTTTTTCTTTGAATGCAAATTCTTCCCTTTAGGCCTTTACAGTTTCCCAACGTGGGTGGGCTTAATTCATGTACTTTTTTTTTTTTTAAATCTTCCACGCCCTTTTGCCAACTCCATGGTGGAATTGACCAAAATAACCCTCTGAAATAATTTTTGACAGCCAGTTTTGCTTCATCCGAAACAGCGAGAGGAGGCAGAAAAAAAATTAAAGAGGCGACAGAGCAAAATAAAATAAAATTATAAAATAAAATAAAATCCTCACCGTGCCATCTTTCAGCCATTTTTGGAAATTCTCTTTACCCGGCTCAGGCTCCCCAATGTCTGGCCCACACTGGGCCTTGATCCATTGGATGAGAATCTGTTCCAGGTCAGGATCGTATTGTCGGTCAATCTTTTGCTGAACCTCCCGACTGAGTCCATAAGCAGGGCCTCGGTTTGCCATGACGCGAAGGTGGGTGGGTGGGTGATGTATTTCCAAAAAATGTGATCTGGGAGAGAGAGAAGGGAGGGAAGACAATTTTAGGATTAATTGACTGGGTATTCCAGAATTTATTAAGGTCCAAGACAGAGTTTCTTAACCTTAAAAACTTTTAAGGTGGATGGATTTCAACTTCCAGAATTCCCCAGCCAGCCTGCTTTAAGATGGGTGGACTTCAACTCCCAGAATTCCCAACCAATGTACTTTAAGATGGGTGGACTTCAACTCCCAGAATTCCCCAGCCAGCCTGCTTTAAGATGGATGGACTTCAACTTCCAGAATTTCCTAGCCAGCATGCTTTAAGATGGATGGATTTCATCTCCCAGAATCCCCCAGCCAGCATGCTTTAAGATGGGTGTATTTCAACTCCCAGAATTCCCCAGCCAGCATGCTTTAAGATGGGTGTATTTCAACTCCCAGAATCCCCCAGCCAGCATGCTTTAAGATGGGTGTATTTCAACTCCCAGAATTCCCCAGCCAGCATGCTTTAAGATGGGTGTATTTCAACTCCCAGAATTCCCCAGCCAGCATGCTTTAAGATGGATGGACTTCAACTTCCAGAATTTCCTAACCAGCATGCTTTAAGAGGAATGGACTTCAACTCCCAGAAGATGGATGGATTTCAACTCCCAGAATTCCCCAGCCAGCATGCTTTAAGATGGATGGATTTCAACTCCCAGAATCCCCCAACCAGCCTGCTTTAAGATGGGTGTATTTCAACTCCCAGAATTCCCCAGCCAGCATGCTTTAAGATGGGTGTATTTCAACTCCCAGAATTCCCCAGCCAGCATGCTTTAAGATGGATGGATTTCAACTCCCAGAATCCCCCAACCAGCCTGCTTTAAGATGGGTGTATTTCAACTCCCAGAATTCCCCAGCCAGCATGCTTTAAGAGGAATGAACTTCAACTCCCAGAAGATGGATGGACTTCAACTTCCAGAATTCCCTAGCCAGCATGCTTTAAGATGGGTGGACTTCAACTCTCAAGTTTACATCCATGCTGGCCAGGGAATTCTGGGAGTCAAAAGTCCACAAGTCCTCAAAGTTGCCAATTTTGGACCCTCCTGTTATAAATCAAAAGATCTAAAATCAAAGCACAGCAAAGAAACTCAAATGTGCAAAATAAAACTTTCCAAGTTTTGGCAAGGAAACTTCAGCTTTCGCCGCAGAAGACAGGTCTGCGACTCAAACCACCTGTCCTGATGTGCCTTTTGGCCCAGGAGCTGGAAACCAGGTGAGAATAGCTCTCCGTACGCGCTTAGGGTCATCTTTCTGACACCATCCAGATTGGCATCCGGAGCCAAGGGGATTAAGGGAAACGCTTCCACCAAAGCTGGTGATAAACGCTTTGGTCTGGATTCCTATCTCGGCAAGCCTGGCAACACCCCGTCTCCTTACTCAGCAGGGTGCGGCAAACCCTCCGATGAGATTCGAAACCGGATCTCCTGATTCACTTTCTAGACCCTGATTAAAAAACAGCCGTTTCGGACCCAGCTGGAGAAACGAATCTGGCCCTGTTTCTCTTCTCTTCTCCAAGCCTTGATCAGTTCCTCTCACTCCAGAAATGTGAGTTCGGAGTATAGGTAGTCCTTAACTTAACGACCACACAACGGAGCCCCAAATTTCCCATCACTAAGCAAGGAGGTTGTTAAGTGAGTCTCGCTCAATTTTACAACTTTTTTATTTTTAATTTTTACAAAATGAGATTTTGGGACAAGGGTAGAGAAGAGCAACTAAGGAGATTAAAGGCCTGGAGACTAAAAGGTATGAAAAACGGTTGCAGGAATTGGGTATGGCTAGTTTAATGAAAAGAAGGACTAGGGGAGACATGATAGCAGTCTTCCGATATCTCAGGGGCTGCCCCAAAGAAGAGGGAGTCAAGCTATTCTCCAAAGCATCTGAAGGCAGGACAAGAAGCAATGGAGGGAAACTAATCAAGGAGAGAAGCAACCTGGAATTAGGGAGAAATTTCTTAAAAGGACAATTAAGCAGTGGAACTACTTGCCACCAGAAGTTGTAGGTGCTTCATCACGGGAGGTTTTTAAGAAAAGACTGGACGGCCACTTGTCTGAAATGGCATAGGATCTTCTGCTTGAGCCGGGGGCTGGACTAGAAGACCTCCAAAGTCCCTTCCAACACTTATTATTCTATCTTCTAATTTCCTGATAACTAGAACAATTAACCAGTGGAACAGCTTGCCTTTCAGATGTTGTGAGTGACCCCATCACGGGAGGTTCTTAAGAAAAGACTGGACAGCCATTGGTCTGGCATGGTCTAGGGTAGGGGTCTGCAACCTTAAACACTCAAAGAGCCATTGGGACCCGTTTCTCACAGAAAAAACAAAAAACACAGGGAGCCACAAAACCTGAGTGGGCGTGGCCAACTCGACGTCACTCACTTCCACCAGTCACATGACCTCCTAGCCGTGCCTACCCAGCGGGTCATTAGGGCAGAGAACCGGTTGTTAAAAAACACTGGGAAACCACAAAATCCTTTTGATATCTCTCTCTCTCCCCCTTCCTCCTCCCTCTTTCTTCTCCCTCTCTCTCTGTATCTCTGTCTCTCTCTCTCCACTCTCTTTGTATCTCTCTGTCTCTCTCCACTCTCTATGTCTCTCCCTCTCTCTCCCTCTCTCTGTATCTCTCTATGTCTCTCTCTCTCCACTCTCTCTGTATCTCTCTATGTCTCTCTCTCTCCACTCTCTCTGTATCTCTGTCTCTCTCTCTCCACTCTCTCTCTGTCTCTCCCTCTCCCTCCCTCTCTCTGTATCTCTCTATGTCTCTTTCTCTCCCCTCTCTCTCTGTATCTTTGTCTCTTTCTCTCTGTATCTCTGTCTCTCTCTGTCTCTCTCCACTCTCTCTGTATGTCTCTCCCTCTCTCTCCCTCTCTCTGTATCTCTCTATGTCTCTTTCTCTCCCTTCTCTCTCTGTATCTTCGTCTCTTTCTCTCTGTATCTCTGTCTCTCTCTGTCTCTCTCCACTCTCTCTGTATCTCTATATGTCTCTCCTTCTCTGTATCTCTCCCTCTCTCCCCCTCTCTCTGTATCTCTCTATGTCTCTCTCTCTCCCCTCTCTCTCTATGTCTCTCCCTCTCTCTCCCTCTCTCTGTATCTCTCTATGTCTCTCTCTCTCCACTCTCTCTGTATCTCTCTATGTCTCTCTCTCCACTCTCTCTGTATCTCTCTGTCTCTCTCTCCACTCTCTCTCTATGTCTCTCCCTCTCTCTCCCTCTCTCTGTATCTCTCTATGTCTCTCTTTCTCCACTCTCTCTGTATCTCTCTATGTCTCTCTCTCTCCACTCTCTCTGTATCTCTCTGTCTCTCTCTCTCCACTCTCTCTCTATGTCTCTCCCTCTCCCTCCCTCTCTCTGTATCTCTCTATGTCTCTTTCTCTCCCCTCTCTCTCTGTATCTTTGTCTCTTTCTCTCTGTATCTCTGTCTCTCTCTGTCTCTCTCCACTCTCTCTGTATCTCTATATGTCTCTCCTTCTCTGTATCTCTCCCTCTCTCCCCCTCTCTCTATATCTCTCTATGTCTCTCTCTCTCCCCTCTCTCTCTGTATCTTTGTCTCTCTTTCTCCACTCTCTCTGTATCTCTTTCTGTCTCTGTCTCTCCACTCTCTCTCTGTATCTCTATATGTCTCTCCCTCTCTCTCCCTCTCTCTGTATCTCTCCCTCTCTCCCCCTCTCTCTGTATCTCTCTCTCTCTCTCTCTCTCTCTCTCTCTCTCCCCTCTTTCTCGGGAATCTTTGTCTCTCTCTCTCCACTCTCTCTGTATCTCTCTCTGTCTCTCTTTCTCCACTCTCTCTCTGTATCTCTCTATGTCTCTGTCTCTCCACTCTCAGCTCTATTCTGACTGGATTCTGAGATTCCTCTTTTGAAGAGCCCATCTTACAAGAAGTTGGGGAAAAAAAAAAAGAGCCCCTCAAGGGCCTGGCACACCCTAATTACCTGTGGCCCCCCCCACCCCTTTTTGCAAGACAAAAAGGATTCCAAGGCTCAAAGTTGGGGCAGGCCTGATGGGTTACATCAGCCTTACCTGGGGCAAATCCAAGGTGTTCTCCTGTGACTGGAGGGGATACCCGTTAATGGCTCCTCTCAGCCCCTCCCTCCTTTCTTCCGCGGTCCAATTCTTACATCATGAGCCTTGTGGCTTTGTTTTAAATGTTCCTCCGTCTCCAGTTCCAAATCTGATAAATGGGAAACCAGTTTCTCAAAGCAGGGTTAAAGGCAGAGATGCTTCGGCTAATTGTCTTTTAAAATAATAATAATAATAATAATTGCGAGCGGCAGATAATCTTTCTAACGCTCTTAGACTGAGTGGGTGCGAAGTCTGAAATATCTCCCCCACCCCACCCCATCTCTTCCTGGATGGATTTCCCACCAGACAGATCCTGTGGGGAGTTGCAAAGGGGGACAGGAGTGTCCACACCATTTTGGGGGGGCCCCCGTTGAGAAGATCAGCCCGTGGGAATTTTTCCAACATTTTTCCCGGGCGTCCCCATCAAGGCGCAGGTGAGGGATAGCGGGAGGGAGGCAGGGAAAAAAACCCAAACAGCTAATAGCCTTAGCCATCGAAACTGGCTGGGTGATCTTGGACCGATCACCAGGAGATGGTGAGTTCTAGTCCCACCTTAGGCATGAAAGCCAGCTAGGTGACTTTGAGCCAATCACAAGGAGACAGTGAGTTCTAGTCCCACTTTAGGCATGAAAGCCGATTGGGTGACTTTGGACCAATCATCAGGAGACAGTGAGTTCTAGTCCTGTCTTAGCATGAAAGCCAGCTAGGTGACTTTGAGCCAATCACTTGGAGACGGTGAGTTCTAGTCTTGCTTTATGCATGAACACCAGCTGAATGACTTTTGAATCCTCCTCTCTCTCAGCCCAGCCCACCTCACAGCGTTGTTGTTGTTGTTGTGGGGAAAATAGGAAGAAGGTGTGTTGGGAAAGTGTGTGTACGTTCCCAGCCTTGCATTATTTGTAAAAAAAAAAAATAAAAAAAAAATAAAGGCAGAATTCCGACAAGCAAACAAGTTAATCATCTGCAAGGAAGGACATACTATCCGTTTAGGCAAAAGTTTCTCAGACTTTCAGCTGGGTGGATTTCATGTCCCGGAATTGAAAAGAAAAAAAAAAGGTGGGGGGAGATTTCTTTTAAAGGAATCCCTCCAAGCAAACAACTTGGAAGGGGGGGGGGGGGAAACAGGAGAGAGCCACACAAAAGTTTTAAAGGGAAACGGAAATATTTAAGGGATGGAGAAAGGCTAACTCCTCTGGCCAAGATGCACAGTGGGTTTTTATATATATATATATATAGTTGGCATGGCTGTGGGAACCGACCTGCATATATATATATATATATATATATATATATACATATATATATATATATATATATATATATATATATATATATATATATATATATATATATATATATATATATATATTATATGCAGGTCGGTTCCCACAGCCATGCCAACTTTCCAGCCCCCCCTCCCCCTCCTCAGGGGCCTACCGAGACCACCCGCTGGCATCCATTGTCCCTTCCTCAGACAACACTACAGTCTTTGTATTTCTCGCTCAAACCGGGGGAGGCCCCTTCTGCTTTTGCAAAAACAGCCCCAGTTCCAAAAACACCACTTTCCTGCCCTAAGAAAAGCCGGGCTGATTTGTCCTTTTTAATATCCTGAAAAATAACTCGATGCTTCCCCCCACCAACTTCAAACTGGGATCAAAGTAGGCAGCAGCTGAATTATGAGAACGTAGTGTGGTCGCACCAAATCAGTATAAAGTGGTACTAACGCTTCATGCAATCGTTGATTCGGTTGATGCAACCGAGGATCGTGTGGGCTTTTTTTTTTTTGGCTACTGCAGCACACGGCCGGCTCACACTCAAACGGTTGTCTACTAGGACCAAGGTGGATAAAAATCAATGATTTTTTAAAAAAAATAAATAAAAAAAAATCAGATTTTTTTTAATTTAAATCGCATTTTTTTGAATTAAATCGGATTTTTTTGATTTTTATCGAATTTATTTTAATAAAAAACTTTTGGGGTCAAAATCTATCGTAAGATAGTTTTCTATTTAAGATACATAAATAGTTTAGTTTATTCCGGATGAAATGGAGCCTAGTTATGTAGCATGAGGGTGTATATTCTGCAACACTGGGACTATCGGTGAAGTCAACAGCGGGTCAAAGGAGTAGCAGAGGACAGTTGCTCTTTAAAAATTATGATTTAAATCGAGCTGATTTAAATCAAGCCTTTTTACTAGTGATTTAAATCATGATTTAAATTGTGATTTAAATCAACTCGGTTTAAATCAAATCCACCCTGACTAGGATATTTTTTTCTGGAGCTTTTCCTGATCAAAATAGCAAAATGTCCAATCCCAAGTCCTAAAAAAAACATCCAGGTGTGAAGTCCCAGAATCGCTAGCGGTTGGCTGCCCGAAATGGACTGCAACTCCCAGAATCCCCCTGCGTTGTGACCTAGGCTTACTGAGTCACTACAATACCCAATTAGTCCCCCCCAAAAAACCCTTTTCATTGTAACAGCTGAGAATTACTTTAATTCCCAGCTGAGTCCCAATTAGTTGCGAAAAAGGACTTCGGAAGAAGTCCTTCGGGGTAATCACCAGCCTTTATCTTCTTTGACACGTTGCCAAAGGGCTTACTTGGCAAAGCCCCACAGAGTTCAGAAACAAACAAGAGATGCCGACTGGAAACAGAGTTAGCAACGTTGCTTTCCTGCAAGAGGTCCCAAGTGCCTTGGTTTCTCTTTTAAGCCTTATGGGAAGGGCCAATCATCTCCTGGCCTTTCTCCAGAGTTGTCCCTTTTGCTTTAGCTTCTCTTGCCTTCTGGCAGCTCTTCTCATGCGCGCACTAGGAACAGGCTCCTCCTGTTCCTCTACCTCTCTGCTGTCTGACTCTGGGGGCTCCGGAGTCCGCGCATCACTCCCAGATGGCCCTGGCCCCATCTCTGCCTCCGACGCAGAGCCCTCGTCCGGGCCTTCCCCAGACTCCAGGACTGGCCCATGTTCCTCCCCAGCCTCCTCACTGCCCGACTACGCTGCCAGCTTGTGGACCACAACACCCTGTGTGTCAGCCAGGCTAACTGGATTTGCACATTCAGGTTACCTCGAGAGGGAAAAGTAGGCCAGCAGACACTATGCAAGTCCTATGAAGCCATGGTTTGCTTAATGATGGTTTACTGAACGAGATCCAGAGAACGAACATGTTTTAACCAAGTCAGGGGAAAACTCAGCAAGCGCATTACCCAGCAGACTTAAAGTTTCCTTAATGTTTTTTTTTTTTTAAATGTTGGCTTAGTGTGCTGTGTGAACCTAGAATGTGGCTAGGTTTTATTGCCAGTTTCATTGGGCAACCAAGGTGGGAAAAGAAAAACACAGCAAGCCATGTTGTGTGCGGAAGGAACAAGACGGCTTCAAGATTTGATTCTGCAACGAGAGGAAAACGGGGAGGCTTTGCGGATGTCAAAACAGACCCAAGTCGATGCAAAGGAAGTTAGAATTTACATTTTTTTCTTAGAAGAGATAAGTTTCCTGGAAGGAGGAAGAGGAGGAGGAAGAAGAAGAAGAAGAAAGAGAAAGGGGTGATTTCGGATTGCAAAGTTGCAATATTGTCCCAATCCGAGTTCAGGTAAGTCCTTGACTTACAACAGTTCATTTAGTGACCCTCCAAAGTTGCAACGGCGCTGAAAAAAAATGTGACTTGGGAGTGTTGTTCACACTTAACGACCTTTGCAGCAGTCATGTGATCAAAATTCAGATGCTTGGCGGCCGACTCGTTTTTATGACAGTCACAGTGTCCCAAGATCACGTGATCCCCTTTTGCAATCAAAGTTAAGTTCTAACAACCGGGTTACCGATGTATCAACTGCAGTGGTTCGCTTAACGACGCTGGCGAGAAAGGCCATAAAAATGGAAGGATGTGATAAAAAATTCCAATTTAAACGAATTTAAACTATTTAAATAACTTCCATTTAAAATGGAAGGATGTTATAATAATTCCATCCATTATTCCAGACAAGGAAGAATGGATGGAAACTTACCAAGGAGAGATTCAACCTGGAAATAAGGAGAAATTTCCTGACAGTGAGAACAATCAACCCATGGAAGAGAAGTTGCCTTCGGAAGTTGTGGGAGCTTCATCCCTGGAAGCTTTCAAGAAGACACTGGACTGCTATCGGTCAGAAATGGTGTAGGGTCTCCTGCTTAGGCAGGGGGTTGGACTAGATGACCTCCGAGGTCCCTTCCCACTCCGTTCATCTGAATCTGTCTAAGCCTCACGCTTCACCACAGAAATTTTTTTGGGGCTCGGTCGTGGTTTTAAATCGAGGACTACCTGTAACCCCAGCAGAGAAAGCCTCTGCAACGGAGATTCAGTCCCAGAGCAAAACAACGACAATGACAACATTACAAAAAATTAAAAAAAAAAGAAGAAGAAAAGAAAAATATGCCCAGAAGCAGAACTTCTGATATGATACAGGAAACTAAGAATTATGAGCAAAGTGGAGACCGGAGAGGGAAGGGAAGGAATGAACCAGAAGTGGAACAGTGTGCAAAACAGGATGTGTTTCTCTCTCTCTCTGTGTGTGTATGTGTGTATAGCCTGGGAGGTGAGAGATCACAACCGGTAGCTGCCGTTGTTGAAAAGCAATCCGCAGGCCTGCTCCTGCCCTTCCCCCCCTCCCCGCCACCAACCGTTGACAAACGTAAGCCAAGCCTCCATGTACAGTCGCAGTATATCTGCCCTTAGACTGTGTTAATCCGCAGTGGGCTCTGCTTTGATTTTGAATTGGCCTCCGGCCTGCGGTTTAAAAAAAACAAAACAAAAACCAACCCAGATTTTTAGGGGCTTCAGCAGGGCGCAACCCAGACCACAGCTTTTCTGGAGAAACCTTGATTTTGCATAAATCTGAAAAAACAAAAAAAAAAAGGTTCAGCAGAGGAACTTAACCACAGTACGGCTGTTATGCAAAATAGACCTTTGCATAGACTCGGGCTGGTGCTTTGGCATCGGTCCCCAAGTTTGGAAATCACCTGGAACCAAGCCTTGATTTCTGCGTGGAAAAAAAAAATCTCTGCAAATGTTCGCTAAGTCTTTCTGAAAGCCGAGTGAGGCTCAGAAGCCGGGAAAGGGTCTTGAAAATGTGCCATCCCGGCTTCTTAAGATCTCTGCATTTTTGACAATGACAATACAGGTAGTCCTCGAAATGACGACCGCAGTTGGAACTTGAAGGTCCATTGCTAAGCAATAGCAGTAACACTTAGCACTTACCGTGTTACCCCAAAAATAAGAACATGTCTTATATTTTTTTTTGAACCCTGAAATAAGCGCTTGGCCTTATTGCCATGCGCTCAAAAGCCTGATTGGACTTATTATCAGGGGAATGTCTTATTTTGGGGGAAACAGGGTATCTCTTATCTATCTCTTATTTACCTACCTACCTACCTACCTACCTACCTACCTTCCCTCCCTCCCTCCCTCCCACCTATCTATCTATCTATCTATCTATCTATCTATCTATCTATCTATCATCTATCTATCATCTATCTACCTACCTACCTACCTATATATCTCATCTATCATCTATCTCTATCTATCTATCTATCTATCTATCTATCTATCTATCTATCTATATCTATCATCTATCTATCTATATCTATCTATCTATCATCTATCTATCTATCTATCTATCTATCTATCTATCTATCTATATCTATCATCTATCTATCTATATCTATCTATCTATCTATCATCTATCTATCTATCTATCTATCTATCTATCTCTATCTATCATCTATCTATATCTATCTATCTATCTATCTATCTATCTATCTATCTATCTATCTATCGTGTTATCCCAAAAATAAGACCCTGTCTTATATTTTTTTAAACCCTGAAATAAGCGCTTGGCCTTATTGCCATGCGCTCAAAAGCCTGATTGGACTTATTATCAGGGGAATGTCTTATTTTGGGGGAAACAGGGTAGTACCACTCTATAAAGCCTTAGTAAGACCACACCTAGAATCCTGCGTCCAATTTTGGTGACCACACTATAAAAAGAAATGTTGAGACTCTAGAAAGAGTGCAGAGAAGAGCAAGCAGGATGATGAGGGGACTGGAGGCTAAAACATATGAAGAACAGGAAGTGGGTATGTCTAGTTTAATGAAAAGAAGGACCAGGGGAGACATGATAGCCATGTCCCAATATTTGAGGGGCTGCCACAAAGAGGAGGAAGGGGGTCCAGCTATTCTCCAAAGCACCTGAAGGCCAGACAAGGAATAACGGATGAAAACTGACCAAGGAGAGGTCCAACCTAGAAATAAGGAGAATTTTTCTGACAGTGAGAACAATCAACCCATGGAACAGAAGTTGCCTTCGGAAGTTATGGGAGCTTCATCATTGGAAGCTTTCAAGAAGAGACAGGGCAGCCATCTGTCAGAAATGGTATAGGGTCTCCTGCTTGGGGGGCGGGTTGGACTAGATGACCTCCAAGGTCCCTTCCATCTCTGTTAATCTGAATCTGCCTAAGATGATCAAAGGCCTGGAAGCTAAAACATACGATGAACGGTTGCAGAAACCGGACGTGGCTAGTCGTGAAGAGAAGGACCAGGGGGAGACATGATGGCAGTCTTCCAATATTTGAGGGGCTGCCCCAGAGTGTCTGAATTTTGATCCCATGATCCTGGGGAACGCTGCCAAGGTTGAACTGGAAAACGGTCGTAAGTCCCATTTCTCAGCGTCGTGGTAACTTTCAATGGTCTACTCAAGCAACTGTTGTAAATTGAGGACTCCACCTCCTTGGTTGTAGAGAATGAAGGAAATTTCCCGGTGCTAATCAATCAGGGTTAGCTAATCCCATCCCAGCTGGCTTCCCCCCCGCAAAAAAAACCCCCCACTGCAACCAGGGCTTTAGCAAACCGAGTTTATTAATTAATTTATTAACTCAATTTGTATGCCGGCCCTTTACGAAGACTCAGGGCGTCTTCGGAGAGTTAAATTCAGCAAGGAAGGAAGGAAGTTTGAATTTGCAGAAAGTTTTAAGGCGTGGCGGGTCCATTAATTGAAGAAATCATGCCAAGTGCAGAATTGCACTTGGGGTCTGAGTAGCTATGAGCAAGGTGACCTCAGAAGATTCAAAATGTGGCATTATGGGGGGAAAAAAAAGCGGGGGGAAAAGGAACTGATGTTGGTTAACACCCCAAAACCACACCAGTGGCACATTCTCATTTAGCAGGGACAGGAAGGAGTGGAGCAGCGAGATGTGTAAGTCAGAAGCCGCAACGGTTGGAGAGAAACTTCCTGAGTTGTTTTTTTTTTTTTTTTTCCCCTTTTCTTAAATATACAAAGCCTTGTTGTAGCAACGGAGATTTTTATTTATTTTTTTCGCAGGCTTTTCGGGATGCAAAAACCATCCAAGTCCAGCCACCGATTTCCGTTTCGCTAGCCAGAGAGATGCATTGGGGGAGGAAGTTCACAGCCAGGACACAGTTGCAAATAATGTTTTTCATCGGTTTATTCCTCCGGGGAATTGGAGGTAGACTGTGCCTAAGCTGGGAGGTTCCACTGCCAAAGAGCTTCAGCGAAACCTAATTTAGAAGATGGAGCCTTATTTTAAATCCGACCTAACAGTATTTGTCCTAACTCGGATTTTCTGTTCTGGCCACGTTGTGACGATGATCGCGTGACTTTAGGATACCGCAATTTGAGGGATGCAAGATTTTGGATTTGGAAAACATTTGGAAAAATGTTGGGAAACTGATCAACCGCCAACAGATCAATTGATAATCCAAAAAATCTATAACTGTGCGGAAATGGACAAACTAACATTTGAAATGAAGGATAAGATACACTCAAAATGTTATATAGCATGGCATAGGTGGTATGATTGGATAACTCGTAGAAATGAGGGTAGATGTAAAATTCTGTACGATAATAATAATAATTAACAAATATGCACCGTTAATAAGATAATGGACGTGTGACCAAAGTCACTTTTTCTTTTTATGTAGTGTCGTCTGAATATTTTATATGTTTAATAAAGTTTTGTTTTTAAAATAAAATAATAAAAAAAAAAAGATTTTGGATTTGGCCAACAAAGGGGGAAAAAATAATAATTTCAAATGCAAAATTTTGGGATGCAAAAAAAAAAAAACCCTTTCCAAATCTGGGATGCTGCGATGGTCAGAAATGGGAGGACCTGTTCATAAGTCCCTTCTTTTAAGAGTTGTTGTAACTTTGAATGGTTGCTACATGAATGGTCATAAGTTGAGGACTACCCATATCATTTCCAGCTTTACTTTGGCTCTGCTGGGTCACAGGAAGGAAACGACAGGTAATCCTCAGTTTACAACCATTTGTTTAGTGACCTGTTCCAAAGTTACAACGGCCCCGGAAAAAAAAATGACATGACCATTTTTCACACTTACGACCACTGCAGCATTCCCCCATGGCCGCATAATCAAAATTCAGAGACTTCGCAGCTGTCCTGTATTTATTGACCACTGCAATGTCCCAGGGTCCTGCGATACCCCCTTTTGCGACTTTCCAAACAAGTGAAATCAGGAAGCCAGACTCACTTAACGACCATGTGACTAATTTAAAACCATTTCGGCGATTCCCTTAAAAAACTGTGGCAAGAAAGTCCGTACAACGGGGGCAAAAACTCATTTAACGACCGTCTGGCTTAGCTGTGGAAATGTTGGGCTTGGCCGCGGTCCGAAGTCAAGGACTTGCCAGCTGTTGTGGCTGTTTGTTTTTTTTTTAAACCCATTCATGAAAACATGCCCAGGTAAGGAAGGAATGCAAGCCTTACCTGGGCATTTTGGGAAAACAAAATAGACCAGCAAAGTTAGCTTGATGCAATGGGAAACCCTTGCCTGCCTGCCTGCCTGCCTGCCCATCCTTCTGCCAGTAGAGCTGAGTTGGCACACACACAAACATATATATATATATATATATATATATATATATATATATATATATATATATATATATATATATATATATATATATATATATACACACCCACAAACTCAGAATATAAATTCCCGCCTTGCCACAGATAAGGAAGCAGGAAGGATTAAGCCCCACACCCAGTTTCTCAGCCTTGCAGCTCAAAAGATTTAAAAGAAGTTCAGGATTGGCTGATTAGCCACACATTGTGTGTTTGTGCATATGTGTGTGTGTAACAAACCCTTCCATGCCTGAAAAAAAAAAAAAAGAGAGAGAGAGACAAAGCTAGCAATCCTGCCCCCTCCCCAATTCTTCCCCCCCAGACCAATTTCTCTTTCTATTATTTTGCTTTCCTTGATCCTGTTGGGCCAATTTTTCCAAGCCTCAGCAATCTTAAGATGGGGGGACTTCAACTCCCAGAATTCCCCACCTCCTCCGTCCCCTGGGACAGTGCACCCTCCATAAAAACAGGAAGTCCTCGACTTACAACAATTTTCGCTTAATGACCGTTTAAAATGAACACCCGGCAGCGGAAAAAAAGTGACTTTTGAGCGTTTTTCACAGTTAATTTTTTTTTTTTAAATTTTTGATTTATATGCCGCCCTTCTCCGGAGACTCAGGGCGGCTTACAATGTGCTAAGCAATAGTTACGACGGTGACTCACGGGATCGAAATTCAAGACACTTGGCAAGCGGTTCATAATTACGACGGTTGCCCTTTCAGCTAAAATTACAATTTCTGTACCTCCTTTTTTGCCGTAACATTTATTTTCATCTATTTTGTACCAATATTACCCTTCGTTTTCATCTCTATTTCTGACCAAATTCCATTTCCCCTTTTATTCTATATTAACCCCTTTTTCCCATTATCATCTAATTTTTATATCCATCATCAAATTAATTAATGATGTGGTGTTACAGTTATTTAATTCTTATATTAATAATAAACCCACTCATTTTATAACATACATTTCCTTAACTAATATCATGGCTCATGAATTAATTAGGGCATCTTTCGGAAACTTGACACGATCCAACATTTTAATATAAATCAATTGATTACATAGATATCTTTTTCATTTATATATGAACCAGAAGGGAAAAAAAAACTTAGTTGAATTTAAAAATATTCTAACTATTATCCTCTAATCATATAGCTTTCCCCCTGTATTATTCCAAATCATCACTCAATCGTTTGTACACACACCACTATTAAAAACATTTCAATTATTATTCCAATTATTTTTCAATTCATTTTCACCATCGTATGATTTAACATTATTTCTTACTACAATTTATATTTCAATTCTAGTTGTATACATCATATTCCCCTTTCATTTCTTTCCTTTTTTCCCTTTCCCTTTTTATTTTTACCTTTTTCTTTCCCCGTTTTTCTTTTTGTGCCTTAAAATCCTGATCTCTCCTGTTTTGCCCTATATTTCCCGTTGTTCCCCCTCTCTTTTCTCTCTCTCTCTCTTTTTTGTTTCATGACTGTTTATTCTACTATTTTTCCCAGTTTTACCATCCCTTTGGCGACCTTCTGAAAAAGTCAACGGGGAAGGGAGATTCGCTTAACAACCGGGTTATGAACTGACTCGCTTAACAACCGTGGCAAGAATTGAGTATCGACTGCCAGTGATGCCTTTAAGAACTGCGGCGAGAAAGTTTGTAAAACAGGGTCAAAACTCCCTTAACAAACGTCTCGCTCAGCGACAGAAATGTTGGGGCTCCATTGAGGTGAGGATTACCTGTACATGCCAGTTGCCAAGTGTTCAAATTTCAAAGAACCAACACAGTTCTAGGCTGCATTAACAGAGGGATAGAATCAGGATCACATGAAGTGTTAATACCACTTTATAAGGCCTTGGTAAGGCCACACTTGGAATATGGCATCCAGTTTTGGTCACCACGATGTAAAAAAGATGCAGAGACTCTAGAAAGCGTGCAGAGAAGAGCAACAAAGGTGATTAGGGGACTGGAGGCTAAAACATACAAAGAACGGTTGCAGGAACTGGGTACATCTAGTTTAATGAAGAGAAGGACTAGGGGAGACATGAAAAATTCCTATTCTACTCTATTCTAATCTATTCTATTCTACTCTACACTCTCTACTCTACTCTATACACTCTACTTTACTCTCTACTCTACACTATTCGCCACTACTCTACTTTACTCTATACACTCTATACACTCTACTCTACTCTACACACTCTACTCTACTCTACACTCTCTACTCTACTCTGTACTCTCTACTCTACTCTACTCTATACACTCTTATCTACTCTACTCTACTCTACTCTACTCTATACACTCTACTCTTCTCTACTCTTCTCTACTCTACTCTACTCTACTCTACTCTACTCTACTCTACTCTACTCTACTCTACTCTACTCTATAATAGCTGTCTTCCAATATCTCAGGGGCTGCCCCAAAGAAGAGGGAGTCAAGCTATTCTCCAAAGCACCTGAAGGCAGGACAAGAAGCAATGGGTGGAATCTAATCAAGGAGAGAAGCAACTTAGAACTAAGGAGAAATTTCCTGACAGTGAGAACAATTAACCAGTGGAACAACTTGCCACCAGAAATTGTGAATGCCCCAACACTGGAAGTTTTTAAGAAGAGGTTGGATAACCCTTTGTCTGAAGTGGTATATAGAGTTTCCTGCCTAAGCAGGGGGTTGGACTAGAAGACCTCCAAGGTCCCTTCCAACTCCGTTATTCTAAATGAAATTTTGACCGCGTGACTGTTGGAATGCTGCAACGGTCGTTAACTGTGAAAAACAGTCAGAAGTCCCGTTGTCATCGTAACTTCGAAGAGTCCCCAAACGAAGGGTTGCAATTCTACCTGTACGTTTCTAGTTGTACAGGTCAGGTAGAGAGCGACCAATTTATTATACGCTTGAGGAAGGAAAAAACGAACCAGCCATCGGCCTTAAGAAAGTGATCCTTGTTTAACCTTTGAAATATTTGTTCAGCCGCCACCACCCTGCCTTCTAACCGCAACGGTGCAAAAATGCAGAAGGCAAACAAAAGGTGCCCGTCACACCTATTGTGGGTCAAACAACAACAACAACAACACAAAGAAAAATCAGTTCAGGATTTCTGCGTCCGACGTCAAAGGAGATTGAGAAAGCTGGCCCAGATCTCTTCTCAAAGCCGATCCTTTTTTGCAAACCTGATTCGGAAGGGAAGATAAAAGCTACAGGTCGTCTTTTGGACTTACGACCGCAATTGAGCCCCAAATTGATGTCGTTAACGCGGGGACAAGTTGTTAAGTGGCCCCGTTTTACGGCATTTCTTGCCACCGTTAAACGAATCACTGCCGTTTTTAAGTTAGTAAAACCCGGTTGTTAAGTGAATCACCATTGATTTTGTTTGTCAGAAGGTTGCAAAAGGGGATTGCGTGATCCCGGGATGTTGCAACCGTCATACGTGTGAAAAACAGTCATAAGTCACTTTCCCCCCCCCCCAGTGCCGTTGTAAACTCCAAACGGTCGCTAAATGAACGGCTGTAAGTCGAGGCCTAACCTGTACAGAATCCACAAACGAATCGAATCCTGCAGGAATATTTCTACCGATCCTGGTCTCTTGTCTGTTTCGGCAAGAAAGCTTTGAGGGTCACCTATCATGTTAAAATTTCCCATAATGCCCTTTGCTGATGTAAGCATTGCTCCCAGGGCATTGTGGGAATCCAAGCTTGCCTTCAGGAGTGGTAGCAGCTTCATCCCTGGAGGCTTTCAAGAAGAGACTGGACTGCCATATGTCAGAAATGGTGTAGGGCAGTGATGGCTAACCATTTTGCTGTCGCGTGCCAAAAGTGGGAAGTGTTGGGGGGTTACACATGCGTGTGGCCACACCCATAATTCAATGCACCCTGCCCCCCCACGTGCTCCCCCGCTTTTGGCACACAATGGCAGGGTGGGCCCAGTAGGCCCATTTTTCGGCCTCCCCAGGCTCCGGAGGCTTTCTTGGCGCCTGGGGAGGGCGAAAAACAACCTTCCCCACTTCCTCACTTCCCCAGGGCCCTCCAGAGGCCAGAAACAGCCTGTTTGCCGACTTCTGCTCCCACTGGAAAGCATGTTTTTTGCTCTCCCCAGACTCCAGAGCCTTTCTAGGAGCCTGGAGAGGGTGAAAACGGCTGTCAGCACTTCAAGCTGCATTTACCCTAGTGCTGACATAAGAAGGAGAAGCGGAGGCGTCTGGAAAGGGACGTTTGACTTTTCACCTACTTATTTTCCCTGGAGATAATATCCCCTAGGAGATGGGATGGGAGGGGGGAAATTCCTTTGAGCTGGAGCAGTAGATTAGGGGGTAGAGTGACTTGGAAGATGGCCAATGAGTGCAGAGGAGTGGGGAAAGGAAAAGGAGGGTTTTGGGTCAGGAAGTCAGTGTTGGCTGCGATGGAGTCGGAGTTAGAATGTTGTGCTTAATAAATGGGAGTTTTTCATCAAAGACTTTGTTTGAAATGCAATTTATTTGAGACGACCTCGAAACGTGACAATGGCCTTCCCCACCTCTCCGGAGGCCAGAAATGGCCCGTTTGATCAACTTCCGGTAGGATCGGAAGGCCTGTTTTTTGCTCTCCCCAGGCTCCAGAGCCTTTCTAGGAGCTGAGCTAGGGCAATGCTTGCATTCCCACTGAGACAGCTCCGCGTGCCATAGGTTCGCCATCACGGGTGTAGGGTCTGCTGCTTGGGCGGGGGGTTGGACTAGATGACCTCCAAGGTCCCTTCCAACTCTGTTCACCTGTTATCCTCCCAAGGGCCGTGTGCAGCTCGGCGATGATTGGACTGCATCAGCTTCCCACACTGAATAAAGACCTCGTCTTGCAGCCATTCGTTTACCGACCGAAGTTCCTGAACAAAGTGAGTTACAAGTGGTCCTCACAACTTCTGACCGTTCCAATATCCCAACGGGCATGCGATAAAAATTGGCGGCATGGTTGCAGCATCCTGACAGTCTCATCTGTCAGAGGGTCTGCTCCTTGGGTGGAGGGTTGGACTAGATGACCTAAAAGGTCCCTGCCTTGTAGGTCATCTGTTTATCTGTTTATCTGTTAACCACTATTTGCGATTTTCCCAGCCAGCTTCCGACAAGCAAAGCCAAAATGGGGGGGGACGGGACCGGATTTGTTTAATGACCATTTGATTCTCATTTAACAACCACCTAAGGTTGTAAAAGGAGGCGTGACTCGCTTAACAACTGCCTTGCTTAGCCGGGGGAATTCTGCTCCCAACTGTCGTTGTAAGTCAAGGATTGCCTTGCTCCTGATCAATATAGGTGTGGCTTTTGAACGAAAGTCCAACTTTGCAAAGCTTACACAACCCGCTGTAATTATAAAAAAAAAAGGGAGGGGAAGTCTGCCAGGCCTAGCACGACCCAAGCCACGCGGGTCTGTTCAGTAAGCCACGATTCCACAAACCACGGTTTGATTGCGTGAAAAATGCAAGCGGACGAATTCCCACCCCCTCAACAAACCGAAGCTTTTTTTTTTGATTTTGTTTTTTTCAAACCCTGCAAAGGGGAAAGGAGGGGGGGAGGGGAAATTCCTTCATTTGGTTTTATATTAGTTTTTTGAAAGCTTGCACAACCAGCAGAGATATTTATTTAAATTAACTTCGGGCTTTATTGGAACCTCATTGGAAGGACTCCGATCCCGGGGAATTGTATGTCAGCAAAAATGTGGAGTTGTTTTTTGTTTTTTTGCTCTTTCGAGGTCAAAAGTTTTATCGTTTGGCTCTCAAGCTCTAAGTTAAGAAAGAAATTCCATTTTTTTTGCATCGAAAAAATAAAAATGACAGGGCCTCCAAGAGATAAGCAAATGCCATTTTCGGTGTGGTTTCTAATATAGCTAAGACTTGTGAGAGTTCGCTTAGTGACCATTACATCGGCACTGAAAAAATGTGGACGGATGGCCGTTTTTCACAATTAACGAACTTTGCAGCAGCGTCCCCAGGATCTGACGGTCAGCAACTGGTTTCGTATTTATGACCGTTGCGGTGTGTGTCCCAAGGTCACACAATTCCCCTCTGGCCACCTTCTGACGATCAAAGTCAAGGGGGAAGTCAGATTCACTTAACAACCGGGTTACTAACTTAACAGCTGCAGTGAATAACTTAGCGATGGCGGCAAGAGAAGTCGTAAAATCGAGGCACTTAACAAATGTCTCGCTTAGCGACAGGCTTTCAAGAAAAGAAACTGGACTGCCATTTGTCAGAAATGGTGTAGGGTCTCTCGCTTGGGCAGGGGGTTGGACTAGATGACCTACAAGGTCCCTTCCAACTCCGTCCCACTTAACAATGGAAATTTGTCTCGCTTAACAAATGTCTCGCTTAGCAACAGACGTCTGGGGCTCAATTGTGGTCGTAAGCCGAGGACTACCTGCAGACTGCGGAGTGCTTCGAATTAGCTCTCCCTTCCCCCTTTTGTTTCCTGAAAATTAAATTTGAAAAGATTGCAACATTTTTTCCCCCTGCTGATTAAATTCCAACTAAGCATTTATAGATAGGAAAAAAGGCGGTTGTTAAGTGAGTCCTGTCTGGGTTTTATTACCCCCTTTTTTATTTGGCCACTGTTGTTAAGCGAATCCAGCTTCCCCCAATATCCTATTGTGCAGGGTATAGAAAACAAAAATGAAGCATAAAAGCTTTATTTGCCTGTCATATTAAAAGCCAAGGTGGCAGATACAAGGATTTTCTTCCTACTGGGTGCAACTCCGGCTATGGAACTCCCTGCCACAAGATGGCAATTTTGGACAGCTCAAAAAGGCCGGCCTGTAACACGCCTGTTCTCTTCAAAAACGGTCGTTAGGAGAAACTGGATGCTGAAATGGAGAATTTGCAGCGTGGTAAGGCAGGTCTGGCATTAGCAGACCCTATCCAAATAATAAAACGGGGAATAAGAGTCCCTTGGGAGTTGGGCGGCATAGAAATGCGACCAAATAAATAAATAAATAAATAAATAAATAAATAAATAAATAAATAAAATTTTAACCCTGCTGTTGGTTTACCTGTTAACTCTCTTTTCTCATATGTAGTAGATAGAGGGCAGGTTAAATTGGTTAGAAGTTTATAAAAAGTTTTTATTTTATAAAAAGTTTATAAAAGCTTTCCTAGTACGCTTTGATAGCTTATTAGTAACCTCGACTATCACTAAGCGTTGTTATCGTTTTATTCTTGATGAATGTAATTTATTCTCCTTACGTACACTGAGAGCATATGCACCTAAAACAAATTCCTTGTGTGTCCAATCTCACTTGGCCAATAAAGAATTCTATATTGAAAAGTAGGCCTGCTTTGCAACAAAGGGGGAAACTATTATTACTGCAATATCTATCTATCTATCTATCTATCTATCTATCTATCTATCTATCCATCTTCAACTTGGTGGGGACGACACAATATATGTATATGTGTTTTTTGTCTCTCGTCTTTTACAATGCACTTTTGAAATTGTCAGTTCCGGCTTTTTTGTGTGTGTGCAAAATGTCCTTTTTGTTTGCAGCTCGTATTTTAACTTTCTGACTAAAATAAATTATTGGGAGTGGGTGGTGGGGGAGAAAGAACAATGCAACAGGTACACACCTCCACCATATCTCAGCTTCCAAGGTTGCAACGGTTACGACGGCCCTGCGGGGCAGACCACGCCCTCCCCCAAGCATAAGCTGACCCACAGCCAGCCAGCCAGCAGGGAGTTGCCCCCCAACGAATGACGCACCGCTGGTGGGGAGAGACAATCCCCAGCCTCCCTCTTTCAACCACCTTGTTTCCCGACCCGCAGAGACAAGCCAGGGTGCGAATCAGTTGGGTCAGCAACCCCCCCCACCCCACAGCCTTTCCTTCTCCCCCACCCCCAGCAAGTTTAAGCAGAAATCTGGTTTCGTCATCCTTGCATTCCAGACTTTTGCCAGAGATCAGCTAAGGACGAGTCTCGGTGGAAAGAGCCAGGATACAATGAAGGGGAAGGAAAAAACTGCTTTAGGAAAGCGTCCAAATTGTCTTAACTTTCCAGAAGGGTCCAGCCGGCAGCCTTCACAGAGCCGGTGTTGTTTTTTTTTGGGGTAGGGGCATAAATAAGCAGAATTACTCCGTTTTCTCACCCTTCTCAAACCGCATTCTCATTTTCTCCCCTTTCCTGGTTTATGGAGCTGTTCCTAGCCTCAGATTGCTAAATCCCTCCTTTCGGTCTCTGTCGCTTTGCAAACTATTTTGCCAACCAACCGAGTTGGAAGGGGCCTCGTAGGGTCATCTAGTCCAACCCCCTACCCTCTCCCCCCCCCAGCCAAGCAGGAGACCCTATACCATTTCTGACCGATGGCAGTCCAGTCTCTTCTTGAAGGCCACGAGGGATGAAGCTCCCACAACTTCCAAAGGCAAGCTTGAATTCCCACAATGCCCTGGGGGCAATGCTTACATCAGCAAAGGGCATTATGGGAAATTTTAACGACAACAGTAGCGTCCAATTTTTAAGATCTGTGGACTTCAACTCCCAGAATCCCCCCAAGCCGGCTTTGGCTTGGCCGGCTGGGGAATTCTGGGAGTTGAAGTCCATAGATCGTCCAAATGGCCAAAGGTTGGACACTCCTACAATCTTCTCACGTCTGGGTCTGTAAGGCCAACTGACCAGAAAATAGAGAGAGAGAAAGAGAGAGAGGATAGGGATGGTGGATAAATTAGAAGCATTATTCCTATTTTTTTAAAAAAATAATTATACTCTTGAGGGCCTTTTGAAGGGGTGTGCTAACCAATTTAGGGGGACGGCGGTGTGGAGGGTTGGTTGGCTGTACAGATGTTCACGAACTACAAGGCCAGAGCCAGGGAAAAGGAGGCAGGGAGTAATGCACATCTGGGCAGGGAGCTCCCGCTCCTGCCCCCAAAGGCAAGGGGCACATATAAAGTTATCTGACTCTTGAAAAAGACAGCTGACCAACATCGAAGAGCCGGATAGCCGTTTCAGAAGAAAAAGCTGGCTGTTTCACTCAATCATAGCTTGTTTGGCAACCCTTTAACTGTACAAACCCAACATTGGCTTGGGGTTGTGCCAGATGTTAACTCAGCCATAACAGTGGGGTGCCATGCAAAGGCAGTTTGTGGGGGTGTGGGGGTGTGTCAAAAGGCAGCAAATCAACTGTGGCCCTGTGGAACAGTGACCAAAGAAAGCCTGCAAACATCCAGACAGCCACCAGAGGGCGCCAAAACCATATCTTTTACGCGGCCACCTAGCGGCTGTCTGGAGAATCTCAGCCCAGCTCTTATAAGCTAATTTCTAAAACCTGCTTTTCTTTGCCAACTTGGGTCGCAGAAAGATTTTGGCAAAAGGGGTCAGGAGAAGACCCTCCCAACGCTCAAGGACTACAAGTCTCATCGTCCCTTTAGCAGCAACATGGGAGTTTCAGTCCCAAACGATAAGGCAACGTCCCCCCCAACCCCAAAAAGGCCAACAGAAATGGGAGAGAAAGGGAAAGGGAAAGAAAGAAAGAGAGAGAGGAGGAAGGAAGGAAGGAAGGAGAAAGAGAGAGACAGAAAGAAAGAAAGAAAGAAGGAAGGAACGAAAGAAAGGAGAGAGAAAGGAAGGAAGGAAAGAAAGGAGAAACAAAAAGAAAGAAGGAAAAAAGAAAAGGAAAGGAGAAAAAGAGAGAGAAAGAAGGAAGGAAAGAAAGAAAGAAAGGAGAGACAGAGAGAGAAAGAAGGAAGGAAGGAAAGGAAAGAAAAGAGAAAGTTGAATTGAATTGAATTGAATTAATCATATTTCTATGCCGCCCAACTCCCAAGGGACTTTTGAAAGAAAGAAGGAAGGAAGGAAAGAAAGGAGAAAGAGAAAGAAAGAAGGAAGGAAGGAAAGAAAGAGAGAGAGAAAGAAAGAAAGAAAAAGAAAGAAAAAGGAGAAAGGGTGGGGGAAGAGAAGAAAGGACGGGAACACCGAGCGAGGCGGAGAAGGGCGTGGGAACCCTGGAGGTCATCCACGCGGCCAGCCCAGAGCTTTTGCAAAAGCCGCGTGCGAAAAGGAGAGAATCTTCCCCACCGTTTCCACGTAGAAGAGAAGTAAACCCACAAGCTTGGGCGTTTTCCAGAGAGCCCCCACCCCACCCACCCCAAGATCACCTGGGGGTCCCCTTTTCTCCCCTGTCCTTCCCCCACCCCCCCACCCCAAGACTTACCTTCCTCCGCAGAGTTGTGGCTGCGAGCGCTGCCGGATTAAGCAAAGCCGCGCCTTACTCTCGCCTCCCACGCCCGGCTCTGGCTTTTTAAGGCTGATGTCAGCGCTCCTCCGAGGCGGCGACGCCTCCCCCGGGGGCAGGAAAAAGAAAAAAGAAAAAAGAAAAAAAAAAAAGAGAGAGAGAGAGAGAGAGAAGAGAAACTCAAGGGGAAGAATCGGGAGAGGCTTTCAAGGCGCAAAGTGCCAATTCCTTTCCATGGAGGAAAAAAAGCCTTTAGAGAAGAGCTTACTCCGGAGTAAGCCGCAGGAGAGCGGCTTTGCAGCGGCGATTGCTCTCGAGGAGAGGGATTTGTAGCAGTTAACAGAGCTGGGAAGGGACCTTGGAGGTCATCTAGTCCAGCCCCCGGCTCACAGCAAGGAGACTGAGCTAGGGATTCGAACTGCCGGACCTTTCTGATCGACAAGCTCAGCGTCTTTAGCCCCCGAGCCGCCCCCCCCCCCGAGGAAAGGAAGGATTACCCTTGATGGACACACACCCATTTGTCTGAAATGGGATTGGGCTGCAGGGGGTCGGACTAGAAGACCTCCAAAGGCCCCTTCCGAATTCTGTTATTCTGTTAAACCCGTTTAAAAAGAATTTAATGCCTTGTGTGTCCAATCACACTTGGCCAATAAAGAATTCTATTCTATTCTATTCTATTCTATTCTATGCTATTCTATGCTATGCTATGCTATGCTATCCTATCCTATCCTATCCTATCCTATCCTATCCTATCCTATCCTATCCTACCCTACTCTACTCTACTCTACTCTACCCTACCCTATTCTATCCCAGAATCTTATTGTCTTCTCTTCTCTTTCTCTTTCTCTCTTTCTATTTATTATTTATTTATTTATTTATTTATTTATTTATTTATTTATTTATTTATTGATTGGCTCGATTTATATGCTGCCCTTCTCCGGAGACTCAGGGCGTCTTACAATACGTTAAGCAATAGCCTTCATACTTTTGTATATACCTGCTTAGTAGGGCTTTCGGCTCCCCCTAAGCGGTGTTCTTTTTTATACAAAGTCAGTTTATTGCCCCCACAATCCGGGTCCTCATTTTACCTAACTCGGAAGGATGGAAGGCTGAGTCAACCTTGAACCTGGTGAGATTTGAACTTGCAGTAATTGCAGGCAGCTGGTGCTACTTAACAGCACTTTAGTCTGCTGCGCCACCAAGGCTCATTATTTCTATTTCTATTTCTATTCTATTTAGTGCTTTCGAAGTTGCTGAACTACAATTCCCAGCATTCCTCACGGGGGGGGCTTATTCTTGGGGAATTGGGGGCATGGCATGGATCAATCACATCTGGAAGGGGGAGGCCTGACAAACTCCCCCCCCCCCACCCCCACCCCCAAGAGTCAACATACAGCTTTGCCGCTCTTCGTTCCGCCCCTCCTGTTTTCTCGGGCCAAATCGACTCCTCCCCTCCAAATCTTCTAGTCCCTAAGGTTGCACAATTCGGCTCCGATCCCTGGGGTTCATCAGAAACGACGTCCCTGAGCCATCCTTAAACCGTTTTGTAGCCTGAAGTGATGCAACCACGATTGCCTCAGTAGAGATAAGAAGACGAGTTGGTGTATATCTCTTTTTCCGATCCAGAGGCAGTGAATTTTTAATAATCCCTGCCTGCCTGGGCAGTTAAGCATCACACATCCGCCGGGAAGGATGGGATACGTAAACCTCGATGTGGCTCGACTATTTGGCCACGGGTCATTGAAATCCCACCGTCTCTTTCTCCGGAAGACACCAAACAGTCATTTGCCTGGAATGGGGTGGGGGTCTCCTGCTTAAACAAGGGGGTTGGACTAGAGGACCTCCGAGGTCCCCTCCAGCCCGATTGAGTCCAACATTTCTGTTGCTACGTGATTTAATGTTAACTGCGTTCTGCTTTGCTTTATGGACTTTTCTCGCCACCGTTGTTAAGCGAATCACTGCCGCGGTTTAAGTTAGCAACACGGTTGTAAAGTGAATTTGGCTTCCCCACTGACTTGGCTTGTTAGACGGTTGCAAAAAAAGAGGATCACGCGATCACGGAACACCGCAGCCATCGTAAATGTGAATCGGTTGCCAGGATGTCCGAATTTTGATCAAGTGACCATGGGGACGCTACAGCGGTCGTAAATGTGAAACGCTGATCATGGGTCACTTTTTTTCCAATGTCATTTCGGTCACTAAACAAATGGGTTGCTAAGTCAAGGACTATATACATGTATTTTGTATGTTGTATGACTTCTAGAGAGGCTGGTCTTTTTCATCTCTAGCCCAAGCCTATCCCCTCCGCCTTCCAACTTCTCTCATTTTGTTCTATTTTTAATCCTGATCTTTTTTTTTTTCCACAAAAAGTATTTTTTCAGTCAAGCTCAAATCCCCTGGGCTGAGCTAAATATGTACGCGCTTGGCTTGAGTGCTTATTTGCCAGAATAAAACGGTTCCCTTCCCAGAAGGAATTCCTGGTGGTCTCCTTTCCAATCAATAAATTAGCCGCCAGCTCTCAAACGGCTGAAAGACTTCTCTGATTTACCAATTTGGGGCCCTTTCAATTTGGAGCACCTTGTGTGGGTCATGGATATGGGACATACACGAAGCCACAACGGGAAGATCCGAAGATCAGGCAAGCCATCCCGGACAGGTTGTGGGAATGCAATGATTCAAACTTTCTCTGAGCCGATTGAAACGCCTCGCACAACGGCGAGAATCCTCTCGGCACAAAAACGAAGATCCTTTTAATTCCCACAATTACGGAATTACCGGTTGCAAAAGCTGATGTGAGTTATCAGAAGTGGTTGAATTGTTGGCTTTAAAGAAATACGATCCATTTTGTTTTCTACTTGGGAAACCGTTTCTGGACTTTGTGCTTGAGGTGGGGAAAAAAATAATGAAAAAATTTGATTTTGGGTTCTGCGGATTAGATAAGGTTTGCTGATGTGAGTTATCAGAAGCAGCTAAATTGTTTGCTTTAAATTAAAGAAATACGATTCATTTTGTTTTCTACTTGGGAAACCGTTTCTGGACTTTGTGCTTGAGGTGGTGGGGGGGAGAGGAAAATTTTGATTTTGGGTTCTGCGGATTAGATAGGTTTGTCGGTATAGAAATGGCTGGTATGTATTATTATGCAAAAGTAAAAGTGGAGGTTGCAAGTTGTTATTTTACTGCTAAAAAGAATCAAGTCTTTTTTTTTCATTCTTCCCTCTTTTACCCGACACCTTTTTTCTCTTTCCTTTTTCCTCCCCTACTCTTCCCATTTTTTTCCTTTGTATTTGATGTTCGATAATTATACATATATGTATGTATGTATGTATGTAGTAAAAGTTATTATCTTATTTTACTGCTAAAATGAATCGAAAGTCGATTTTTTTCTTTCCTCTTTTACCACTTTTTTCTCTTCCAATTTTTCCCCCCTTTGTATTTGATGTTTCGATAATTATATATATGTATGTATGTATGTATGTATGTATGTATAAAGTGAAAGTTGAGGTTGCAAGTTATTATCTTATTTTACTGCTAAAATGAATCGAAAGTCGATTTTTTTCTTTCCTCTTTTACCACTTTTTTCTCTTCCAATTTTTCCCCCCTTTGTATTTGATGTTTCGATAATTATATATATGTATGTATGTATGTATGTATGTATGTATGTATGTATGTATAAAGTGAAAGTTGAGGTTGCAAGTTATTATCTTATTTTACTGCTAAAATGAATCGAAAGTCGATTTTTTTCTTTCCTCTTTTACTTTTTTTCTCTTCCAATTTTTTTTCCCCTTTGTATTTGATGTTTCGATAATGATATATATATAAAAGGAAAAGAAATGCGTTTTGCAAACAAGGACTGAATCCTCAGAAGGAAATGCTCCCTCCTTTCCCCTCCGGGCAGCTCCGGCCTTCCTCCATCCCTTCTGGGATGCACGTCACTTGCAAGAGAAAACCAAATTTGGGAAGACAGGAAACCAGTTCAAAAAAATACCTCCCCTCCTCCTCCTCCCCCAAGCGCCTGGGTCATCCAACCTCAATCCTGTCTCTCTACTGAGCGGCGAATGAAACCGATTCAGCCCTGAGAAAAAACTTTCCCAGCATAAATTAGCCCCGTAAATGATCCCAAGTTTCTAAAAGTTTTGGGGCAGCTTGAAAAGTTTGCTAAAACTGCCCGTGTTATTTTGTTTTTTTCCTGGCTGAAGGGAAGGGGGGGATGAGGGAGAAGAATTAAGCCAAAAAAAAAAAAAAAAAAAAAAGAATTAAGCTAAAAACAAGAAGTACCACCCCTTTTGGGTAGGCTTGCATTCCTTAAGGCAGACGTCAGCTTTCAGCTATGCAATTCCCAATGACATAATTGTGCCCCTCACCCTCCTTTCCCACATGCCACATGCCAGGGGGGACCAGCTCTGGGGATTAGGTCGTCTCTGGTGCAGCAACCCCCCTCCCCAAATCGGAAGGAGATGCTGGCTGGGAACAGTAACAAAGTTGGAAGGGACCTTGGAGATCATTTAGTCCAACCTTCTGCTCACGCAGGAGATCTATACAGGAGAAAGAACGAAGGTTATCATTGCTCTGGGCTAGGTAAAGGTTCCCCTCGCACCTATGTGCTAGCTGTTCCCGACTCTAGGGGGCGGTGCTCATCTCCGTTTCAAAGCCGAAGAGCCGGCGCTGTCCGAAGACGTCTCCGTGGTCATGTGGCCGGCATGACTCAACGCCAAAGGCGCACGCAACGCTCTTCCCACCAAAGGGGGTCCCTATTTTTCTACTTTCATTTTTATTTTACGTGCTTTCGAACTGCTAGGTTGGCAGAAGCTGGGACAAGTCACGGGAGCTCACCCCGTTACGCGGCACCAGGGATTCGAACCGCTGAACTGCCGACTTTTCGATCGACAAGCTGTTAGGAGCCTCCAAACTTGGCGATTTTCAGATTTGTGGGCTTCCAATTCCCAGAATTCCCTACTTTGGCAACCATCCTTGCCAATGGCCGGCCGGGGGAATTCTGGGTAGTTGAAGTCCACAAGCCTTAAAGTCACAGAGTTTGGAGACCTCCCCCACCCCCGCTTTGGCTCATCCAATCTGTCAAGCTTGAGCAAAATTGATCCCCACCCCGGATCAATTTTGTCTATGCATTAGGATCCACTTGGCAACGTGCACGTTATTTAGCACCGTCGCCCTGTCCTGGGATCGAGCGATCCCCCGTTTGCAGTCTTTCCAGCCAGCTTCTGACAAGCGAAGTCAAGGAGGGAAGAAGGCGGATTCACTTAACAGCGGTAAAATTCACTTAACGACGGCAGCGGTTTGCCTAACGACGATGCCCCCCCCAAAAAAAAAGTCATGAAAAGAGGCACAACTTTGCCTTCCAAAAATCGGGGGGCTCGTTTTGTCATCGTGAAGCCAAGGATGACCTTGTAATGTTCCTTGGAAGAGTGAAGCAACACACGCTCTTAAAGCAGAAGCTTTTGTGAGTCAGAAATAAGTCACACTCCTCTACCCCCCCCCCGGACCGACAACTGAAAATGGCAGGGTCCTTTTTTTTAAGAGCTCATCAACCCTGATTCACATCTGGCTTGCGGAGCCTCCCGCAGCCACCACTACCAGTTCGCTCGAACCGGATCGAACCGGCTGAATACTACCACTGGATTTGTTACCTTCGCTACCGTTTCAGATGCACAGAGTGTCAAAAACGGGATGTGATGACGTCCGGGCGGGTGGGCAGAGCCTCCCGCAGCCGCCTCTACCAGTTTGCTCGAACCGGATAGAACCGGCTGAATACTACCACTGGATTTGTTACCTTCGCTACCGTTTCAGATGCACAGTGTGTCAAAAACGGGATGTGATGACATCCGGGCGGGTGGGCAGAGCCTCCCGCAGCCGCCACTACCCGTTCGCTCGAACCGGATCGAACCGGCTGAATACTACCACTGGATTTGTTACCTTCGCTACCGTTTCAGATGCAGAGTGTGTCAAAAACGGGATGTGATGACATCCGGGCGGGTGGGCAGAGCCTCCCGCAGCCGCCTCTACCAGTTTGCTCGAACCGGATAGAACCGGCTGAATATCACCACTGGATTTGTTCACCTTCGCTACCGGTTTGCATGCGCAAAGTGTCAAAAACGGGACGTGATGATGTCCGGGTGGGTGGACGAAGCCTCCCAAAGCCGCCGCTACCGGTTCACACATGACCTTGTAATGTTCCTTGGAAGGGTGAAGCAACACACACCCTTGAAGCAGAAGCTTTTGTGAGTCAGAAATAAGTCACTCCTCTCCCCCTCCCCCCGACCGACAACCGAAAATGGCAGGGTCCTTTTTTTTAAGAGCTCATCACCCGTGATTCATATCTGGCCTGCAGCTGGTGTCGTCCTGCGCAAGGGGAGAATTCCCCGTGAACTCTTGGCCCCCCTTTTGACGGTCTCCAAACCACAATGCAGGACACCCTTGTCAATCACCCAAGTTTAGGTTCTCCCGCTTGAGCAGGGGGCTGGACTAGAAGACCTCTGAAGTCTCTCCCAGCTCTACTCTATTCATTTTGCAACCGTCCAACTTTTTCTGTATATGTTTATATGTTATTACTTGAACTTTATTTTTTATAGGTTTTAAACTCTCTTTTATTCTTTATATAATGTAGGCTCGGTTTTATTATTTTTCTTTTCTTTTTAATCCTCCCCTTTTTAATATTTTTATAAGTAACTCGTGGTGGCGAACGTATCCAATATTTTTCCCCACAACAAGAAGAACCCTGTGAGGTTGGTTGGCCTGAGAGAGAGAGAGAGTAATAAGTCACCCAATTGGCTTTCATGGTTAAGGCAGGACTAGAACTAATAATAATAATAATTATAACAACAGTAACAGAGTTGGACGGGACCTTGGAGGTCATCTAGCCCAACCCTCCACTCATGCAGGAGACCTGTACTAGGGGTTTGAACTGCCGAACTGCCGACCTTTCTGATCGACAAGCTTGGCGTCTTAGCCACTGAACCACCTAGTCAGGCAGTGGGCTGCAGGAGGCCATCGCAGCCGGAAACGGAGCTTGGGAACCAGGGGTGGGTTTCACATATTGTTACCACCGGTACGAACCGGCTGAATACCACCTCTCTCGGGAGCTCATTTTCACTGGCAGAGCGCTCGGCCTACCACAGGCGCCCTCCGACATGAGTGACATTGAGCTGGCCACGCCCCCCATGGTCAAACACCACCCTGATGTGGCCCTCAATGAAATCCGAGTTTGACACCCCTGCTCTACCTCAACCAATGGCGGTTTTTAAGTTGCCAACTTCACAACTGCGGCAAGAAAGGTGTAGAGTGTGTTGCCAAACTCACTTTACTTCTGGATGCCATCGTGATCCTAACTCAGGGGTCTGCAACCTTAAACACTCAAAAGAGCCATTTGGACCCGTTTCCCACAGAAAAGAAAACACCGGGAGCCACAAAAACCCTTCCCGTGCCTGACTATTTCTTGAGCAGCTACAAAACTAGCCTATGTAGTTGAATTAAACATTCTGCTTTCTTCTGAAACTTTTCTTTTCTTGGATTTATCGACGGTTAGCCTACCAGGGGTTGAAAAGCTCAATAAATCGCGTGCTGGTGGGTGTCATACATTTTGATTGACAGGGAGACACAGCAGGGGGTGAAAGAGCCACATGTGGGTGGGCGGAACCTTCCGCAGCTTCCGCTACCAGTTCGCTCAAACTGGATAGAACCGGCTGAATACCACCACTGGATTTGTTAACCTTCGCTACCGGTTCGCATGCGCAGAGTGTAAAAAAACGGGACATGATGACGTCTGGTTGGGTGGGCGGAGCCTCCTGCAGCCGCCGCTACCAGTTCGCTCAAACCGGATAGAACCGGCTGAATACCACCACTGGATTTGTTACCTTCACTACCGGTTCGCATGCGCAGTGTCAAAAGCGGGACGTGATGACGTCCAGGTGGGTGGGCAGAGCCTCCCACAGCCGCCACTACTGGTTCGCATGAACCAGATCGAACCGGCTGAATACCACCACTGGATTTGGCCCATGGTCCTAAGTCCTTGGGGGGCTGGGAACTTGTGGCTTTTTCAGATGCTGTGGGACTACATCTCCCATCATCGCTGACCACCACTGGGACTGGGGGAGGGGGGGGGACCAATCTCCTCCACTCATTTTATTTCCCTCCTCCCCTCGTCGGCCTTCAAACAAGCCCCCAGACCAATTCTCAAGTTACTTTTTAAACACCTTCAATGGCCCAGCTCTGTCGTTTTGCAAACCAGCTCTTAAATTAACGTGCTATTTTGTGTTTAAGAATTTACAAGACACCAACATTTGATAAAAAGTTTTTTTTTTCCAGCAAAGTCCTGAATTTACCAAACATCCCACCACCCGCTTCTTCTGATCTACCATCCGTCTGAAAATAAATCACACGTGCGTTCACACACACAGAGACACCCACAAGGGTGGTGTCAAATGTATTTTTCTTCCTGCCTGGATAAAATACTCGAGATTTGGGAAAAAGTTTTTTTTAAAAAAATTGCCTGGTATGTTTGGAACTTTGAAGTTTACAAAGCAGTTCTCTTGCATGCCTCTAGAGGGCAGAGTTAGCATTCCAGTTGTCCCAAAGCTGCCCTCTTGTGGACAGAGGGAAAATTGTCCCACCAAAAAAATCCCAGGGAAGGGATTTTTTTTTAGAATAAGGTGCCTTGTTCAAATCGCTCGTCCTTCCCGCTGGGTTCCCTCTTCTGCCGCCGTTGTTGAATCATTTCTCGTCGCCGCCGGTAAGCGAGGAATTCCTTGCGCAGGGCGGCGCAACGCTCCTCCGGACTGGCCAAGGGCAGCGGCGAGCTGGATCCATCCAAGGCGCTGACCGACTGTGAATTAGTAGGAGACGTTCTGCTGGATTCGGTTGAACCTCTGAAGCCTGCAAAGGAGAGGCAGAGGAAGACACGGGTTCAAGTCACACTAACCCCATCCTTTGGAGGAAGGGGGAATGAGGTCAATTTGCTTATTGAATAATAAGGGGGGGGGCAATCTAATTTAATGTATACATTTCATGAATAAAATCCCTATCGGAATTTCACGCTTTCCTACATGCTGGGGGAGGTCTGCTTACTCTGTTTCTCCAAGTCGTGGGCCGCAATCGTAGAAATGGGTCTTTTGGGGTCCCCGCTCCGATAGAGCTGCAAGGCGTCCAGTAATTCCGACTCCAGAGCGAACTCCGAATCCCATTCATAGTTTTCATCCACGGAGGTGTTCCTTCTAGAAGAGACCCATTTAAGGAAACGTAAAACAGGCGGGCGAGAAAAATGAAAATATAGAGATGGATTATCGCTCGGTGAGCCACTGTCACCAGGAGATGGGGAGTTCTAGTTCCGCCTTAGGCATGAAAGCTGGCTGGGTGACTTTGGGCCAATCATCAGGAGACGATGAGTTCTAGTTCCGCCTTAGGCATGAAAGCTGACTGGGTGACTTTGGGCCAATCACCAGGAGACGGTGAATTCTAGTCCTGTCTTAGGCAAGAAAGCTGTCTGGGTGATTTTGGGCCAAACACCAGCAGACGGTGAGTTCTAGTCCCTCCTTAGGCATGAAAGCTAGCTGGCTGACTTTGGGCCAATAACTAGGAGATGGTGAGTTCTAGTCCCGCCTTAGGCATGAAAGCTAGCTGGCTGACTTTGGGCCAATAACTAGGAGACGGTGAGTTCTAGTCCTGCCTTAGGCATGAAAGCCAGCTGAATGACTTTGGGCCAGTCACTCTTTCTCAAATTTAGGAAGAAGGAATGGCAAACTTCGCCTGAAAAACCTGGCCAAGAAAAACGCAGGGACTTATCCAGGCAGTTGCCAGAAGTCAAGACTAACTCAAACCCTAATTTTGCAACTTTTTTTATTTTTTGGGCTGCAATCTGTTGTTAAGCCAATCACCACGATTTTCCCTGATTGGCTTCCCCCATTGACTTTACTGGTCAAGAAGCTGGCTGGGGAAGCTTGCAAATGGTGATCATGTGATGCTGGGATGTTGCAACCCTCCTAAATACATGCCAATTACCATGTACCCAAATATTATTTTTGACTCACATGAGGTGCTGCAACCATCGAAAATATGAGCCGGTTGCTAAACACCCAGATTGCAATCACAAGACGGGATGGGGAACATTCTAAGTCACCCTTTTTTCAGTGTCACTGTAACTTCAAACGGTCACTTCAAACAAACCGTCGTAAGTCAAGGACCTATGGCACAATGGAATCTGGGGGCACTTAAAACTTTCCATTAAAAGATGCTTTACAAGGAACAACCCCCACCTCGTGGATGTATTGAGAATAGCAACTTCCTATCCGTCTCTGGCATGGTCAGAGTAAACTCCCTGCCAAGATATGGGATACAGGGGTGGGATTCCAAAATTTTAGCAACTGGTTCTCAGCCTGGTTGCTGGGTGGGTGTGGCCTACTCAGCCTCCTGCACCACGGGGAGGGAGGGGTGTTTTCGCCCTCCCCAGGCTCCAAAGGCTTCCCTTGAGCCTCCGGGAGGGTGAAAATGGCCTCCCCTGGGCTCCGGACACCCTCCAGAGGCCAGAAAAAGGTCTGTTTTTCGCCCTCCCCAGGCTTCAAAGGCTTTTCTCGCTTCAAAGGCTTCAAAGGCTTTTCACTCACCCTCTGGGAGGGTGAAAATGGCCTCCCCAGGCTCTGGACACCCTCCGGAGGCCAGAAACGGGCCTGTTTTTCACCCTCCCCAGGCTCTGAAGGCTTTCCTCGAGCCTCCGGGAGGGTGAAAACAGCCTCCCCAGGCTCCGGAGGCCCTCTGGAGGCCGGAAACAGGCCAGTTTCCAGACTTCCAGAAGGCCCGTTTTCCACCCTTTCAGAGCGGGCCCTGCACTTACCTGGCATCCAAAACGGACCGCGTGGGAGGGGCAGGGTGGGCGGGGCCCAGCCAGTCCTTGCAACTACCGGTTCAGCGAACCAGATGTAAAATTAGCAGTTCGGTCCGAACCGGCTGAATGCCACCTCTGGAGAAGCATAACTTTTGTTTTGTTTTGTTTTGTTCCAAAGACCCTCAACGCCTCCCAAAACACAACTGGGCCGCTTTTAGTATCTGACCCGAACTCTAAAGGGAACTGAAGCAGGGTTTACGTTCACGCCACTTCACCAGACGAGGCGGAAATAAGCAGGGAAAATTCTGACGCAACACGGCGTAAGAAACCTGACGGTGTGAACTGCTGTCTGAAAACCTGAACAGGGGGGCTTTGCACATCATGGTTAGATCAAGTCAGTCATTGAGGGGCGGGGCGGGTTAAATTGCAAAATTGCATCCTCTTTTTTTAAGGCCGATTATTTTAGGGAAAGGCAGAGATGTTTCACTTGGCAAACTGAAATTCCTCAAAACGCTCTCTGAAATTCAGCGCTGGAGCTAAATCATAATAATAATAATAAAAACAATTCTATGTTTTCTGTAACCGTGACTTCCAAGTTCAGGACGCATGATAATTTCCTTCCTTCTTCTGGTCTGGGACATGACCCGACGGATTCCCGTCTTCTGTGATTAAACCAAGATTGTTCAAAGCCGGCCAACACCAGGTTAATTAAAACTTAAAACGGAATAATTCCCTCTCCTAGCAGAACCTAGCTCTGGAAAAATGCCTTGATTTTACTGAGAGGTTGCAGTTCCACTAGAGGTCGCCTCTGAGTTCCTAAGGAGGGAGGCCCAGTCTTAAGGACTAGAAACTTGTAAAAAACTTCCTTTTATTTATTTCTTCAACCACACACCCCTTTCTTCTTAGGAGCATTTAAAACAGATTCCTACAAATCTGTTTGCTGTTTGCTCGTGAGTCCCAGGGGTGCGCTTAAAATTTTTTAGCAAGGGATTCTCTGCCTGGTTGCTGGGTGGGCATGGCCGTGGTGGGCGTGGCCTAGTCGGCCTCCTGCACCTTGGTGGGGGAAAGGAGCGTTTTTGCCCTCCCCGGGCTCTGGAGGCTGTCCTCGAGCCTCTGGGAGGGCAAAAATGGCCTCCCCAGGCTCTGGAGGCCCTCTGGTTTCATGACCCTCCCGGGATTCGATCTCACCTTTTCTCCAATACAGCCGCTAAATTCTCCTTTTTGTATCTGTTCTCTTCTCCCACGGAGCTGTTTCGGCAGCTGGCTGCTTCTCCGAAGGGGGAACTGAGGTAGCTGCCCGCCACGGAGGTTGCCAACGACGGCGGTCTTAGGAAAGAAGCGCTGCCCCGCCCGCTACTTTGGCTGGTCAAGCTGCCCCTCAGGAATTTCTCCGAGGGGAGGGCTGGTGGGAAATTGGCAGGGGGCAATTTGTGTTTTTCGGAGGGCAGCTCGGGCAAGGGGAGGGCCAGGCAGGAGAGCTCAGCCTGGGGGCAATCCAGAAGGGGCTGGGAGGATAGCGAAGGGGAAGATGAGAGCGTCCATAACCATTCTTGATCCTTCGGTGGTGGGCTCTCGGTCCTGGAACAGAGGTACAGCGGGCAAGCCAGGGACCCTGGCAAGGGCGTCTTCGCCGGACCCGTATCGGGATCCGGAAGCCGGAGGAAGGACGTTTCTACGAGCTGATCCTGAACAGAGCTCAAATCGGGCTCCATGTCCATGTAGATCGGACCAGCTGGCCTGTCCTGGTCTGGAGTAAAAGACCTCCTGGGGCTGCCCAGAAGACCGGGCTCGTGATTGACGGTCTCCACCGAGGATCCGTCTTCCTTCTCGGTCTCCTCCGGCGGCCAATCGCCGTCCACGTTCATCTCTTTGAAGAAGGGCAAACTCAGATATTGGAGGATCCCACTCTGAGCCGAATTACTCGCGCTGGGGTGGCCTGTCAGAGACGGAGATGTAGATTTGGATGTCCGGCGAGGCGAGGACGGAGAAGACGCCGCGGTGTCACGGAACCACTGGTCATCCGGGATAGCGCCGTATGGCGTGGCGGCCACTGGGCTGACGTTGACGATACGCAAGGGCTCGCCTTCATCCGTCAGGCTGCTGCTGCTGTAGTCGAAATAGCGGCCTTGGCGATGGCCGGAGGCCTTGGCTTCCTGCTGGGCCTGGCTGGCATTCTTGGCTCTGAGATGGACGCTCCGATGCCACCCGGCTTCCTTGGGAGAGGAGAAGACTTGGAGATAGGGTTCCGGTGGGCTTTCGCCGTTCTCCAGGTAGGAGAAGGAGCTCTGGTGTTCTCGGGACTCCTCTTCACTTTGCACCACAAAGCGGCCGTCGGGACCGCGGGAGATGCGTTCAAGAGGGAGCGGCTGGTCCACGTGGCTCTCGTAGAGGATGTAATTGGTGCTGTTGACGGCGTGGCGGCCAGAGAGATCGAGGCTGAGGTTACGGCCGGCTTTCTCGCCCCACAAGAGGGTCCGGCGAAGACTCTGATAAGGAGACCCCTGAAATTTCAGCTTCATAATGCTGTCCGGGCTAGCTGTACCTGTTGAATGTCTGTGGGTGGAAGAGAGAGACATGGCTTGTTTTACTAACAGTAGCAAGTACTTCTTCCACCAGCATCAGTACTAGAAGGGATTTGTGGGGTTTGCTGAATGATGGAGGAGGAGGAAGAGGAGGACAACTGTGGGGTACTTAGTGATCTTTGAGCTTAGTTATTTTCTTACAGACGTTTCATGACCCAATTAGGTAACAACATCAATATGAGAAGGGTGTGGGGTTTGCTGAATGGAGGAGGAAGACAGGGGTCCTTGATGCTGATTTTCTTGACCCAACTAGATAACGCCATCAGTGCTGAAGCCTGAGCTACAAATATTCTCGTCCATCGGGAAAAAGAAAACAGCAGATAGAGGGGAAAAGGGGCTGCGGAAGAAACCAGGAAAAAGGAGGGTAAGTAACGCAACGGTGCAACTTACTGCGTTGAGAGAAGCTTCTTGGTGGAGGAAAACACAATGGGAACATCTGGAAGGTCATGGGAACACAAAAGGGGAAATTATACAGAGAGGAACATAAAAACCAGGCAATTAAATCATCTGGCAACGGGATGGGCAAAGGAGCCTGAGTGGCGTAGGAGGCTAATGCCTCCTACTAAGGCAGCATTTAACATCCAGCTGCCTGCAATTACTGCGAGTTCAATTCTCCCCAGGCTCAAGGTCGACTCAGCCTTCCATCCGTTCTACGGTGGGTAAATTGAGGACCCAGATTATGGGGGCAATAAGCTGACTTTGTATAAATATACAAAAGGATGAAGGCTATTGCTTAACGCATTGTAGGCCGCCCTGAGTCTCCGGAGAAGGGCGGCATATAAATCAAATTTTTTTTTTAAAAAAAAAGCCACACCGCAACCTGCAGCCCCCCCCCCCCCCCCAGAGCTTTTGACCCGTTCCCAGATCCCTCAAGACCCAGCCCAGCCCATCACGCAGAGGTTGTTATTATGGGGAAAATAGGAGGAGGACGGATCTTCGTGTCTGTTGTTTGCCGTGTTGATTTATTTATAAAAATAATGGCAGGATTTTTTTTAAAAAAGTGAAAATGAACTACAAAGTAATAGCATCGCATTCCATTTTCTTAAAAAAATAATCAAGTTAATACTAGGTATAAAATGCAGAAAAAAAAATAAGATAATGCCTGGTAAATATATATATATATATATTTTTAGAATAGTTTGTAATATATATATATATATATATATATATATATATTACAAACTATTCTAAAAATACCAGTTCCAGGTATATTAGTAAAGAAAGAAGCAGACATCCTGCGAGCTCCGGAACTTAAAATTGTAAAAGAATTAAAATTTTATTTAACTAAGCTTTCATCAGCCATCTGCTGACATCGTCAGAGTATTAAACTACCATTACAGAGATCTCTGCCTTTATATGCCATTAATCAATTTGGCCCTTGCGCGTGGAATAGGCCCTTCCAGCCATCTCCTGCTGGTAATCAACTTGTGTTGTTTTTGCTGTCGTCATGCTGGATGATGGAGGCTTAATTAGCTAGGAGGGAGGAAACAGTAGGAATTAAGTAGGAATTTTTTTAAGTTCACCACTGATAGATAGATATATATATATATATATATCTGTCTTCTTAGGTTTTCGCGGGTGTGTATATGCAAAAAATTAAAATCTCGGGTGTCTCCCCACGTCACGTTAAATAAGTTAGTTAAAATGTTTAAAACTCTGGTTAACATCCTAGCTTAAAATCTTCCAAAAATCCACTTGCAGAGTGCTTTGTAAGGATTTTTGGAAGATTTTAATCTAGGATTTTAACCAGAATTTTAAACATTTTAACTAATTTATTTAACATGATGCGGGAAAACACCCGGGATTTTAATTTTTTGCATACACACACACACACACACACACACACACACACACACACACACATATATATGTGTTTGCAGAAGCCAAGGTGGAATTCCCCCAAGAGACTTTTCTAACAGCCACAGGGAAGGGCTGACCAGTTTCCTGCCACGGTGTGAAGTGTGGCATAGTGAGTTGAGTGTTTGGGGCAGTATTTTTCTACCATGGCAACTTTAACATAGGTGGGATAAAACTCCCAGAATTACCTAGCCAGCTTTAATATCTGGATTTCGACTCCCACAATTCCCCAGCTAGCATGCTTTAAGAGGGATGGACTTCAACTCCCAGGATTCCCCAGCTAGCATGCTTTAAGATGGGAGGACTTCGACTCCCAGAATTCCCCAGCTAGCATGCTTTAAGAGGAAGCGCGTGGATTTATTGCCATGCGCTCAAAAGCCCGATTGGGCTTATTATCAGGGGATGTCTTATTTTGGGGGAAACAGGGTAGTTCCTTCTTCTGGACATGTCCACCACATGTGATAATACGATCTTGATATCTGATGGCATTTCCTACTGCTGTTGCTTTTTGTCGTCGTGCAAATGTCATGCTTTTTTTGGGGGGGGGGGCCTCTGCAGCCAGCTTACCTTGCCTGCGTTTGCGGAGACGGGCTGCTCTTCTCCGGTTCATGACGCAGGCGGCCATGGTGCTGAAGATGACCGCCGTGCTGAGGAAGCAGACGCCCCCAATCACGCCAGCCAGCACAGGCTGGGGTAGCATCTCGGGGAGCTGGGTACGGGAAGGATATACCTCCATCCCTGCGGACGCCAAAGCAAAGCAAGAGCCATCAAAAATGTTGTCGTTCGGTCACTAATCTTCTCGATCCCACGGACCGCAAGCCACCGTGCTCCTCTGTCCTCCAAATTCATGTTCGTTGTGCCAATTACAGGCAGTTCTCGACTTACGACGGTTCATTTAGTGACCTAAGTTATAACAATGCTAAAAAAAGTGACTTGTGACCGTTTTTCCCACACTTACGACTGTTGTACCGTTGTACTGTTCTCCCAAGGTCATGTGAACAATATTCTATTCTATTCTATTCTATTCTATTCTATTCTATTCTATTCTATTCTATTCTATTCTCTCTTCTATTTTCTACTCTACCCCATTTTTTCTTCTCTTCTCTTCTCTATTTTCTTCTCTACCCCATTTTCTTTTCTCTTCTCTCTTCTATTTTCTACTCTACCCCATTTTCTCTTCTCTTCTCTTCTGTATCTAAAAAGGTTCAATTATGGCCCAAATTTTGTTCATCTGAGATATTTTTGTTACTCACCCAACTAACTTCATCAGTCAAAATAAAAAATTAGTTAGGCAGAGACTCAAGAGAATTGTTGGCAAGAGTTAGTACATTCCAACGACTTTCTGCCATTTTTTTTTTTTTTTAATATTTTGACTGATGAAGTTACTTGGATGAGTAACGAAATGTCTCTGATTAACCAACTTTGGTCCAGCTGCCATGATTTAACCTTTTTCGATACTTTTGGGCTGGATGATTGAGTCTTCATTTACCCACTTCTCATTAGGTATCCAAAGTATTTGAGCTTCGGCTTCAGAATTGTATATGTAGCATTCATACAACATACCAAGCTTGTTTGACACTCATTCAAGCTATTTCTCGCCTAAGCTCTCAGCCTATTTAATAAATTGATAACTAAAGTGTTATCAATGGTATAAAATATTAAATAACGGAAGCGTTACTGAAGTTATATGTCCTATGACGAAACTTAAGATCGGAGGCAAAGCTACACCAAAAAAAGAGGTTAATTATTGTAAACAAGGGAGGAGTAGAATAAAAAAAATAAAGAGAGGGATAACATTTTCTGAGCTAATCTAGTCAGAAACTGTTAATATTTCTGTTCAGACTGTTCTAAAAGAACCTCGTCTGGCCTATTGAAATAGAATTACTCTTATTTCAATAGGCCAGACGAGGTTCTTTTAGAACAGTGTTTCTCAACCCTAGAAACTTTCAGATACGAGCTCCCAGAATCCCCCAGCCAGCATCCTTTAAGATGGGTGGACTTCAACTCCCAGAACCCCCAGCCACCATGCTTTAAGATGGCTGAACTCCAACTCCCAGAATTCCCCAGCCAGCATGGTGGCTGGTTAGGGAATTCTGGGAGTTGAAGTCCACTTCTCTGAAAGTTGCCAGGATTAAGAAACACGATTTTTAGATTCAATTCTCAACGACAATTCAATCAGGTTGAATCGCATCCTTGGCGAACCATCAAGATTGACTAGCCCACCGTATGCCAGAAATTGTGGGACTTACCTGTGGTTGAAACATTGACTACATTACTGGGGTAACTGATGTAGCTACCGGCAAAGGCCATCAGGCGGAACTCATAGAAGGTATCCTGTGTTGGAATGGGGAAGAATTAGATGATGGACATTAGGTCCGCCCACCAAAGCGCATGCTATCTGACCATGATGAGCAAGCAACAGACCAAGGCATTATGTATGCAAATAAAAATAAACTTTGTAGGAATCTATCTAGCAGAACTGGATAAAACATTCTCGTTTTGAAGTTTTATTAATATTCTCAACCTTAGAAACTTTAAGAGGAGTGGACTCCAACTCCCAGAATCCCCCAGCCAGCATGCTTTAAGATGGGTGGACTTCCACTCCCAGAATTCCCTAAACAGCATGCTTTAATAGAGGTGGACTTCAACTCCCAGAATCCCCCAGCCAGCATGCTTTAAGATGGGTGGACTTCCACTCCCAGAATTCCCCAGTCACTATGGTTTAAGACAGGTGGACTTCAGCTCCCAGAATTCCCCAGCCATCATGGTTTAAGACAGGTGGACTTCAACTCCCAGAATTCCCCAGCCAGCATGCTTTAAGATGGATGAACCTCAACTCCCAGAATTCCCTAAACAGCATGCTTTAAGAGGGGTGGACTTCAACTCCCAGAATCCCCCAGCCAGCCACAGGAATTCTGGGAGTTGAAGTCCACACAGTTTCAAGTTGCCAAAACTGAGAAACGCTGTGCTAAATAATACACTTTTCTCCGTGCAAACCACACCATTCTGGGCTGAGGTTTCTCCTGGGGTTTGGAAAGCTACAACGGGACCAGACTCACCTTGATGAGTCCAGGCACCAGGAATTGGGTCTCGGAGCTGGGAATGGACCCACTCAGCACCTCCCACTTCCCCCGGTTCTGGCGTAGCTCCAGGGAATATCCCATCAAGGCTGAAGGATCGTGGAGCGGAGGTTCCCACAGGAGGAGGACCCCACGCGTGGTCTCGTTGGATCTCAGGAACTGGGGTGGGGGAAGGAAGACCAGGGAGGCTGTGGTTGGAAGGACAGGGAGCACAGTCTGAGTGGAGACCCCTGAAAATGGAAGAAGAGAACAGGAGGGTTGCCTTGAGGAAGGATGCAGGTTGCTTTGATCTTCTTAGATCCGTGATGGCGAACTATGGCACGCAGACAGAAAGTGGCACGTAGAGCCATCTCCCCGGGCACGGAAGCTGTCTCCTGTTGCTCTTCTGGTTTCGCCCTATCCGGTAGCGATGGAGGCGGGTGGTTTGGAGAACTGGTAGCAAAAATCCCTGCCACCCCCCCCACCCCACCATGCCCAGCTAAGCTGCGTGATCATCAGAGGCTTTTTTTTAACTTTTAAAAGCATTTTTTCTACAACCTCTTTGGCCGAAAAACTGCTTTTAAAAGTAAAAAAAAAAAAAAGCCTCTGATGATCGCGCGGCTCACTGGGGTCGTCAGAGGCTTTTAAAAGCATTTTTTTTTTTTAACAATCGCTTCGGCCAGAGAGGTTGTAGAAAAAAATGCTTTTAAAAGTTTAAAAAAAAAAAAAGTTGGCCACGCCCACTCAGTCACATTACCCACCCACCCCTCACCAAGCCACGCCCACAGAATCGGTCGTAACGAATTTTACATTTCACCACTGCACGTGCACGGGAAGCAAACCGGTGGCAACCTGCGGAGGATTTTACCACTGACCGGAACCCTGGGATTCGGAAAAAAACACAGTCTCTCATCCTGAGCGAAGCGGTTATATAAGCTTCTCACCCAAAGGCGCGATGGAGATGATTTCGCTGAACGGACCACTGCCGAGTTTGTTCTGAGCCAAGACGCTGAATTGGTAGCTCGTATCTGGCCGGAGGTTCTCCACCAGGATGTGGGAAGCCCCCACAGGCACCGGCAACGAAGCCCAGTCGTGGTGGGGCCGGTTCAGGCGTCTCAATCTACGGTTGAAAACAAACAGTGTCTGTTACGGAAGGACACTTCGATTCCTAGCATGGGAAGAATGCAGCAGAGGGATTCACATAATTTACCAGCACCGAAAATCTGAGCGTGCTCGCGTCCATGCTTCGCTCACAAGCGCCACCTTCGCGCACGCGCCCGGCTTCAAAAACTTGCCTAAATAGGACAGCAATAGAGCTCGCGATTTCCGCTACCGGTTCGCTTGGACTGGTACGAACCGGCTGAATACCACCTCTGGAAGAATGGTTGCAGAAGTTGGCGGAAATGGCAACATTTGACTACTTCGACGGAAGAAAAGAACGTTAAGTGCTTTTGTTTCCACGTGGAAACTGTTCCTGAACTTCGTGGGGGGCATGGGGAGTTACGTGCGCATTCACGGGGGAGCATGGAGGAGGTCGTGCGTGCATGCACAGGGCCCCCGCGCATTGCATTATGGGTCTGGCACATGCGCGCCCTATCGGCACACGACGAGAAAAAAGGTTAGCCATCACTGTTCTATAATTTAATAAAAAAAATTGAAACAAAAAACAACACGGAGGCCCCAGAATGCCAGCTTAAAACAGAGGGGTGAAATTTCATTACAACAGAAATACAGACGAATTATGGGACGAAGCATCCGGAAAGTATTTTGAATACTGACAGAAAGAGAGAAGGGAAAAAGGGAAATAGGGCAGCTGAGAAGAACGGCTCCGTAGACCTACATTGGCGTGTACCAGATGCTGAACCTCTGGAAATAACCTCCATCGAACCCGGGGTCCCAGGTTACATTGACTGCTTGTCGTAGGGGCCACACGGAGACGTTGACCGCGGCGTGGGGGCTGGTACCTGATGTGAGGGAGGAGAAAAAGAGCTGCGTTAATTTAACTTGATTCAGCGGAAGGACATCAATAAAGAGATTTCAGGGCGTGATTTCGCCAGACAGAATTTGGGGTACAAATTTACGACAGGCGGTTCTTGACTTGCAACCATAGTTCGAAGTTACAACGGAAAAAGGGACTTATGCCTGTTTATTCACAGTTGTGACCTTGGCAGCATCCCCAGGATCACATGATCAAAATCCAGAGGCTCGGCAACTGACTCGTATTTATGACAGTTGCAGCATCCCGGGAAAATGTGATTCCCCTTTTGATTGGGGTTTTTGTTGTGTTGTGCAATGGTTTGGGATCAATTGAGAAACTAGAGTGAATTTAGGGCAGGTTTTTTATGAATCAAATCTATCAGATTTGCTTGGTTGCCTTTTTTTTACAAATAAATAAACAAACAAACAAACAAATAAATAACTCTCTTACTACCTCCTGATGGCATTTAAAAAAATAAATCACAGCATCCGGCATGATAAAGTATGACTAAAGCGGTCAGATATCTCTTAGAACTTATCCAGAGTTTTCCTGCCGTTGTAGACTCTGATGTATGGCTAAGAAGACCTCGACTTAACGACCGTAATCGAGCCTGCCCATTATGTCTTAACTTAACAACTGCAGTGATTCGCTTAACAACTTGCGATGAGAAAGGCCATAAAACGGGGCAAAACTCACTGAAGCGCTGTCCTCAGTTAGCTGTGGAAACTTGGGGCTCAACCGTGGTCGTTAAGTCGAGGACCACGCATGCTTCCAAATCACAGTGGACACCAGAACGAAAGTCCCATTCTGTTTGGCGACCACGGAGGACATTAAGAGGAAAAATGTACCTAGTCAAGCTGTTGGCCGAACATGACGGTTCCTCACGAAAAGTGTCATTGCTGCGTCGTTCAACTGAAATGCTTTTTGAGAGGGTCACTAACGAACACTTTTTGAGAGGGTCCCTAACGAACACTTTTTGAGAGGGCCCCTAACGAACACTTTTTGAGAGGGCCCCTAATGAACACTTTTTGAGAGGGTCCCTAATGAACACTTTTTGAGAGGGCCCCTAACGAACACTTTTTGAGAGGGCCCCTAACGAACAATTTTTGAGAGGGCCCCTAACGAACACTTTTTGAGAGGGTCCCTAACGAACACTTTTTGAGAGGGCCCCTAACGAACACTTTTTGAGAGGGCCCCTAACGAACACTTTTTGAGAGGGTCCCTAACGAATACTTTTTGAGAGGGCCCCTAACGAACACTTTTTGAGAGGGCCCCTAACGAACACTTTTTGAGAGGGCCCCTAACGAACACTTTTTGAGAGGGCCCCTAACGAACACTTTTTGAGAGGGTCCCTAACGAACACTTTTTGAGAGGGCCCCTAATGAACACTTTTTGAGAGGGTCCCTAACGAACACTTTTTGAGAGGGCCCCTAATGAACACTTTTTGAGAGGGTCCCTAACGAACACTTTTTGAGAGGGTCCCTAACGAACACTTTTTGAGAGGGCCCCTAACGAACACTTTTTGAGAGGGCCCCTAACGAACACTTTTTGAGAGGGTCCCTAACGAACACTTTTTGAGAGGGTCCCTAACGAACACTTTTTGATAGGCTATCAGGGACCCCTGACACCCTGCCCTCTTGAGTTAAGAACTCACCCAACACGTGGACAATGGTGGTGGCACTAACCCTGGCCACGCCGTTGTTGGCGGCACATTTCCACAAACCGTGCTGTTCCTTCGTCAGGGGCCGCAGGTTCAGGCTGCCATTTGTGTCCACCTGCGCGTTGGCCAAGGTCTTGCTCCCCACCTGTGCAGCAGGACAGCAAACAAACAAAGCAACTCAATCGTGTCACATACAAGCAAGTCCTCACTTAACACCCCCGAATCGGGGACCGACAACTCTGTCACTCTGCAAAGCGGTCATTAAGTGATATTTCCTCCCCCACCCCACCCCAAGTTTTTATATTCTGCTTTGAGAGCTGAAGGGTAGGTTTGGCACGCCACAGGCAATCTCAAAAGGTTAACTTTTTTTTAAAAAAAATGCAGCTACTGAATCTATCAGGAATCGTCCGGTTCGTGCAAAACCGGACTGCGACTCACTTTTGTCCAAGAGGTGATAGGGATGGGGTCTCCTTGGGCAAGGCATGGAATTAGCAGCTCCCGGCCCACCTCCTGGAAATATTCCTCTTTGGGCCGAAGGGTGAACGTGGGAGGGTCCTGCAAAATAGAATACCGCCGAAAACACACACCACCGTTAATACAGAACAACAGAGTTGGAAGGGACCTTGGAGGTCTTCTAGTCCAACCCCTGCTCAACCAGGAGACCCTATACCAGGGCTGGTAAACTCTCGGCCCATGGGCCGAATCCGTCACTGTGTTGGCCACACCCACACCCGGTTTAGCAAAGGAGGAAAATGCCCCGATACGTCATGTGATCCCGTGACGCCTTGAGTTTGAGATCCTTGCCCTATACCATTTCAGCCAAGTGGCTGTTTAATCTCCTAAAAACCTCCAGTGATGGGAGCATCCCACAACTTCTGCTGGCAAACTTTTCCGCTGATTTAATTGTTCTCACTGATTTCTTCCTGTCCTGCCTTCAGGTGTTTTGGAGAACGGGTTGACCCACCCCCCCTCTTCTCTGGGGCAGCCCCTCAAATATTGGAACACTATTCTCCAAAGCACCTGAGGGCAGGAGAAGAAGCAATGGGTGGAAACTAATCAAGGAGAGAAGCAACTTAGAACTAAGGAGGAATTTCCTGAAAGTGAGAACAATTAATCAGTGGAACAACTTGCCTCCAGAAGTTGTGAATGCCCCAACACTGGATGTTTTTAAGAAGAGGTTGGATAACCATTTGTCTGAAGTGGTGTAAGGTTTCCTGCCTAAGCAGGGGGTTAGACTAGAAGACCTCCAAGGTCCCTTCCAACTCTGTTATTCTATTCTATTCTACTTCTATAATATCACACCCCTAGTCCTTCTCTTTGTTAAACTAGACATACCAAGTTCCCATTTCCCACAGCCGTTCCGCGTTATGATTTAACCTCCAAATCTTTTTTTCATTTGTCTTGCTCTTCTCTGCACTCTTTTCTAGAATCTCAACAACTATTTTTGTATATCGCGGTGACCAAAACTGGATGCGGTTGTTCCAAAGTACGGTCTAACCAGGCCAGTAGAACATTTCATAACATTTCGCAGAAAAGCCCCCTAAAATTGCCGATAAATGGCTTAAATGGGAGTTGAAATCCACCCGTTGCTAAAGTTGAGCGATCAAAAACCCACACATCTCTGCCGGCACTACAAGTGATGGAAACGCCTGGAATGTTTTATGGAGAGTTCATTTTGTCCTGCCTCCCCAATTTCTTACTCACTTTGAGGAGGGCCCGTGTGGGTGCCGAAATACCAGCCGTTCCAAAACTGTTGTACGGAGTACAAGCATACACGCCTAGGGCGTCATCGTTGCTCGTGGCGATGATAATCGTCCCGTCGGTTTTCAGGGACCAACCTGGGAACTGCAGAAAGGGAGAACACAGGGGCTGTTCCGATTTAGGCGTTCCCAAGAGCACGAAGCAGACTCCTTGTCCCGACAAAAAAACCCTTTTGTTTAAGTTACTGTGAATTCCTCTCATTCACATCCAGCAAAGTCTTTCAAGGGAGAATTTACATTCACAGACCTTATCTGGCTTGGAGAGCTGCCAGGCCGATATCTTCAAAACTTGGCAAGGAGTCACGAACCAATTAATCAAACTAACTCCACTTCCCCTTTCGCTCCTATTTTATTTTATTTTATTTTATTTTATTTTATTTTATTTTATTTTATTTTATTTTATTTTATTTTATTTTATTTTATTATTTTATTTTATTTTATTTTATTTTATTTTATTTTATTTTATTATTTTATTTTATTTTATTTTATTTTATTTTATTATTTTATTTTATTTATTATTTTATTTTATTATTTTATTTTATTATTTTATTTTATTTTATTTTATTTTATTTTATTTTATTATTTTATTTTATTTTATTTTATTTTATTTTATTTTATTTTATTTTATTATTTTATTTTATTTTATTTTATTTTATTTTATTTTATTTTATTATTTTATTTTATTTTATTTTATTTTATTTTATTTATTTTATTTTATTTTATTTTATTGATATTTAAATTTATACCGCCCTTCTCCCGAAGGACTCAGGGCTCTGAACAGCCAAAAGTAAAAACACAAAATACAAAAATTTAAAAGCAATTTAAAAACATATTAAACATATTCCCTCTGGGAGAGGCCATTCATCATCCACCTGTGGCTTTACTCCTGAGTCGACCCTTGTTCTTTAGCTGTTCCCTTCGTCTGGCAGCTCTGCGCACATTGGGAACAGGCTCCAGCTGTTCATCTGCCTCACTGATGTCCGACTCCAAAGGCAGCTGATAACTGTCAGACGGCCCTGGCCCCCTCTCTGCCTCCGACGCAGAGCCCTCATCCGAGCCTTCCCCAGACTCCAGGACTGGTCCATGTTCCTCCCCAACCCCCTCACTGTCCGAATCTGCTGCTAGCTTCGTTGACGGGCCACAGAAAAAGAATGGGAGAAAACACCCAACAAAGCTGGGGGGCAGGGGGTGCCCTCAGCTTCCCAAAACATACCTTGCCAATTTCCAGCGGCTGCCCGTCTTTGATCCAGCTGACCGAGAGCAGGGGAGGGTTGGCTCTGCTGGGGCACCGGATTATGCCTTGCATGCCGATGGGCAGAAAGGTCTCTGGAGGCATCTTAGCGACTTGAGCTGGATCTGTCAGGTGGAGGACAGCTGGGTGTCAACGGTGGTATGGTGAGATCAGGGCACCGGGGAGGGAAGCTAGAAGGTCTAGGGGCGGTAACGAAAGAGGGGCTTAGGGTTGTGGAATCCTTGGGGATTGTGAGGCCAAGGGGTGAACCAAGAAGCCGAAAAGGATCTAGGTGGCAGCACAAGAGGGAAAGGAATTCAGTGGCTCAGTGGCTAAGACGCTGAGCTTGTCGATCGAAAGGTCGGCAGTTCAGCGGTTCGAATCCCTAGTGCCGCGTAACGGGGTGAGCTCCTGTGACTCCCATAAAGATGCAATCGTAATGAAGCAGCACTTACACAGAACCGTAAGGAAGGCGGAAGCCGAGGGCGATTTCCGAAGCCCATTGCTGGGAATGCAAGTATATTTTCCCGAATCCTCAGGGGTCGTTTTCTGTACCAAAAGGCTTCCATCCACCAGGATTTGAATCCGTGACCGGAGATGACTGGAGGCCAGGAAGGAAAAAGGAAGTCAAACGAAGAAACATCGCGAGACAGCTGTGTTGTCATTCTAGGTCAGGATGGTCTCCAAACTTACCTGAGGTGGAAGACGTTGTTGCCGCCCTGAAACCAGCTGTAGGTGAGGTTGGCAGGATAGGCTTCAGCTTGGCAAGCGAAAAAGGCATCTTGGCTGAGGTTGACCGTGACGTCCTTAGGAGGGACCACGATCACTGGTGGCCCTGGCAGAAACGGGAGGACAGAAAACTCGTAATTTTTTTTGCAGAAAACTAAGCAGAACAGAGGAGAGTCGCTGACTTTGGTCATTAAATAAAACGGTCGTAAGTCGAGGACAGCCTCTAGCGCTATCTGCAATGCTAGCCACTTACAAGTCAATTCCTACGATGCTCCAGATGTTTCTTGGTGCTGCAAATCACCACGATCATGATCAACCCTTAAAGTCCCTTCCGACTGATTGTATGATTCCTCTTTCAGTTTATTAGCCTCTCCAGGTCAGAAAAGACCTACCTTGGACGAGGAGGCGGGTTGTGTGAATGAGAGCGCCCTCTTGATTGGTGGCGTGGCAGGAATACAGGCCAGCAGAGGTCCGTTCAACTTTAGCGATGAAGAGAGTCTCATTTTTCACCTGGAAAAAACAAAACAAAACATGGGTTTAGGTTGACCTGTATCCTGCTGAAGACAACCCAACTCTGATTTAACAGAACATTCTAATTTAACGGATCTCCATTTAATGGATTTCGGATGCGGCAGGTCAGGTACCCACCATAGATTCAATTAATAACTTCCTTGTTCCTGCTGAAGACAACCCAATCTTCAGGCCACTGGGTGGAATAACACTCTGATTTAACACAACATTCTGATTTAACAGATCTCCATTTAACGGACTTCGGATGCGGCAGGTCAGGTACCCACCACAGACTCGCTTAACAACTTCCTTGTTCTGCACTGGAAATTCTGATCACCACTGTAGTTGTTAAGTCGAGGACAACCTGTGTGCCATTTTCTAAACGGATGCCAAGGACTTCTGTATTTAACAGACCACTGGAAATATTCAATTAGGTTGTTCGATCCAGGTTTTATTGTAAACAGAGTGATCCCCAACCTTTCCAGCTTGGAAGACTGGTGGTGGTGGTAGGGAAGGGGAGAGTCCCGCCGCTCGCACGAGCCCGCTATTTGCATGGCCCGGTTCTGAAGAGGCCACGGCCCGGTTGTGGGCCACAGCTTGGGAGGTTGGGGACCTCTGCTGTAACAGACACGCCAAAAACAACATACCTGTATTTCATTGCCATTGTCAATGGTTTGGCTGTTTCTCTTCCAAGAGACGAGTGGCGGTGGGTTGCCAGTAGCCGAACAAGAGAGGGTCACAGATTTTTGGTCCTGGATTTCTATCAAAGCTGGTGGGGTCTTCTGGAAGATGGGGGGAGCTGCAAGACAAGATTGAGAAAAGCATAGAAGCTACGGATTCAAGATTCCCACGCTCCATTCTTTCATTTCTGTCTCTCTCTCTCTTGCGCGCGCCAGTCTTCCCTCTGTGCCGCTCAAAATCCCAAATTTTGGGGGTGGGCTTCAAAAATTTTAGCAAGGGGTTCTCTGCCTAGTTGTTGGGTGGGCAAGACTGTGGGAGAGACTGTGAGAGAAGAAAGACTTTGCTGGAGAGGAGTCAATTCAAATGAGCCTTGATGGTCAAATGAGCCTTGGTGGCACAGCAGACTAAAGTGCTGTTAAGTAACACAAGCTGCCTGCAATTACTGCAAGTTCAAATCTCACCAGGCTCAAGGCTGACTCAGCCTTCCATCCTTTCGAGGTAAGTAAAATGAGGACCCGGATTGTGGGGGCAATAAGCTGACTTTGTATTAAAAAAAAAGAACACCGCTTGGGGGCCCCCGAAAACCCTACTAAGCAGGTATATACAAAAATATGAAGGCTACTGCTTAACGCATTATAAGCCACCCTGAGTCTCCGGAGAAGGGCGGCATATAAATCGAACCAATAAATAAGCAATAAATAAATTAAATAAAAAGGGGTTTATCGGAACGAGGACTCGGCATCGTGCTGCAGGGGAAGCCTAGATCAGAACATCTACCTGAAGGGTTTTAAGGATGATTATAAACCAGGAACTCTTTTGACAGTCACCTGATTATTATTTTCATTGAGATATTCCCTATTTGGGGGAGGGGGATTCTGAAGAAAATGTGGGCTGTTTTGATTTGTCCGGGGCCTGCAGGGAAGGTTCTCCCAGTATTTAAATTCAGTTTTAAGAAAATACATCCTGCTGGTCAGAGTCAACAGCCTCCATGAGATTCTTCTGCTTCGTGGAAGATTTTAATCCAAGGCTGTCGCCCACCCACTGAAAGGGTTCCCCCCCCCGGCCCCCTGCCTCCCTCTGTTCATCCACAAAGCGACAATTAACCAGGAAGGATATTACAACGGGAGGTTTAGCAAAACAGCAACCTACGAGACACCGGATTATGTTCAAAGCAAGACGGCGGATAGGAGTGGCAGGTGAGGTCACTCGTCAGCTAAGAAAGAACGACATTTGTAGGGCAAGAGATCGTTGGGATCAACATGCGTTGTGTGTCTCTGTGTGGGTGTGAGATGGTCACAATCTTTGCTAAGTCCCTTTCTGGTCTGCTTCGAAAGACGAAAACGGTCAGTCGTGGCCCAAATTGTGGAAAACCTTTTGGGAAAAGTGTATTTTTTGAGGTTTGCTGGCTAATAACACCACTTTTTTGGGGAGTTTCAAGATAATCCTATTCCACTGCTGGAATGGCCTGGGAATAGCCCAGACTTTCACCCAATTGGAAATTTATGAAGCTGACTAAAGAAACTGGTTAGTCAGAAGCGACCCAGCAATCAAACCCAGTTAATAGAAGCCATCATTCAATCTTGGTTTCACATGAGAACAGCTGCAGAACTAAAAGACTTGGTTCCCTCCATGGGAAGACGTTGTAAGGCCGTCATTCATGCTAAAGGTTACCCAACGAAGGATTAACTGATATGGGGATAATTTTTGCAGATCTTGTTTTTTCTATGGTGATCATTTTTGTCTATCTCATTTTTTCTACGTGTTTCACTTTTCTTCTTTATACCGTAACGGCTATTCTAATAGCAAATCCTTCATAAAAGTTATTGCATTACATTCTTGATTAAATTATATTTCCATTGATATATCATTTTATGGTACTACTCCAAAAAAAAAAAAAAGTGGTGTTATTAGTTTTAGAAAATATACTTTTCCCAAAAAGTTTCCACAAGTTTGGCCACTACTGTATATATATTTTTGCAAAGGCAAGAAGAAAATAAAATGGGTAAAATTTTCCGAAGTAAGAAACTTGTTCCATAGCGAGCCTGATAGTACAGTGGACTAAAGCACTGTTATTAACATCTGCTGCTTGCAATTACTGCAAGTTCAAATCTCACCAGGCTCAAGGTCGACTCAGCCTTCCATCCTTTCTAAGGTAGATAAAATGAGGACCCAGTTTTTTGGGGGCAATAAGCTGACTTTGTATAAATATACAAAAGGATGAAGGCTATTGCTTAACGCATTGTAAGCCGCCCTGAGTCTCCGGAGAAGGGCGGCATATAAATTAAAGCAAAAAAAAAAAAAAAAGTTATGGAAGGGAGTATTATGTGCCAGCTCCCCTCGTTGATAAAAACAAGGTCAAGATAAAATGTGGAGACCTTTCTAATTGCCCCCTCCCTCAAAATAACATAAACTTCTTTCCAAGGGGCAAACAATTCTGCAACCTCAGAAACTGAATCAGGTCAGGTGGAATTTCAGTAACTGGCTGCGAATGAAGCAGACTTGCGTCCAGGAAATTTATCCTCCTGATCTGGCGAGACGTAAAATCTATTAACGTCCATGCTTAACGTCCACCAATTTTTCCCATCCTTTTCCAAAAAAAAAAAAAAAAAAGTCATGAAAACGGACAGAGGGCTCTCCATCTTGTGTCAGTGAGTTCCACAGGACAATGTCCTTTTCTTTACCAATAAAATAAAATAAAATAAATAAAAATATAGATAGTCCATGACTGATGAACATTCAATTTGTGACCATTTGAAGTTACAACGGCCCCCCCAAAGGGACTTAACAGCTTGTCCTCGCACGGACACGGCTCACTTAATGACGGAAATTTCAGTTCCAATTGTGGTTGTAAACTGAGGACTACCAGAGGAGAGGCACGACCATGGTTCTATTGAATTTTTTTTCCACTTACTGACTGAGCCCAGACAGACTTTGATCAGGGGAAAAAGAAAAAAAAAGGACATTCAAGACTTACAATTTACAATGAGTTGAGTCCAGGTGCCATTCTGAAATTCATCATCGTTGTTGGGGCGATTGAGGAACAATACCCGGCATTCGTACCAGCCCTGGTCCTCGGCACGCAGCTGGTCAATCTGTAGGGAAGCCCCGGCTTGGATTCGTACACGACCTGCGTTGTAAAACGAGGAAAGAGAATCATCATTTTAACGACCCTATCATCCCTTGCGGGGGGTGGAGTCTGGTCAACTGAATGCAGCTAGCAGAGTGTTTTACTGGCCGGATGCCCTTCCTGTCACCAATGCGGAGTTTTGTTCGGCAGATATATTCTCATCGTGCCCAAGAGAGAGAAATATCCACCTATACCTAGGATCGAACTCACAGCCTCCCGATTGTGAGGGGAGAGCTCCATCTCTAGGCTATGCACCACTCATCATCATCTTTTAATGACCCCATAATCCCTCGTGGGGTGGAGTCTGGGCAACTGAACGAAGCTGAGTGTTTTACTGGCCGGATGCCCTTCCTGTCGCCAATGCGGAGTTTTGTTCGGCAGATATATTCTCATCGTGCCCAAGAGAGAGAAATATCCACCTCTTCCTAGCATCGAACTCACAGCCTCCCGATTGTGAGGCGAGAGCTCCACCTCCAGGCCACTCGCACCACGAAATGAGGAAACCGAATGATTTCGTTAATCAAAAGCTCCCGTTGCCTCTCAGCCTCCAAGCAGTGTTAGTCCTTGACTTACAACTAAAAGTTTAGCAACTGTTTACAGTTACGACGGACTCCCCCCCCAAGAGCGACCAACGACCTGATTTTGAAGGTATGGTGGCTAAACCTTTCCTGCGGTTACAAGATGGCCGCCCAGAATCGTTGAGATAGGCCGCATCATAAATAAAATAAAATTTCAAAGGGCACGACTGCAGACCCCCTCTGCAGCTAAAGCAATCTGTTAGTAAAGCTTACCCCATAATTCAATGCCCCCCACTCCCCCCCACATTCCCCCCGCTTTTGGCACGGTGAGCCTGGTAGGCCTGTTTTTTTGCCCTCCCCAGGCTCCAGAGGCTTTCTAGGAGCCTGGGGAGGGCAAAAACAGCCTTCCTCAACCCCCCGGAGGCTGGAAACAGCCCATTTCCCAACTTCTGGTGGGCCCAGAAGGCCTGAAAATCAGATGACCGGCGCGCGCATACTTGCTGGAGCTGAACTAGGGCAATACTCACGTGCCCAGATATGGCTCCGCGGGCCACCTGTTCGCCATCACGGGCCTAGTGGGTGCAGCTATGACCAAGTGGTCCTCCATTCGAATCCTCAGTCCCGTTGCCAGGAAAGCTTTGCGCTACGGAGCCTACAGATTTTTCCCTTGCCCCCGAACGTAAACCATGAGGTGGGGGGGAAACAGTGGTTTTGCAAGGCAGAATACGTGGAATATGTTTCTTTTTTAAAAAAAAAACCAGTGTTTTTTTCACTGTTTTTTCACGTGCGGGCTTTAAAATGCGTGGACTTCAACTCCCAGAATTCTTCAACTCTGGGGAATTCTGGGAGTTGAAGTCCACTCGTCTTCAAGCGGTCCAGGTTTCAAGAAACGCGGCTTTAAAAGAATTCAAAACTAAGGAAGCCAATTTGGAGGCCGGGCGAGGGAGCAAGTTCTGTAAGCTCCAGCTATCCCGATGAATTACGGCCTGGTTTTGAGGGTGTGTACCCATTTGTGTGTATACAGGCAACGGAGAACAAACAAAAAGAGGCCAATGAGTTTTTAATTTTATCCTATCTGCTTGCTGCCACCCAGCTTATCAAACCCAACACCTCTTGTTTATACAGTAGCCCGAATTGCAAGCCAAGATTTAATATTCTCGTATCTTTGCATGCCTATTCCTAGGAAACAGACAGTTGGACAAATAAAAGTGGATTATTTCCAGCTATTCAAGGCTCTACAGCCCTGACAATATTAGCAACATGTGAGCAGATCAGTTGTTTATATTACTTATTACTTATTGGCAGGTTGTTATTGATTGGTAATTATGTGTTGTATTTGTTTCTAATTATATGGTGGGGTTTTTTTCCCTCTCCTTTTTTGTTTCCTTACATTGTATTTAGTTTCTTGTTAGGTGGCAAGTTTGTTCCTTTTTAAAATTTATTTTTCTTACGTTGTATTGGTTTCTTGTTATGTAGCAATTGTGTTCCTTTTTTAATTGGATTTTTATACTATATTTGTTTCTTGTTATATGGTGGGGTTTTTCCCCCCCTTACTTTGAATCCAGATCAAGAATTACATGGTTTGAGTGGGAGAAAGAGAGAGAGAGAGAGAGAGAGAGAGAGAGAGAGAGAGAGAGAGAGAGAGAGGAAGAAAAAAAGAAGGAAAAGGAAAGAAGAAGAGAAAGAAAGAAAGAAAGAAAGAAAAAGAAGGAATGGAAGAAGGAAGGAAAATGGAGAAGGAGGAAGGAAGAAATGGATGAGAAAAGGAAGGAAGGGGAGGGAGAAGGAAGGAAGCAAACAAGAAAGAAAGGGAGGGGAAGGAAGTTTGCATAGGAAGGAAGGAAGAAAAGAAGGAAGGAAGATGGGAGGGAGGAAGGGAAGGGAAGGAAGATGAAAGGGAGGAAGGAAAATGGGAGGGAGGGAGGAAGGAAGGAAGATAGGAGGGAGGGAGGAATGGAGGGGAAGGAAGATGGGAGGGAGGGAGGAAGGAAAGAAGGAAGGAAGATGGGAGGGAGGAAGGGAGGAAGGGAGGGAAAGAAGGCAAACAGATAGAAAAAAAAATCACTAAAGACTGAATCTCCAACTAACTTAGTTTAGGATTTTCAAGGGATCCCTGACAAAACTCTCTGAAGAGAAGCCAGCTCTAAACTATAATCTGAATTTTCCAGATTCTCCGCCTGCCTGCTCTCTTCTCTTGCAAACCATGAGCTCGTGTCTGGCTTCATAAACCCCCTGTTTAAGCCTTAGATTTCGGGGTTGGCCAAACCAAATTGTCAGGTATTTGAGAACGCGAAGGAAAAAAAAAAAAAAAGCAGGCAGCAATTAAAGGAGGACAATTTCCAGATATTCATAGGCAACCAGTCTGAGCAAGTCCGCAGGAGCTCACAATCCTGAGAAGGATTCCCACCCTCGGTTGTTTAAGAGAAGAAAAAAGTTCAAAAGGTTGGCCAGACAATTGGGCAGAGACTGCCTCTTAAAAATCCCTGACCCGGAAAAAAGGAAGCCAAGAAAAGAACACAAGAGGGGATAAAGAAGGAGGGGAGGGAAAAAAAAGAGGGGGAAAAAAAAAGACCAAACGGTATCTTTGGGGCCATCATCACCACCCAAGAGGTTTTCTGAAGCAGATTTTGTGTCACTTTGGTCCATCACCACTACACAACGCCCAAGAAGCTTCCCCCAAAAATGACACAAAATTCTAGGACCTGAAAAAAAAAGAACTTTCTATCTGTTGGAAATGTAAGAAATCTCAAGGAACATATTATCAGCTGTGGTGGAAGTGTTCAGCAGCAAAAAAATTTTGGTCAAATATTAAGAAATGGATAGAACAAATAAAAGAATGACAAATAGAAAAAAAGCCAGAAACATTCTTGTTAGGAATATTTACAAAATCATATTCCAAAGAAATAAAATATTTGATGCTACACATCTTAACAGCAGCACGAATAACGTATGCAAAAAACTGGAAACAGGAAAGAACCCCAACGGAGGAAGAACTAATAGATAAGATCTTAGAATGCGCTGAGATGGACATATTAACAAAAGAAATTAAGGAAAAAGAAGAGACAGACTATTATAGAATGTGGAATAAATGGTATAACTGGTTTAAGACTAACAATAAAGAACAATAACTATCAGAAGAGAAAAATAGAAGTACAAAATAGAGATGTATCAAATGTGCGGAGTGGAATAAAAATGTATATAATATGAAGGTAGAAATGTATAATAGTAAAGAAATAGATAAAATGTATAGTTCTCCATAGGGGAAAAAGGGAAAAAAAGAGGGGGGGGGAAGGAAAAGGAGGGGAAGAAGATGGAGTAAAAGATTAAGATAAAGGGGAAGAAGAATAAAGTAATAACTGGAAGACCACTATGAAACAATGCTTAAATATAAGTTATTTATATGTTGTATGTTGTGTAAATGTCTAATATGTATTCTAATAAAATTACAATTTTTTATAAAAAAACAAAAGAAAAAAGAACGTTCTGGAGAATGCCGGAATGTTCCGGAGAATGCAGGAAAAATCCTTTTTTCCCCCCTTCTCCTTCTTTTCCTTGTAGAACCTATGAAATTTCCCAACTCATTTGGGAATCAACTTTGGGGCTTTCTCAAAAAAGTTTATTTCCCAAACAGGAAAGGGTTTAATTTCTGAAAAACAACCAACGCTGGTTATAAATCGATATAATTGAAGGGGGAAAAAAAAGAAGAAGAAGATGGAACATTCACGGAAAACTCTGGAACATTCTGCTGGGATTTCCCACAAGCCCACTACCACCCTTTTTTTCACCGGAGGGTGAAAAAAAAAGAAAGATGCAAGAACTTGTTCCGAGTCTCCATCACAATCAAATTCAACAACTTTTAAGTTCAGTGGACTTCAACTCCCAGGATTCATGCTGGCTGGGGAATTCTGGGAAGTGAAGTCCACCCATCTCAAAAGTTGCAAAGCAAGCATTGCTAGATGGGGAATCCTGGGAGTTGAAGTCCACCCATCTTAAAAAATGCTAAAGTGCAGAAACTTTGTGTCAGGTTTCGATGCTATCTCAAAATAAATGAATTTCCAGACTGCCGATCTTTAAGGAAATTTTCTCTTTATTTGAGCACAGCGATCTGATCCTGGCTCTTTTGCGGTCAGTACTGACCTTTGCCGCCCAATCCCTCCCTTTCCGATCCCCAATTCTCTGCTTCTCATTGGCTATCTTCCAAGTCACTTTCCTGATCTCTTCTTCGTCAGATCACAGGAATGTCTACCCCCTCTCCCATCTCCGAGGAGACAGAAGCTTCAAAGGGATTTAGTAGGCAAAAGTTCAAGCTTCTCCCCTCTTTATATATGTCAGTGCTGGGACGCTGACACTTTGGTCCGTAGTTTCAACAGCTGAATGTTGTACGTTTGTCCAGTTTTGTTGCATCGCCCCACAATGAAAACTTGGAACCTTCCCCGTCGGATTCTTGTCTTCCAAACTTGAAGCCGATTCTTCTACCCAGATACCAATTTGGGCACTATCTTACTGTTCAGATCAGCCTCCAAGGAGGTGCATTAACAAGAAAAAACAAGAGTTGGATGGGACCTTAGAGGTCTTCTAGTCCAACCCCCTGCTCAGGCAGGAAACCCTATGCCATTTCAGACAGGTGGCTATCCATTCTCTTCTTAAAAGCCTCCAGTGATGGAGCATTCACAACTTCTGGTGGCAAGTTGTTCCACTGATTAATTGTTCTAATTGTCCTGAAATTTCTCCTTAGTTCTAGGTTGCTTCTCTCCTTGATTAGTTTCCATCCGTTGCTTCTTGTCCTGCCTTCGGGTGCTTTGGAGAATAGGTTGACCCCCCCCCTCTTCTTTGTAGCAGCCTCTCAAATATTCTAAGGTCACCCCCTCCAGTCCTAATTAGCACCCAAGGATGCATGCAATCTCTCATTTGCTCTTAGATATAGTTGACTGCCTAGTCCAGCGGTCAGCAACCCACAGCTCTGGAGCCGCATGTGGCTCTTTCATCCCTCTGCTGCAGCTCCGTCGCTGGTCGGCACCACAATTTTTGAGAGGAGCTTCCAGTTGTATGGGGGAGAAGCATGGTGTGCCAGGAGGAGACTCTATGGCAAGGGGCGGATTTTCCGGTCGGCTCCACAATCGATAGGGCTTTTTGTTAGGACAGGTAGAGGAAAAAGGACATTAGGAGGAGACTCTATGGTGGGGGAACCAGACTTCCGGTCAGCTCCAGAATCGAACAGGGGACTTCCATTTCCCTTTGTGGCTCTTTGAGGGTTTAAGGTTGCCGACCCCTGGCCTAGTCTCTTCTTAAAAACCTCCAGTGTTGGAACGCACACACAACTTCTAGTGGCAAGTCGTTCCACTGACTAATTGTTCTCAGTGTCAGGAAATTTCTCCTTAATTCTAGGTTGCTTCTCTGCTTGATCAGTTTCCATCCGTTGCTTCTTGTCCAGCCTTCGGGTGCTTTGGAAAAGCGGTTGACCCTCCCCTCTTCTTTGTTGCAGCCCCCCCCCCAAAAATATTATAAGACTGCTATCACATCACCCCTAGTCTTTTCATTATATTACACAATTCCTGTGAGAAACAGGAAGCCGCAGACCTGACTTTAAAGACTATTTTATACTTCTTCGCTTGGGTTTCTCTACTTCTCAAAACAAACACGCCCTGCAGTTCCATCGCCCTTAAATCAACCTTGCCATCGCTATAGATAAATAAGGGCCAAGCTGCCAACACCTGTCTGCAAACACAAACACACCTTCCTGGGCGAGCCCAGTCCAATGTCTATATATTAAACATCCTTTTCCCTTTTGCAAGATTCTCAAACGTCAGGGTTACCGCAGCCCTTAAAAAAAAAAACAGAGAGATCAATCGAAATTGCAATCCGATCGAATTAAAAACGTGTGATTTTTTTTTTATCCGTCCGTAAGGCACCGTTTGAATAATTTTAATGGCACTATCGGAGAGTTTCTGAAATTTGCAATTGGAAACAAAGAGGCGTAGCCTGCCTGAACTTTAGCTTCTCGCTCTCCGAACAAACCCGACTAAATTGCTTTATTATGGTTAAATAAGTTTACGACCGGAGTTTCAGAAGGAAGCCAGAAAGAATGTTCTTTCGTTTCTAAAATCAAAAAAAAAAAAAAGGGAAGCTAGGATCGTCTGTAACCATTTGATCAGAATTAAAAGAACATATTGAACATAGAATACGGATTAATTCTTGACTTACCAACAGTTCATCGAGTGATTTGTTTTGGAAATGAAAAGAAATGATGGAATTAAATGCTTTTTCTGCTTTTTCTCCTGGACACAATGATGGTTCCAATATACTTTTTTTTAAAAAAAAAATTAAATTTATATACCGCCCTATTCCCGAAGGACTCAGGGCGGTGAACAGCCACAAATAAAATAAATATACTATAAAATTTAAAAACAAGTTAAAAGACATATTAAATAGATTTGGCCCACTAATTAAAACACCCCTATCTTAACCAGGTTAGTTCCAAACTTGTGGTGGCATTTCCGCAAGGTGTCAAAAGTTTAGATACAAATAGTCCTCGACTTGCAACCATTCATTGAGTGACCATTCAAAGTTGCAACGGCACTGAAAAAAGTGACTTAGGACAGTTACAACATTTGCAGTGTCCCCATGATCTAAAGTTCAGATGCTTGGCAACTGACTCACATTTATGACAGTTGTGGTGTCCTGGTGTGTCACGTCATCTCCTTTTGCGACCTTCGGACAAGCAAAGTCAACAGGGAAACCAGATTCCCCTAACAACCGTGTGACTGACTTAATAAGAGCAGTGATTCGCTTAACAGCTGTGGCAAGGAAGGTCGTTAAAACGGGGCAAAACTCACTTAACCATGGTCTTGCTCAGCAACGTAAATTTTGGTCGGGGGACTGCCGGTTTAACAGGATTGGGAAGGCACCTTGGAGGTCTTCTAGATAGACCAGGGGGTCTCCAACCTTGGCAGCTTTAAGACTTGTGGACTTCAACTCCTAGAATTCCTGTCAGTCAGTCATGTAGGGTAAGTTTCTTAATAGATGGTGGGTATGCAGTTAAGCATAATATATCTTGACTTCAGCAAAGTGGGGGAAAAAAAAACAACCCGGCTGGGGAATTCTGGGAGTTGAAGTCCACAAGTCTTAAAAGTTGCCAAGGTTAAAGACCCCTGGTCTAGACCGGGTGTCAGCAACCTGCGGCTCCGGAGCCACATGTGGCTCTTTGGGCCCTCTGCTGTGGCTCCCTGTTGGGTGATCCCATCACTGGCTGGCCCTGCCCCTCGCCCTCCCCTCCCAGTCACTCCTTGCCTGGCCTGAGAAGGTAAGGGGACAGTGGGGGATGGAGAAGGCCAGGGCAGAGACAGAAAGATATGGGGGGGGGGGGGGAAAGAGAGAGAGAGAGAGAGAGAGGGGGGGGGGAGGGAGGGACGGAGAGATGGCAAAAGGGTTTTGTGGTTAACGGTGTTTTTTAACAACTGGTTCTCTGCCCTAATGACCAGCTGGGTAGGTGCAGCTAGGAGGAGGGGTCATGTGACTGGTGGAAGTGAGTGATGTCAACTTGGCCACGCCCACCCAGGTTTTGTGGCTCCCGATGTTCTTTTCTGTGGGAAACGGGTCCAAACGACTCTTTTGAGTGTTTAGACTACGGGTCTTCAACCTTAAACACTCAAAGAGCCGTTTGGACCCGTTTCCCACAGAAAAGAAAACACCGGGAGCCACAAAAACCCTTCCCATGCCTGACTATTTCTCGAGCGGCCACAAAACTAGCCTATGTCGTCGAATTAAACGTTCTGTTTTCTTCTGAAACTTTTCTTTTCTTGGATTTATCCATGGTTGGCCTACCGGGGGTTGAAAAGCTCAATAAATCGTGTGCCGGCGGGTGTTGCACATTGGCGGTGGTGACGCATATTTTGAGTGACAGAGAGCCGCAGCAGAGGGATGAAAGAGCCACATGCGGCTCCAGAGCCACAGGTTGCTGACCCCTGCTCCAGACCAACCCCCTACTCAAGCAAGAGATCCTATAAAATTCCAGACAAGTGGCTGTCCCCTCTAAAACGGATATTATTAAAATAATATTAAAACTAAACTGAGGATTCAGGACAAAGATTCAGGCGTCGTTCTAGGCAGTGCCACCCATCCCAAACCAGGGGAAAGCTTTCCCCGTTGAACGTCCGCCACAACTCACTCACCAACGTAGTCCGGATCCACCCGCGGGGAATACAGCCCGAATTTGATGAAGATAGGAAGCAAGAAACCAAATCGCACCCACTCAATGACGTAGAGTGGGGGGCTGGTCTCGTCCGGCTTCAGCAGGTTGCAGCGCAGGAGGGCACTCTCTCCTTTGCGGCCGACCACCGTGCGAGGTTCTGCTTTGCTGTTACCTGCTGGGAATAACATTGAAAGGAAGGACGATTAGCCCGTCTGAAGCCCCGCCTTTTTGAGGCGTCCGTTTTTCTGCCTCGTTTTTGGAGGCTGCCCTGAGCTTGCTGTTCTGACCTAGGCTTCCCATGAAGCAGACTCCTTGTCCCGACAAAAAATCCCCCCTTTTTATTAAGTTACGGTGAATTCCTCTCATTCACATCCAGCGAAGTCTTTCAAGGGAGAACTTACAGTCACAGACCTTATCTGGCTTGGAGAGCTGCCAGGCCCGATATCTTCAAAACTTGGCAAGGACTCTCGGAGAACCAATTAAGTGAATGAATTGTCTCCTGCAAACTCCACTTCCCCTTTCGCTCCGCTTTTATTCCCTCTGGGATAGGCCATTCATCGTCCAACTGTGGCTTTACTCCTGAGTCGACCCTTGTTCTTTAGTTCTCTTCGTCTGGCAATTCTGAGCATGCGCACCCTGGGAACAGGCTCCAGCTGTTCCTCTGCCTCACTGATGTCCGAAGGCAGCTGATAACTGTCAGACAGCCCTGGCCCCCTCTCGGCCTCCGACGCAGAGCCCTCATCAGAGCCTTCCCCAGACTCCAGGACTGGCCCACGTTCCTCCCCAACCTCCTCACTGTCCGACTCTGCTTTCTGAATCAAATTAGTGTCAAAATTCCTTCGAGGGGAAAAGGGGGCTTCTGGTTTTCTACCTCACTTTTGGAGGCCTCCCTGAGCTTGCTTTTGGACCAAAATAGTGTCCCAATTCCTCTCTAAGGGGCTTCTGTTTTAAGAATTACCCGCATGTTACTGGCAAAGCACAGAGCTGAGAGGTTACAAGGGGACTTTGTTGACCTGTCGAAGCGTGAATCAGCTTCGTTGCCCCCCTGGGGAAACTGTAATTAATTAAGAGGTGACTGGATCTTGTCTTCCATGGTGTATACTCTCAAATGTGGCGTGGCAAGCATAAACGCCTCTTCTTTGGTTAAAATTTTGCATACATGAGGAATGGGCACTTGATTAATCTTTGTAATGGCATCTTTCCATTATGCCAGCTAATAATAATGCTGATCCTTTGACAATTATCAATATTATAGCCTCTTTTGCCCAATTCCTTTCTCATTCCTTTCATTTTAGTTAAATGTTCTCCAATATATTCACCAGGTTTCAATCTCGAACCATGGAACTTTTATTCTCCGTTTCAACGGGGGGTCCCTGGGCGAATCCCCAGCCCCGCTTTCCCGTCGAGGAAACCAGCTTACCTTCAGCAAGGCTGCTGCAGACCAGGGTAACGCAGGCAAATCTCAGCCACCAATTCATAGCACAGCTACCCAGGCCCAACGTTGAGTAGGACGACTGCTCTACGGAGACCCCCCAGCACGGGATATTTGGGGAGCGACCTCTAAGGGAAAGGGAAGGAGGATGCCAGCCCGCAAATCACACCGTCCTTGTACGCCAAGCCCACACTGGATTTTCAACGCAGCCTTGCGGAGACGCCTGCAACGTGGGGTGTCTCGCCCCCGAACCCCGCTTTTCGTCGCCTTCCGCAGATCTGCCCGTGGAAATCCTGCAGCATTTTTTCGGTGGGAAATTTCTCCTTCAGCATTGACCTGAATGGGTGGAGCGAAGTTTGCAAAAGGAAAGAAAAGAGGAATAAATTGAGAATCTTCTTACAAAGATTTGTGGAGGTGGACTCTCTCCCTTTTTTAAAACTTTCGTAAACTTATTATAGTTCCGAAGAACTACAATAAACTAAAATAAACTAAAATAGCTATTTCTCCCTTGTTTTGGAAAGACACTTTAAAATTTAAACAATGGCTTTTAATCCAAGGATGTCCAACTTTGGCAACTTTTCAGACCTGTGGACTTCAACTCCCAGAATTCCCCACGAGTTTAGAACTAACCTGGTTAACGGGACCATCATCCTGCGCTTGAACATAATAAACAGGGATTTAATTCCCCCCCCACTCCCCATTTCATCTCCTTTCATTCCTCTGATTTTTACCAATTGTTTTTCCCCTGTCTTTCTCCCCTTAGCAACCTTATTTTTTTTTTGCCTTGGGTATAGGCCTGTTTGAATTAAATTTTACTTCAAGCTCCATTTCTGTTTCTTTTTTTACAACCCCATGAATTTCTTTTTCTTTCTGCAAAATTGGTCCAGCCTCCATCCCTGGCTGCATTAAACTTTAGAAAAAACAAGCCAATCACAGGGTAATTTTCCATTCAGCTCCATTAAAAGGAAGTGGATAATTTCCACTTCTTTGACCTCTGCACACACAACACATAATCAAAACCTCTGGCCCACTCTGTAGCGTTTTGCACTAGGAAAAACTACAAAACTTTTAGGACCAGCTGGGAAAAATTATTTAAAAACAGATATTCCTTTAAGGGAGAAGGCAGGGAAATTCAGATTAAACTGCAGAGCTGAGAGCATCCAATAATAGGCTTGCTCCCAGCTTGAAAATTAGCGCAAATAAATCCTTCTGTAATACTGGACAGGCCTCTTGTAAGCAGCTTAACCTGGGAAACGGTCCTCGCCCTCTCTATTTTATCCTCACAAGAACCCTGCAAGGTAGGGTAGGCCGAGTCACGAGTGACCGGCTTCGGAGTCAGTGGCAAAATTAGCAGGTAAATGCAAGTACATTTGCAAATTTTGCCAACATTTTCTCGCAGTTTTTTAAAAAAAATTATTCTCAAAGACCATCTTCCCAGCAGCCTTTTAAAACTAGAAAAAGCAAGAATTGAAACTTGCAATGTGCTAATTTCACAAGAAAGAAGCGGAATTACCAAATTAAGAATGACCGAAGCAGGTGCCTTTCGGCTGGCTATTTTGTGTATTAAATTTGCATTATTTGTTGCTGAAGATAAAATATCCCGTGTAAATTTTCCAGCAGTTAAAGCGAATTCCACTTTGGAAGTTTCACCTGAATTTTAAGTTATTCCATTGCAGGCTTTCAAAGGAACAGATACGGGCATTTTTCAAAAGGGGAAAAAAAAAAAGACCTTTTTTCCTGAAAAAAAATGAATTTACTCCAGCAGCCACACCACACTGGCTGTGAAATAAACCCACCAACGTTCATTAAATCCAACTTGATTTAGTAAAAAACTTGGTATCCCAATTAAAAAAACTCGATTTGGTAATTTTATCCTTTTTCATTTTTTTTTTTAAAAAAAACCACTTTGGATGAAGGAAAAGGAAAGAAAATGAGACATATATGTTTTAGATGCAAAAAAGAGACCAGAGGGGTCTTTTTAAAAACACTTATTTTATTTCTCCAATTTCTATAGCTGCCCAAACTCAAGGAAGTGATTCAACAAAGTGATTTCATCCCTTACAACATTCACCCCACTTTTAAGGGGGAACCCTAGCAGGCACCTACTACCTATAAGGGAAGATCTCGCCCCCTTCCTCCTGGGCCCCTCGCTAAGCCATCCTTTTCTGGCTGTTGCCAACGGGAGGGGTAAAATTTCATGTTTCTTTTCAAATTTCAAGGAACAAAAAGGTGTGCCAATTTCCGCTTCCTTGGGTCAATTTCCAAATGCAAAGAATAGGATGTAAGCTGTTCCGAGTAAGGTGGTTTTTTGTAGAGTCAAAATGTTCAAATCCAGCAAATTTAGAATTTCTAAAGAGCGGGGTAGCCCTTTGGGTATTGCTCCGAGGGCTCCAATGACAATCGGGGCAACACACAATTTCTTTTTCCACAATTTCTTTTTCCACAGTCACTCAACTTCAATTTGCAAGTCCCGGTTAACAGTTCCTAGGTCCTTGGTTAGGACTCGAGCTGCTGAGCTATTAACCAGCCTCAAAGGCTGTGAATCTCACTAAAGATTAAATAATAATAATAATAATAATAATAATAATAATAATTTTTGTTTTGCAAAACAATGGTCCTGAAAAATCAGGATTTTTTTCTTCTTCTTCTTCTTCTCTCCATCCTCTCTTAGTCCCTTTTCCTGGGAGTTTTTTTAAACCTAGGAAGACGCCTGGCTGGGGGCTGGAAGGAGCAATGGGAATTGTAGTCCAGGGTTTCTGGAGGAGGAGGAGGAAAATATGGGAATTCTAGCAGGGGCCCAATAAATTCACCCAACCTCTTTAGATAAGCGAAAGGCCCAGAGGGGGAGTTCATTCATTGGTACAAGGAGATCCAGTGCCACGTTGGGCATAACGTTAAATAAATAAATCGGATCTATTTGGCAGGACTTCTATAAAGGCAATACATAAATAAATAAAACACAATAAATATAAATAAATAAATAAAATAAAAAGGCAGCCCCTTGACGGCTAAAATGCTTTTTAATGCTTTTTTTTTTTAATCTTTATGCTTTGACCCCGATTAAGCAGCTTCCAAATCGAGATGGGGAGGGCGGATACATTTCATAATAAACAAAGTTTCAACCATAAGCAAACAAAACGGGCTGCGGGGATGCAGGGGAGTGGAGAAAGCAGGTGCGAATGCGTTCGTGTGAACGGAGTTACGTCGGATACCCCAACTCCCACCCACCCCGATGTCTCTCGTGATCCCACTTGCGTGGCTACACTTCTCCATAGCTCCGTGGGAAATCAAGCAACCCACTCCAGGAGTCCGGCTGAAGCGGCCAGCTAACCCTAAGGAGGCATTTCAAGAGACTGGTCCTCATTGAGGCGGCGGATGCTACTGCTCCAAAATTTAGGGAAATCTCGGGGAAATCTGCTTCTTTCCGTCTCTGGGATGGATGAGACACTTAAACCCGGGTTTTAGCCCCTTCCCCCCTCCAAAGGTCAGGCAAACACGCGAGTTTCTTTGCATAAGCGAGGTTTTGCACGGGTCTGGTGGTTCACACGAAGCTCAGAGGGATTAGGATCGCTGCTGGGGGGCGGGGGAATCTTACCTGCTTGCCTCCGCCGGGAGATGCCCACTCCCGGCCAGGGCTCTCGGTCCGGTCCGGACAGCCACCGAATCCGACCCGCCGCAGCCATCCACGGTCTCTGCAAGCGCCGCAGGAGGGGGGGGGGGCTAACTTGGCACGCCGTGCGCCCTTTTGCAACGCGGCGCCCGCGGGCGCCCGGCCGCTTTTGCGCTCCGTGCAATTGACTCCGCCGCTGCTCCGAAGCGCAAATCCAATCCTCTTTTTTTGCGCATCTGTTTGCTCCTCGCCTTCGCTTTCTTGCCGGTTCTAGAAACCAACCGGAGCGCTCAAAAAAGTGGAAACTCCATCCCGTCCAAGGGAGAAAACTTCCCAACACAATGGAGGGGGCGGGGGCTTTGCTTTGCTCCCCCCACTCCCACCCACTCCCACCCCCCCCCACTCCCCCAGCCTCTTGGTTGCCCAGGGCAACGGCCAATCGCGTGCCCAAAAGGGCTCCTTGCGCCTTCCAAATGGACCAATCGCCGGGTGGGGGGGGGGACAAAGGCAGGACCTGGGTGCTTTAAAAGGTGGGGAGGGGGGGGGGAGATGGAAAGGGAGGGGGCGTGTCTTGGTACCTGGGGAGGGGTTTTATGTCGCAAAGGTGTCTGGGATGTATAGTTTTTTTTCCCCCTTCCCACGGGGAGGGGGAGGGCAGAAATTCTGGAGCGGTTCCACTAAATCAAATGTTTTGTTTGTTTTTTTTGTTTCTCAACTTTCAGCAACTTTTAAGGCCGGTGGACTTCGAGTCCCCAGAATTCCCCCACATTTTGGGAAATGGCTAAAGGTTGCAAACCACCGCAGCTGAAATGAAGTGGGGTGCTTGGTTAACATGTAGGGAGTATAAATGAAACAAACAAACATACATACATACATACATACATATATATATCAATGAAAAGGGTCACCAGTGGCTTAAAGAAAGGGTTGGCTGGGGAATTCTGGGAGTTGAACCCTTTCGTTTGGGGCAAAAGTACACGGTAGTTTTTCATGTTTCAGTAGTCCTTCCTTCCCCTTTTCCTTCTCCTTCCTTCCTTCCTCCTACTTTCTCTTCCTTTTCTTCTTTCCTCCTTTTTTCCTCTCCTCTTTTCCTTCCTTCCTTCCCTTTTTCCTTCCTTCCTTCTCCTTTTCCTTCCTTCTTTCCTCCTCTTTTCTCTTCCTTTTCTTCCTTCCTCCTCTTTTCCTCTTCCCTTTTCCTTCCTTCCTTTACTTCTCCTTTTCCTTCCCTTTTTTCCTCCCTTTCTCCCTCCTCCTTTTTTCCTCTCCCCTTTTCCTTCCTTCCTTCTCCTTCCTTCCTCTCCTCCTTTTTTCCTCTCCCCTTTTCCTTCCTTCCTTCTCCTTTTTTCTCTCCCCTTTTCCTTCCTTACTTTTTTCCTTCTCCTTTTCCTTCCTTCCTTTCCTTCCTTCCTTCTTTTTTCTCTTCCTTTCCTTCCTTCCTCCCTCCTTTTTTCCTCTCCTTTTCCTTCCTTCCCTTTTCCTTCCTTCCTCCTTTTTCCTTTCCCCTTTTCCTTCCTTCCTTCTCCTTTTTTCCTCCCTTTTCCTCCCTTCATTTCCTTCCTTCCTTCCTCCCCTCCTTTTCTTTTTCCCTCCCTCCCTCCCTCCCTCTTTCTTTTTCTTCTCTTTTCTTTCTTCTCCCTCTCTTTTCTCTTCCTTCCCAGAGCAGGCCACGATAATGCATTGTGGCGTCCCCGTCCCTCCCACCACTACGGATGCACCGTGACCGAATGCAAGGAGCCATACAATGAAGTCATTTAATACCCCACCTGTTGCTTCCAAACCCCACCCAGACCCGTTTCCTGCATTTTTTTGGCCCTCCCACCCCCACCCCAAACCTCCCGAGGCAGGAAGCCAACATTCCTGGGCTGAGGGTATCCCAAAAGACGAGATTACCCCCCCCCCTCCTCCATCCTTTTATAATCAGCACCTTGGAGAGTTGGAAACAAGATATGGCTTGAAGGGGGCTTTTAAAATAATCCAGGTCTCTGCGCAGGAGACACCGAATCCCTCCCCGGAGAGGCTGCGCTGGGGGGCGGGGGCGGCTGCCGGTACTTGATTCCCGCTGGGCCCAAACAGGGATGGATTTTTAGGGCAACGTAGGAAAAGAAGGACTGGTATTTTATTCATTTCACACACACACACACCCCTCTGAATTCTGGAAGAGCTAAAATGTACACCACAATGTAAAAAAGATGTGGAGACTCTGGAAAGAAGAACAGAGAAAAGCGATAAAGGTGATTAAGGGACTGGAGGCTAAAACATATGAAGAACGGTTGCAGGAACTGGGTATGTCTCGTTTAATGAAAAAGAAGGACTAGGGGAGACATGATAGGTCTTTCCTTCCTTCCTTCCTTCCTTCCTTCCTTCCTTCCTTCCTTCCTCCATGCCCCTCCTTCCTCCCTTCCCTCCAGGTCCTTCCTTCCTTCCTTCCTTCCTTCCTTCCTTCCTTCCCTCCCTCCCTCCCTCCCTCCCTCCCTCCCCCCTTCCTTCCCTCCAGGAAGGATTTTAAAACATAGTATAAATATAAAATAAATCTATAGGTAGCATTTTGCCTTCTATACTTCATAGTCAAGACTATAAATATGATTTTTTCCCCCTTCTAGAGACCTGAACCTATCCTTTTGGCTATGTATTTAAGAGATGTTAGCTGGGAGTCAACTAGTTGGGAATTTCAACACTGTTTCTTGTTCTGCCCTTTAAGCAATTAAAATCACAACCCCCACCTCCCCACCCCAAAACAGATCCAGAATATCCAAGCAATAATCACAACTGTGTATTATTTTTCCCCCCTTCCTCCTCTTCTTCTTTTTTTAAAAATCTATCCTCCAGCTTTCCTCCATTGCCGTGCAGCTTGCACCACAATCCTGCAAGGTAGGAAGAGCCGAGCAGGAACGATTCCCGTCGCTGAAGGCAACGACGATGGTCGGTCCTTGGCGCAAAAGACCACAAATGAACGATTGTGCTTTCTTACAAGACCCTCCCTTCTTCGTCCCCCACCGGTTGTCTTCATTTTTTTAAAAAAAAAACTCGCTATTTTCCATTGTTTTTTTTTAAAAAAAACCTGGGTCTCTCTTGCATACACACAGAGCTTCGAGACAAGCTGCCTTGCAAACCACAATGCATGTTGGTTTGAGTTAAGATAATCCCTGAAAAGCTGTTGATCTAACATTGATATCCAAGGCTTGAGGTGGGGGGGCTCTGATCACCCCCCACCCCCCAAAAAATTGCTCAATGTTGGGGCCAAAGTTAAAAAACTTCTAGAGGAGATAATACAGAAACCAGTAAAAGGAGAGCCAGAGCAATTTCTACTAGGGATTCCAACAGAAAATTACTCCAAAGAAATACAATATTTAACACTCCCTATATTAACAGCAGCTCGCATAATATAGGCACAAAACTGGAAGAAGGAATGCCCACCAACAGAAGAGGACTTAATTTTTTTTTTTAAAAAAATCCTCGAATGCGCACAGATGGACAAACTTACAAAGGAACTTAAGGAAAGAGAGGACACAGGTTATTATAGAGTAAGGTACAGATGGTACGATTGGTGGGAGAAAAGGAAAAAGGAAAAGAAAAAAAAAAGGAATAAAGGAAAAAAAAGGCGGAAGTGAAATAATACTTCGTTGTTCGTTTTTGTGATAATGCTGCTTGCATGCGCTGAAGATCGAAGTAAAGAGTGGTCGATATAAAGGAAATTAGATTATTTATTTATTTATTTATTTATTTATTTATTTATTTATTTATTTATTTGTTCGATTTATATGCTGCCCTTCCTCCAGAGACTCAGGGCGGCTTACAATGCGTTAAGCAATAGCTTTCATACTTTTGTATATTTATACAAAGTCAGCTTATTGCCCCCACAATCCGGGTCCTCATTTTACCTACCTCAGAAGGATGGAAGGCTGAGTCAACCTTGAGCCTGGTGAGATTCGAACTTGCAGTAATTGCAGGCAGCTGGTGCTACTTAACAGCACTTTAGTTTGCTGCGCCGCCAAGATTATTTAAGCAGATTAAGATGAAGTTAGAATATATGTAAATAGTAAGAAAGGATCACCTTAAATAAGCTGTTAACAACAGAAAAAGATGTAAGCGTTGTTTGTTTTGTGTTCGTTTTAATGTGTTTAAAATTTAAAAAAAAAACTTTTTTAAAAAAATTGCTCGATGATGCAATCGCAGCGGCTGAGTGATTCCTTGCAAAGAGCTGAAACCCCCACTCCCAAATTCAGGGGGGGGGGGCAAAATTCTTCTTGGGATTGGAGTGGGGAGTGTAGAATTTCTCAGATTTAATCCCCTCCCAGGCTGAAGATTTGTGGTTCTCTTTTGTGGCTGGGATTTCAGCCGTGAAATGTTTTGATCCCAGGTCTGGGAGTGGGGGGGTGGGGGTGAGGTTAGCCTTGAGTGGGAACGGTCCAGTTCCTCTGGGTAGGAGCACCATGGCCCATAATCCTGGCTGGGGATGGGCAGACCCAGAAGTTAAGGAAGGATGTGTGTGTGTGTGTGTGTGTGTGGAGGGGGGGGGGGAAATGTTTTCATCACATTAGATTAGGAGGTAAACAGCAAGGAGGTGCTTTCTGTAATTTATAGATCCCAGATTTAACAAGAGTTGGAAGGGGCTTTATGGGTCATCTAGTCTACCCCCCTGCCCAAGACTGCTATCAGGTCTCCCCCTGGTCCTTCTCCTCACTAGACTTCCTGCAAACTAGGCCCAGTTCTGCAAACCGTTCATCGTATGTTTTAGCCTCCAGGCCTTAATCTACCATTTTAGAGATTAAGAGTTGAGAGGGACCTTGGAGGTCATCTAGTCCAACCCCCTGCCCAAGCAGGAAGCACGACACCATTTCTGACAGATGGCAGTCCGGTCTCTTCTTGAAAGCTTCCAGGGATGAAGCTCCCACAACTTCCGAAGGCAACTTCTCTTCCATGGGTTGATTGTTCTCACTGTCAGGAAATTCCTCCTTATTTCCAGGTTGAATCTCTCCTTGATCGGTTTCCACCCATTGTTCATCAACTTATGGCCACCATTGAGCCCATTTCCATCGCTAAGCGAGACGTGTGTTAAGCGCGTTTTGCCTCATTTTACGACCTTCCTTGCCAGGGTTGCTAAGCTGAATGCCTGCAGTTGTTAAGTCAGTCACACGGTTGTTAAGCGAATTGGGCCTCCCCGTTGCTTGTCAGAAGGTCGCAACAGAGAATCACGTGGGACACTGCGACCGTCATAAATACGAATCCATTGCCCTGCATCCAAATTTCGATCCCGTGATCAAAATCGCTGCATCGGTCATAAAAGGTGAAAAACGGTCGTAAGTCCGAGGTTTTCAGGGCCGTTGTCAATAAATTGGATAAAACGGATTCACTGAATGCCCACTTTGTTCATTTAACAACCACTGCAGTTTTGTTTTTTTTTAAACAACCGAGGTCACAAAACCAGTCCTTATCACATGGCGACCCACTTAACGACCGCAACGACTCGCGAGACTTATGACAGCCAAGGACAACCTGCAAATAAGTAAACAAATAACCTGGCAGGCAGAAACACTATCTGGTATTTTTTATTAATTATTATTATTATTAGAATGGCTTCCTTTATCGTCAAGCCCAGAAACGCAACCAGAAACTTTCCCTCCCTGAAACTCGAGATTAATCTAAACCTTAACATTCAGGATTTTCTTGCACAGTCTTGAATCATTTCCCTCCTAATATTTAACTTTTCCTCCATCCAAAGACACAACGGGCCAGGTTTACGAAGGAGGCTCTTTTTCAACGGTGGGACGGAGTTTTACGTTTTGCAAAACGGCACCGGAGCTGTGAATGCTTCACTCTTGGGGAAAAAAAAAAAAGTTAATGTCAACTAACTCGGAGAGATATTGACCATAAGGAAGGCTGAGAAGGCCAAAGGATGGAGGCCTTTGAACTCTGGGGCTGGAGAAGACTCCTAAGAGTCCCTTGGACTGCGAGGCCATCCAACCGGTCGGTCCTAGAGGAGATCAACCCTGACTGCTCTCTAGAAGGCCAGATCCTGAAGAGGAAACTCAAATACTTTGGCCACCTAAGGAGAAGGAAGGACTCCCTGGAGAAGAGCCCAATGCTGGGAACGATGGAGGGCAAAAGGAGAAGAAGGGGACGGCAGAGAAGGAGGTGGCTGGATGGAGTCACTGAAGCAGCCGGCGTGAGCTTAAATGGACTCCAGAGGATGGTAGAGGACAGGAAGGCCTGGAAGAACGTCGTCCATGGGGTCACGATGGGTTGGACATGACTTCGCAACTAACAACAACAACTCGGAGAGAACCAACAGATACAATAAAGGGATAAAGGTATGTCTGGGATTCCAATTGGACTGGATCCCCGGCTGGATCCACTCTCTCTCTCTAAAGCTAGTTTATTTTTCTCCACCCACCCACCTCGAAAAGGAGCTGAAAGAGACACAATCATTGCGTACTTTCACACGGGCAAATTCTCGTCCTTTCCCGCGGCTACTTTGTACGTTGGTAGAATTGGATGACGGCTTTCTCCTGGTCGTAAGTCTCGATGGAGCCCGGCCGCAGCTGGCGGATTTTTTGGATGGCGTCCACTCCGGCGATTTTGTGGGTCTTGGCAAGGTAACAGGCCAACATGGTTCCCGTCCGTCCGAAGCCCAGCAAACAGTGAACAGCCACAGCCTGACAAAGGGGAAAAAAAAAAAAAAACGCATGTCAAGGGTTCTATTTCCTTTTGTTGGTTTTTCAGTGTAATTTTCATTACAACTTTTTTTTTTAAAAAAAAGGAAGGTAAAAATGAAGGCGAGCAAATGGAAAAAGCAAAGAAAAGAGAAAAGCAAAAAACAGTGAGAAAGAAATATAAAATGAAAATGAATATAAAACCAGTCACTAAATGAATCGTTGTAACTTGGGGACTATCGGTACTGTCCAAAATAATGTTTTTTTTAAAAAACCCTAAAGGTGTGGACTTCAACTCCCAGAATTCTCCAGTCAGCATGCTCTTAGTCTGGGAGTTGAAGTCCACCCCTCTTAAAGCATGGTGGCTGGGGAATTCTGGGAATTGGAGTCCACCCCTCTTAAAGCCTGCTGGCTGGGGAATTCTGGGAGTTGAAGTCCACCCCTCTTAAAGCCTGCTGGCTGGGGGATTCTGGGAATTGGAGTCCACCCCTCTTAAAGCCTGCTGGCTGGGGGATTCTGGGAGTTGAAGTCCACCCCTTTTAAAGCATGCTGGCTGGGGAATTCTGGGAGTTGAAGTCCACCCCTCTTAAAGCCTGCTGGCTGGGGGATTCTGGGAGTTGAAGTCCACCCCTTTTAAAGCATGCTGGCTGGGGAATTCTGGGAGTTGAAGTCCCCCTGTGTTAAAGCATGCTGGCTGGGGAATTCTGGGAGTTGAAGTCCACCCCTTTTAAAGCCTGCTGGCTGGGGAATTCTGGGAGTTGAAGTCCACCCCTCTTAAAGCCTGCTGGCTGGGGAATTCTGGGAGTTGAAGTCCACCCCTCTTAAAGCATGCTGGCTGGGGGATTCTGGGAGTTGGGAGTCCACCCCTCTTAAAACTAACAAGCTGAGAACTGTAATGTTCTTAGAAATCTTTGCCATGTCCGTTTCTTGGACAGGCCTACCTCGCAGGGGTGACACACCCATAATGAGATACCCCAAACCCCCTTACCTCCCCCTTGGCGTTGGCGTCTTCCACAATCTGCAGAAACCGCTGGATCTGTTCGGTCGAAGGGGAGCAGAAATCGGCAATGCGTAGACGGTGCACTTGGATGCCCGGGCAGGTGTCGTGGTAAGGCGGGCTCCGCTCGGTTAGCGAGACCAGGTGCCGGATCCCATGGTCATGCATATACTGGTAGTGAGCAGGGAGCCGGGGCATAGCCAGCCCAGCCAACAGGCCTGAGACGACCCAAGAGAAATTGGGAGGCAGCGCTGATGCCATCCGTCCTGCCAGGGCTGAAAAGAAGAATGGATTTATGGCTTGGTAAGTGGTTTGGGGTACACTGCACGGAAAGGGGACAATGTTAGAAAGGAGAATAATATTGTATGAGAGTGTTTCTAAACCTTGGCAACTTTAAAGATGGGTGGACTTCAACTCCCAGAATTCCCCATCCAGCATGCTCTGGGAACGGAAGTCCACCCATCTTAAAGCAGGCTGGCTGGGGGATTCTGGGATTTGGAGTCCACCCCTCTTAAAGCATGGTGGCTGGAGAATTCTGGGAATTGGAGTCCACCCCTCTTAAAGCATGGTGGCTGAGGAATTCTGGGAGTTGGAGTCCAGCCATCTTAAAGCATTCTGGCTTGGGGATTCTGGGAGTTGAAGTCCAGCCATTTTAAAGCATGCTGGCTGGGGAATTCTGGGAACTGAAGTCCACCCGTCTTAAAGCATGCTGGCTGGGGGATTCTGGGAGTTGAAGTCCAGCCATCTTAAAGCATGCTGGCTGTGGAATTCTGGGAGTTGAAGTCCACAGAGAGAAAAGAACAGAAGAGAAGAAGAGGAAGAGAGAAAGAGAGATGGAGATGATAGAGAGAGATAGATGATGAAAGAAAGTTGGAAGCAATAAGGAATCCTTGAGGCCATCCAGTCTAACTTCTGCTCGGTGCAAGAATTTAAGTTAAAGTATCCTGCATCGATGGATACCTAGGTTCTGCTGGTACTCCTCATTTGACGAAGGAATGGTTAGAGTAAAAAGGGAAGGAAGGAAAGGAAGGAAGGAAAAGAAATGGAGAGACGGAAGGAGAAAGGAAGGAAAGAAGAAGAAAAGAAGGAAAGGAAGGAAGGAAAAGAAATGGAGAGACGGAAGGAGAAAGAAAGGAAGGAAGAAGAAAAGAAGGAAAGGAAGGAAGGAAAAGAAATGGAGAGATGGAAGGAGGAGGAAAGGAAGGAAAGAAGAAGAAAAGAAGGAAAGAAAGGAAGGAAAAGAAATGGAGAGATGGAAGGAGAAAGAAAGGAAGGAAAGAAGAAAAGGAAGGAAGGAAAACAAATGGAGAGACGGAAGGAGAAAGGAAGGAAGGAAAGAAAGAAAGAAAAAGATGATAGATAGATAGATAGATAGATAGATAGATAGATAGATAGATAGATAGCATTTTTGGCATTCGTCCGCCCCCTTGTGGTCGACCCCAGCAATTGCAGGCGAGGCGAGAGAAAAAAGCAAAATAACCTCTCGGGGTTTTTTTTGCAAGCTTCCGCCTTGCAAAAGTGCCTAAAAATAAACGCCAGGTGTGTGTGTGTGTGTGTGTGTGTGTCCCGGCTGACCTGGGGGCTGGGATTTCAAACGACCGTCGCTGACCCGAGAAGGGCCGTGCCCCCCCCCCTCTTCACCCCAATTTGCAAGATTTGCGCCCCCCGCTCGTTGCTCCCCCAATCTGCCTTTCCAAGCATGCACACAAAGGGCGACCGTTGCCCTTTGGACGGACTGCATTTAAACCCACGATCTCTACCTGCGAGAAAGGCAAGGGAGGTGCAAACGCCCCGTTCCCACGTGCTTGCTTTGCCCCGGAACCAGCCGGCCGGGAATTCCCGCGTGTAGAAGAACGGCGGGCAAGACAAAACGAAGGGAGCGCCTCCAAACGCCGCTCTCCACCCTAAGCGCACAAATATATATATATATATATATATATAAAAAAAAAACCCCACAGGAGGGACCGTCGCCAAACTCTCAACTTTCCCAGCCCAGAAGAGTGAAATATTTTGGGAAATATAGATATATATATATTAAAAAAAGGCACAATATTTTATTTCCCCAAAGGAAGAAATAGAGAAACTTGTTTTTAGAGGCAGGAAGCAACACCCCCCCCCCACATTCATTATCTTTCTTAATAGCCCACAGCAGATGCCAGCCCTTAAGGAGATAAACAGCTGAAAGAAAAAGGAAGGAAGGAAGGAGGGAGGGAGGGAAGGAAGGAAAGAAGGAAGGAAGGAAGGAATTAAGAGGAAAGAAAGAAAGAAACTAAGAGGAAAGAAGGAGGAAAGAAAGAAAGAAATTAAGAGGAAAGAAAGAGGAAACAAAAGAAGGAAGAAAGAAAGAAAGGAAGAAGGAAAGAAAGAAAAAAAATTAAGAGGAAAGGAAGGAAGGAAGGAAGGAAGTTAAGAGAAAAGAAAGAAAGAAATTAAGAAGACAGAGAAAGAAAGAAAGAAAGAAAGAAAGAAAGAGAAATTAAGAGGAAAGAAAGAAAGGGAAGGAAGGAGGGAAGGAAGAAATTAAGAGGAAAGAGAAAGAAAAAGAAAGAAAGAAAGCTGACTGTCTAGATGGCTCAATTCATAAGCAAAGCAAAATGCTGCCAGCCAGAAACCCATTCAAGATAAGGATATTTCAAAACTCCTTCGCAGCAAAGTTTGACCGCTAACCAAGGCAGAATGGTAGGATTAGAACAAGCAGCCCCTCACCCAAAAGATCCAAACACAGGACGAAAGCCGCTAAGCCACGATAGGAATTGCCCAACATCCTTTCAGAACACAAGTCCCCTTCGTTGCCCCACCCCAAGAACAGTTCAAACTTCAAAAGTCACAGAAACCTATGAAGATCCATCCACTCGTTCAACCGTTTGCTCAGCTGCCCCAGAACCGCATGCTGTGGGTGGTTCTGCTGCTTCATCAGTAAACCTTCTTTCCAATCGGTCTCCATGTCGTTTCCAGAGTCTTTCTTTCTCCCAGCTTGGAACCGAATTGATGGATTTCCCTTCCCAACAGTTGCTTTCATACCACCACTGGCTGAACGCGGGTATTCAGCCTGTGACTATTTGGTTCGAGAAGTTAGCGATCCAATCTAAGCCACAGAAAAGTTACATCAAACTACCTAACTTAGTTTGGCCTCTTGGAGAGGAAACAATTCCTTCGGTTGTTGGAGCGTGTTGTGAGAATGTGGCTTCCTTGTAATCCTCTGTTCTGCACAAGCTGTCACAGAGAGCAACCTTCAGGAGGACTAGAAACATTCCAAGGTGGGACCTTCACGAGGACTAGGAACATAGGACTAGAATCATGCCAGAAGCCACCTTCAAGTGGACAAGAATGTTCAAGAGGACTAGAAACATACCAGGAGAGACCTTCAAGAGGACTAGAAACATACCAGGAGGGACCTTCAAGAGGACTAGAAGCATACCAGGAGGGACCTTCAAGAGGACTAGAAACATACCAGGTGGGACCTTCAACAGGACTAGAAACATACCAGGTGGGACCTTCAACAGGACTAGAAACATACCAGGAGAGACCTTCAAGAGGACTAGAAACATACCAGGAGGGACCTTCAAGAGGATTAGAAACATACCAGGAGAGACCTTCAAGAGGACTAGAAACATACCAGCAGGGACCTTCAAGAGGACTAGAAACATACCAGAAGAGACCTTCAACAGGACTAGAAACATACCAGGAGGGACCTTCAAGAGGATTAGAAACATACCAGGAGGGACCTTCAAGAGGACTAGAAACATATCAGAAGGGACCTTCAACAGGACTAGAAACATACCAGGAGGGACCTTCAACAGGACTAGAAACATACCAGGAGGAACCTTCAAGAGGACTAGAAACATACCAGGAGGAACCTTCAAGAGGACTAGAAACATACCAGGAGGGACCTTCAAGAGGACTTGAAGAAACAGACCTAGTGGTCCCTGGATCCCGCCCTCTGAGTTTCTTCCTTGTTTTCTTTTTTTAATTAACGTCTTTATTATTTTTAATTATTATTATTTTTACATTTTATTCATTTTTATTTTATTTTTCTTCCTAGTTTTAACTCTTGTCGAACGATGGACAGTTCGTTAAACTCGGTTCCTGATCATTTTATGTTTAAACTCGGTTACCCAACGCGGTTCGGCAGGGATCCCCACCCCTGTTACTTAACTCCCTCCCTGCTCGGAAATAATCGATTTCAAAAGACTGGGAAGCAAATATTGATTCAGCCTCTTTTTCCCCACCACACCCCTAAAAGACCTCCAAGCCCCTAATCCTGAGCCTGGAAAAACAAGGGTTGAATTTCCCAGCCGTGGCACGCGGGCTTACTGATTAACCCAGCATGAAAAGTATTAATTGCGAGGACTTCAGATCTGCTTCCAGACGGAGGAAGACTGAGGACTGGCATTTTCCCTTGTTGCACGCCAAGGTATATACACACAAAACACACAAATACACACGCACAAACCCACACAAACCCACACAGATTGCTCCGGCTGGCTTTTTTTCTTTTTTTTTAACCCGAGAACAACAAAATGGAGATATTTTTGCTGCTCCTTCTCGTCTCCTTCACGGAAGCGGTGGCGCCCAAAAGTAAGTGATGCGTTCAGGTAAAGGGATGGGATTTGTAGTGGAAATTTGGCAGGGGAGGGTGGTCCAGCCAGGGAACCCCCCCCCCCTTAAGCTTGGCTGGCTAGGTGGCTCAAGTGGCTAAGACGGTGCTGAGCTTGTCGATCGGAAAGGTCGGCAGTTCAGCGGTTCGAATCCAGAGGTGGGTTTCAGCAGGTTCTGACCAGTTCTGAAGAACCGGTAGCGGAAATTTTGAGGAGTTCGGAGAACCGGTAGTCAAAATCCTGACTCTGCCTCCTGAGTCCCAGCTGAGCGGGAGGAAATGGGGATTTTGCAGTAACCTTCCTCTGGATTGGGGAGGGACTGGAGATTTTACAGTATCCTTCCCCTGCCACGCCCACCAAGCCATGCCACACCCACAGAACCGGTAGTAAAAATATTTGAAACCCATCGCTGTTCGAATCCCTAGTATAAGTCTCCTGCGCGAGCAGGGGGTTGGGCTCGATGACCTCCAAAGGTCCCGTCCGACTCGGTTACTGTTATAACTGCACTTCTTCTCCCCGTCAGATCTGCAGGACCAGGTTTTTCTCTTCCCAACGCGTTCTGTCAGCTCCTACGTTCTCCTGAAACCCAGCCAGAGCCGAGAAATGGAGAGCTTTACTATCTGCCTGAATTTTTACACCGATCTGAAGCAAGCTTTCGGCCTCTTCTCGGCTTCCTCCCGGGATCACGGCAATGAGATCCTGATCTTCAAAGAAGCCACCCGCTACTATGTCAGCGTGGGGGACCAAGAGGTCGCTTTCAAGGAGCCCCAGGAAAAGAGCGGCCGCCAAGGGGAAGATCTGTGCATGGCGTGGGAGTCGGTCACCGGGATCGTCCAGCTCTGGATCAACAGGATCCCTCTGCCCCGTAAAGTCATCGCCAAGAGTTACCGGATCAGACGGGATCTGGTCATCATGCTGGGACAGGATCAGGATTCCTACGGGGGCTCGTTGGACGTCGAGCAAGCTTTCGAAGGAGAACTCGGCGAAGTCTACCTGTGGGACACGGTCTTGTCCGTTGATCAAATGAAGGGCTTCCAGAGGAAGGGAGACTCTACCCCTTTGCTGGATTGGCTTGATCTGAGTTATGAAATGAAGGGGGATGTGATGGCGGTTTCCTCCTTAATTTGAGGCCCTTTTCCCCCCCCTGGCCTGTTTAATTTCTCCGTCCGTCCGTCCGTCCCTCCCTCCCTCCATCCCTCCCTCTCTCTCCCTCTCTCATCCCTCCCTCCCTCTCTCCATCCGTCCATCTGTCCATCCATCCATCCCTCCATATCTACAGTATCTATCTATCTATCTATCTATCTATCTATCTATCTATCTATCTATCATCCCTCCATCCATCTGTCATCCATCCCTCCATCCCTCATCCCTATCTCTCTCTCTCTCTCTCTCTCTATCTATCTATCATCCCTCCATTCATCCACCATCCCTCCCTCTCTCCCTCTCTCCACCCATATCTATCTCTCTCTATCTCTCTCTTTATCTATCTATCATCCATCCACCTGTCCATCCATCCATCCATCCACCCACCCACCTACCCATATCTCTCTCTTTCTCGTGTCTGTCTGTCTATCTATCTATCTATCTATCTATCTATCTATCTATCTATCTATCTATCATCTACTTACCTACCTACCTACCTTCTATGTCTGTCTGTGTGTGTGTGTGTGTGTGTGTGTGTCTGTCTGTCTGTCTATCTATCTATCTATCTATCTATCTATCTATCTATCTATCTATCTTCCATCTATTTCAGGAGTCTCCAAACTTGGCAATTTTAAGACTTGTGGACTTCAGCTCCCAGAATTCCCCAGCCAGCATGTCTGGCTGATGGCGTGTGGACGATGTTGACCAAAGGGGAAGGGCCCTTTTTAAAAGAGAGCCCCGTGCCAACATTAACCACTGCTTTAAAAAAATAAAATGGCTGATAACCTTCACCACAATGTGTTAATCTTTGGTTCTGGATTCCCTTTAGTAGTTTATTTTTAAAATCGGGTTTTGTAATCTTCGGCAAACACTTTGAGGGATGGAATAACAATGGAATGAATAATTGAGCCAAACACCAGCGCCGGGGAAAATATTTTGATTGGACTCCAGTCAGAAATGGAAGATTATATTCCAGGAAATGTACCCAAAAAGTATAACTGAGAGGTGGTTTTAGGAGAGTATGAATTGGACAGGTGTTGGCTTTTAAAAGACGGTTGGACAGCTCTTCGGAAGAGTGCCCAGATCCCTTATCTGATTCTGAGAAGACAGGCACTTCTGTTCCAAGACCCAGCATCAGAAAGTTTGAACGTGACTTATTGTACAAAATATAGAATAATAGGCTTGGAAGGGACCTTGGAGGACTTCTAGTCCAACCCCCTGCTTAGGCAGGAAAACCCTACACCACTTCAGACAAATGGCTGTCCAATCTCTTCTTAAAAACCTCCAGTGATGGAGCATCCACAACTTCTGGTGGCGAACAGTTCCACTGGTTAATTGTTCCAACTGTTAGGAAGTTTCTCCTTACTCATAACTTCTGGTGGCGAACAGTTCCACTGGTTCATTGTTCCAACTGTTAGGAAGTTTCTCCTTACTCATAACTTCTGATGGCGAACAGTTCCACTGGTTCATTGTTCCAACTGTTAGGAAGTTTCTCCTTACTCATAACTTCTGATGGCGAACAGTTCCACTGGTTCATTGTTCCAACTGTTAGGAAGTTTCTCCTTACTCATAACTTCTGATGGCGAACAGTTCCACTGGTTCATTGTTCCAACTGTTAGGAAGTTTCTCCTTACTCATAACTTCTGGTGGCAAACAGTACCACTGGTTAATTGTTCCAACTGTTAGGAAGTTTCTCCTTACTCATAACTTCTGGTGGCAAACAGTACCACTGGTTAATTGTTCCAACTGTTAGGAAGTTTCTCCTTACTCATAACTTCTGGTGGCGAACAGTTCCACTGGTTCATTGTTCCAACTGTTAGGAAGTTTCTCCTTACTCATAACTTCTGGTGGCGAACAGTTCCACTGGTTAATTGTTCTCACTGTTAGGAAGTTTCTCCTTAATTCAGGTTGCTTCTCTCCTTGAATTAGTTTCCATCCATTGCTTCTTGTCCTGCCTTCAGGTGCTCTGGAGAATAATTTGAGCCCCCTCTTCTTTGTGTCAGCCCCTCAAATACTGGAAGACTGCTATCATGTCACCCCTACTTCTCCTCTTCGGTAGACTAGGCCTACCCAATTCCTGCAACCGTTCATCATATGATTTAACCTACACACACACAAACACAATTATCTTTGTTGGTCCTCCTTACACACTTTCTAGAGAGTGTCAACATCTTTTTTGAGTGTTGTGGTGACCAGAACTCGATGCAATATTCCAAGGTGATTTCTTCATTGCTGAAGTATAAAACAGTAAGTAACGCTTCTTGTGTTGATTTAGTCCTGATTCTCAATGACATCAATTCACTCATGGGGAAAACGAAAAATGACAGCTCAGCCTGCCCCTTGTTCAAAGCTCAAGAGACACGTAAGACAGGTTGTCGCCACTCGAGAAGCTGATTTGGTCCTTCAAGGAGGGCACCTCTCCGCATCCAAGGATATTCGGAATGAGAGGACCTACCCAGAGTTCCTGCAACCATCTGGTTCCTCCATCGTCCACCAAGATGGCCATCCTTCTTTCCCTGCTTGTTATCCTCGCCTGTCTGTCGGGATCCTTCGGCGAAGAAGGTGAGGCTTAAACCCATGTAGGAGCAGCTCCACCTGTCCATTGAAGCTCCTGTGGTCTCCAGAGGCTGGGTAAAATCTGTTGAGCTTTTAGTAGAGTAGAGTAGAGTAGAGTAGAGTAGATAGACTAGAGTAGAATAGAGTAGAGTAGAGTAGAGTAGATAGACTAGAGTAGAGTAGAGTAGAGTAGAGTAGAGTAGATAGAGTGGAGTGGAGTGGAGTGGAGTAGAATAGAGTAGAGTAGAGTAGAGTAGAGTAGAGTAGAGTAGATAGACTAGAGTAGAATAGAGTAGAGTAGAGTAGAGTAGATAGACTAGAGTAGAGTAGAGTAGAGTAGAGTAGAGTAGAGTAGATAGAGTAGAGTAGAATAGAGTGGAGTAACAGAGTTGGAAGGGACCTTGGAGGTCTTCTAGTTCAACCCCCTGCTTAGGCAGGAAACCCTACACCACTTTTCATCGGTGTTGTCCTCCATGGGGCAGTTAGATCTTCTTTTCAGGATACGGCTTGTCGGTCAAGTTGTTGTAAGGCCATGGGTTGATTCCCCCAGAAGATCCACCTGAGGTGGCTTCAGCCAAGTACAGTCTCCATGAGTAAAAAAGGGACCTGAATTCCTGGTCTTGGTTGAGGAGGAGAAGCTGGCCTTGTGTCCCCCCCCTTCCCCCCCAAAAATCCAGGGGTCAAGTGGGAACCTGCCCCAACCCTTGTCAAAACAGCCAACTCTTCTTGGACAGATTTTTCCCACATGTTTTTTTTTTTTTTGCTCAGGGCTCAAGGTCCTCTTATCTGCCCATCCTGTTTTTTATTTATTTATTTATTTATTTATTTGTCAAACATGTATAAGATAACAGATATAAGTATAGACATGATTATGAATACAGGAAATGGATACGGAAAAATGGGGACAGTAGGACAGGGACGGTGGGCACGCTGGTGCGCTTATGCACGCCCCCTTACAGACCTCTTAGGAATGGGGTGAGGTCAACAGTAGATAGTCCAAGGTTAAAGTTTTGTGGGTTTGGGGGAAGAAACCACAGAGTCAGGTAGTGCATTCCAGGCCTTGACCACTCTGTTGCTGAAGTCGTATTTTCTGCAATCGAGTTTGGAGCGGTTCACTTCAAGTTTATATCTATTGTGTGCTCGTGTATTGTTGTGGTTGAAGCTGAAGTAGTCATTGACAGGTAGGACCCTGTAGCAGATCATTTTGTGTAGTACGCTTAGGTCAGACCGAAGGCGCCGTAGTTCTAAATTGTCTAATCCCAAAATTTCAAGCCTGGTGGCCTAAGGTATTCTGTTGCGAGCGGAGGAGTGGAGGACTCTTCTCGTGAAATACCTCTGGACTCGCTCAATTGTATTAATGTCCGATAATACAATGCAGTGTGGGTTCCAGATAGATGAGCTGTATTCAAGAATTGGTCTAGCAAAGCCTTTGTATGCCTTAGTTTGTAGCACAATATTACCGGAGAAGAAGCTATGCAAGATTAGTGCCAGGTTTCGATGCTATCTCAAAATAAATGAATTTCCAAACTGCCGATCTTTGAGGAAATTTTCTCTTTATTGAGCATAGTGATCTGTCCCTGGCTCTTTCGCGGTCAGCACTGACCTTTGGCCCCCCCAAGCCCTCTCTTTCCGATCCCCAATTCTCTGCGTCTCATTGGCTATCTTCCAAGCCACTCTCCTCATCCCATCTTCCTCAGATCATAGGAATATCCCCCCTCCTCCCATCTCCGAGGAAACAGAATCTTCAAAGGAATTAAGTAGGCAAAAGTTCAAGCTTCTTCTCTCCTTTCATATGTCAGCGCTGGAACGCTGACAATTAGGTTTACAACGCTTAATGCCTTTCTGTTGCCAGCAACAGAATCACCTTCCTCCTTCGCTACCTGATCCAAAACAGGTCCCTTGCTAACAAGAGATCTCTTGGTCTCCTTCCAGATCTCCAGAAGAAAGTCTTCGTTTTCCCGGCAGCTTCTCGCAAGGCCTTCGTGCGTCTGAACGTCCCTCTTCCGCAGCCCCTGACCAGCCTCTCCGTCTGCCTGAAACACCACTGCCCGCTTTTACGCCCTTATTCCCTCTTCTCTTATGCCACCCGGAACAGCGACAACGATTTCCTGATTTTTAAGGAAGAGCCCAATGTCTATTCGATTAGCGTCGGCGGCTCGGACGTACGTTTCAAGATCCCTAGGCAAGATATTCCCCATTGGGAGCACATCTGTGTCTCTTGGGACTCCAGAAATGGGTTGATTTATTTTTGGCTCGACGGAGTTCTCCTGCCCCGCTTGGGAACCAAAAGGGGCCACAAGATCAGCCACCAGGCATCCATTATTTTGGGGCAGGACCAAGATACCTTCGGAGGAGGCTTTGACATCAACCAATCCTTTATGGGGGAGATGTCGGAGATCAACATGTGGCCTCGAGTGCTGACCACCGATGACGTTCGGTTGCTTATGAAAGACGACACCGTACCGAATCCTCTGGCCAGCTGGAAAGCTTTTAATTACACGATTCAAGATTATGTGGTCGTGACGGATGAAGTGCCTTAGCTGTCTCCAAAAGGAAAACCCGCGTTTGAAAGAAAGAAAAAAAGAAAGGAAAGGAAAGGGGGGAAAAAAGAAATGCGTAGTTTTTAGTGTATTGCAAATTTGAAGTAGACCGCAATTGATCGGTAGATCCTCCGCACGTGAAAAAAATCACGAGCGGGCATTCGAATCTCGTTGCAATAAAAATAAGCCGCTTGTTCACGATAACGATGATTTTCCCCCCCTCTCTTTTGTTTATTTTAATTGCGTAATGCGGATCCAAAGTACAGGGTGGGAGGTGATTTCAACTTTTCTTCTTCGTTACATGGGGACGCATCATCATCTTGTAAACGACCCCATTATCCTTTGTAGGGCGAAGTCTGGGCAACTGAATGGGGCTAGCCGAGTGTTTGAATGGCCGGATGCTCTTCCTGTCGTCAGGGCGGAGTTTTGTTCAGCAGATATATATTCTCATTCTACACAAGAGAGAGAAATATCTGCCTCTACCTAGGATCGAACTCACAAGCCTCCCAATTGTGAGGCCAGAGCTCCACTTCTAGGCCACTTTTGTTACATGGGGACTGACCGGAACAAATATACACAGTGCATATTCAGCTGATAGACTACTGCAAAAGTTGCTTCCTGGTGCTGCCCTTGAAGACGGTTCTGTGTTCAGCCGCAGTCCATGAGTTGCAGCCCCACAAAATCCTAATCTTTTAACATTTCGTATACATACTTTCTCATTCACTTTTCCATTCCATTTTAGAAATAGAATATAGAATCACAGAGTTGGAAGGGACCTTGGAGGTCTTCTAGTCCAACCCTCTGCTTAGGCAGGAAAACCCTACACCACTTCAGACAAATGGCTGTCCAATCTCTTCTTAAAAATCTCCAGTGATGGAGCATCCATAACTTCTGGAAGCAAGTTATTCATACATGCGTACATACATGAACTACAGCTAAGTCTTCGGCTTACAACCATCCATTTAGTGACCGTTCGGAGTTACAACATCACGGAAAAAAAGGGACATGACCGTTTTCTTACATATTTATGACCATTGTAGTTTTTACGACCAAAATTCGGGCCCTTGACAGGCAACTGGTTCACATTTATGACGGTTGAGGTGTGCCAGAGGTCATATGATAGCTAGCCAACCAGCTTCCGACAAGCAAAGTCAACAGGGGAAGCTGAGTTCACTTAACGACCATGTGATTCATTTAACAACAGTAGAGATTCACTTAACAAAGTGTACAAAAAAAAAAGATCACAAACCGGACGTGACTCATTTTAACTTGCTTAAGCAGTGGGAACTTTGGTCCCAAAAATGTAATCCTAAATCAAGGACTATCTTAATCGCTTATAAATAGCACAGGTGGTCCTTGACTTAACACAGTTCGCTTAGCTCAAGTTATGACGGCGCTGAAGAAAGGGACTTGTCATCGTTTTTCACACTTACGTCCGTTGCTCATGCTTACAACCATTCGTTTTAGGGAGCGTTGGAAGCAGGGGTGAAATCCAGCAGGTTCTGACAGGTTCTGGCGAACCGGTAGTGGAAATTTTGAGCAGTTCGGAGAACCGGCAAATATCACCTCCTGGCTGGCCCCAGAATGGGGTGGGAATGGAGATTTTGCAGTAACTTTACCCTGGAGTGGGGTGGGAATGGGGAGGGAATGGGGATTTTGTAGTATCTTTCCCCCAGGAGTGGGGAGGGAATGGGGATTTTGCAGTATCCTTCCCCTGCCACGCCCACAAAGCCACGCCCACAGAACCAGTAGTAAAAAAAATTTGGATTTCACCACTGGTTGGAAGCTACGTTGCTTGGGGGTAAAAAAAAAACCTGTCCTCTTACGACCATCATAGCAATGCCACGCAAATTGAGTGCTTGCCAACTGACATGTATTTATGATACAATCTCCAATTGGGACCTTCCCAGCCAGTTTCCAACAAACAAGGTTAGCGGAGGAAACTGGATTCACTTAGTAACTGTGATTAATGCGATTTAACAGATTTAACAGATGATCAGAGTTGGAAGGGACCTTGCAGGTCATCTAGCCGAACCCCCCGCCCAAGCAGGAGACCCTACCCCATTTCTGACAGATCGCAGTCCGGTCTCTTCTTGAAAGCTTCCAGTGATGAAGCTCCCACAACTTCCGAAGGCAACTTCTCTTCCATGGGTTGATTGTTCTCACTGTCAGGAAATTCCTCCTTATTTCCAGGTGGAATCTCTCCTTGGTCAGTTTCCATCCATTCTTCCTTGTCTGGCCTTCGGGTGCCTTGAAAAATAGCTTGACCCCCTTCCTCCTCTCTATGGCAGCCCCTCAAATATTGGAAGATGCTCTCCTGTCTCCCCTGGTCCTTCTCTTCACTAAACTAGACATAACTCAGTTCCTGCAACCGTTCATCGTCTGGTTTAGCCTCCAGTCCCCTCATCATCCTGGTTGCTCTTCTCTGCACTCTTTCTAGAGTCTCAACATCTTTTTTATAGTATGGTCACCAAAACTGGATGCAGGACCCTAGGTGTGGCCTTACTAAGGCTTTATAGAGTGGTATTAGTACCTCCCTTGATCTTGATTGCATCCCTCTGTTAATGCAATTTAGGATTGCGTTGGCTTTTTTTAGCTGCTGGCTCCTATTTAGCTGGTTGTCCACTAAGACTCCAAGATCCCTCTCACAGTCCCTGCTATTAAGCCTGGTTTCCGGAGCTGTTCCTACTGGGTATCCTACCAGAGAAAATTAGTAAAGAAAATGTATATTTGATTATTATTATTATTATTAAATTTGATTTATATGCCGCCCTTCTCCGGAGACTCAGGGCGGCTTACAATGCGTTAAGCAATAGCCTTCATCCTTTTGTATATTTATACAAAGTCAGCTTATTGCCCCCACAATCTGGGTCCTCAATTTACCTACCTTAGAAAGGATGGAAGGCTGAGTCAACCTTGAGCCTTGGCGAGGTTTGAACCTGCAGTAATTGCAGGCACCTGGTCTTAATAACCAGCTTAATAACAGGGTGCCTTAGACCACTGTACTACCAAGGCTCTTTATTATTCATATAATAACTGCAGCGAGGATAGTATTTGCACAAAGATGGAAAGCAGAGAAAATCCCGTTGGAAGGGGAAGTAATTAAAAAAAAAAATTTAGACTGTGCAGAAATGAATAGATTAACCTTGAGGATTAAAGAGAGGGAAGATACGGAATATTTTAAGATATGGGGGAAATTTTATGATCAGGAAGAAAAAGAGAAATAGATAAAAGATTTTGATAACGAAATAGGAGAATATTATATTCAACATATTGTACTTGTGGGGGGGGGGAAATATTGTAATAGAGAAATGGAAATTATAAGGGAAGAAAGGAAGATAGGAGGAATAATCAAAGAGAAGTTACTGAAGAAACACTGAGATGAGACACGGAAGGATGGATGTATTATGTGTTTGTTTGTGTAAATAAAATTATTAAAAAAAAAAATTATTTTTTTACAACGAAGCTTGGTTTTACCCGGTTTATATGTGTACTTTGGGTTTTTCTGGCCTAATTTGCTTAACAACAGCAGGAAAAAAAAAGATTTAAAAATTGTGTGTGTGAATCGCCTTGCTTAGCCATGTAAGTTCTGGACTAAACTGTGGTCCTAAGTCGCGGCTACCCCAGAGGAGAGACACGTGATCTCCCTCGAATTAAAATAAAAGCAATCGTAAAATACATTAAAATCAAAGCCAGCGTAAAAATTGGATCCGATCAAAAAGTTGACATGACTTGAAGAGTTTGAATATTCCAGTCAAGGATCCAAAACTGGACAATAACTTTTCTTTGTTTGAGGTTTAAGAGGAATATCAGGGCAACGACAACAAGTTGACTTGAGATGTTCGTTTATTTATCTGTGCATCCATCCATCCATCATCAGACTGACCGACGATTAGGATAGCCGATTAAGTCCTGATTAAATGAAGTCAATTCATTGGTGGGGGAAACTGGGAAAACAGGAGGGACTGCTCAACCTGCCCCTTGTTCTAAAGTTCAAGAGAAACATCAGACAGGTGTCATTCAAGGGAGAAGTTGACTTGATCCTGCAAAGAGGACACGGCTCCACACACCCAAGGACATCAACCCAAGAGGGCTACTCAGAGGTCCTGCAACCGGCCAGTTCCTCCATTGTCCACCATGATGGTCCTCCTTCCTGCCCTCCTTCTTATCCTCACCTGTCTGTCAGGATCCTTTGGCCAAGAAAGTGAGGCTCTATTCTACATCCTATTCCTATTCTATTATTCTATTATTTTATTATTCTATTATTCTATTATTCTATTATTCTATTATTCTATTATTCTATTATTCTATTATTCTATTATTCTATTATTCTATTATTCTATTATTCTATTATTCTATTATTCTATTATTCTATTATTCTATTATTCTACTCCACTCCACTCCACTCCACTTTTCTATTCTATTCTATTATTTTCTATTTTCTATTTTCAGTTTTCTATTTCTCTATTTTTCCATTTTTTCCATTTTTTCTATTATTCCATTCCACTCCTCTGTTCTGTTCTGTTCTATTCTATTCTATTCTATTCTATTCTATTCTATTCTATTCTATTCTATTCTATTCTACTCTACTCTACTCTACTCTACTCTACTCTATTTTCTATTCTATTCTATTCTACTCTACTCTACTCTACTCTACTCTACTCTACTCTACTCTATTTTCTATTCTATTCTACTCTACTCTACTCTACTCTATTTTCTATTCTATTCTATTCTACTCTACTCTACTCTACTCTACTCTACTCTACTCTACTCTACTCTACTCTATTTTCTATTCTATTCTATTCTATTCTATTCTATTCTATTCTATTCTATTCTACTCTACTCTACTCTACTCTACTCTATTTTCTATTCTATTCTATTCTATTCTATTCTATTCTATTCTATTCTATTCTTTTCTATTTTCAGTTTTCTATTTCTCTATTTTCCTATTTTTTCCTATTTTTCTATTATTCCACTCAATTCCACTGTTCTATTCTATTCTATTCTATTCTATTCTATTCTATTCTATTCTATTCTATTCTACTCTACTCTACTCTACTCTACTCTACTCTATTTTCTATTCTATTCTATTCTATTCTATTCTATTCTATTCTATTCTTTTCTATTTTCAGTTTTCTATTTCTCTATTTTCCTATTTTTTCCTATTTTTCTATTATTCCACTCAATTCCACTGTTCTATTCTATTCTATTCTATTCTATTCTATTCTATTCTATTCCATTCCATTCCATCCCATCCCATCCCATCCCATCCCATCCCATCCCATCCTTATTCTATTCCTGGTTTGGATGTTTCTGGATCCAAAATAAATAGTGGCAAGGGCACCTAATCATCGCCCTGACATTTGTCAAAACAAGGGAGACTTGTCAGAAAGCTTTTCCCACCTTACTTGCTCGAACGCCTTTTATCTGTCCATTGTGTTGCTGCTAGCAGCTCTCCTTCGTCTCCCACTTCCCCGATCTTAGGCAGGGGCCCTGCTAACCAAGAGGCCTTTTGTCTCCATCCAGATCTCCAGAAGAAGGTCTTCGTTTTCCCAACGGCTACTAACAAGGCCTTCGTGAGTCTGAACGCCAGCCTTCAGCATCCCTTGACCGACCTCACCGTCTGCTTGAGATACCACTCTCCCCTTTTCGTTTCCTTTCCCCTCTTTTCTTATGCCACCCAGTCCAAGGACAACGATTTCCTGATTTTTAAGCCCAACGAAAAGAAGTATTCCGTTTATCTAGGTGGAGACATGCGGGATTTCACGGTCCCCGCAAGGCTGATTCCAGCTTGGGAGCACATCTGCGTCTCGTGGAACACCTGGAATGGGCTGGTCCATTTCTGGCACAATGGAAATCTTCTCCCCCGAGTGGGAATGAAAAAGGGGTACAGGATCAGCCACGAGGCGTCCATCGTTCTGGGGCAAGAGCAGGATACCTTCGGAGGGGGTTTTGATGTCCGCCAATGCTTTATAGGTGAATTGACACAGGTTAACATGTGGCCCCAGGTGCTGACCACGGATGAGATCAGGTTGGTCATGAAAGAGGATACGGTTCCTAACCATCTGATCAACTGGAGATCGCTTCGTTATACCGTTCAGGATTACGTGGTGGTTACAGACAGGATGCCTTAGTTTTCTCCAAGATGTAAGACCTGCGTTTGGAAAAAAAATAAAAGAAAGAAAGAAAAGGAAAGATCTTTAGGGGAAAAAAAAAATCTGTAGTTCCGCAATGTATTGCAAATAATTGAAGTCGATTGTTGATTGATAGGTAGATGATCCAAAATTATAAGTGGGCGTTTTAATCTCCTGGCAATAAAATAAGTGGTTTATTCATGGTACTCACTCTGAATATGTCTTTTTTCTTTTTTAAATAGCTCAAGAGAATCTGCCTTTCTTTCTTTCTTTCTTTCTTTCTTTCTTTCTTTCTTTCTTTCTTTCTTTCCTTCTTTCTTTCTTTCTTTCTTCCTTCCTTCCTTCCTTCCTTCCTTCCTTCCTTCCTTCCTTCCTTTCTGTTTTCTTTCTTCTTTTCCACCTTTCTTCCTCCCACCCTCCCTCCCATCTTCCTTACTTCCTCCTTCCCCCATCCTTCCTTCCTTCCTCACTCACTCATTCACTCACTCACTCACTCATTCACTCCTTTTCTCCTTTTCTCCCCTCTTCCTTTATCCCTCCCCTCTTCCTCCCTCCCTCCCCTCTTCCTTTCTCCCTCCCTCCCCTCTTCCTCCCTCCCCTTTTCCTTCCTCCCTCCCTCTCCTCTTTCTTCCTTCCTCCCTCCCCTCTTCCTCCCTCCCTCCCTCCCCTCTCCCTCCCTCCCTCCCCTCTTCCTCCCTCCCCTCTTTCTTCCTCCCTCCCTCCCCTCTTTCTTCCTCCCTCCCTCCCCTCTTCCTCCCTTCCTCGCTCCCCTCTTCCTTCCTCCCTCCCTCCTTCCTTCCTTCCCTCTCTCCCTCCCTCTTCCTTTTCTCTCTCTTTCTCTCCTCTCACTCACACATAACATCTGCACTTCCAAAAACACAACCAAAGCATTCTCTAGACAAATTAAGGAAATTAAGGAAATCAGCAGCTTTTATAAATGGGGAGGGTCTTTTTGTGGGAGAAAACTGGTGTCTTTCATAACCGAAAGATGGACAATTGCTGTCCCCTTCTTGATTGATTCACTCAGGGGCAGAGGTGGGTTTCAGCAGGTTCTGACCAGTTCTGGAGAACCGGTAGCGGAAATTTTGAGTAGTTTGGAGAACCGGTAGTAAAAATTCTGATTGGCCCCGTCCCCATCTATTCTCTGCCTCCCAAGTCCCAGCTGATCGGGAGGAAATGGGGATTTTGCAGTATCCTTCCCCTGCCACGCCCACCAAGCCATGCCCACTAAGCCATGCCACACCCACAGAACCAGTAGTAAAAATTTTTGAAACCCACCACTGATCAGGGGGGAACCAAACTTTCGGCCATTGGCTAATTTTTCACCCCCGTTTGGGAGTCCAGATGTTCGGCAGGCACAGATGTTGGAAGGGGCCACGATCACTTCTCTATGGGTTTCGTAATACAGCTCTCGCCAATCGATGAGCGGATGGGTCACCAATCAATTGTGCCAAACTCAGCAAATTTCACCTGGTCCCAGAAGTAGACATCTCCGATCCCTCCCACAAAGCTCTGATTGGCATCAAACTGGCCACCAAAGGTGTCTGACCTACAAACATTCCCCTTTATTAATTTATTTGATTGATTCTATGACTGGTGGCCATCAAAAGCTAAGTCATGGTGGAAGGAGCAAAACCAGAATTAGACTGCGGAGGTGTTCGCCCTCTTTTTGGGATATGAATCAAACTGGGCCTGAAGATTTAGAGGTCACCTTTGTAGGGTTACAGCTTCTCGCTTTAGTTCGACCTTCACCAAAGTGGCTAATTCCACCTGGGCAGGGGTTCGCAGCTGGGAGTTCGCAGGGGTTCGGGAGAACCTCTAGCTAAGATTCTGTGCAGTTCGGAGAACCGCCAAATCCCACTCTTGGCTGGGCCCCTCCCACCCTTCCCCTCCCCTTCCAGGAGTCCCCATGCGGCCCGTTTTGGATGCAGGTAGGTGCAGAGTGCGCGTGGAGGCTCAGGGAGGGTCAAAAATGGGCCTACTGGAAGTTTGGGAAGGACAGAAATGGGCCCGTTTCCGGCTTCCAAGGGGCCTCCGGAGCCTGAGGAGGCTGTTTTTTGCCGTCCTGGAGGCTCAAGAAAAGCCTCCGGAGCCTGGGGAGGACAAACATGGCCCCCCACCATAGTGCAGGAGGCTGACTAGGCCACACCCACCATGGCCATGCCCACCCAGCAACCGGGCAGAGAACCCTTTGCTAAAATTTTTGAAGCCCACCCCTGCACCTGGGTAGCTTTCAACTCCAAAATTCTCAGTCAACGTGACCATCACTGAGAATCTTGGATCTTGAAGACCATGTTCTGGACATCATCGCTCTGAATTCCCTAGCTCTGGTGAAGTCGTCATCAAGGCATCGGAGTGGACACGTGGAACCTACATATCTGACACGGGCCAAGATAAGGGAGGGATGACATTTTGATGTGGACGAAAGATAAGAATATCCTGGGGAGGGGATCCAGAATGGGGCCGATGAATAATAACTGTCTTTGTTTTAGATTTAAGAAAAATATCAGAGTGACGTGATTAAGTTGACGTGGCTTTGAGGTCTTTTATTTCTAATCTGTGGGTCGATCCATCAGATTTGTTCAAATGGTTGATTGAGTCCTGATTAAATGTTATCATTTCATTCATGAGGAAACTGGGTAAACAGAAGTGACAGCTCAGCCTTCCTCTTCTTCTAAGTTCAAGAGGAACATCAGACAGGTGTCGTCATTTGAGAAGCTGATTTGGTCCTGAGAGGAGAATCCATTTCTGTGCCCAAGGACATCGGAACAAGAGTTCCTGCGACCAACCGGTTCCTCCATTGTCCACCAAGATGACCCTCCTTCCTTCCCTCCTTCTTATCCTTGCCTGTCTGTCAGGATCCTTCGGTTATGAAGGTGAGGTTTAAACTCATGTAGGAGCAGCTCCATCTGTCCATTGAAGGTCCTCTGGTTTCCAGAAGCTGGGTGAAATCTGTTGAGCTTTTCATTGGCGTTGTTCTCAATAGAATTGTTGCACTTTCTGTTCGTGATTTGTAGAGCTTGTTGGTCATGCAGAATGTCAAATTGTAAGGCTGTGGGTCGATTTCCAAGAAGGTGGAGGCTTAAACCCACGTAGGAGCAGCAGTTCCACCTGTCCATTGAAGGTTTGGTGGTCTCCAGAAGCTGGGTTAAATTTTTTTTTTTAAAAAAAGAAAATTATTTTTATTGAACATATTTCATCATTTTGTATCACATTTACAACTTTTACAGCACTCCAGCATCAATAATACTCATACATACATAACAATTACATTCCTTATTCATCCTTTAACTATATACATTATCTTTGAATTTTAGTACACCTCTTCAGTTACCTTTATATTAAATCTTTACTTCTATTCTCTAACCATTTGTACCATGTGTCCCAGACTAAATAGTACTCCGTTTCCCCTCTTTCTTTTAATTCCAATGTTAGCCTGTCCATCTCTGCACAATCTAACACCTTTTTGATCATCATTCCATCGGAGGGCGTGCTGTCCTGTTTCCAGTTTTGTGCATAAGCAATTCTGACCGCAGTTGTTATATGCAATATAGTATATTGAATTTTCTTACTGTAGTTTCCTCTTATTATCCCTAGTAGAAATAATTCAGGTTTTAACTCAATTCATCGACTCATAATTTCCTCTAACCATTTTCTTATTTTAGTCCAGTACTTCCTGGCTTCTGGACACCACCACCACATATGAAGAAATGTACCTCGGTTGTATTTACATTTCCAGCATTCTGCAGATACATTTGGTAACATTTTCACCAGTCTAGCTGGGGGTAAATGCCAACGATAAAACATTTTGTATAAACTTTCTTTATAGGCTGCCGACATTGTTAATTTATAATTTGTAATCTGCTGAACTTTTCATTGGCGTTGCCCTATTGGAGTTTCTGCTCGTGGGGAAGGGTTGTTGGTCATGTAGAATTATAAATTAAAAGACCATCGGTTGATTACCCCAAAGATCCTTCTGAGGTGGCTTCAGCCAACACCAAGTAGAGTTTCCATGAGTAAGGATGGAGCTGAAGTCCATCATCTTCTCTTCTGAATCAGTCTGGTCTTGGTTGAGAAGGAGAAGGTGGCCTTGTGTCAAGGAGTTCCAGAGGCACTTTGGGGATCTGAAGGTAGGTTCCCACTGAGTTCAACACCTTTGACACTCTCACACCCTCTTCAGCACCCTAACATACAATGCTTTCTCCAATGGTGAATTCTAAAGTCAACAGCAATTTAGTAGTAAGTTAAAACAGGGTTACGTCTAGATAGTAGGAAGTGGCAGTCCTCAACTTACAACCAATTGTTTAGCAACGATTCAGTGCTACAACGGCACTGGAAAAAAAAGCAGACTTACAACCAGTCCTCGCACTTATGACAGAGCCAAGTCAAAAGAGGAAGCTGGATTTGCTTAATGGCCACGTGACTCACTGTGCAACTGCAGAGATTTGCTTAAAAAAGAGCGGTGAAAGGATCGTAAAATGGGGTGCATAACTTCCTTAATGCCCACCTTGCTTAGCAACAGAAATTCTAGGTAGTTTCCCATTTGTGGTCCTAAATCGAGGACTTCCTGTAATCAAAGATCTTCCCCGTTTTGAAAATCTCAGCTGCTTTTATTGTTCTATCGCTATTTCGTTAAACATCTTATGACAGCAATATTTCCAATGCGATTGCAAAAGATCAGGGTTTAAGCAGCTGACCTGGAGTAGCGATTGAGTAATTTTTCCTCCTTTGTTAAAAAGGAATGTATTAAATATGAACCCCCAAATCTTGATATTTATCTTTAAAGTGGAAAAACTGCACTTTTCTCTTTTCCAAACTTCCATGTTGCCATTTGGGTCGGACATAAAGGGGCCATAAATTTATCATCTTAGGAGGAACTTATGACTCAGCCTTATAGTTTATAGTTGTTTATTTTATTGTCATTGCACATGGTACAACAAAATTAAATGCCGTCTTCGGCGTACGTTATAACTATAAAAATAAAAACACAAACATACGTCCTTTACATTCTATATAATTGAAATTACATTCTATATAATTGAAATTACATTCTATATAATTGAAATTAACCCGATATTGCACTATACCGTAGAATTCAATATAGTTACTGCTCTGGGATAGAAGCTGTTTTTCAGCCTATTTGTCCTTGTTTTGATTGCCCTGTACCGTCTGCCAGATGGTAATAGTTAAAAAAAAAAAAGGGTGCCCAGGACAAGATGGATGTTTAAGAATGTTTTGAACTTTCTTAAGGCAGCGGGAGTTATCAAGCTCTTCCAAGGAGGGGAGAGGGCGTAAATTTACAGAGCATGTAAATTTAAAACTGGACAGCAATCAGTTAAAAAGCATAAGAGAACTAGAAAGACAGAATCTTCAGAATAGTGCTGGAATTATCACCGAAATAAAAATTAGAAGTTTGAAGCGGCCCCTGCAATCCCAGTTAAATGAATACAAGAAAAAAAAAATCAGCTTCAGATTTGCTTGACCATCAAAACAGATAAAATAGGAGTGGCAAACACAAACTTTGTGAAATTAATAAAATGTAAACGTTGCCTGTAGTCAGATATGGTGCATTTTACTGACCTCGGAAGGACAGAAGGCTGAGTCAACCTTGGGCCGGTCAGGATCGAACTCCTGGAGTCAGCAGTGAGTTATCCTGCAGTACTGAATTCTGACCACTGGGAAGGAAGGAAGGAAGGAAGGAAGGAAGGAAGGAAGGAAGGAAGGAAGGAAGGAAGGAAGGAAGGAAGGATACAGAGGGAAGGACAGAAAGAAGGAAGGACATGGAGGGAAGGAAGGAAGGAGGAAGGGACAGGGAGGGAGGGAAGGACATGGAGGGAAGGAAGGAAAGAAGGAGGGAGGGAAGGAAGGAACGAAGGACATGGAAGGAAGGAACGAAGGAAGGACAGGGAGGGAGGAAGGAAGGACATGGAGGGAAGGAAGGAAGGATAGGGAGGGAAGGTTGAAGGAAGGAAAGAAGGAAGGAAGGAAGTACATGGAGGGAAGGGAGGAAGGGCAAGGACAGGAGGGAGGGAGGAAGGAAGGACATGGAGGGAAGGAAGGGAGGGAGGAAGGAAGGAAGGAAGGAAGGAAGGAAGGAAGGAAGGAAAAGACAGAGGGAAAGGAAAGGAAAAAATTATCTTCTCCTCTCCTCTCCTCTCCTCTCCTCTCCTCTCCTCTCCTCTCCTCTCCTCTCCTCTTCTCTTTTCTCTTTTCTCTTCTCTTCTCTATTTGAGGGGCTGCCACAGAGAGGAGGGGATCAAGCTATTTTCCAAAGCACCTTTGAAAGTCAGACAAGGAATAATGGATGGAAAGTGACCAAGGAGAGATTCAACCTGGAAATAAGGAGATATTTTTTGACAGTGAAAACTGTCAAACATGGAACAGAAGTTGCCTTCGGAAGTTGTGGGAGCTTCATCCCTGGAGGCTTTCAAGAAGAGACCGGACTGCCATTGGTCAGAAATGATGTAGGGTCTCCTGCTTGGGCGGGGGATTGGACTAGATGACCTCCAAGGTCCCTTCCAACTCTGTTCATCTGTTCTATTCCCTATCCTATCCTATTCTGCTCATTCTCTTCTGTTCCATTCCATTCCATCATTCTATTTTGTTCGGTTCTGTTCCTGGTTTGGATGTTTCTGGATCCAAAACAAATAACGGCCGGGGGCACCTCATCATCGCCTTGACACTTGTCAAAACAAGGGAGGGGGGGGGGAAATTGTCAGAAAGCTTTTCCCACCTGACTTCCTCAGGCCTTAAACGCCGCTTATCTGTCCATTGTGTTGCTGCTAGCAGCTCTCCTTCGTCTCCCCCTTCCTTGATCTTAGGCAGGTGTCCTGCTAACCAAGAGGCCTTTTGTCTCCATCCAGATCTCCAGAAGAAGGTCTTCATTTTCCCGTCGGCAACCAAGAAGGCCATCGTGCAGGTGAACGTCTCTCTTCAGGATCCCTTGACCAATTTCACCGTCTGCCTGAGGTTCAATCCCCTCCAGTTCCGTCCCTATACCCTTTTCTACTACTCCACCAAGCCCAACAGCAATGCCTTAAAGATCATCAAGCCCAACCCCGGCCAGTTCAACCTCCAAATAGGTGGGATGACACAAATCGTCACGCTCGAGAAGCCGTCATATTCGAAGTGGCAGCACATCTGCGTGGCCTGGAACTCCACCACTGGATTGGTCCACTTTTGGCACAACGGCAAACTTCTCCCTCGCTTCGTGATGAGGAAGGGTTACGAGATCAGCCAAAATGGTACCATCTTTTTGGGGCACGACTGCGATTCGTGGGGGAAGAGAGAATGCTTCGTGGGGGAAATGGCGGATGTCAACCTGTGGATGTGGGTCTTGAAACCCGATGAAATTAATTTGGTTATGAAAAACGACGAAGTTCCTAATTCTCTCGTTAGCTGGAGAGCCCTGAATTATACCGTTCGGGGCGACATCCGCGTCGAAGAGGCGTTGCACCAGGTTTCCTGAGTTTCTGGAAATGGAAGTCCTTTTGCGTTTGCAAAAAGAGAAAAAATAGGGGAAAAAAGGAAAGCAATTTTCTTTGGAGTGGGCAGGGGAAAGGGGAAACCATTACCCCCTGTAGTTTTGCAATGGCTTGCAAATAGCCGGAGTAGATCGTGATTGAGTTGTAGTAGACGGTCCACGCCCGTAAATCACAAGCGGGTGTGATTTAGAATCTCCTTGCAATAAAATTAGCCGCTGATTCATGCTATGTTGAATGGTTTCTCTTTATTTTGTTTTCCCAACTGAAAAAAAAGAATCCCGAGAATACAGGGTAGACCTCGACTTGCGACAATTCGCGGAGTGAGGGTTCGGAGTTACGACGGTGCCAAAAAAAAAAGGGGGACTTGCGACCATTTTTTCTCACACCGACACCCTTTCCGGCATTCCCCGTGATTTTACATTCTTCATGCTTGACAATTTCATGTTTTATTTGTTTTATTTATATAACACACAATTTTCATCTAACTGTGTATTCTGGGTACAATTATATTTTGATAGTCATATTTATGCATCTTCATTATATTTAGTCATCACCATCATAGTGATAATATAATAACGTTATGATATAATAATCTTAATACTTAACATTTAACATCATCTTCTTTAACGACTCTCCACTTTACCATTTCCTCTTTTTATATTTCCACCTTTCTAATTTCTGTTTCTATTATCTAGCCATTGATAAAATGTGTCCCATATCAAGAAATATTCAGTTTCTTCTTTATCCTTAATAGCAAGTATTAATCTATCCATTTCTACACAATCTAATATTTTTAAAATTACATTCTCCTCAGACGGGGTCTCAATCACTTTTCCATCGTCGCACAAATACAATCCTGGCTGCCATTAATATATATATATATATTAATCATATTTTTCTGGTAGAATGGCCAGCAAAAATATCTCTGGTTTCAGATCTATATGTAGTTTTAGCACTTTTTCCCAGCCACTTATGTATTTTTGTCCAATATTTTCTCGCTCTTGGGCATGTCCACCACATGTGATAATATGACCCAGATGTTTGATTATACTTCCAAGATTTATCTGATCTATCTTTAAACATTTTTGCCGGTCTTGCCGGTGCAAAG